>JAWHQI010000029.1:13940000-15140000 GCA_033032865.1 Dactylorhiza incarnata
TTTTCGCCCTTTTCACAGTTTTTCACCCCCTAGGCCTCCTCCATCATCCAAGGGCTTAAAGGAAAGGATTCTACACTTACATTGATCGCCAAGGAAGAAGTTCTTCGCATCCGACGTGGCCGGATTGTAAATCGCTGGAGAAGACGGGTCCATTGGGAGGTGTGACAGCCCTCCTCTACCCCGGACGACAGTTGGGACCGAGTTAGGACGCGGATTGACAACCCGGTGCTTCCTACCGTGAATCTACAACAAGACTCCGGATTCGGTCGTATCTCTTGCCTTTTTCTTCTACTTGTGTGGTTATATTTGTTGTAATCTCTTTATTTAGATGATGAATGCTATGAACCATGTTTATTATTGTTTATTTCATGTTTATGGAATTATTTAGTTCATTTGTGTTATTGAGGTGCACCCCCATCCATTTTCCACTCCTCCACCGTGCCCGGTGCCGCACTAGCAATTGCTAGTGGCGTGCTTGTCGAAGAGGTGACGATGACCCTCATTCCGTTAGCCTACTCGCCCATCCGCCTAGCGAAGCGTGGCATAGCGGCCCGTGTAATCCATTCGCCTAACGAAGCAGTGCGCTCAAGGCCTACACGGCTCGACCCCGCTTGCCTACTCGTCCATCCGCCCTTGCGACGCAGCGCGCTCAAGGCCTGCCTAGTCTCCATCCCGCCAAGCGAAGCATTGCATAGAGGCATTGCATAGGAGTAGTTGTAATATTTTATTTTATTTTTCCAAAAGCCAAATCACCCCGTTTCCGCATTTCATCCGACTCAAGGTCTTCGATCTCAAGTCCTTCCTCGAACGTTAACTCCACCTTACTGTATTCCTTTGAGATCGATACTTGGGGATTCATTCCCATTTTATATTACTTGAACGATCGGTACACTGCCGTGTCGTGCCGCAGTCTAGCCACCATCTATAGTGGTGTGTAGGATTTGCGTATCAGCGCATGACACATATTTGATCATCTGAACATATAGGACTCTCCCCCTATCTTAAAGACTCCCCCTGCATTAAGGTTAGGATTCTTGGAGGTGATGACCCCCCTGAATATCTGCATTTGTAGACTGTAATTTGGATGAAACAGCAGGTTCTCCTTTAGAGATGATGGAGATAGGGATTATTGTTGTATATATAGAATCTTGAGGTGGTTCCTGCCTGCTAGTACACTTCTCCCCCTGCTTTATATCATTAAGAAAAGATGTCGAATTGAAGTTGACGTAACTTCAAAAAGAAGTCACCAATGATGATATCGACGTAAGCGTCGATAAGTATTAGACGTTACGTCGAGTGATATTCGAAGGATTCGTCCCAGAGAGCTCTCGAAGTTGACGTTGAGTAGAAGTCGATGGTACGTTGATTTGAATTTGACGCAGCTCTTATTAAACAGTTATGATTTCTTTTAAGATTCTTGTTATTTTTCCCAGCAATAGTTTTCTAAGGAAAATAGTTGTGTATACATAATACAGAGGAGCCTACAATGCTCCATCAAGCATCCCTAGTGCATTGATGAAGAACTTGTACTTACTTTCATCAAGAGGCTTGGTGAAGATGTCAGCCCTTTGAGTGTCAGTAGATATGTATTGAAGGTTGATCTTACCCTTCTCTATATGATCTCTGAGAAAGTGGTGCCTTATCTCTATGTGCTTAGTTCTGCTGTTGAGAACAGGATTGGAAGCAATTGAAATAGCACTAGAGCTGTCACAATTGATTGTGGAATTGGCAAGTGAAAAGTTGTAGTCCAACAATTGATTTTGTATCCACAAAATTTGTGAACAGCAGCTTCCTGCAGCTATATACTCACCTTCAGCTGTAGAAGTGGATACTGTGGTTTGCTTCTTGGTAAACCATGAGATCAATCTAGCACCCAAAAATTGACATGTCCCTGAGGTGCTTTTTCTATCCAGCCTGCATCCAGCATAGTCTACATCTGAATATCCAATCAATTCAAACCCATATTTAGCTGGATACCATAAGCCAAGCTCTGGAGTACCCTTTAGATATCTAAGAATTATTTTGATAGAACTTATGTGGGATTCCTTTGGGTCAACCTGAAATCTTGCACAGATACAAATAACAAACATTATATCAGGTCCGTTAGCTGTTAGGTAGAGAAGAGATCCAATGGTTGCACTGTAAGTCTTTTCATCAAAGGACTTAATTTGTTCATCTCTATCTAGAACAACATTGGTAGCCATGGGGGTCTTCATAACAAGGCATTCTCCATCCCAAATCTTTTGATGAGTTCCCTGGTGTATTTATATTGGGATATGAAAATGTCATCTACATTTTGTCTCACCTGAAGACCATGAAAATAGGATAATTCCCCCATGCTACTCATTTCAAATCTGGACTGCATCAGGTAGGCAAACATTTTGTAGATAGATTGATCAGTAGATCCAAATATAATGTCATCTACATATATTTGCACAAGTAGTAGCTGATTCTTATGTGCTCATGTGAAAAGGGTTTTATCCACCTTTCCTCTTTCAAAGTTGTGTTCCAGGAGAAAGGTGGATAAGGTCTCTGATGAATAGTAGAATACACGTATTTTAGTATAGTTTTGAGCATTG
This sequence comes from Dactylorhiza incarnata, assembly GCA_033032865.1. NCBI lineage: Eukaryota > Viridiplantae > Streptophyta > Magnoliopsida > Asparagales > Orchidaceae > Dactylorhiza > Dactylorhiza incarnata. The sequence continues at coordinate 13,942,580 of JAWHQI010000029.1, forward strand.
TTTTAGGTAATATTATACATATTTCATGTACAATATTAAATAAAATGACTTGTTTTATCTAATGTATATAAATATATATCAATATGAAAAAGGAGCTATTTAAGCACGAAACAATATAGAAAAATATGTTAAAATATTCTTTGTAAACATATCTAAGTATAAAGTTTTGAAATTACTTATTTCTATGTACATATATATAAATAACTAAATAAATAAAACCATAACTAATAAATAAAAATAATATATAAATATATAAGTAAAAATAGTATATATGTAAGTATAATAAATAAAAATAATATATAAGTAGAAATATAAATGTAAATAATAAGTATAATAAATAAGCATATATTTATATATAAATATAAATGAAAAACAGTAATAATGATATAAATAATATAAAAATAATATGCATGATAGATAAATAGGATGAAAATATATATAATAATATAGTATATTAATAACATAATAATAATAATGAATAATAAATATATTATAAATATAATAAAATACATATATGTATATGTATAAATATATTTGTATAGTATATAAAATGTAAATAATAATAGTATATATATATTAAATATAAACATATAAATAACTATGTAAATTAAAAGAAAATTAAAATAAAAATAAAAATAAAAATATCTGTGCTGACCATAATAAATATATTTATTGCTCTTTGTAGGTTGTAGGAGCCGCTTGGCTCATTGGTTCTGTCTTTGCTTGTCGCGCTGCTGTACCTGGTTCGAAACCTAGCGCTGTCTATTTATTGGGATTTAATTCTGTTTGCGCGATTCCACCCTTTTTTGTCTATTATAAATTAGGATGCTAACATAATATATATAATATACCCCTGTACTTTGTAGATGGAGCCACTTGGCTCATTGGTTCTGGACTTGGCTAACCACGCAGCCGCCCTGGGTTTGAATCCAGGCCAGCGCACATTTTGCCTGGATTAATCTCGCTACCCGCAGCCCACGCCGCTATCTGCCCTGCTGCCCGCGCCCGTGCCCTGCTGCCCGCTGCCCGCGCCCATGCTCTGCTGCCCGCTGCCCTGGTGCCAGCACACCCGCCAGAAACTTCCTCCCAGCTCTCACTATCCGCACCCCATGCTAGCTGCCCCTGCTGCCCCCTGCCCTGCATCCAGCTCAGCCCGCCAGCTGCTTCCAGCCCTCTAACCGCACCCCACCTGCTTCCAGCCTGCAGCACCCTCCCCATCTCTCTCATTTGCCTATAAATAAGGGTGCTCCACCTCATTAAAAGGGTTCATATAATTTAGAATCTAAGTGTATTTGAGAGGTGTTTTTTTAAGTGGTTCTTTGAAGTTCTTGTAAGTTTCTTTCTCTTGTTTTTGTGAGTGTTTGTAAGCCCTAGTTTGAGCCCTTTTTATCCCCCAAGTTTAGACTTTCATAAAAAGTTTGTAATTATTCATTTCAATCAATATAAGTGTTCTTGTTGTTGTTCTTGTTCTTTTTTTTATTGTTGTGTGTTTGGGTGTGGTAAATTAGTTTTTGTTTTTTTTCTTTATTTTCTCTTTCTTTTTTCCTTTTTTTTTCTCCTTTTGTTAGTGTGTGTGAGTGTATAAGTGTTAGTTTTAATTGGTATTTTTTTAATTAGCTTTTCTTTTATGTAGAGTGTGTGAGTGTATGAGTTAATTTTCATTTTGTTCTTAACTTAGCTTTCATTTTGTTCTTAACTTAGCTTTATTTTTGCTTTTAGATTAGCTTTATTTTTATGTAGAGTGTGAGAGTGTGTGAGAATAGATTTTATTTTCTTTTAACTTAGTTTCCTTTTTAATAAGGGTGTGTGTGTATGAGAGTAGTTTACTTATTTGTATCTTTCTTTTAATTTTAGTTGATTTCATATTAGTGTGTGTGTGAGTGTATGAGGGTAGATTAATTTTTCTTTTTTCATATTTTACATTTTAGCTTTTTCTTTTAAGTTATTTTATTACATATATACATATATAATTATTGTTTTTATTAGTGTGTGTGTGTGTGTGAAAAAGCTTTAAAAAATGAAAAGAGGTTGTTTTTAGTTTAGTTTAATTTAGCTTTCAATTCAATAACATAGCTTTTATTACCGTCATGCATTTATTTCCCGTCTATCCGTTTGGATAGAACCCGCTCACACATTTATTTCTCGTCTATCCGTTTGGATATAACTCGCTCAATCATTTATTTCCCGTCTACCCGTTTGGGTAGAACTTGCTCACGCATTTATTTCCCGTCTATCCGTTTGGATAGAACTCGCTCATGCATTTATTTCCCGTCTATCCGTTTGGATAGAACTCGCTCACGCATTTATTTACCGTCTACCCATTTGGGTAAAACTTGCTCCCGCATTTATTTCCCGTCTACCCGTTTGGGTAGAACTTGCTCACGCATTTACTTCCCCTCTACCCATTTGGGTAGAGACTGCATTCCTTTAATTTCTGTCTTTTAATTCCATCATTTCAATTCTGTAGAGTGCGTGTGTTTTCAATTTAGTGAGCACTTTTATTTTTTTCTTTCTTATAATCATTTTTGCTTGTTTCTGCTAACCGCTCATAACCGCTCAATCGTTAAATAGTTATCGTCGCCGCCTTAAAAATCTCAAAAAAGAAAAAAAACCTAAGCAAAACTATCTTTCTAAATTAGCGTTTTCGTGCTTTCTTGCTTTTATTATAATTATCGCTAAACGCACGCCAACCCTAATTTTCGTCACTAACTTTTCTATAAAATTGTAAAAACCAATTCAAAACCTTTTTCCGATAAAATAATAGCGCGTTCCTAAGAAGTAGAAATAATCGATACGATCCGGAAAATACGACCTTGATATTTCAAAAAGAAATATCCTATACTACTTTCGATAAGGTACACTTGCCTTTATCGATTTTAGTTCGGATAAACTACTTAAACCCAAAAGCTTTCTCTCAAAAGCAAAAACAATTTTAAACTCTTAAAAATTTGTTGTGACAAATCTTTGGTTGTTATAACATAGCAAAGATTTGTTACAACAAAAAGCAAAACACGCTAATCTAAATTAAACCATCAAGTTTTTGGCACCGTTGCCAGGGACTTGTGTCGTTATTTTGAAATAGGAAACGCTATTAATTTTATCTTATATTTCACCTCTCTATCAATTATATATTTTACTTTCATCTTAAAAACAAAAAAAAATTAATTAAGAAAAAAAACCTATCTAAGAAAAAGGAAAATCCAAAATCTTCAAAAAATATATATAAAGATATATCTCTTTTTTTTACCACCTCTTAAAAACACATATTTACAAAATTTAAAACCTTTTGCAATTATAAACCTTTTGCTTATATATTTACAAACATACCTATATATGTTCATATAAAACCAAACAAAACAAAACCTTAAAAATTACCCAAAAAAATATATAGCTATATTTTCTACTTACGAAAAGAAAATCTAAAAAATATATTTTCCCCCTCTTTCTTTCTTTCTTTCTTTTTCTTCCTTTTAAAAATATTCCCAAAACAAAAACATCAAAAAAATCTATAAAAAGAAAAAAAAACTCTTTCTTCCAAAAAAAAAATTAATTAAAGAATAGTGTATGACCCGAGGAGAATCTTCGGATAATCCGACTTTACCTTTTAATCCCGAAATCGAGCGCACGCTTCTAGAGCGTCGCCGATCTCGTAATAAAAATCTACAAATAGATCCTGAAGAATCCGTCGGCGATATACATATAGGCGTGATGGGCGATCCTAATCTAAATGCGGCCCCACAGCGGACCATGGCCTATTATGCTAGGCCAAATTTAGAGGATACAGGATCGAGCGTCACCCGCCCCGCGGTAGCTAATAATAATTTCGAAATCAAATCTAGCATAATCCAAATGGTACAACAGTCGATTCAGTTCGACAGTTTGCCAGATAAGGACCCAAACCAACACCTTTCAAATTTTTTAGAAATTTGCGACACCTTCAAGATTAATGGCGTCAGCGATGACGCCATTCGCTTGCGCTTATTTCCCTTTTCCCTGCGGACAAAGGCTAAATCGTGGTTGACTTCTCTTCCGAGAGGGTCCATAACCACGTGGGCCGAATTGACGAAAAATTTTCTAACTAAATATTTTCCTCCGTAAAAAACCGTTAAATTACGCACGGATATAGCCTCCTTCATTCAATTCGATTCCGAGTCTCTCTACGAGACTTGGGAGCGATTTAAGGAATGCCTGCGTAGGTGTCCTCCTCACGCGCTACCAACTTGGCTACATGTACAAACATTCTATAACGGCTTGAATTTCTTAACGCGACAGATGATCGACGCAGCCGCCGGGGGAACGTTAAACAACAAAACCACGGAGGCCGCTCAAACTCTGATCGAAGAAATGGCCATGAACGCGTACCAATGGAATGTGCCAAGGTCGCGTCCTAATAAATCGGCTGGTCTTTTTGAAGTGGATGACACTACTTACTTAACCTCGCAGGTAGAGCGGCTAAGCAAGCAAGTGGCGGAGATGTCTGCTTCCTCCTCCACTCCCGCTTGGGCTAATAATCCTAATAATAATAATAATAATAATTTTAATAATCCTAATAATAATTTTAATACTCATAATAATAATAATAATAATCTAAATAAAAATAATAATATCGAGGAATCGGTGGAGTACATTGGCAATCAAGTGCGGGCGCCCTTCAATCCTAATAACAACCCTTATAGTAATAACTATAATCCGGGTTGGAGGAGCCACCCGAACTTCTCCTGGAGTAATCCTAACAATGTGCAATGCCCTCCACCTGCGATCCCGCAAGGATTTCCGCAAGGATATCCCCAAGGATTTCAGCAGGGCTTTCCGCCTCCCCATCCAAAACCTACTCCGCTCGAGGAGATTTTTACAAAATACGTAGCGTCCAACGAGGCAAATATCCGGAATATAACCGGATCGCTAAAAAATTTAGAAATGCAGGTTGGACAGCTCGCTAAAATGATCTTCGAGCGGCCACTTGGAGCAATGCCAGGAAACTCGGAGCAGAACCCGCGTGAAAATGCCCACGCCATTACCCTTCGCAGCGGCAGGGAGGTCGACTCCCCATTGCCGGTTTGAGCGTCAGGTAACTGTTTCGCCTCCGACCCCTCCACCCTCGTCTTCAATTTTAGTAGATAAGGAAAAAACATTAGCGTCGGGCGTTTCGAGCCCGCAAATTCCTTACCCCGCAAAAATTAATAAAGAGAAGGAGGACGAACATTATCAAAAAATTTTACGAATATTAAAAAAATTCAAATTAACGTCCCCTTCTGCGAGGCACTCTCTCAGATGCCGAAATATGTGAAATACCTTAAGGAGCTCCTTTCTAATAAAAAGAAGCTCGAGGGTATTTCGTGTGTTTCATTAAATGCGGAATGCTCGGCGGTCCTACTTAATAAATTGCCGCTAAAACTAAATGACCCGGGAAGGTTTTCCATCTCGTGCCTTTTGAGCAATCTATTAATAAAATACGCCCTAGCGGACCTGGGAGCGAGCATTAATTTAATGCCCTTCTCCTTCTTTAAAAAATTAGATTTGGGTGTTCCCACCCCAACGAAAATGAGCATCCAACTCGCGGATCGCTCGATAAAATATCCTATCGGGGTAGTGGAGGACGTTCTTGTCAAGGTTGATAGGTTTATCTTCCCGGTAGACTTCGTCATCCTCGACATCGAGGAGGACGCCGAGGTACCAATTATCCTCGGTCGCCCTTTCCTCACGACCTCCCGAGCATTAATTGATGTGAGTAACGGTCGCCTCCTCCTTCGGGTCAGAGACGACGAAGTTACCCATCATATTAATCCTTCGATGCGAAACTCTTTATCGAACGACGATTCCTGCTTTCACTTGGAATCCGTGTTCGAGAATGAGTGTTCTTTGCTTTCTGAATTACTCGCTTTAACTTTAGACGATCCGGATCTGGCGAACTTCGCCTCTTTGGACGAATTACCGCCAGATTCGCCTTTCGAGTCTTTTAATTCTAAAAGTTTACGAATTACAACTTCTTACGAAGAACCCCCGATCTTGGAGCTTAAGCCACTCCCTGACCATTTAAAATACGCTTTTCTCGCCGCGGACTTAAAACTCCCGGTTATTATTTCGTCTTCTTTAACAGATTCGGAAACCTCCGAATTAGTTAAAGTTTTGTCCACGCATCGCCATGCAATTGCATGGCAAATTTCAGATATTAGGGGGATAAATCCCTCTTTTTGCACGCATAAAATTTTTTTAGAAGATAATTCCCGCAAAACCATCCAGCCTCAGCGACGACTTAACCCGAATATGCGAGATGTTGTTAAGGCTGAAGTAATAAAACTCCTGGATGCGGGGATTATCTACCCTATATCCGACAGCACGTGGGTTAGTCCCATTCATGTCGTTCCAAAAAAGGGCGGTCTAACGGTAGTGGCAAATCAAAACAACAAATTAATCCCAACCCGTACTGTTACGGGTTGGCGGGTGTGCATCGATTACCGAAAATTAAATGATGACACCCGAAAAGACCACTTTCCGTTGCCGTTTATCGATCAAATTCTGGAGCGACTTTCGGGTCATCCCTATTATTGTTTTCTCGATGGTCTATCGGGTTTTTTACAAATTCCTATCTCCCCCGAAGACCAGGAGAAAACAACCTTTACGTGCCCCTTCGGCACCTTTGCATACCGAAGGATGCCTTTCGGCCTCTGCAATGCGCCCGCTACATTCCAACGATGTATGATGGCGATCTTTGGAGAGCTCGTAGAGGATATTATGGAAGTCTTTATGGATGACTTCTCGGTCTTTGGAAGCTCCTTCCAAAACTGTTTAAAAAATTTAGATCGTGTCCTCCAACGATGCGAAGACACGAACCTGGTTTTAAACTGGGAGAAGTGTAATTTTATGGTTCGAGAAGGCTTAGTTCTCGGACACAAAATTTCCGCAAGAGGGATGGAGGTCGACAAGGCCAAGGTCGAAATAATCGAAAAACTTCCCGCGCCCTCAAATATAAAATCTATTCGTAGTTTTCTTGGCCACGCGGGTTTTTATAGGCGGTTCATTCAAAATTTTTCTAAAATAACAAAACTGCTAACCCACCTCCTGGAGAAGGAATCTCCATCTATTTTTGATGACGCGAGCGTAGAGGCATTTAAAATTATAAAAGAAAAACTTATCCATTCTCCCATTCTGGTGGCGCCCAATTGGACCCTTCCGTTTGAGATTATGTGCGACGCGAGCGATATAGCGGTAGGGGCCGTATTAGGCCAACGCATAAATAAATATTTTCATCCTATCTATTACGCATCCCGCATGCTCACGGCCGCACAGGCTAATTACACGACCACGGAAAAGGAACTCCTTGCCGTCGTCTTCGCCATCGATAAGTTTAGGCCCTACGTCACGCTTTCAAAAATTAGCGTATTTACTGACCACTCCGCCCTAAAATATTTATTAGATAAAATAGATGCTAAGCCCCGCTTTCTTCGATGGATCCTCCTATTACAAGAATTTGATTTAGAGATCCGGGATAAGAAAGGGGCCGAAAATTTAGCGGCCGACCACATCTCTCGTTTAGAACGCCCGATAACGGAAGCGCTCGTCGAGCCAGAAATCGATGATCGCTTTCCCGAGGAGCATCTTTTAACTTTAAATAACTTAAAAACTTCTTCCACACCTTGGTTCGCGGACTACGCCAACTATTTAGTTGCGCGGGTGCTTCCGAAAGACTTTTCAAAACAGCAAAAGAAGAAATTCTTTTCTGATTTGAAAAACTATTTTTGGGAGGACCCTTTCCTATTTCGCGTCTACGCGGACCAAGTCGTGCGGAGATGCGTTTCGAGCGAGGAGGGTGCGCAAATATTGCGGCACTGCCACGAGGGGCCGGCTGGGGGGCATTATCAAGCTAACCAGACCGCGCAAAAGGCGCTGGAGGCGGGCTTTTATTGGCCCGCTCTCTTTAAAGACGCTCACGCTTTTGTGAACGTGTGCGATAGCTGTCAACGGTCGGGTAACATCTCTCGTCGCGACGAGATGCCCCAAAATTTTTACTTAGAATGCGAAATTTTTTATTTATGGGGCATAGACTTCGTAGGCCCCCAACCTCCTTCATTTACAAATCGCTACATTTTAGTGGCGGTCGACTACGTATCGAGATGGGCGGAAGCACAAGCTCTCCCCACCAACGATGCGAGAGTCGTCGTCAAATTTCTTAAAAAATTATTTTCTCGCTTCGGCGCGCCCCGCGCGATAGTTAGTGATAGGGGTACGCACTTCTGCAACGCCCAGTTTGAAAAAACTTTATCTAAATATTGCATCACGCATAAGCTCGCCACCGCCTATCACCCCCAAACGAGCGGCCAAGTGGAGGTAGTAAATCGAGAAATTAAACGCATATTAGAAAAAACAGTTTCAACAAATAGGAGGGATTGGGCGATTAAATTAGACGACGCGCTGTGGGCATATCGTACGGCATACAAGACCGCAATCGGTTGTACGCCTTATCTATTAGTCTGCGGCAAGGCGTGCCACCTGCCCGTAGAATTAGAGCACCGCGCTTTTTGGGCGTTAAAGCTTTTAAACCTCGATCAAAATTTAGCCGCCGAAAGTCGTAAATTTCAATTAAACGAACTCGATGAATGGCGTGCGAATGCTTATGAGAGCAATAAATTCTATAAAGAGCGCTCTAAATTCTATCACGATCGCAAAATTAAATTTCCAAAAACATTTGCGCCGGGCGATCTAGTCCTCCTTTTTAATTCACGTCTTCGTCTTTTTCCGGGTAAGCTTAAATCCCGATGGTCCGGCCCCTTTCAAGTGAAAGTGGTTTGGCCATACGGGACCGTTCTTATCTCTCACCCCGAAAAAGGCGAGTTAAAAGTCAACGGTCATCGATTAAAACTCTACTTCGTGGGCAATCAAGTGGGTGGTAAGCTTAATTCTATACCCCTCCCCCACATCTAAAAACGATCGTACCCCGCCAAATGCGTCAAGCTACGAGACGGTAAACAAAGCGCTCGTGGGAGGCACCCCCCCATATTTATCTAATTATGTTTTCTTTCTCTTTTTTTTTTATATATATATATTTTTTTACATAATAAATAAATAAATAATGATGAAATTTTTTTCAAAACAAAAAATTCCAAAAAAAATATAAAATAATAATAATAATAATAATAATAATAATAATAATAAAATGAAAAACAATATTTATATTAATAAATATGCATATTTAAAATTTTCATTTCTCTTTATAAATGAAAAACAAAATAAAATGAAAATAAAAACAAAAACTTTAAAACAAAAATCAAAAAGAATTTTAGAAATTTTAAGATAAAACAATAGAAAGTTTTCTCGAAGTAGGATTACTCGATAGACCCGAGAGGGGATTTTTGTCGATATTTTGAAAAGGGAAAACCCCGTTGCTTTTACCTTTTTATTTCTCTTTTCCTTCCTTGCTTTTTGTCTTAAAGCTTTTCTTTATTTACTTTATTTTATCTTTCTTAACATTTTGATATGAATCTTAATTATGCATCTTTCAAAAGAAAAACCCCAAAAAAATTAATTATATGTTCTTCTCTTTCTTTTTCTACTTTGTTTTTTTTTCACTTTCTTCTCTCTCTTCTCTTTCTCCCTTTTTTTGTTTTTATGTTAAGTCTCTTTTAATTTTTATTAAGTTTTATTTTGTATATAAATGTGCATATAAGAAAAAAAATGATAAGTTTTCTTTTTTATTTTTCATTAAGTTTTAATATGCATATTTGACAAAACAAGATAATATTTTAATTAAAATGACAAAATAGTGAAAAGCTTTGAAACAAAAATCTAAAAGAATTGTTGGAATTTTAAGATAGAATAATAGTTAGTTTTTTCGAAGTAGGATTATTCGACAGACCCGAAAGGGGATTTTTGTCGATATTTTGAAAAGGGAAAACCCTATTACTTTTATCCTTTCATTTCACTTCTTCTTCTTCTTTGTTTTTAATTTTAAAGTCTCTTTATATTTCTTATTTTTATTAAGTATTAAGGTTTTTATAAATATGCATATTTCAAAAATGATGAAGATATATTTAGAAAACTCCAAAAAAATATATAGTTTTACTTTCTATATATATATTTCATTCTTTTTGTAATTTAGAAAAACCCAAAAACAAACAAAAATTTCTGTATATGATTTTCTTAAGCTTTTCTCTTTTTTCTTTTTTCTTTTTTTTAGTTCTTAAAATTTGTATATATTTATCAAAAATCTCATTTTTTTAACCCCCCACCCCTTTATTGTAAATAACCTTTACTATTTTGTTTTAACATCTTTTTGCAGGTGTTAATCCGGTCACCCCGTCTCCAAATCAGGGACGTGCTTTTTCCCACCTGCAATTTCCTTTCTTGCATTTTAATTTTCTTCTTTATGCTTTTGTATATAACTTTTTGTTCCTCATACTTAAGTTCAACATTGTGGACAATGTTGACTTTTAAGTATGGGGGTGTTTTTTCTCTTTTGTAATTATTTTTGTCTTTTTTTTATATATAGAAAAAACCAAAAAATAATAACAATTTTTGTTACAACTTAACAAAATTTGTTGCAACAAATTTTGTCCCTTTTTAGTTTTCTCTTCTTTTTATAAAAATTAATAATTTGTTACAACATAACAAAATTTGTTGCAACAAATTTGTTCCTTTTTTTAGTTTTCTCTCTTCTTTTTGTAAAAATCTTTTAATATGTAAATAGGTAACAAATTAGAAAACCCAAAAAATTTATAAAATAACTTAGAAAAATTTTCACCAAATAATTATTATAAATGTTTTATTTCCTTTTCTCTTTCTTTTCCTCTTTTTTATATGTGCATATCTTTTACAAAATTAAAAATGAACATATATATATATATGATGAAAAAAATTTTTTAAAAAAAAACCAAAAATATTTTGTAGTATTTATATATGTATTTTGTTATAAAGAAAATCAAAAATCCAAAAAAAAAAATACATATCATATCTTAAAAACAAAACAAAAAAAATTTATTATATATCAAAAAATCCCTATATAAAATAAAGTCCCCTACTTAGCTTTTTGTTATTTCCAAGGCTAGGTTAGTTTTATCTTTAAGCATTTTTCATTATTTTTTATTTACTAAATCATTTTTATTTTTATCATAGTTTGAAAATTTAAATCTAGGAATTTTAGTAGTAAACATCATCTTGTGATTTTAGTTTAAATCGAGAAAAAACCTTTTAGCACTACTTCGAGTTTACTCTAAAAAGTTTCATTTTGTATTATATTGGCAAACCATCTTTAGATTTAATTATTCTTACTTCGAAACTTGTGAAACTTTAGGAATGTTTTTAATCTATTAAATTTTGCTCTCAAATAATTTTTTTTATTATTCTAGATTTTCCTTTGAAACCCCCTTGTATTTAGCCTGACAATAAAAAATTAGAAGGAGTTTAAAAGAAATCCGGTGTCAATGGGAATAAAAAGATTCTGTAAACGCAGGCACCCAATATTGTTAAAAGAAATCCCGTGTCAATGGGAATAAAAAAATTCTGTAAACATGGGCATTGGGTTAAAGTTAAAAGTTTCAATTATCCCTCGTAAACCAAACGCTGGGAGTCAAAGTAAAACCAAACCAAAAGATGGGGTGAGAGGATAACCATTCATCACACCTAATCCAAGCACTCTTCTTCCTACCAAGGCTACCCCTTTTTCCCCTACCCTTTAGCAAATAAAATTGTAAGATAGATTTTAATTTAAAAAGTTTACGAGAGCATAATTAGTAGGTTTTATTTATTCTTGAAAATTTTCTTTAAAAAGTTAAGAGTTTTTATAATTCCGTTCTAATTAAAGGTGCTAATAATTACAATATAAGACGCCATTTAGCGAACTTTTGAAGTCTTATAACTAAAACTTTTTTGCTCTTTTTAAATCATTTTCATAATTTAGGACTTACCTCTTTAAATCTCCTAAATTTATTTTGATCTTACTTTTGATTAAATAAAACTTTAGTAAATTTGAAATTTTATTAAACGTCTTATAGGTATCCCTTACTTTTGCTCTGGAATAGCAAAAGCTTAAGTATGAGGGTATTTGATGAATAGTAGAATACACGTATTTTAGTATAGTTTTGAGCATAGTTTTAGGTAATATTATACATATTTCATGTACAATATTAAATAAAATGACTTGTTTTATCTAATGTATATAAATATATATCAATATGAAAAAGGAGCTATTTAAGCACGAAACAATATAGAAAAATATGTAAAAATATTCTTTGTAAACACATCTAAGTATAAAGTTTTGAAATTACTTATTTCTATGTACATATATATAAATAACTAAATAAATAAAACCATAACTAATAAATAAAAATAATATATAAATATATAAGTAAAAATAGTATATATGTAAGTATAATAAATAAAAATAATATATAAGTAGAAATATATATGTAACTAATAACTATAATAAATAAGCATATATTTATATGTAAATATAAATGAAAAATAGTAATAATGATATAAATAATATGCATGATAGATAAATAGGATGAAAATATATATAATAATATAGTATATTAATAACATAATAATAATAATGAATAATAAATATATTATAAATATAATAAAATACATATATGTATAATATATGTGTATGTATAAATATATTTGTATAGTATATAAAATGTAAATAATAATAGTATATATATATTAAATATAAACATATAAATAACTATGTAAATTAAAAGAAAATTAAAATTAAAATTAAAATTAAAATAAAAATATCTGTGCTGACCATAATAAACATATTTATTGCACTTTGTATGTTGTAGGAGCCGGTTGGCTCATTGGTTCTGTCTTTGCTTGCCGCGCTGCTGTACCTGGTTCGAAACCTAGCGCTGTCTATTTATTGGGATTTAATTCTGTTTGCGCGACACCCTTTTTTGTCTTTTATAAATTATGATGCTAACATAATATATTTAATATACCCCTGTACTTTGTAGATGGAGCCACTTGGCTCATTGGTTCTGGACTTGGCTAACCACGCAGCCGCCCTGGGTTCGAATCCAGGCCAGTGCACATTTTGCCTGGATTAATCTTACTACCCGCAGCCCACACCGCCATCTGCCCTGTTGCCCGCGTCCGTGCCCTGCTGCCCACTGCCCGCGCCCGTGCCCTGCTGCCCACTGCCCTGGCGCCAGCACACCCGCCAGAAGCTTCCTCCCAGCTCTCACTATCCGCACCCCACGCCAGCTGCCCCTGCTGCCCGCTGCCCTGCCTCCAGCTCAGCCCGCCAGTTGCTTCCAGCCCTCTAACCGCACTCCACCTGCTTCAAGCCTGCAGCACCCTCCCCCTCTCTCTCTTTTGCCTATAAATAAGGGTGCTCCACCTCATTAAAAGGGTTCATATAATTTAGAATCTAAGTGTATTTGAGAGGTGTTTTTTTGAGTGGTTCTTTGAAGTTCTTGTAAGTTTCTTTCTCTTGTTTTTGTGAGTGTTTGTAAGCCCTAGTTTGAGCCCTTTTTATCCCCCGAGTTTAGAATTTCATAAAAAGTTTGTAATTATTCATTTCAATCAATATAAGTGTTCTTGTTGTTGTTCTTGTTCTTTTTTTTATTGTTGTGTGTGCGGGTGTGGTAAATTAGTTTTTGTTTTTTCTTTCTTTATTTTCTCTTTCTTTTTCCTTTTTTTTCTCCTTTTGTTAGTGTGTGTGAGTGTATAAGTGTTAGTTTTAATTGGTATTTTTTTAATTAGCTTTTCTTTTATGTAGAGTGTGTGAGTGTATGAGTTAATTTTCATTTTGTTCTTAACTTAGCTTTCATTTTGTTCTTAACTTAGCTTTATTTTTGCTTTTAGATTAGCTTTATTTTTATGTAGAGTGTGAGAGTGTATGAGAATAGATTTTATTTTCTTTTATCTTAGTTTCCTTTTTAATTTGGGTGTGTGTGTATGAGAGTAGTTTACTTATTTATATCTTTCTTTTAATTTTAGTTGATTTCATATTAGTGTGTGTGAGTGTATGAGGGTAGATTTATTTTTCTTTTTTCTTATTTTACATTTTAGCTTTTTCTTTTAAGTTAGTTTATTACATATATACATATATAATTATTATTTTTATTAGTGTGTGTGTGAGAAAAAGCTTTAAAAAATGAAAAGAGGTTGTTTTTAGTTTAGTTTAATTTAGCTTTCAATTCAATAACATAGCTTTTATTACCGTCACGCATTTATTTCCCGTCTATCCGTTTGGATAGAACTCGCTCACGCATTTATTTCCCGTCTATCCATTTGGATAGAACTCGCTCACGTATTTATTTCCCGTCTACCCGTTTGGGTAGAACTTGCTCACGCATTTATTTCCCGTCTATCCGTTTGGATAGAACTCGCTCACGCATTTATTTCCCGTCTATCCGTTTGGATAGAACTCGCTCACGCATTTATTTACCGTCTACCCGTTTGGGTAGAACTTGCTCACGCATTTATTTCCCGTCTACCCGTTTGGGTAGAACTTGCTCATGCATTTACTTCCCCTCTACCCATTTGGGTAGAGACTGCATTCCTTTAATTTCTGTCTTTTAATTCCGTCATTTCAATTCCGTACAGTGCGTGTGTTTTCAATTTAGTGAGCACTTTTATTTCTTTCTTTCTTATAATCATTTTTGCTTGTTTCTGCTAACCGCTCATAACCGCTCAATCGTTAAATAGTTATCGTCATCGCCTTACAAATCTCAAAAAAAAAAAACCTAAGCAAAACTATCTTTCTAAATTAGCGTTTTCGTGCTTTCTTGCTTTTATTATAATTATCGCTAAACGCACGCCAACCCTAATTTTCGTCACTAACTTTTCTATAAAATTGTAAAAACCAATTCAAAACCTTTTTTCGATAAAATAATAGCGCGTTCCTAAGAAGTAGAAATAATCGATACGATCCAGAAAATACTCCTTGATATTTCAAAAAGAAATATCCTATACTACTTTCGATAATGTACACTTGCCTTTATCGATTTTAGTTCGGATAAACTACTTAAACCCAAAAGCTTTCTCTCAAAAGCAAAAACAATTTTAAACTCTTAAAAATTTGTTGCGACAAATCTTTGGTTGTTATAACATAGCAAAGATTTGTTACAACAAAAAGTAAAACACGTTAATCTAAATTAAACCATCAGTCTCATACCAAGCTCTTGGAGCTTGCTTTAGACCATATAGTGCTTTATCTAATCTATATACAGAAGAGGGAAAAGTTGGATTGACAAAACATGGTGGCTGCTCCACATACACCTCTTCTTGGAGTTTCCCATTGAGAAATGCACTCTTGACATCCATCTGGTATACCTTGATCTTCATGTGGGCAATATATGCCAGGAACATTCTGTTTGCTTCTAGCCTTGCCACTGGGGAAAATTTCTAATTGAAGTCAATGCCTTCCTCTTGCCTGTACCCTTCGGCCACAAGTCTAGCCTTATTTTTTGATTATGACCCCAGTTGAGTCCATTTTATTTTTGAACACCCACTTGGTGTCAATCACTGGGTAATTCTTTGGTCTTTCAACCAAATTCCAGACCTTATTCCTTTCAAACTGGGTCAGTTCCTCTTGCATAGCAGATATCCAGTGAGGGTCACTGTCTGCTTTTTCAAATTTCTTTGGTTCATATTGTGAAAGGAAACACTGCATCATTGTCTCATTTGTGAGTTGGTTCCTTGTTTTGACTCCTGCTGTCAAGTTTCCTATTACTTGAGTTGGAGGATGATCTTATTGAGTCATCCTGGATCTTGCTGAGTGATCTAGGATTTGCTCTTCTTCCTAAGCTATCACTTGCTCAGTGACAGTGGGATCTTCATCTTCATGTGCTGGAATGATGTCTGTAGATGGTAAACCAGGTGCTACTGTTTCCTCCTCCTGCTCCAAAATCCTCATCAGAGTCAGTGTCCATACACTGATGTCCTTTTTCCTAACACACAGTTGAATGATCCACTATGCACATCCTTTCAACTTGCTCAGCTAGTTAATCTTCTCCCTGTAGGATAGAACTGGTGGAAGTTTCCTTCCCATTGTAAACCATGTTAGTTTCATCAAAGAATACATGCATAGACTCCTAAATTTTGAGATAGCTTTTATTGAAGCACCTATAGGCCTTGCTTGATGAAGAATATCCGAAGAATATGCCATCATCAGCTTTCTTGTCAAATTTGGCAAGATGGCCTTTCCCATTATTGAGGATAAAGCAAGTACACCCAATAATTATAAAATAAGTGACTATAGGTGCCTTTCCCTTCAACAACTCATAGGCAGTCTTCAATTTAGTCTTGTGAATGATACTCCTATTCAGAACATAATTTGCAGTATTTACTGCCTCAGCCTAGAAGGACTTTGGCAAGTTAGATTCAGCTAACAATGTCCTTCCTGATTCAATTAGGGTTCTATTTTTCCATTCAGCCATTCCATTCTGTTGGGGGTTCTAGGAGAAGAAAAGCTTTGCCTGATACCTTCATTGTCACAGAATCTACACATTAACTGATTATCGAACTCAGTGCCATGATCACTTCTGATCACAGCAACCTGTGTGTTAAGTTCAGATTGAATTTGTCTAATGAATCTTGAGAGGATCTTGAAAGTGTCTAACTTAGCTTTTAGAAAGAACACCCAGCTGAGCCTAGAGAAATCATTAACAATGACTAATTTGTAGGACTTTCCTGCTAAGCTTTGAGTGGAGATAGGGCCAAACAGGACCATGTGCAACAGGAAAAGGATTCTAGGAGAATCATTCTTACCAATTGGTTTGAATGAAGCTTTGGTCTGCTTACCTAGTTGGCAAGCTCTACAGGGGTGGTCTTTATTGAATTTACTAGTTGGTAAACCCCTCACTAGGTTGAGTTTGGAGAGTTTATCTATGGTCTTAAGGTTAAGATGACTAAGTCTCCAATGCTACAACTCACTATTTTCTAACTGGGAGTTAAACAAGCAGATCTCAGACTTTGTGTACTCAAAGTGTACAACATACACCTTACCTTTTCTGAGACCAGTCAAAACTGTTTGATCAGCCTTAGAACTAACTATATGACACAAGGACTTGATGAATACAACTTTGTATTCACCATCACACAGCTGACTAATGCTGATCAGATTATGTTGAACTCCTTCAACATATGCTACTTTAGCAAAGGAGATTTCTCCAATCTTGAGCAAACCATATCCTTTGGTTTGACTAGAGTGGGAGTTCCCAAAAATTACCTTGGGCCCTTCCTTGGCCGTGAAATTTTCTAGCAAATCTCTTGCTCCAGTCATATGCATGGAGCATCCACTGTCCAGATACCACCGCTTGTTTGTGGTTGAACAGCCTTCCCTCTACATCTGTAAATTAAACATTAATAATGACCCTCTCATGCTGGGGTCTCTTTCTTCTATCATCATATGAGGATATGAAAGAATGAGATGGTCTTCCATTATACCTCCTTTGGTGAAGAAGTGTTGCATCATTATGACAGCAATATCTTGCATTGTGGCCTAGTTTAGCACATCAAAAACATCCAGGGATAGAGGAGAAAGAAGGTTTAGATGTTTGGTAATTTTGTGTAGAGAACATGCGTCGAGAAGAATGCGATGCAGTCTTAGAGTTGTGTCGAATGTAATTCGACGTACCTGCATAGTCCCGTCGATAATCATTCGAAGTATGATATTGGTTGCTTCGAGATGATGTCGACGCACCCACATAGTTTCTTCGAGATGATGTCGACGCATATGCTGTAGTCCGTCGAGATGCATTCGACGCATTCCTAATATTGTGTCGAGTTCTATTCGACGTATAATTCATATCATTTAGTATTTGTGAATTTGAATTTAAATATTTCTTAAGCCGGTTAATTTCTGATCTTAATTCATCATTCTTGATCATTAAATCATGTATAGCTTTATTGTAGGCATTTGTGCTATTTTTAAGAGTGGAAATGACAGAGTCAATATGAGTTTGGTAATCATTTTTGTATTCATCAATAGTTTCATCCATCTCTTCTATTTCAATTTGATAAATTTTGCATGTAGCACACTCATTTTTCAACTCTGAATTTTTTAAGGTTTGTTTGCCTAGGATTCCTGGTTCATCACTAATGTCTACCCTATTAAATGTGGTGAGTTTATTAGGATTATTTTTCACATGTTCTTCACATGATTTTGAAACAATGTTAGGTCTAGACCTAAAGGATTCTACTGGTTTATCACAAGCATGTTTGCCAGTGAGTGATTGTGATTCCTGATCAAGATGATCAAATCTCTTGGAGTGATTTTGTGAGCTATCTTTTATCTTTTGGGAGTCTTCAAAGGCTTTTGCCTTTGAGAGTTTTTCCTTAGGTCTGAATTTTCATTATATATGGTATTTATTTATTTTTCTTTATTAAGCAGTTCACATTTCAGATTACAGTTAACTGAGGATAAAGGATCTTTACTAAGAACTTCTAATTCAGATTTGATTGTTTCAAGTTCTTTTTGATTGTTAATGTAATCTTGGCAGAATTCTTTAAAGCATCCTTTAAAATCTTTTGAAGAAAAGTCAAAGTCTTCAAAGATGTTTACCTCAGTTTCATTATTGGAGTCTTCTAAAGCCATTAAGCAGGCTTCTTCTGGTCCACCATCTTCTTCATCATTAGATGAGGAGGAGCATGATTCTGAATCTAAATCACTCCAGGTCTCAGCTATGAAACCTCTCTCTCCTTTCTTATCCTTTCTCATGAAGGATTTCTTCCTGTGCTCCTTCCTCTGCTTATTTTTCTTGTTCTTTTCTTCCTCAGGACATTCAGTAGAAATATGTCCTGACTTTCTACAAGAAAATCAAATAATCTCATGTTTATGAGTTTTATCATACCTTGGCTTGCTTGCGCTCCTCTCTCTTCTCCTGGAATCTTCTGTCCTGGCCCACTTTTTGAATCTCTTAGCCAAGAGATTAAACATTTCCTCTTCAGTAGTGGAGGACTCTGCTTCTGCAATCTTTAATGCAAGTGTCCTCTCTTTAGAAGAAGGTGTCCTTTCTTGGGCATCTGACTCAGCCCTGCTTTTTAGTAGGAACTCATAGGACTTGAGCTTTCCTAAGAGAGCATCAGTTGATATCTCCCTGAGGCATCTAGAATCTCTGATGGCCCAGATTCTAGAGTCCCATGTGCTAGGGAAGCACGTGAGAAACTTGTCATTAATCTCTGTCAGAGAGATTTCCTTGTCCAGCCCTCTGAGCTCATTTATGATAAGGCTGAATCTGTCATACATTTATGTAATGCTTTTATAAGCCTTTTTCTTGAAATTCTCATATTGAGATATGAGAAGAGCCTTTTTGTCTTTCCTCTCATCAAAGCTTCCTTCAACAAGTCTGGAGAGAGATTCCCAGATCTCTTTTGCAGAGTCGCAAGATGCAACTTTCTCGAATATGTCACCAGACATGGTTGAGACCAGTATATTCATGGCCTTGGCATCATATGCCTTAGCCTTCTTCTCATCCTAGTCCATTATGCTCTGGGAACTGAGGTTTGTATGACCTTCCCAGTGGAGTCCTTCCTTGTTGGGGCTGGAGGACCTGTGAGGATGACATTAAAAATATCCTCATCAATAGAATTCATATATAGTTTTATTCTGGGCTTCTAGAGTGTGAACTTATTCAGATTACACACTGGAGGTCTTGTTGAGGCATAATCCTTAGAGCTCATTTTCCTTATGAAATATACTTAAAGTAAAGAAAATGAATAGGAGGCCTTTTTGACCAAGGTGTTAACCTTTTATTGATCAACCACCCTCTGATACCAATTGAAAGTGCACAATGTGTCTCTAAGAATCCTCTAGAGGGGGGTGAATAGAGATTTAAAATTATTTCTATTCTATTTGTGCAAGTACAATAAAATCTAATTATTATGCTTCACCAAGATAAGTCCCAGAATTAATAACTGCAGTTAAGTGATAAAAGAAAAAGCAGTAAATGAAATGTAAGCTATGAGGGACAGCACAGAAAATTGACAATCCAGAAGACATAATTTTTTATAGAGGTTCCCCCAAATGTGGGTACTCCCCTCTTCTACCACCTGGTAGGGATGCACCACTGTGCCTGAGTCTTTTGGTAAGGAGACTCTTAGAACCACTGATCTTTTGACAAGGAGATCATGAACCACCAGATCTTTTGATAAGGAGATCTTGAACCACTAGATCTTTTGATAAGGAGATCTTGAACCATTGAATCCTTTGAAGAGGGATTAACAAAACTCTTTTATAGAAGGGGAGGAGAAAGAGAAAGAAGAAGGGTGTAGGAATTCTGTTCTCAGAATTCTTATGATGGCTGTTTGAAGAATAACCTCTTGATTTCACTGGATCTGCTCTTGATTAACTCCTGCTTAAGATTGTAAAGAATTGCAGGAGCTCTAGTTGTTAGATCCTTGTACTTTCTCTTGAACTAAGATCACCCTGCTATATGATTTTGATGAAGAGCAGCTATTCTTTTTCTCTTTTGTTCTTCTCTACTAGGGTTCCTGAGAGAGAGAGAAGGATGAAGAAGACCCAATGGAACAGTATGGCCGATTATGATAAGTGCCTTGCTTTTCTCTTTCTTCAATTGCCTTTTTATTGTCCCACGCTTGAATTTGAATTTGTTTCCCTTGTAGGTAAGTGTTGAAGGGTATATTTGTCTAGGCAATAAATCCTTCCGTCCTTCTTTTATTCCTGATCCGTCCACCAACATTTAGGCATGTTTCCAAGAAAGCTTTTCTCTGACCTCAGTTAATTCTCTATTCCATTTAAGGTAATTAAGGAGCCGTTGGGTAACGGTCTTGAGTGAGGTGGGCCATGAGAGAGGATCAAAAATGACAGCTGAAAAGGTTTCCCTTTTTAGACTGTATTTGATGTAGCGTCGAGTTTTCTTTCTCTATTATCGACGCACCTTCGAGTTCCTGTAGGAGCAGCTTCGAATTCATCCTTGCTCTGATTGAACTCAGCTAGTCGACGTTGCGTCGATATCTTATCGACGTAACCATCGAGTTGATCTACGTGGCTCTGAACTTCATAATCTGTGTCGAGATGAAGTCGACATTACGTCGACTCTAGTTGGCTTCGACAGATATCCCCTTCTGCGTCGAGTGGAATTAGAAGCTGCGTCGACTTCTCAAGTTACTTCGACAAACCCATCACCTTTACGTCGACTTTTATTCGACGTAGCGTCGACTTGAGTTACTTCGACAGAAGGGTTGAACCATTTGTACTTCTAGTCAAAGCAGCGTCGATAAGGACTCGATGTCGCGTCGAATTCTATTTGACGCAAATGATAACTTTGCCCAATTTTGCTTCCCTTGATCTGGTCCTTACACCCTAGGTTTAGTGTGACATCCTAAGACATCTAATGACCAGATTACCCTCACTATACAATGGGTAATTCAATCCTAGTAGTTAAAATCACTTTTATATTATTTGTTATGATAAATCACAGGGTTTTCCCAACAATTAGGGTTGGACCAGTATCCCCCGAAAGGAGAGTGGTGGATAGTGGTAAATAATGCGACCACGGACCTTATGCTTACCTGGCCAATGGTCACCTTAAACTAGAAATTGGGAGTTAATTATGTAATTAAAAGGAAAAGTATATGGGCTTTAGTTTTCTTATTCTAAGATGCTTATTTCATTTTCAGGAAATGACCAATAACGATTCACAAGCATATACCATACTAACTGAGGCAGAGACTAGGATTGTCATCCTCCGAGGTTGCCTATAGTACCCCCCAATGTTGATGCGGTCACTCAACTCTCAGCAGTCCTGGTCGAAGCTCTAAAAAGAGGATTAATCCCACCTTCGAGTTCTGGTTCTAATAACACCCATGCTGAAAGATTGTAAGTTTAGGTAAGTCTAATCACCTAGAGAGGGGGGGGGGGGGGTGAATATGTGTTTATCCACTTTTTGACTTTAGCTGATTATTTTGAAATGAAACCACAGACAAAAAAAATCACAAGCCACAAACATAAGGATTTATAGTGGTTCCTCAATGTGTGTACTCCACTGTCCCCCTCCACCTATCTAGCATTGTGCTAGACTAGGCAAACTCCATGAAAACTAAGATCAAATATTGATCTTACACTCAGAGCCAACAAATCCTACCTCAGGGATGTTAACTATTCCCCTACCTCAGATCCACTTGCTCAGGATCTTACATCAGATTCCACAACAAGAATCCTAACTCAGGTTAAATCCAGAACCCTAGCTCAGGTTCAATCTATAACACTACCTCAAGTCACACAAGACCTTACACTCAGATCTTAAAAAGATCCTACAAAAAGTTTGAATAAGTTACTATAACCTTATCTTTGACTCAATAAAATAAAGCTTAATGTTCTCGAGTCTTCTTAGAAGCCTTCTATTCCTAAGATAAATTTAGGGCTTCTTCTTGATAGTGCTTTTGATCAAATAAAAATCTCTCTCTTCTTGTATAGGTCTTCTTGATGAATAAGGAGAGAGAAAGTTCTTATATTCTTGATTAAATCTTAGATTTGAAATTGA
The DNA here is from genome assembly GCA_033032865.1 of Dactylorhiza incarnata. Taxonomy (NCBI): domain Eukaryota; kingdom Viridiplantae; phylum Streptophyta; class Magnoliopsida; order Asparagales; family Orchidaceae; genus Dactylorhiza; species Dactylorhiza incarnata. The sequence continues at coordinate 13,965,028 of JAWHQI010000029.1, forward strand.
GGATTTCCAGAAGTCCCACCCTTTGCATGATGAGGAAGTTATTCACGGTAGGCATTCAGAAATCTTGAGCACTTGAAAAAAGAGTGAAGAAGAATGTTGCTCAAGGATCTTGTCTGGTTCTTCTTTTCTGTCCAACCGCATTGTGTTTTTTGTTCGGAATGATTTCTATCAACAAGATTAGGTTTTTGACGATTCACACTTTAGGTATATATACTGTAATCATTAACGACCATATTGGAATTAATATTCTTTAATCCACTTACCATCTGTGGCCAATCTGATTGGCTGAATAGCGGTTTCGTCAATGTAGATATTTTAACTCCCGTGATCTAGTCGATATAAGTTCTTCAAGTCGATGTTGCACTATCTCATCGATATGTGTCTCGTCTCACCAATATTAAGATTGACTCATTTATATTACACATTCTAGTCAACATGAAGACTGTCTTGTTGATATTGACTTAGTTGTTTGAGCTTCAAGTCGATATTCTAGCTGTTGAGCTTCTAGTCGATATTGACAAAGTTGTTTGAGCTTCAAGTCGATATTCTAGCTGTTGAGCATCTAGCTGATATTGACTTAGTTATTGAGCTTCTAGGCAATACTGACATAGCTATAGAGCTTCTAGTTGATATCGACTTAACTATCTTTGAGCTTCCAGTCGATATAGGGCAATGTTGCGACCTTGTCTCGTCGGCAAATTTCCTTTGTCTGAACCATGTTTAGCCGGCATTTTACTTGATAGAACATTAATTTCTTCTGTAATATTTTCAAATGCTCCTGTTGTTGAAACCAAGACTTGAGAACAAGACTTAGTCTCTTTGGAGTTCGGGCCCGCAAAAAGTTGAGGGGTGACCAACACTTACTCCTCCCAAGGGAGAGCTCTAGGCTAAGGGCTAAGGAACTAGGAACAAGGCCAAGGGCTTAGCGAGGAGGTCCCACCACACACCCGGAAGATCGTTGAGCGCTTCCCCTCCCAAGCCAATGCTAAGCTTGGGCACCTTTGGAGGCACTCCTCACCCACAAAAGAGACTTGGGGATAGAGAGGCTAAAAGAGAGATCTCAAAAGAAGTCCATCCAAATGGTGCCCCCTTGGTCCTATTTATAGTATTTCTGGACTTGGTCTGCTGATATCCAGATTCTGGCCTTCAAGTTTACCAAAATACCCCGGATTTGGCCTGCGAACAGCCAAATCCCGGCATTCTGAGGCGCTAAACGCAGACCGACCCCTCCCCCCGGAACTAGGCGAGAGGGGGGACCCCCGCGGGGGCTGGGCGAGCCCCCTAACTAGGGCGGGCGAGACCCAGGGGTCGGCCCCTACTGGTCTCGCCCCCCAGCTGGAGCGGGGGCGAGGGGGGGCCGGAGGCCTCCTCCCCTCACCCCCTGCTGGGGCGGGCAAGACCCAGGGGTCGGCCCCAATGCTGGTCTCGCCCCTGCTGCTGGGGTGGGGGCGAGGGGGGGGGGGGGGGGGGGGGGGGCGGATGCCTCCTCCTCTTGCCCCCCTACTGGGGCGGGCGAGACCCAGGGGTGGCCCCCCTGTTGGTCTCGCCCCCCTGCAGGTCTCGCCCCCCTACTGCTGGGGCGGGGGCGAGGGGGGTTGGATGCCTCCTCCCCTCGCCCCCTGCTGGGGCAGGCGAGACCCAGGGGTCGGAGCCCTTGCTGGTCTCGCCCCCTGCTGCTGGGGTCACGGGGGTGAGAGGGGGGCCTCGCCCCTCCTCCTCTCCCCCCCCCCCCCTTGCTCGCCTCCTACATGAGCTGAGCGATCTGGAGGTCTTTACCTCCACCGCTCGCCCTCCTCTCTCCCGGCACTGGTTCATACTGAAAAAATGATGTTCTAAAAGACCTCTTGGGACCCGGGATCCCACTCGGCGAATACAATGTTATACACAATACCCGCTCTTTTCTAGCGAGGTAAACGCTCGGAAGAAATGTCCAACCCTGCATATTCGGCGAGTGGTGATGAGAAAAAATGAGAAGTCTCCACATCGTCCTGGTGAAACTATACCCAAGCTTCCTTGAGAGGGCATCCTATCCTGCCGGCTAGAGAGAGCCCGGTCAGCGGAACCATCCGAGGGGAAGACCACTTACCCCCCTGGGAGGTCAACCTTCCCTGCCGGCTAGAGAGAGCCCGGTCAGCGGGACCATCCGAGGGGAAGACCACTTACCCCCCTGGGAGGTCAACCTGCCCTGCCGGCTAGAGAGAGCCCACTCAGCGGAACTATCCGAGGGGAAGACCACTTACCCCGCCCCCCTGGGATGTCAACCTGCCATGCCGGCTAGAGAGAGCCTGGTCAGCGTAACCATCCGAGGGGAAGACCATTTACCCCCCTAGGAGGTCAACCTGCCCTGTCGGCTAGAGAGAGCCCGGTCAGCGGAACCATCCGAGGGGAAGACCACTTACCCCCCTGGGAGGTCAACCTGTCCTACTGGCTAGGGAGAGCCTGGTCAGCGGAACCATCCAAGGGGAAGACCACTTACCCCCCTGGGAGGTCAACCTGCCCTGCCGGCTAGAGAGAGCCCGGTCAGCGGAACCATCAGAGGGGAAGACCACATACCCGCACTGGGAGGTCAACCTTCCCTGCCGGCTAGAGAGAGCCCGGTCAGCAGAAACATCCGAGGGGAAGACCACTAACCCCCCTGGGAGGTCAACCTGCCCTGCAGGCTAGAGAGAGCCCGGTCAGCGGAACCATTCGAGGGGAAGACCACTTACCCCCCCCCCCCCCCCCCCTGGGAGGTAAACCTGCCCTGCCGGCTAGAGAGAGCCCGGTCAGCCGAACTATCCGAGGGGAAGAACATAGCCTCCCTGGGAGGTCAACCTGCCCTGTCGGCTAGTGAGAGCCCGGTCAGCAGAACCGTCCGAGGGGTGAAGAACATAGCCTCCCTGGGAGGTCAACAAGCCCTGCCGGCTAGTTAGAGCCCGTTCAGCGGAACCGTCTGAGGGGAAAAGAACATAGCCTCCCTGGGAGGTCAACCTGCCCTGCGGGCTAGTGGGAGCCCGGTCAGCGGAACCGTCCAAGGGGTGAAGAACCTAGCCTCCCTGGGAGGTCAACCTGCCCTGCCAGCTAGTGAGAGCCCGGTCAGCGGAACCGTCCGAGGGGTGAAGAACATAGCCTCCTTGGGAGGTCAACCTGCCCTGCCGGCCAGTGAGAGATCGGTCAGCGGAACCGTCTGAGGGGAAAAGAACATTGCCTCCCTGGGAGGTCAACCTGCCCTGCCGGCTAGTGGGAGCCCGATCAGTGGAACCGTCCGAGGGGTGAAGAACATAGCCTCCCTGGGAGGTCTACCTGCCCTGCCGGCTAGTGAGAGAACGGTCAGCGGAACCGTTCGAGGGGAATAGAACATAGCCTCCCTGGGAGGTCAACCTGCCCTGCCGGCTAGTGGGAGCCCGGTCAGCGGAACAGTCTGAGGGGTGAAGAACATAGCCACCCTGGGAGGTCAACCTGCCCTGTCGGCTAGTGGGAGCCCGGTCAGCGGAACCGTCCGAGGGGAAAAGAACTTGGAAAAACTTTTATTACATTAGTCATCCGGTTACACGCAAGAAAAACTATGGAAATAAACCATCACACTACATGGATTTAAAGAAAAAGCTATACACGGAGATCGGGACTTGGTCTTCTACTCCCAGGCATGGTCCTCCTCAACCTCCTCTGGTTGCTGACGTGCTACTTCAGACGCCTTGCCTCCCTCATTTCCAAGAACTCGGGGCAGGTGGACGTCGCGTGACCCTCCTCATCGTGGAAGTCACAGTAAGGTAACTCCACCCGGGCGCCCCCTCTTCCTCCCTTGCGATTTCTTCTTCTTTTGTAGCCGATCGCCATGGTTTGCTGGGGTGGTGGAGAGCGTTCCTTCGGTCCCTGCCTCCACCCTGGGAGGTTGGACCCCTCTCCCTGGAAGTTGTTTTCCTCTTGGTCAAACTTACCCTTAGGAGCCTCTACCTCCCCCCCCCCCCCTGCTGCCTTGCCTCCAGCTCACTCAGCCTGGCCAACCTTCTTGCGAATTCTGGGTTGGCCTCCTCACTCTCAACTTCTTCCGCCACCCTTTCCATTAACTCCTCAAAAGACGAAGTATCTCTCCTCTTGAGGTCCATCTTGAAGAATCCTCCCCGCATCCCCACGAGGAAAGCGAGCTGGAGGGTGTAGCCTGGCACCTCTTGGGTGAGGAGAACCTCCTCCTAGAACCGGTCAACATAGCGAGCCAGTGACTCCCCTGTCTCTTGCTTGATCTTGAAAAGTGCTTCGGCATCTTTCTTCCTCTTCCTTGATGTCGAGAAGCGTAGCAGGAAACCTCGACGCATGTCTTTGAAGGCATAGATAGACCCCGCAGGTAGCTGGTGGAACCAATCTCTAGCCTTCTCCTTCAGAGTTGTAATGAAGAGTCGACACTGGAAGGCATCTGACATAGGCCTGATGGAGACCTTGTCCTCAAACCACTGCAGGTGCAGAACGGGGTCATCCTTTCCGGAGTAGTGAGACATCTTCGGCCCCCTGAACCCCTCTGGAACCGGGGCTGAAAGGATCAACTCACAAAAGGGATTTCCTAAGCTCGCCCCCCTCTGGGGCTGGGCGAGTGGGGGTATGACACTTCCCCACCCGCCCCCTTGGGGCTGGGCGAGTGGGGGTCTGAGACATGCCCACCCGCCCCCTTGGGGCTGGGTGATTGGGGGCATGACACCTCTCCACTCGCCCCCTTGGGGCTGGGCGAGTGGGGGTCTGGGACCTCCCCACTCGCCCCCTTGGGGCTGGGCGAGTGGGGGCATGGCACCTCCCCACTCTCCCCCTAGGGGCTGGGCGAGTGGGGGTCTGTGACCTCCCCACTCGCCCCCTAGGGGCTAGGCGAGTGGGGGTCTGGGACCTCCCCACTCACCCCCTTGGAGCTGGGCGAGTGGGGGTCTGGGACCTCCCCACTCGCCCCCTTGGGGCTGGGCGAGTGGGGGCATGGCACCTCCCCACTGGCCCCCTTGGGGCTGGGCGAGTGGGGGCATGTCACCTCCCCACTCGCCCCCTAGGGGCTTGGCGAGTGGGGGAATGGCACCTCCCCACTCGCCCCCTCTTAGGGGACCGGGCGAGTGGGGGCCGAATGCCTCCCCACTCCCCCCCCCCCACTGGTACCCCTTGCCTGGATAGCTGGCCGGGAGTGCTCTCGCCCACCTACTGAGGCTGAACCTCCGGAACACCTCCTCTCCTATATTCGCCTATCGCGGCAAAAGTTAGCTGTAAAGTGTGCAGGACCTCCTGCTTATAGTCTTTGAACATCTCCACCGACACCACCACCCCTGGTGGCTGCGGGTGGCCTGGGTCTGATTCTCCTCCACCTCCAGCCATGGAGATCAACTTGAATTTTTCTTGAGTTGGTCACTCTCCACGCTCACCGCACCATAAATGTTGAAACCAAAACTTGAGAACAAGACTTAGTCTCTGTGGAATTTGGGCCCTCAACAAGTTGAGGGGTGACCAACACTTACTCCTCCCAAGGGAGAGCTCTAGGCTAAGGGGCTAAGGAACTAGGAACAAGGCCAAGGGCTTAGCGAGGAGGTCCCACCACACACCCGGAAGATCGTTTAGCGCTTCCCCTCCCAAGCCAATGCTAAGCTTGGGCACCTTTGGAGGCTCTCCTCACCCACCAAAGAGACTTGGGGAGAGAGCGGCTAAAAGAGAGATCTCAAAAGAAGTCCCACCAAATGGTGCCCACTTGGTCCTATTTATAGGATTTCTGGACTTGGCCTGCTGATAGCCAGATTATGGCCTTCAAAATTACCAAAATACCCCAGATTTGGCCTGCAAACAGCCAAATCTCTCCATTCTGAGGCGCTAAACGCAGACCGACCCCTCCCCCCGGAACTGGGCGAGAGGGGGGACCCCCCGCGGGGTCTGGGAGAGCCCCCTAACTGGGGTGGGCAATACCCAGGGGTCGGCCCCTACTGGTCTCGCCCCCCCCAGCTGGGGCGGGGGCGAGGTGATGTAGGCCATCCATTCCTCTTAGTCCTTCTCCATCTCCCTGTTGATGAAGACCCCCACATGGACCCACACTTTGTGGGGGATGAGGTCGATGCTGATGTTGATGATTCCGTTGTGGACCATCCACCACTGCCAGATCCGCCACCTTATGATGCTGATGTTGATGATACCGTTGTAGACCCTCTACCACTGCCAGATCTGCCACCGCATGATCAAGATGATCCACCACCACATGATGAGGATGATAGAGATGCTGTTGAAGATGTTGAGGATCCGCCATAGATCCTACCAGAGCCTTTTTAGTTATTTATATACTCATTTTGTCATGTTCTGTTGTATGTTTAATTTGGGACTGTTTATTTAGTGGCCTGCGTTTAGCCGTCCATTAGAATTTTTATTAGTTGGGCTGCGTTTAGTCGCCATATGTGTGTGAGCCTATAAATCGGCCAAACTCTATGTTAATTTCAGATTTGATGAAATTGAAAATAAACTTTTTCCAAACCCTGAAGTTTCTCCCTCTCATCTTCCTCCTAGTCGCCGCCCCTAGGCTCCTCCCTCTCCCTTTGGCCGCCGGACACTCTTCCTCCTCCTCCCCTCTTCTCGGCTCCTTATCCCTTCCTCACTCCTTCTCTCAACCTCTCCCTCCAATGCCGACCGTCTCCCTCTCCCTCTTGAAGAATTTCGGCCAGCCACCAAGGGCTTGTGGAAGGAGATCTCTTGGCTTAGATTTGGCTCAAAGGGCTTGTTCGTGGTGGAAGCGGCGAATGCGAACGTGCTCTACATCAAGTGACTCATCTCCGGTGGTCTCAGCGGACGAACAATCTTTTGGATTCCAACATCTCGGATCTATGATTCCGAGTGGGTAACGAACTCTCAACTCGTGTGATTCCTTTCTTAGATAGTTCTGTGGTGGCTAGATCTGTGACGTGATCTTTGAATCGTTGATTTTCTCGTGGATTTTATTTATTTTTTATTTGTATTTCGATCTTGGATTTCATTTTAATTCAACGAGGATTGGAGATCCTCTTTTGTTCTTGTTGGGGGAGATTTTCCATTTCCGAAATCGTTACATTTTCGGAGGATCTCTCTTTGGTAGACAACAACAACCGCTCGAACGGATCGTGTGGATCCTTTTAGCCGGGAGCGAAGTTGGCCCATAGCCTCTTTCCGTTCCCTCGCGGTGTGGCTGCCCGTGCATTATAAATAACGTGAATAAAATCATTCCGCGAGTTGGCTGCGTTCGTTCACCCTTGTGTGAGATTAGGAAGCGTTGGGAGTAATCAAATCGATCGCGCACGAGTGAGTGAACCCAAACACCCTTCCCTTCATCAATTTGGTATCAAAGCGAGGTTCGTGTCAATTTCTTAATTGACGCATTCCTTAGGTTTTCTTAGAACGCCGGCACTCACAATCTTCACATGATTTTGCGCTAAAAAAAAAAAAAATTCATTTGTCTGCGAATAGCGACCTAAAATTCTCATTTTTCTGCAAAATTCAAAAAAAAAAATCCTGGTAATTCTACTTATTATTTTCTGTAAGTAAATAAAAAAAATATTTTACTTACCCTAGTTATTAGGTGGGAATAAAATAATCTTTCGTAAAATTTTGGCGTGATCTAAATTTCTGGTCTGCGAATAGCGGCCTTAAAATTTTTATTTTTCAGCGAAAATAAAAATAAATTTTTTTTGCAAATCTGCGTACTATTTTCTACAGGAAAATAAAAACATATATATATTTTTTAAATTCTGGAAAGTCAAATCAAAATTCAAAATTTTGAAATTCAAAATTCAAATTCAAAATTCAAATTTTTGAAATTCAAAATTCAAATTCAAAATTTAAATTTCTGAAATTCAAAATTCAAATTCAAAATTCAAATTTTTGAAATTCAAAATTCAAAATTCAAATTTTTGAAATTCACAATTCAAATTCAAAATTCAAAATTTTGAAATTCAAAATTAAAATTCAAATTTTTGAAATTCAAAATTTAAAATATTGAAATTCAAAATTCAAATTCAAAATTCAAATTCAAAATTAAAATTTTTGAAATTCAAAATTCAAATTTTTGAAATTCAAAATTCAAAATTTAAATTTTTGAAATTCAAAATTCAAATTCAAAATTCAAAATTTTGAAATTCAAAATTCAAATTCAAAATTCAAAATTTTGAAATTCACATTCAAAATTCAAATTTTTTTTATTTCAAATTCAATATTTTTATATTCAAAATTAAAATTTTTGATAATCAAATATTTCTGGAAGATCTTGACTTTATTTCCAGCAAGATTTTATAAAAAAAACTAATATCTTATATTTGAAAATCAGCGGGAAATGATTCATCTTTTATAAATTTATGTTGTTCAGCGCCTAGTTTTCACTAGATTATGGCTACTAGGTTAGGTCCGGGGGATTCTCCTGCACTTACCCGTATGGCTGCACCACGACCCCCTGAATATGAGTTGATTACGATCCGTGACATCAACCGGGAGGTCAAGGCGCTGAAGGATAATATGGAGTATTGTGTTCACACACTTAGGATGACTAGAGAGACCCCCCGAACTCAAACCACTATTCCTCGTGATGGAGTGCCTCACCGCACTAATAAAAGTTATTACACTGAACCTCAAGCATTAGATAACGGTTGGGACACCATTGCAAGAGTGTTTAGGTTTGACCGTGACATAACAAGAAATTTTTTGAAATATTTAAAGCACGGTGAGAAGTGGTGCAAACTAGTTGTCGACAGCATTTGCCGCATGAATGTCGTATCTGAAAATGCCATCACGAGGATGTGTTTGACCACCGAGCCGCACCCCCATCCCTTCCCTATTGGATTGTGTGTTCTGACGAGAGCACTGTTTTTGTGTCTAGGCAATGTTTGGTGCCCCTCACCATCAAAGTCTATTCTGAGCGCGTTTGGTGTGATGTCCTTCCTATGAAGGATTGTCATGTATTGCTAGGACGCCCATGGCTTTCTGACCATGTGGTCATCCACGATGACCATGACAACACGTTAGAATTCCAGCATAATGGTCAGCTTATCATTCTGAAGGCCACCCCGCCTAAAAGGCCTACGATCCCCTCTAAGGACACAACTAGTCCTGAGGAACAGAAAACATTAAGTGTTATAGTTAAGACTGATGTTATCCCGATTAGTCAACCATTACATGATCCCTTTAGCCTTATGATGCCTACAGTTGAACACCCCAAGATCATTCAGGAGGTTGACGAGAAATCTGAAGGTGAGTTTAGAGTTATTGGTGAACGCGGCGTCACTCAATTAAGGAGTGCTAACATTTCTGAACTTAAATTTGAGGGCAAAATTATTATTTTAAAACATTTACCACCTAAGGCCCCTTCGATTCAACTTAGTGAGACTATCATTCCTATGGAGGACAAGACCTTTAATTTAATCAATAACTTGGTGATTGCTCCAAATTTTCCTAACCAACCCAAGCATGAGAATATTACATTAGCCGACTCATTTTGGTCTTATCACATTATGTGTAGCGCGCAAAAGAGAGCATCCCATCATAAAATGGGAGATTTAATTATGGTATGTCTCAACCCTGAACGGTGGCCTTCCGGCGCTTTAGAGGACATCATGAGTCCGAACGCTAAACCTTTTCGAATTTCACTGAATTTAGGAAAGAGTACTTTACATATGAAGGTTTCTGCTGAGTGGGGTTTGCCCCCTATTTTTGATGTTTCAAATTTTACGTCATGCTTTCTACCACCACTTAAACTGTCTCCCCTTCCGTTACTTTCTACTAATCATTCTATTGGGTTGATAGGTGAGCAGGGTAGTAGACTGTTTTCTCCTAAGGTTATCACCGGAGGTATGTCGTCCGTTGATGTTTTAGCATATTTTCCTTCTTTATCTAATGCTGCTTTCAAGGTCCCAAAGACCAACTATGTGCTTGACAGGAATTCTGAGGTTGCAATCCTTCCAGATCTCCATGATGCCTACTCATCGGTGATGAGTCCTTTCAAGTGGGGGAGGATTGATGGAGGCCATCCATTCCTCTCAGTCCTTCTCCATCTCCCTGTTGATGAAGACCCCCACATGGACCCACACTTTGTGGGGGATGAGGTCGATGCTGATGTTAATGATACCGTTGTGGACCCTCCACCACTGCCAGATCCGCCACCGTATGATGCTGATGTTGATGATACCATTGTGGACCCTCCACCACTGCCAGATCCGCCACCGCATGATCAAGATGATCCACTACCACATGACGAGGATGATAGAGATGCTGTTGAAGATGTTGAGGATCCGCCATAGATCCTACCGGAGCCTTTTTAGTTATTTATATGCTCATTTTGTCATGTTCTGTTGTATGTTTAATTTGGGACTGTTTATTTAGTGGTCTGCGTTTAGCCGTCCATTAGAATTTTATTAGTTGGGCTGCGTTAGCCGCCGTACGTGTGTGAGCCTATAAATAGGCCAAACTCTATGTTAATTTCAGATTTGATGAAATTGGAAATAAACTTTTTCCAAACCCTGAAGTTTCTCCCTCTCATCTTCCTCCTTGCCGCCGCCCCTAGGCTCCTCCCTCTCCCTTTGGCCGCCGGCCACTCTTCCTCCTTCTCCCCTCTTCTCGGCTCCTTCTCCCTTCCTCACTCCTTCTCTCAACCTCTCCCTCCAAGGACGACTGTCTCCCTCTCCCTCTTGAAGAATTTCGGCCAGCCACCAAGGGCTTATGGAAGGAGATCTCTTGGCTCTGATTTGGCTCAAAGGGCTTGTTCGTGGTGGAAGCGGCGAAGGCGAACATGCTCTACATCAAGTACATCATCTCTGGTGGTCTCCGCGGATGAACAATCTTTAGGATTCCAATATCTCGGATCTACGATTCTGAGTGGATAACGAACTCTCAACTCGTGTGATTCTTTTCTTAGATAGTTCTGTGGTGGCTAGATCTATGACGTGATCTTTGAATTGTTGATTTTCTCACAGATTTTCTTTATTTTGGATTTGTATTTCGATCTTGGATTTCATTTTAATTCGACGAGGAGTGGCGATCCTCTTTTGTTCTTGTTGGGGGAGATTTTCCGTTTCTGAAATCTTTACCTTTTCGGAGGATCTCTCTTTGGTAAACAACAACAACCGCTCGACCGGATCGTGTGGATCCTTTTAACCGGGAGTGAAGTTGGCCCATAGCCTCCTTCCGTTCCCTCGCGGTGTGGCTGCCCGTGCGTGATAAATAACGTGAATAAAATCATTCCGTGAGTTGGCTGTGTTCATTCACGCTTGTGTGAGATTAGGAAGCGTTGGGAGTAATAAAATCAATCGCGCACGAGTGAGTGAACCCAAACACCCTTCCCTACATCACGAGGGGGGCCAGAGGCCTCCTCCCCTCGCCCCCTGCTGGGGCGGGCGAGACCCAGGGGTTGGCCCCCTTGCTGGTCTCGCCCCCCTGCTAGTCTCGCCCCCCTGCTGCTGGGGCGGGGGTGAGGGGGGACGAAGGCCTCCTCCCCTCGCCCCCCTGCTGGGGCGGCGAGACCCAGGGGTCTCCCCCTTGCTGGTCTCGCCCCCCTGCTGGTCTCGCCCCCTACTACTGGGGCGGTGGCGAGGGGGGCTGGAGGCCTCCTCCCCTCGCCCCCCTGCTGGGGCGGGCGAGACCCAGGGGTCGGCCCCCCTGCTGGTCTCGCCCCCTGCTGCTGGGGGAACGGGGGTGAGAGGGGGGCCTCGCCCCTCCTCTATCCCCCTTGCTCGCCTCCTACATGAGCAGGGCAAGCGGGAGGTCTTTACCTCCACCGCTCGCCCTCCTCTCTGCCTGCCCTGGATCATACTGAAAAATGATGTTCTAAAAGACCTCTTGGGACCCGGGACCCCACTCGGCGAATACAGGGTTGTACACCTGTCATATTTGTGAGAAAGTATGTATCACTTATAATATAGAATTAAATTACCTAAAACACCAACACTAAGAAATAATCATCTAATACAAAGCGAGTTATCTTTATCCCCGAGGATTTATTCAAATCAGGAATATTGTGGGCAATTTCCCAACAATCTCCCTATATTTGAAGAAGTTAGAACCTCAATTTAAAGTTAATTACACTTAATAAATATGAAAAATGAAAAAACAAGCACACTATATCATATATATATAAATATCTGATCATAAATGTTTTTTCAATGATTAAAGCAATGAATTAGCCTAAGCTCAATCCATCCACAGCCTATGCATCTGTATTTTCCTTTCTCTTTTCCTCATCAGCTTTGTCTTGGGCCTTTTGCTTCTGTCTTTGAAAATATCCATGTGGCTTTGGAATATACTTGCTTGGCTCAGTATTATCAGATACTTCCCCAGAATTCTTCTTTTTCTAATAAATTTTCCTTTACATTTTTGATTGTTGATATTTGACCCATTCAACAGAGTTGTAGTACCTTCTAGTTTATTTTCCAGTCTTGCCAAAATTGATCCAGGTATATAGAATCATAGTTCTGGATTCTGGGCTCCACTGTTCAAAATTGGGGTCTTTAGCATTTTCCTCTTCTATTATCTTCTTCATTGCCATCAACTCTTCAGCTGTGAGTTCTTTTCTCTTTTGTGATGATGATTTCACTTGATAAGTCCTTCAGTGGTATGCTCTGCTGGGGGGTCATAAATAGGTTCTGGATAATAGTGCAGCTCAGGTAGATTGAGGGCCAACCTTACGCATTTGAAGTCCACATAGCTTGTTCAACACAGCCCTTAATTATCACTTCCTCCCCCTTTTAACTTCTTTAGATAGGTGCTTACAGATGTTGTCCTAAATATCAGATAGTTTACCCTTCAGCATGTTAACACAATCAACCATAGTGTTCTTAGTTTCCCGAAGATGATCATCCATGAGCTGGCTAAAGAAGTCTACCCTTTCAAGCACATTCATTCTGAACTCAGTCATTTTGCTGTCTGTTGTTGTAAATGCATTCTGGAGGTTTCTAAAGTCACAACCTGATTTTCAATTATATCTTCTAGGACTTTGTGTCAACTACAATTGCTTGGCAGTGTGGTCAACAACAGGAACTACCCTCATAAAGAAATTTATGGTCTGTGCATTCAGGTGATGCATTTCAGCTTGAAGCACAACCATCTTTTCTGACAATTCATCCCTTACTCCCTATACAACTTTATTTACAAAGCATTCAAAGTGCTTTGTTTGCTCTTCCAGCATTGCCTTTATTTGAGTCATGAATAACCCTGGAACTTCTACAGTGGAAGGGTTAGGCTCTCCAACATTTGTCTCATGCTCATGCTCAACAACTTTTTCTTTGTATATTACAATTTCTCCACCAAGTAGAGGTGTCTCTTTTGGTTCACTCGCCATAGTATCAGGCTTTGGTTTTCATCCTCTAGAATCTCCCCTGATTACTTTCTCTACAACTTCATCCACAATTTCTAAATATGCATTATTTACATCATCCACGTCGTCAGCAACATCTAAAGCAGAGTCTTCTTATTGATACTCCCCCTCAACTATTTTATTCTCTTGGGTTAAACACTCTAGTGTGTTCTCCCCCTCAACTTCAACAACTTTCTCTTAAGCACCACCCTCATTCATGGGCTCCCCACCCACAGATTCACCACTTTGTACATCTTCATGTGCAGTAACTTCATGCACTTTTGTAGTAGTCACCTTAACAACCTCTTACACAGATATGTTTCCTTGCTCCCCCTCAGTTTGTGTAGGGGGTAGCACCAACAGATCATTTAGGCTCTTTCTCAACCTCCCCAACAAATTTCTTCTTAGTAAGATTGGGTCTTTGAACTTCCATCCCCCATATTAAAAAGATTGAGATCAATATTTTTGCAAAGGTAGAGTGAGATAATTTTTGCATGGTTGGGGGCATGTAGGCTATCCTTCATCTTCTCAAAGAACCACTGACTCTAGTCAGTCTTCTTTTTTAGAATTATCCTTGTCATGATATTGAAGATCTCCCTAGAGATTATGTCATAAGATCCATCCTTGCATTTGAGGGTTTTCCAACAATGTCTACTAACAATTTCCCATAAGAGTTCATTTTGATTATCTCCAATGATCCATACAACTTGGTAGTGTAGTTGCACCATTGAAAACTTTGGTTGAAGTTCTCATTACTGAGTTCATCTTCTTCTTCATCTTCACTCAACTTAGGCTTTTTCAATAGCTTATTTATACTAATTGCAGTCATTCTAACCATAAAGTCAACAACTTTTGACTTTATGGCCATGTCTTTCACACTTATATTAGCATTATTATAAAACTCTTGTACCTCTCTTGCCATTATAAGAATGGGTTCAGATAGTGGTGGAACATACTTTTCCTCATCTCTTTGGTTTGAAAATAACAAATACTACGTGTATTTGATCTAGTGTACCATTGTGTTTTTAGTATGCAGGATTGAACAAAGATGACACTGGGATGCCATGTGTTGGTCTAGATTAGCTCAAGTGCTGAAAAGAAAGGATGTGGTCTAACGCCAGGCGCTAGAGCCATTGCCGTCATTGACCCTCGATCTCACGAGAATGAAAATGGTATGCAGGGATGCTGCTGTGATTGAAGGTTCGTTTTGGGAATGATTTGACTTAACGCTAGTGTTAGCCTTCACGCCGGCATTACGGTTGCCTAAAATGAGATGTTTCCAAACATACAATAACTCCTTCCCTGATTGTGGATTCAAGCCATTAAAACATTACTTTACAGAGTCAACGCCTGGCGTGGCCTTAACGCCAACGTTAGCTTCCTCTTCTATAAATTGGTGGCATTTGATGCGCAGACGGTAAGTGCACTGGTCGCTCAAGTAATAAACAAGGGAGTAAGTCCCCAACTATCGATCTCTCGAGGAGTGCAAGTAGGGGGTGTGATTTCTCTATTCAGAAAAAGAATTTTAAGTGCAAAATGTGCAAAATGGGGATTTTGTGATTGGGTTCCTCCGCTACAATCAAGAAATAAAATGCGGGTCGCATTCACCGCGTCGCTTGGGTGGATTACCCAAATGAGTAATGGGGTGGATGGAAGAACAATAAGGGTCGCAATCACCTCGTCGCCAGGCATGTTCCTAGCAATTGTTAAGACGACACGAACACAACAGCCATCAGCACAAGGATGAAAACTAAGCACACCACTAAAGTAAAAACCACAAGACTAACCACATAGACATGATTAATATAATGAAGCAAAGTTAGGGTTTTTACACATCATAACCACTAACCACTCCCCACAAATCCATTATCCATACTACAATAAAGGAAGGAGGAAAGAGATACAACGGAACGCACGAAGTCTTCTCGGGATTCACGATCGGAATCAAGGGTTGTCAAGCCTTGTCCGAGCTCGGTCCATGACAGACGTCCGGGGTATGGAAAGGCTGTCACTTCCTTCTATTGACCTGTCTTCATTGCGGATCTCCGTCCGTAGCAACCTTATCAGAGAACTTCCCAACTACAATGAAAAATGTCTTGACAGAGCTGGAGAGTTGGCAATAATGGCGGTGGCCGGAGATGAAGTCCTAGTCGGAGATTTGCAGAGAAACGGTGTCCATAAATCCTCTCCCAAGATGGAGCTAAGAGGGGAGAAAATGGAGCTTTTCCCACTCCTCCCGACGGTTCACGATGATAGAAAATTGGTCCTAGGCAGATAAACCTGCGTACTTAAATATGGGCATTAATTTAAGAAATGCATGACCAAAACGCACGACTGTGCATTTGGATCGTGCGATATAAGGAGATGATTCGTACCTAGAGCTATTGGAAGAGGTCGTGCATTAAGGAAAATGCACGATGAGCATCCTCACATAGTGTTCTGAGTAAATCGCATGATCACCTCTATCGTGCGTTAACAATAATTGCACAGTTGTTCGATATACCCATACTTCAATGCTCAGCTCATGGGCACAATCCACCTGCACTCATTCAAAACCCAAGCTCCAACCGCACAGGAAACATAACTAGTATCCACAACAAAAGCAAGAACGGGCATGGGGAGCCCCCAAAGGCATACCCCCAACACATAATCCAAAATTGCACACCCTGATGGGCGATAACAGTGCACTAAGTGTAAAATTCTAACCAAGGCAAATATGAGCATTTTACAACTAAAAGTGTAGTGCACGAGTAAGAAAATAGGCCCAGATGAGTCTGAAAAACCCTATATAATATGGACTCATCACACCCCCAGACTTAACCATTTGCTTGTCTCGAGCAAATCATCTCTCCGTGAACTACAAAATAACTAGATGGCTTAGTAATTACAAAATAGAGTACTACAAGAAATCAAATACTCACGCCTGTAGAAAATATAGTAGACAAACTTTTTTAACTATTCTACGCAATTTATATATTTCGCAGAGCGTATCAAAATATTATGTTTACTCAAAAATTGGAATCAAGGCGAATCAATCAGTCACGCAAAGGAAGAAAGCAAACGGGCCACTCAGTGGCTCATTGCCAAAGATCGAGGCTCAGTACCACCGCCAAAGGAATCCACCAATGCCGGGACCATATGCTTGCCCGTTCACACTCTCTCCACTGCGCTAGCATGAATCGAGCGTGAATCTGTGGGACTTAAGGATAAAAATGAGGATTGGGTTTAGGTGAGGTAAACAAGTGATAAAAAGGAAGGCTCACGCACTAAACCCACAGAGCATACACAAACAAAGATCTCATCAACCCCCAAAAACAGGCTCGAGTGCACTGCACCCCCAGACATAGATTTGATTACATGGGTGCGTGCACCGCCCACTCCAAACAACTACAATAATAACAAGATCAATAATTAAACTATATCTTTTCCACAATTTTTTACACACTTTCCCTTTTTTCATTTATAACTTTTCTTTTTTCTTTTCTTCTTTGTTTTTCATTTCAACAAATAAACAATAAGCATAGCCAAAATTTCTCAAAAATAGGTCACCGCATCACACCACCACAAAAATAATCACGAAGTGCAAAATAAAGCTCAAAATGGGCGTGCAACTAGGATAAGCTTTTAGGCTTTAGCGAGATGAAAGTGAAGCTGAATCAAGAGAAGTTTAGGCACAAAGGGGCTAACAAGGGTAGACGCTTGGAATGATACAAAGCTCAACCGAGCCAAAATAATGGCCTACATAATGCTCATGCTCGACTAACCATGCATCAATGCTTCGAGAGTCGCTTGGGGAAAGTTCTTAGCCACCGTGAGAGATGATCCATCCTCCCAAATCGAGCAATACGAGGTTAGTGATGACCACACACCTCCATATGCTGCCATTTGATTCCACCTGATTCACCAATTTTGAGTAATATAAACAATGTGTACAGTAATAAAAATAATATAGTTTCACGAGTATACAGAAAAAGTAAACCTACACTATTTCTACACAGCATATGAGCACTCGATTAGGAGCACTGCATGAGTTTCGTACTACTCTATCTCAAAATCCTAAGCCAACACCATTATTTTACCGTATGCACAAAAGAGAAACATCTACTCAAGACGCGGTAGCGATTAAGTGCCTGCTAAAGTGGGTGCATGATGTGCAAAGAAATGACCTAAGAACAATAAAATAAAATTCGAGTATGCTGTGCTTTGAGAGTGTGCACAAGTACACACATTGTACTCCCAACCCCCAGACCTAAATAAAGAGCAGGATATGAATATACTTTAAGCACGAAATTAAAATGAGGATGAAGGAGGAAGCGTTACCCATGCTCAAAAAAGAGCATACAGAAGATTGGCGCTAATTTTTGGGAGGGAAATCTAAGTCCGCCACCACGGAAATCACCACCCTAAAAAAACGAGGTAGCACGCAATAGAAGATATAGAATATAAGTTAGCAGATTAAAAAAGAATAGCAATTGGGTTGTCTCCCATCAGCCCTTTTCTTTATCGTCCTTAAGGTGGACCAAATACCTGTTTTAGCAATAATAATCAAGTGTTAATAACAAAAGCAATATATTAAATAAAGGAAGATCACACATTCCACCTCGGAGTAGCACAAAACAAAAACTAGCAGAGAAAAAGAAGAGCGGCCAAGGGTCTGCCACAACTCAGCTATATACTGATTTGTGATGATCCTCCCTTGCCACATGAGAAAGGGAAGAGGTGAAAGATTTTGGGTCCATGGGAGAGTCGTCTCCCCTGCCCCATGCCTTTTCTTTCTCACGATGGAGGGCAAACCTGCGAGTCTTGTGCTCCAATCTTTCCCTCTTAGTTTTTTCCACAGTAGGAGATCGCCAATGAGCACCAGACACTCGCTCAGAAAAAGTTTTAGTATCACCAATCTCAACTTGGGGCTTCATGTTCTCACCATCTGTGGGTGAAAGATCTTCCCATCGTACCAATTTAAGGGTTTTACAATTATTGTTCAAACATATAGAAGTTTCTAACGATTCATCATTTGCCATATAAGCAGTAACAGCAGCAGTTCCAATCTTCCACTCCCGTGGGATTCCACATCTCTCCACAACAGTAACCACATCAGCTTCCTCCACGATTTCTTTTATGCCTTTGCTCCTCTCGACATATAATTCCTTGTCCTCAACAATATTGAAACTATCATCAGATAGCAACAAGTATATATAAGGTGTTGGAACATGGTCTTCCACATCTCCTAGGTTTGAGAATAACAAATCCATTGTGAATTTAATCTTGTGTGTTTAAGTGTGCAGTAAACAATGCCATATGACTCAAGGATAAAATAAGAAGGTTGCCCATAAGTTTGAAGACAAAATTCAAGCCTGGTCATTAGCGACAGCGAAAGCCACTAGCGAAGTCGCTAGGCTTGATTAGGAAAGTTTGAGAACCAGTTATAGAAGGAGATAGCGCCGGGCGGTAGCGGATAGCGCAGGCGGTAGCGCGACGCATAAGAGGAATTTTGGCAAGGTTTCCTTGGAATGAAAGATACGCACACATAGAATATTGCCTAAACAGAGATAGCATCGACAGTAGTGATAGCGCATGCGCTAGCTCCAAGGCTATAAGAAGGACCCCTTGGCTCCGTCTTCTTCATCCTCTCACACCCCTAAATTCCAGAGCTTCGTGCCACTTCATATAGAGGAAGGTTCAGAGAGATACTCCCACAAATCTATGAAGGCTTAAGGAGATCCATGAAGAAGATTTTAACATACTTCATCATCGTGATGAAAGACCGTATTGACTTCAATCATACTCTGTGGGTATTCGTCTACTTCTTCAAGAGATCCACATAGGGAGTTTTTATATTGTTGTTGTTTCATTTCTTTACTCTTTCATACTCGTGTAGTAAATTCACCTTGTGTTGGCGACTAGGTCTGGGTAGGACTTAGGGCAGAAATTTGACTCGTGTTAGTGACTAGGTCTAGGGTGTAGATCTAGGGGGTGCTCGATGCCATATCTAGGGAAGGATTGGCTAGAGAAGCTTGAGAACGTATCCGGGGAAGGATATGCTAAAGCCACCAGTTCTTGGGGATACGTGTCGGGATAGAAAACGAAAAAGTGTTTTTACTATTCCCCTTCGATTTATTGCATTATAAGAAGTCTATTTTTGTACTCTTATATTTCATATTAATAAAATAATGTCCCTATTTTATTTCAGTTGATTTGTTTTGTTTTGCACTATTTCGATCTCTTATTATTTCAAGCATCTCAAAATATAACATAAGTTTTTAAAACCCTTATTCAACCCCCCCCCCCCCCCCTCTACGGGCTCCAGCAGATCCAACAAATGGTATGAGAGCGGTTTATTCCAAATTGTCTAACAACCAGGAATAATGGTGTCTCATGATCTCGCTTCTACTAGTTGGGAAATTTTTTATGATTAAGAAAAATCTCTTGCACTACGTTTATTTGAAGGGAGAAATTATATAGGGTGGAAATTTTTAATGGAAAAGTTTATTAAAAATTTAGATATCAAAGCGTGGAATATAGCAATTGTAAGACCAGCGGATGAAACACATAAAAAAGAACATCACCTAAATGCAAAGGCTTTGAAAAGTATTTTTTGCGCTTTATCTGAAAATATTTTCAAATTGATATTTTGTTTTTCTAGTGCATACAAAGTATGGAAATTTCTTAAAGAAATGTATGATCTTCCTCTCACAGGTATGAAACAAATGCAAGAAATGGAGAACATACAAACTTGCACAAATGGCCAAAAAAGCTTCGCTTGCGATGGATCAATGGAGTGCACATTAAGTGGAAAAGAAGAAATCTTATCTTTGGAAGAGGAGTGCCAAAAAGATGAAGATAACAAAGGAACTCTCACCATATCCAAAAGCATTGTAAGGAAATCAAATTCCCTTATTGTTTGCAATTCTATTTCTACTTTACAATTGCTACAAATTACAAAGAGCAAAAAAAAGAAATTGAAAAATGCTAATTGCAAATTGCGCTTAGAAAATAAAGGATTAAAAGCAAAAGTTAATATAGAATCAAATTCTGATTTATCTAATTTTACCCATGTCTCTTTAGTTAAAAATATTACACCTTGTATAGAATTTAATGAGTTAAGAGAAAAATACAAGGAACTTAAAAAGGAACTTATTTTTGTAAAAGAACATAATGAAAAATTATCTTTAAAAAATTTATCTTTGAAAAGTGATTTTGCTACGTGCCAAAGCTATAAAATTGAAATCAAGGAGATGGACGAAACATTCGAGGAATTTAGAAATAATTATCAAACTCATATTGACTCTATTGTTTCCACTCTTAAAAATAGCACAATAGTGTTGGATCTTGTGGCGCCCTTAGAGGGGGGGGGGGTGAATAAGGGCCTTTTGAAAAATTAAGATTTTTACTTAAGAATTTTAAAATAAATTTTACTTTTTTAAAAATTACTTATAAAAATTTCAAACCAGTGTAATTTTTGAATTAATTCAAACACAAATTTCTAAGTTAAAGATTAAACAACCATATTTGCAATTAAAGAAAAAAGTGATAATTTTATAATCATGAAATTCACATACAAATAATATGATCTTAACAATGCTTAAGATCAAGGCACAAATATGATAATAACCCTTTTACAATTTGTGTTTACCAATCCTTCTCCCAAGGATCGGAAGGTTATCACTTGTCACAAGGCCATGATTTCCCACCAAGCCACGCAAGGACTTGGATGCTACACACAAGGAAGCGATTTTCCCCTAAGCCACGCAAGGACATAGACGTCACGCACAAGGAGACAATTTCCCTACCAATACAAAATGAAATGAATATAAATGAAAATACAAAATGAAAAGAACAACTCCCTAGAAATTCAGATCTCTGAAAGGAAGGTTGAAGCCTCGAGATGATCGTTGATGTAGAAGCGCGCCCAATCTCATCTTCAATCTCAAACCTTCTAAGAACAAATGGGAGTTGATGAGGTTCTGGAGCTCTCTGGTTCGTATGCACTCAGGAAGGGACTTGAAATTCTCAATGCTTGGATTGCACGAATAAAAAGGAGCCAATATATAGAAATTCACTATCGCCTGGGCGACATCAGCAGTCGGAATTTCCGACAGCGCTAAACTGCCGCTCGTAGTGCTGTCATGCGGGCAGTTGCTGTAACCTCTGAGCTGTCGCCTGGGCGTCATCGGTGTCGGATTTCCGATAGCGCAA
This sequence comes from Dactylorhiza incarnata, assembly GCA_033032865.1. Lineage (NCBI taxonomy): Eukaryota > Viridiplantae > Streptophyta > Magnoliopsida > Asparagales > Orchidaceae > Dactylorhiza > Dactylorhiza incarnata. The sequence continues at coordinate 13,986,506 of JAWHQI010000029.1, forward strand.
AACTACCGCTCGTAGTGCTGTCGTGCGGGCAGTTGCTGTAACCTCCGAGCAGTCGCCTGGGCGACATCGCAGTCGGATTTCCGACAGCTCAAAACTGTCATTTGTCGTGTTGCGGTGGGGGAAGTTGTTGTAACTTCTCTGCTGTCGCCTGGGCGACATCAGCTGTCAGAAAATTCCGACATCGAAATTTTCATACACTCAAATTGAGCTCCAGCAGAATTGTGAACATCTCATACCTGTTATCTGCACACCATTAATAAAAATAGAATCAAATACAAACGGGACTTTGTTATTATCAAACCGGAAGAGTGCGAAACACATGCTCCGACAATCTCCCCCTTTTGATAATAACAAATCCGTATAAAAAGAAATTATGTCTATTTAAGTTGTTGATTTTAACATATGGTGTGTGCACAAAAATAACATGATATATTGCTCTTAAAAGTAATCTCCCCCTAGATGAATGCTCCCCCTAAATGAATGCTCCACCTAAATGAATGCTCCCCCTAAATGAATGCTCCCCCTAAATGTTAAAGTAAGTTGAAATGATGTATTGTTTAGGTGGAATATTTAGGTGTAATAGTTTTTTGATTTCTTGAATATACTTATAATTCTCCCCCTTTTGGTATTAGCAAAAGATAATATGAGATGAATGAGTAGTTCTTAGGGGAAGAGATAGGATGTAAAAAATAAGAGTAAGCAGAAGCACTTGTTGGGAATGATTGAAGGTCTTGAAATAATAATAATATGTCATAGTATGGAATAAACTCATGAAGAGATGGTATAGCCATATGAAGTAATAGAATAAAATAAAATAACGTAAACATGATTAATGTCATTTTAAAGTATCATAGAAAGACACAAGTGTGTATAGAAATTTGGAATCATTTCGGTCCAATTCTCATGAGATGAATGTTTATATAACATAATGATGTGTACACGTGATGCTTGGATCAAACATATGAAATTATTTAATTGACATGATCATTGGAATAGAAAACGTAATATAAGCATATAAAGACAACTTTGACCTTGAAGATATAGCACAATAAGAATAGAATACCATTTTTTCTTTTGCACAAGACACTTTACAATTCTTTCCAAGGTGCTCAACCTCACAATGCTTATTAAGACTTATCAGGAGGGTAAGTAGTGCTTGGTGGAGTATCCTTGTCTTCAATTTAAACCTTTTTTTATCACATATTTTGTGATATCTTAATTTTGAGATATTTATAATTTTTATTTTTAATTGACCAAGGATCTCCAAATTCACTTGAATCGCAAAAGATGGTATATATTTGGTTGTGCTAACAAATCAAGGTTGAAAGTAGTATTTATGAAGTGCTATTGTATTATGTTAAAGCAAATATGATTTATGTATATATTAAATAGAAAGACATATGTATGGATCAAGAGAAGTGAACATGATAGTTCATTATTATATATAAACAATTTCTCATACTTAGAGGCATGCGAAAACAATTTCCAATAGTCTGAACAACTTAGTAGGAGTGTCAATACGATGATAGAGTAGAAATGAAATCATATAATCATGTAATAGCCATTTTTAAAAAAAAAATAAAAAACACATGGTTTGGCATCAAGTCATGAGTTGTAGCATTAATAATGACATATAACTATTGGAAAGCATCAAAGGGACCAAAACTGAAGATTAAGCAAATCAGGAGCTGTCAGAAATTTCCGACAGTCACTGTCGCCTAGGCGACAGCTAAAAATATAAATACGGCTTAAAACCGAGTCAAACCCTATTATGCATCATTTTCTGGATTGAAAGGCGAGAGGAAGCTGTCGGAGTTCGCCGACAACCCTAGATCTAAGGTATGGTTTTTTATTTTTAAGTTTTTGACTCAAAAATTTTTAGAGATTTGTGATTTTTGAAAGTAGAGAAGAAGAAAAGATGTGTTTTTCATTTTACCTTTGATGAATGGTGTAGATCTTTGAAATTTTGTGTATAAAAGGTGTAGATCTAGTGTAAATCAAGTGGATCTTATTGGATCTTGGTGAAATATGTTTGGATTTTGTGATTTTTGGGGTTTAAGTTTTGTATATTTTTCTTTACATGGTTTAAGTTTAAAATCTGAAGCTTTTCCTTTGGAAGAAGGTTGAAGAAGATGAATAGTAAAGGATATGTGAGAAGATGTGGCTTGTTCAAAATATTTTTTTTTTAACTTGATTTTGAAATATAGCTTGATTTTGAGTAGATCTGGAAGTCTAGTTGAAATTTTTTATAAAAAACGTTCACTGGAGTACTGTCGGAATTTTCCGACAGTCAATGTCGCCTGGGCGACATCGTCCCAGTGCACAGAACTTGTTTAACTTACTTTTGTTTTGTTATGTTTGCAGAATGGCTTCCAGTTCTAAGGCACGAAGGAGTATGTCTGAAGATGCGCATAGTTCTTATCAAGTTTACCCTGGGATTGAGAAAGCAATAATTGGAGTGTCAAAATATGTAGAATTTGACTCTCCTAAGCACGATCATATTTATGATCGTATTGCTAATGCAGGTATAATATGAGTAATCTCAGTAGATATGTTCTCATCTTTCTTGATCAGAGAATTTTATAATCATTTGGAAGACCCGAGTTACACTGAATTGGATGGGGGAGTGAGATCTAAAATCCAAGGTCAACAAGTGGAAATTACACATGTTGATCTTAGAGGGGAATTCGGTCTTCTTATGAGTGAACATATGCCGGATATAGTAGAGAGCTATAGAAAGGATAGAGATTGGACTCTTGTAAACATGAGTTTACATGGAAGTCAAAAGAAGACCCTAATCACTGAAGTTTCTTCACTCACTCCTGATGCATATTTAGTCCAAGATATATTGAGAAACTCAGTTATGTAAAAAAGTGGAGATACAAGGAGTATCACAGCACAGTTGATGCTGATTACATACTTTATTATGGAAGAGGAACCCTTTGATGTAGCGGATCTCATCCTTGCCCATATTCGTTATGCTTTTAGATTAAAACATCCAAAATGGGTGAAGATTCATACTTTGCCAATGGGGGCTATAATTCAACGTATACTATATAAGAAGTATGAATGGATATTTAAAGATTCGTACTTTGATGATTGTGTTCCTGAGATATACTATACGAGTACCATGAAAGTGAAGAAGACTCAAAAAAAGCCTCATCCTGGAATAGAGATTAGAGAGCCTACAATTCTTAGGGGAGGATCACTACGAGAGTCTATAGATGATCTTCGTGATTCCTTTGAGGATCACAAGAAAGAAGTGAAGAAAGATCGCAGTAGAATGCAAAAGTTTATGAAATTTCTGGTGAAAGGTCTGAAGTTAAAGCCTACTCCGGAAGAAGCGTCCGAATGGGAAATTCCAGATGAAGAACTGCCACGCCAATCGGTGAGGTGGACTCGACGTGGAAAGGCCGTAAGACGTGGACCTACAGAAGACTGTCCAGAAAGCTGCGGGGCTGGATATGAGGATTCTGAGTAGTTTTCAGCAGGGTGCTGCTTCTGACTGATGTCGGAATTTTCCGACATCCACTATCGCCTGGGCGACAGTGAACTTGCCCAGATTTCATTTTCTGTTATCTGAACTTACTTGATCCTATGTTGATTTCTACTATTTTTGTGGAACAATTTTTATGTAATGATAATGATGTGAGAATTTTTCTTAAGTCACTCAAATTCTTTGGTTTGATTTAAAATTTAGTTTTTTTTTTAAATGTATAGGTTTTGTGATATTTTTAATTTTATAGGTCATAAGTAGTGATATAATCATTGGGAAATGTCTAGGATTCCCAATTCTAGCCTAAGCATAGAAAAATGGGAATCCGGTAACGGTTTAGTGAATATATCCGCTAGTTGATTATCCGTGCCTATAAATGAAATTTTAATCTGATTATTTTTAATGTGGTCTCTTATAAAATGATGCCTAACGTCAATATGTTTAGACCTAGAGTGATGAATCGGGTTGTAATTTAAATCAATTGCACTTTTGTTATCGCACCATAGTTCTATTGTTTGTTGTTTAATGTTAAAGTCTTCTAAAGTTTGTTTCATCCAAAGAGCTTGTGCACAACAACTACCAAGTGCGATGTATTCGGCCTCGGTGGTTGAGAGGGCAACAAAATTTTGTTTCCTACTCGACCACGAAATGAGTGAAGGGCCTAAAAAGTGACAAGTGCCACTAGTACTTTTCCTATCTAGTGAACAACCGGCATAATCAGAATCAGAATAGCCAAAAAGAGTAAAATTATCGCTAGGAGGATACCTCAAACCAAGTTTAGATTTACCAATTAAATATCTAAAAATTCTTTTTACCACTTTTAAATGTGATTCTTTGGGATCGGCTTGAAATCTAGCACATAAACAATCTGAAAACATATTATCCGGTCTAGAAGCAGTCAAATATAAAAGTGAACCTATCATGCCTCTATATAAAGTTTGATCTATTGATATTCCATTTTCATATTTTCCTAATTTTAAAGATACACTCATAGGAGTATTTGCTTGTTTTAGATTTTCAAATCCAAATCATTTTAAAACATCATGAATATATTTTGATTGGTTAATAAAAACTCCATCATGTTTTTGAACAATTTGAAAACCTAAGAAATATTTAAATTCTCCTACCATACTCATCTCAAATTCACTTTCCATCATTTTTACAACATAATTACACAACTCTTCATTAGTGGCTCTAAAAATAATATCATCAACATAAATTTGTAAAACAATTAAATCATCATCTACTTGCTTAATGAAGAGTGTACAATCAACACCACCCATTTTAAAACCATTTTGTAATAAATATATAGTCAATCTATCATACCATGCTCGAGGTGCTTGTTTTAAACCACACAAAGCTTTTAACAATCTATATACGCGATTAGGAAATTTTTCATTTATAAATCCTGGGGGTTGTTCAACATAAACTTCTTCTTTAATCAACCCGTTTAAAAATGCAGTTTTAATATCCATTTGCAATAATTTAAATCTTTTATGACTAGCAAATGCATCAAAAATTCTAACTGCTTCCAATCGTGCTACGGGTGCAAATGTTTCATCAAAATCTACCCCTTCAATTTGATTATATCCTTTCGCTACAAGCCTAGCTTTGTTTCTAGTGACCCTAGAGTCACTATCTAATTTGTTTTTGAAAATCCATTTGACTCCTACCACAGGATGATCACTAGGTCTATCTACAAGAATCCAAATTTTATTTCTTTCAAATTGGTTAAGTTCTTCATTCATAGCTAGAAACCAAGATTCATCATTTAAAGCGGTGGCAACATCTTTTGGTTCTATATTTGAGACAAAACATAAATTTGAAAAACTTTCATGTAAACTAGAACGTGTACGTACCCCACTTAATGGTTCTCCAATAACAAGTTCTTGCGGATGATCTTTTGAGAACCTTAGCTCGGTTGGAGGTACATATCCTTGTTCTTCTTCTTCTTCACCATCTTTTTCATCTTATTTCTCTACTTTTTCTTCATCATCATCATCATCATTTTTCCTCAGATTTTGTTCCACATCTTCTTCATTTTTTTCATTACCTGCAACTTTAGTATTTTCTACGCAAGAAATGTTTTCATCAAATTTTACATGAATAGATTCTTCAACCACTTTAGTACGTTTATTATAAACTCTATAGGCCTTGCTAGTTGAAGAATAACCAATGAAAATTCCTTCATCACATTTTTCATCAAATTTGCCTAAGTTATCTTTTGTATTCAAAATAAAGCATTTACAACCAAAAACTTTAAAGTAAGATACATTTGTTTTTCTTTGAAAATAAATTTCATAAGGAGTTAATTGTAATGTAGGACGAATCATGACACGATTAATAATATAGCATGCAGTACTAATCGCTTCGGCCCAAAAATATTTTGGAAATTTAAATTCACAAAGCATAGTACGTCCTAATTCTTGAAGTGTTCTATTTTTCCTCTCCACTACACCATTTTGCTGTGGTGTGCGGGGAGCGGAAAATTCGTGTTTTATCCCAAATTCATTACAATATGAAATAAATTTTTCATTATCAAATTCTCCTCCATGATATTATCTAATGCATTTTACTTTTAAATCAAGTTCATTTTGAATACGTGAAATTAGTTTTACAATTTCATCAAAAGCATCAGATTTTGAATTTAAAAACAATGTCTAACAAAATCTAGAATAATCATCAATAATAACAAACGTATATTTTCTACCTCCTAGACTTTGTGTAGAAATTAGACCAAACAAGTCCATATGTAATAAATGTAAAGGTCTAGTAGTAGAAATAACATTTTTGCTTTTAAAAGATGATTTTGTAAACTTTCCTTTTTGGCATGGTGAACATAATGAAGAAAGCATTCCATTCAAGTTTGGCAAACCTTTTATAATTTTATTTTTAGAAAGCTTTACTATGCGTTTGGCACTAGAATGTCCTAGTCTCCTATGCCATAATTCAAGTTCATCATTCTTTGAAATAAAACATTTAAGTGTAGAATGAGATAATTCATGAAAAGTGATTGTATAGACATTGTTTATTCTTGGTGCAGTAAGTACGATTTCGTTTGTTTTAGAATCAATAATTTTGCAAAGGTTTGAGCTAGAGTCAAATAAAACATTTAGATTTTTATCACATAGTTGACTAATAGAAATTAAATTATGTTTCAAACCTTTAACATATAAAACATTTGAAATTTTAAATTCTTCGTTACCTACTACTCCAATGCCTTTGACTTTACCCTTGCCATTATCTCCAAATGTCACTGTTCCACCTTTCTTCATCTCCAGGTTGAGGAACTTTGATTTATCGCCCGTCATGTGTTTTGAACATCTAGAGTCCAAATACCACACGTCTTCCTTGTTCCTAGCCTGCACGCACACCTAAAAAGATGATGAGAGTAAAGATCTGGTTACCCAAGTGGTCGATCCCATGGTATAGGTGGACGCCTTAGGTACCCAGATTTGTTTAACATTAACATTTCGTTTCTTCTAGCATGAGTCCGAGATGTGGCCAAACCGATGACATTTGGCACATGCAATGAATAGTGAGGAACCATTCTTTAATGGTTTCTCTGGACTCTTGCTGGAGGAAACATCTTTATGTATGGATTTAGAAAAAATTTCATTTTGAGAAATAGGTTTTCTGAACCTGGATGAAAGTGCACAATTAACCTCACTAGAATTCTCTAGAGGGGGGGGGGTGAATAGAGATTTAAAAATTATTTTGTGCAAAGTTAATATATATGTGTATGATCACAGATTAGAGCTTCCCACACACCAACAAGAATTAAGAAAGAAAATAAAGTAAATGCAAGAAAATAAATCACAGCACAACACAAGAAAATATAGTGGTTCCCCAAACTTTGGGTAGTCCACTCTTCTACCCCCTTGGTAGGAATTCACTATCTTGCACTGAGTCTTTTGATAAGGAGACTCTTAGAACCACCCTGAGTCTTTTGACAAGGAGACTCTTAGAACCAACTGAGTCTTTTGACAAGGAGACTCTTAGAACCAGTACACTGAATTTTTTGGAGAGAGATTCAAAAAACTCTTTTACAATGTTTAAGTGAGAAAGAAAGAAAGGAGAAGAAATAAAAACAGGAAAGAATCTTCTTCCTAGATTGGAAGCACAAGAAGTGAATTGAATCTTTCTTCTATAGAGAGAAGAAGATTTGCAGCCTTTCTCTCTTTGTGAGAGCTATCAGATTTTGCAGCGGTGAGACTTCAGAAGCAGAAGAAGAAGAAGTGCTTGAATGTTGTTGCAGAGCTTTTTCTCAATTTCTCTCTTTTCTCTTGGGAGCTTTTCCTCTATTTCAAATGTGTGTGGTAGATCACTCTTGTTCATTTTCTGCCGACCTCCTCTTTATTTATAGCTCTGTTAATTCAAAATAATACTATAGGAGGACAATCAATTAGCAGTTAGAGAGAATAGAAAGAAAAAATGTTTCCATAATGTTTATTTCTGTAGAAGGAAAGAATGAATTCTGATTTCAAATAATATCCAAAATAGAGTTAATCAGATTAGCCAAGAATCAAATAGAAGGAAAGAATGATTCAGAACGGCTATAAAATATTAACATTATTCCATACAAATCAGATTTACTAAAAGAAGGAAAGAGATCTGGCGCATATTTAAGTCTATCAAATTAAATCGACGTGCATCGATTGCCATTCGACACAAGCGTCGAGTACATCTTGTCTGGACGTCGAGAGGTGAATAAGGAAGGTCCGTCGACTAAGGTGCGTCGACTTCACTAGTTACGTCGACTGGAAATCAGAGTAATGTCGACAACACATACGTCGAAATCTTCCTAGAGTTACTTCGACTTAATCTGAAAGAGACGTCGACTACATTTCGACATTGCGTCGACCACTATTCGACGCATATTTACTTAGCCTTGTTTTTCTTTCTTGGAATTCATATTTGACTCATTTTCAGGGGTTAAGAAAAATCATTTTCCCAACAATCTCCGCCTATTTGTCTTAACCCTTCTTAGAGAGAAATTTTATTAGCATATAATTAACACAGCATAGTATTTGTATAGATAAGAAATATATTGAGTAGAAGGAAAGAATTAGGAAAAGAAAGCACATGACAAGTATTTGTCTTTCACAAGAATTAAATTAGAAACTTCTTTTTGTACATGAAGTTGACAAAAGCAGAATAAAGTTTCCTAGATAAGTCATTAATGGCATCAAAAATGTATCCCCTGGCTCTATCAGGTCTTTCCTGGACATTCCTGATGATTGTATGCAGTTTTTCCAAGAGTTTATCACCATCAGGAATAGTGTCATTTATGGAGTAGCCTTTGCTGATGATGATTGCTGCCTTTTCATCAATCATCTCAATGGTAATGTTGTGAGATTCTTTTTGTGCAGGCTTGGGCTCAGGAGGTCCTTCGTTATCAACCTATGGCCTATAGAGTTTCTTCTTTTCTGGTTCCTGTTTCTCAGGAACTTCATACATCTTTTCTTTTCCTTTCCCTTTCCATGGTGAGTTAAGCCATTTGTCTAGCTTTGCAGGCCTTGTAGGCTTCTTATAGGGAATGTAGGTTTCTTCTGTACACCCTATACCCTTCTTGTCCTTTTGACCCTTATCCAGGATAATCCCTGCCTGAGGATTTTTCTTTTGATAAGCTTCAATATCAAATAACTTATTTGGAATTCTGATAGAAGATTCAGCAAGAATTTGTTCCTTAGTCATGCCCTTGTTAATCTTCTCCATCCAGGCCCTCCTTTTATCTTCCACTTCTTTCCTAGCTGCTTCATATTCATACACTTCTCTTTCTCTTATCTCTTCATGCCTCTTTTCCATGTCAGGATCATGGTACTCCTTGACAGGACTGTTAGGACAGATACTAGGCATCTTTTCAAATCTTTTTATTTGCTCACATGCTTTTCTATACTTCTTTTCTTTTGCAAACTCCTTCCTTTCTTCTTTAGAAAAATTTTTCCAGTGGGGAGTGACTTCCCTTTTTCTCTTTATCTGTCCTCCTGGACTTTGCCTAGGTATGATCTGTTTAGGGAGTCTTGCTGCTTGTGGAGGTAGAGGTAGCAGAGGAGGTAGAGAAGAAGGTAGAGGAGGAAGTTGAGGAGGAGGAAGAGGAAGAGAGGAAGGAGGAGTTTTCTCTTTGGGTGGAGAGGGAGTTATTTCAAGAATAGTTCTTAGATGTTCTGCAATAGAGGGCAGAGTGATTTCTGGTAGGGTGATCTCTGCTGAGGGATGAATGTCTCCTCCAGACTCTTTTGTAGGGATGTCCTCAAGTAGAGGTGTCTTCAGCTTGATGTAACTGGCAGAGAATCCAGAAGAGTGATGTTGAAGTTCTTCCTCACATAAGGGTGCATCAATCCATATCTGCCCATTCCAATCATCAGAGGTGGCTGCTTCTTCCTCCCCCTGGATTACTGGGTCCTTTACTACAGGAATCTCCCCCTGGTTATAAGGATCATCAATTCTGAATGCTGAATCCACAGCATGCTCCCCTTCAGTGTTGTAAGAGGAGGATTCACCAAAATGTTTGATGAAAGTGTAGTCAGAGTGATTTGAGAGGAGTGGAGCCTATAAGAGAGTTAGAGAGAATACTTAGTGTTGGAGAGAAGAGATTTAAACCTGAGCTTTTAGTTGAGATCAAAAACCTGGCAAGAGGGGTTTCTGGAGCAACTCTCCCCCTGGTTTATATCTTTCAGGAAGGATGTAAACCTTTGTGGCGACAGAGGTTCCTCTTGAAGAAGAAGATGAAGCCCGGGAAGAGAGGCAGACAGGGTGGCCAATTTGGCTTCATAGGAGGTGATCATATTGGCACATTCATTGGAGAAGTTAGTTAATCGTGTCTGGAAGTCATTGAGAAGATTTTCCAGAGCATCGTTCATTGCTTTGATAAGGTCAGTTTGAACAGGAGTAGGCGCCATTGATGCAAGAAGAGAGAGGTAGAAGACGCAGTTTTGGCGGGTCCAGAGAGGTATTTGTTATGAAATAAGAAGTACTATTTAAAGAAGATGAAACGTCGAGAAAGGAAACAGAAATCAAGGTAATCCAGTCGTAAAAGAAAAGGAAGTAAGGATTTGATTCCAATTTTAACCAGAAGTCGACGTTACGTCGAATTGATGTCAACGTATGCGTCGATATGTAGTCGGCGTTCCGTGAAGGTTTTGTCAGTCTAAAGATTTGTCGACGTGGTCATAGACTTGCGTCAATAAGAAGTCGATGGTACTTTGATAGTGGATCGACGTAACTTTAACTGAAAGAAATCAGAACCAGCGTCGAGGTCTTCTCGACGGTACGTCGATATGTATTCGACGCATCTCCAGGAAACTTTCTTAGATATTCTGATGTCTTTAGATTTCCCTAACAATGAGGTTTACAAGCTTCCATCAAGCATCCCCAAGGTGTTTATGAAATAGTTATGCTTAGTTTCATCTAAAGGTTTTGTGAAGATGTCTGCTCTTTGATTGTCTGTGGGAATATATTCTAAGGTTATTTTACCCTTCTCAACATTGTCTCTAAAGAAGTGATGTCTGATTTCTATATGTTTGGTCCTACTATGAAGGACTGGGTTGGATGCTATGGATATAGCACTAGAGCTATCACAATAGATCTTAGAGTTGTGTATTTCCAATTTGTAATCAAGTAGTTGATTTTGCATCCACAGGATTTGTGAACAACAGCTCCCAGCAGCTATGTATTCAGCTTCAGCTGTTGAAGTTGAGACTGAGGTTTGTTTCTTACTAAACCATGAGATCAATCTGTCACCTAGAAATTGGCAGGTACCAGATGTGCTTTTTCTATCAACCCTACATCCAGCATAATCTGCATCTGAGAAACCTATTAATTCAAAGTTGGTTTCTGCTGAGTACCATAGTCCTAGTTCAGGGGTTCCCTTTAGGTATCTAAGAATCCTTTTTACAGAGGTGAGATGGGATTCCTTTGGTTCAACCTGAAATCTAGCACATATGCAAGTGGCAAACATGATATCAGGTCTGCTTGCTGTTAGATATAGAAGGGATCCTATGATGGCCCTATAAGTCTTTTGATCTACTGATTTTCCTTTATCATCTTTTTCTATGATGGCATTGGTTGCCATGGGTGTTTTCATGGTAGATGCTGATTCCATACCAAACTTTTTGATTAGTTCTTTGGTATATTTTGATTGTGAGATAAAGATTCCTTCACTACTTTGTTTTACTTGTAGCCCTAGGAAGTAGGAGAGTTCACCCATACTACTCATCTCAAATTTAGATTGCATAAGATTAGCAAATCTTTTACATAGTTTAGGATGGGTTGAGCTAAATATAATGTCATCTACATATATTTGAACAAGGAGGAGTTGGTTTTATGTGTTCTAGTAAAGAGTGTCTTGTCTACTTTTCCTCTTTCAAAGGAATTTTCTAAAAGAAAATTTGAGAGAGTTTCATACCAAGCTCTAGGTGCTTGCTTAAGACCATATAATGCTTTATTAAGTCTATAAACAAAGTTAGGGGAAGAGGGATTAACAAAACCTGGTGGTTGCTCCACATATACCTCTTCTTGCAGATCTCCATTTAAAAAGGCACTCTTGACATCCATTTGGTAGACTTTCATCTTCATGAAGGATGCATAGGCAAGAAAGAGCCTGATTGCCTCTAATCTGGCTACTAGAGCAAAGGTCTGATTGTATTCTATCCCTTCTTCTTGTCTATATCCTTGTGCTACAAGTCTTGCCTTGTTTCTCATAATTATTCCAGTGGAATCTAGTTTGTTCCTGTATACCCATTTTGTACCAATTACAGGGTAGTTTCTTGGTCTTTCAACTAGGTTCCATACTTTGTTTCTCTCAAATTGGCCTAGTTCTTCTTGCATGGCCATAATCCAGTGAGGATCACAATTTGCTTCCTCAAACTTCTTTGGTTCAACTTGTGATAGGAAGCATTGGAGCATTATCCCATTGGAGACTTGGTGTCTTATTCTTACTCCTGCATTGGGATCTCCAATCACTTGAGCTTGTGGATGATCTTTCAAATTGATTCATGTTCTGCCTGAATTTGTCAGTTGTTCTTCTACTTCATTCTCAATGGGATCATTGTTCAATTGTTCTTCCTGGACCATGTCCTCTTGTGGAGGAGGGTCTTGAGTGCTTTTTTCTGAGGTTTCTTGTTCAGACTCCTCACTTGGTTCCTCTAACTGGTTTTCCTTTCCATTTTCTGTGTTCTCTAGAGCTAGTTGCTCAAGCTGGGTTTCTATGCTGTTGTTTTTCCTGTGGAACAGAACTGGTGGGAGTTTCCTCCCACTTAAGTAGCATGTTAGTTTCATCAAATACAATGTGCATGGATTCTTCAATCTTAAGAGTTCTTCTATTGTAGCACCTATAGGCTTTGCTGGATGATGAATATCCAAGAAATATTCCATCATCAGACTTCTTGTCAAATTTGGCAAGATGATCTTTCCCATTGTTTAGAATAAAGCAAGCACATCCAAAAATTTTAAAGTATTTAACAGTGGGTGTTTTATTTTTCAGGAGCTCATATGGAGTCTTTGATTTAGTTTTGTGTATGAGGCTACTATTTAGAACATAGTTTGCAGTGTTGACTGCTTCAGCCCAAAAGGTTTTTGGTAATCCTGACTCTGCAAGTAGGGTTCTACCTGATTCTATTAAGGTTCTATTCTTCCTCTCAGCAACTCCATTTTGTTGGGGAGTTCTAGGTGCTGAGAAGCTTTGTTTAATACCTTCTTCCTCACAGAAACTACAAATCATCTGATTCTCAAATTCAGTCCCATGGTCACTTCTTATAATTGAAACATTTGTATTGAACTCAGATTGAATCTGTCTTATGAATTTTGAGAGAATTTTATGGGTTTCAGATTTAACTCCTAGAAAGAATACCCAGCTAAACCTAGAATAATCATCAACAATGACCAAGGTATAGGATTTTCCACCTAAGCTTTGAGTGGATATGGGACCAAAGAGATCCATGTGTAGTAAGTATAAAGACCTGGGAGAGCATCCTTACCAATGGGTTTGAAGGATGATTTGGTTTTCTTTCCTAGTTGGCAAGGTCTGCATGGAGAATCCTTAGAGTACCTACCCTTTGGTAAGCCTCTGACTAGGTTATTCTTAGCTAGTTTACTGATTGTTTTGTAGTTTAGATGACCTAGTCTCCTATGCCATAATTCATTTTTATCAATAATATTGTTGAATAAGCAAACTTCTGTGGGTGAAGAGCTAAAGTCCACTACATATACTCTCCCTTTTCTAATTCCATTTAGTACTGTAGCACCAGTCTTGATATCTATAATATGACAGAATAGTGTAGTGAATTTTACCTCATACTTACCATTCTCACATATCTGACTTATACTTATCAGATTGTGTTTTAGTCCTTTGACTACTGCCACATTCTTGAAGGTGACTTTCCCTTCTTTGAAATCACCAAATCCCTTGGTTTGGCCACGGCTAGAGTCTCCAAAGGTTACTGATGGTCCAAGTCTATCCTCAAAGTTGATTAATAGGTTTTTGCAACCTATCATGTGCATGGAGCATCCACTGTCCAAGTACCACACCATCCTGGAGATGTGATACATCTGCACATAAAAGTTTAAACATTAGTTTAGACCCTGCTGAGCTGGGGTCCCTTTCTCTCATTAGTAAAAGATTTAATAAAAGAATAAGTGGGTTTTTCAGGATATCCTTCCTCCTTATGGGGTACTGGCTTATCATACCAATCTTCTTGGATGATATCACAGAAATAGTGTTCATAATAGAAGGACATGGATTGAGGGAGCTATTTGGAAACAGAAAATTTTCTGTCTAATTTATTGCGTCGATAGGGATTCGACGTAGACTTATGGTTGTGTCGATATGAATTCGACGTAGGTTTCTGGTTGCGTCGATATGAGGTCGACGCTTCCTTCATTCTGAGTCTACTTTTAGTCGAAGCATGTGAGAGATTACGTTGAGTGGAGGTTGACGCGATTTGGTGTATGCGTCGATTAGAAATCGATGCACGTGGATAATAATTCGACGTATGTTCAGAATTTTTGTGAGGATACTTTCCTAAGATTCCTCTATCTATAATGGGATTAGGTTTATTAAAAACAGTGGTTGTTTCTGGACCTACTTGTGATCTAATTCCTGCTAGATGATTCTCCCTAGTGAATTGAATGGGATGTTTCCAGACAGGTTTGCTGAATGTTTGTGATTTAGATGCTTCATTAGTATTCAGCTTTAGTTGTCTAAATCTATTAGTGAGATTCTCAGAGATATTCTTGAGCTTCTGACCTCTTCCATTCAGAGAGTCCTCAAAGGCTTTAGCCTTTGCCAGCTCTTTCCTTAGTGTTAGATTTTCTGAATGGATTTTGTCTAATTCCTTCTTTGAGAGCTCTTGATTGAGATTATAGTTTTCATAGTGTGTATTCACATGTTTGAGATTTCTTAATTCAATTCTTAATTCTTTTACTTCTTTTTCAAATTTGATTAGATCTAAACAGAATTCTTTGAAATCTTGTTTGAAATCAGTAGAAGAGAAATCTATATCATCAAGTATATTTACCATAGATGTATCATCAAGCTTCTCAGTGGCCATCAGACAGGTTTCCTCTTGCTTGACCTCTTCCTGATCATTGTCTGATGAGGTACTTCCTTCTGATTCTGAATCACTCCAAGATTGAGCAATGAATCCTCTTTCTTTCTTTTTCTTCTTTAGATCTGTTCTTTTCAGATCTTTCTTAGTGCTGTTCTCCTTAGGACATTCAGGTGCAATATGTCCAGGTTTCCTGCAAGAGTAACATATAATCTCTTTAGTAGGTGTTTTATTATACCTGGTTTTTGAATCTCTTCCTCTGGATCCTTCTGTTTTGATCCACCTCTTGAACTTCCTAGCCAGGAAGCTGATTAGTTCCTCATCACTAGTAGATGGTTCACCTTCAACAGCTTTCAATGCAATACTCTTTTCTTTTGAGAGTGGAGAGGCCTTTTCTTTCTCAGCTCTGGTTTTCAACAGTTGTTCATATGATTTTAATTTACCCAACAGAACATCTGTTGATATTTCTTTTTGACTTATGTAGTCTTTGATTGGCCAGATTCTTGAGTCCCAAGAACTAGGAAAGCAAGTCAGCAATTTATCATTTATCTCAGTGAGAGATATGTCCTTCTCAAGTGTTCTCAATTCATTGACTATGAGGCTGAATCTTGAATACATGTCAGCAACACTTTCACTTTCTTTCTTTTGGAAGTTTTCATATTGGGAGATCAGTAGTGCCTTTCTGTCCTTTTTCTCATCAGCACTTCCCTCTACCATTTTGGTGAGAGCTTCCCATACTTCCTTAGCTGACTCACAATCAGCAATCTTTTGGAAAATTTCATCTGAGAGGGTTGAGACTAGGATATTCATAGCCTTGGCATCATGTCCTTGGGCTTTCTTCTCATCTTCTGTCCATTCAGCTCTTGGAGCAAGTGTTTCAGTCACTTTTCCACTTGAATCCTTCCTGAATGGCTCGGGGGGACCTGTCAAGATCACATTAAACAATTCATCATCAATAGAGTTTAAATAAATTCTAATTCTTGTTTTCCAAAGTGCAAACTTTTCCAGGTTGCAAATTGGTGGTCTGGTGGAAGCATAATCTTTGATTTGTGCCATATGATAAAATAGTTTTGAAAAATATATATATATGAGAGGTAGGATCTTTTTTATCAAGGATATATCCTTTTTAGATCAACCTAGCTCTGATACCAATTGAAAGGGCACAATTAACCTCACTAGAATTCTCTAGAGGGGGGGTGAATAGAGATTTAAAAATTATTTTGTGCAAAGTTAATATATATATGTGTATGATCACAGATTAGAGCTTCCCACACACCAACAAGAATTAAGCAAGAAATAAAGTAAATGCAAGAAAATAAATCACAGCACAACACAAGATAATATAGTGGTTCCCCAAACTTTGGGTAGTCCACTCTTCTACCCCCTTGGTAGGAATTCACTATCTTGCACTGAGTCTTTTGATAAGGAGACTCTTAGAACCACCCTGAGTCTTTTGACAAGGAGACTCTTAGAACCAACTGAGTCTTTTGACAAGGAGACTCCTAGAACCAGTACACTGAATTTTTGGAGAGAGATTCTAAAAACTCTTTTACAATGTTTAAGTGAGAAAGAAAGAAAGGAGAAGAAATAAAAACAGGAAAGAATCTTCTTCCTAGCAAGAAGATTGGAAGCACAAGAAGTGAATTGAATCTTTCTTCTATAGAGAGAAGAAGATTTGCAGCCTTTCTCTCTTTGTGAGAGCTATCAGACTTTGCAGCAGTGAGACTTCAGAAGTAGAAGATGAAGAAGTGCTTGAATGTTGCTGCAGAGCTTTTTCTCAATTTGTCTCTTTTCTCTTGGGAGCTTTTCCTCTATTTCAAATGTGTGTGGTAGATCACTCTTGTTCATTTTCTGCCGACCTCCTCTTTATTTATAGCTCTGTTAATTCAAAATAATACTATAGGAGGACAATCAATTAGCAGTCAGAGAGAATAGAAAGAAAAAATGTTTCCATAATGTTTATTTCTGTAGAAGGAAAGAATGAATTCTGATTTCAAATAATATCCAAAATAGAGTTAACCAGATTAGCCAAGAATCAAATAGAAGGAAAGAATGATTCAGAACGGCTATAAAATATTAACATTATTCCGTACAAATCAGATTTACTGAAAGAAGGAAAGAGATCTGGCGCATATTTAAGTCTGTCAAAATAAATCGACGTGCGTCGATTGCCATTCGACGCAAGCGTCGAGTACATCCTGTCTGGACGTCGAGAGGTGAATAAGGAAGGTCCGTCGACTAAGGTGCATTGACTTCACTAGTTTCTTCGACTGGAAATCGGAGTAACGTCGACAACACATACGTAGAAATCTTCCTAGAGTTACTTCGACTTAATCTGAAAGAGACGTCGACTACATTTCGACGTTGCGTCGAACACTATTCGACGCATATTTACTTAGCCTTGTTTTTCTTTCTTGGAATTCATGTTTGACTCATTTTCAGGGGTTAAGAAAAATCATTTTCCCAACACTGGAGCTGTCGCTGGTTCCGAAAGCAGCTGTCGGAAATTTCCGACAGCTTCCAGAGCTTCCAGAAACATATCCTAGCCCAAATTTTGCTGTCCCATGGCATTGGTTGGCTAAAAGCATATCCAGAGATTTTTTTTCAACACCAAAATTTCCAATTGCCATGTTCAACTCATTTACTTTGGACTTTAAAATTGAATTTTCTTTTACTATCATGCCACATCTTTTTGCAACACTTTTCTTATAATTCTCTAATTGAGAATGAGAGGTTTTAACAACTTTTTCTAAGTCCCTTTTCTCTTTTAGAAGTTGATCAATTTTTTGATCGGACTTAGAAATAGTGTTTTCAAGTTCTTTTATCCTTGTCGAAGAGTGATCACACTCTTGACAAATTTCCTTCTCATTCCCAATAGATTTCAAATCATTTGATAACTTTTTATTTACTTTCAAAAGAACTTTGTTTTCACATTTTAAGAAATCGATTTCCTTTAGACTTTTATCCAAAAATTTGCAAGTTTTCATAAATTCAGAATATAAATCATAATAAGATGGAGGAGTTACCTCAGTGTCGCTTTGGACACTGCCATCATCGTCAGATGACGCATTTCCTTTCACCCATCAAGCAGACATTTGCCTCCTCTTCCTCCTGTGTTGACGAATCACTTTCTTCACCAGACGAAGAATCATCCCAAGTCTCTGCCTTTAACACTTTCTTCTTGTAACTTTTATCGTGCCTCTTTGCTTTTTGCTCTTTCAGATACTTTGGGCACTTGCTTCTGATATGACCAATCTTCTTGCAATGGTAGCACTCCGGTAGCGGACGCTCCTCTTCATTCTCCATTTTTCCTTTGCCTTTTTGGTAGGCAAAATCGTTCTTTTTGAAAAAAAATTTAAATGAATTTCTCCTCTCCGAATTTCTCATAAATTTCTTAAAGTTCCTCACAAACCGTCCTTCTTCATCTTCCTCACTTTCTTCAGTCTCACTTTCAATTTTCTTTTTAGATTTCAACGCCAAGCTCTTCTTTTTGGGCTCCAAATTGTACTCTTGGCTTTGAATCTTCAACTCCACTTCATGGGTTTTTAGATTCACAATGAGACTCTCCAATTGTAAGGTCTTAAGATCATGTGACTCAGAGATTGCAGTCACTTTAGGATTGAACTACGGGGAAAGTGATCTTAAGATTTTCCTTACTAAATCTCCATTTGAGAAAACCTTACCCAGCACCTTTGAATCGTTCACGATTTTAGTGAATCGTGTGTACATTGTATCAATTTCTTCATCCACCTCCATTTTGAATCTTTCGAATTCTGACTCCAATTGAAATAGCTTTGAATCCTTTACCTGCGAAGTACCTTCATGAGTGATTTCTAAAAGATTCCAAATTTCATATGCAGTATCACAAGCACAAACTCTATTAAATTCAGTGCGATCTAGTGCGCAAAATAAAGCATTCATGGCTTTTGCATTATTTTTACATTTTAATTTATCATTGTCATCCCACTTGTCTTTGGGTTTGTCCATTGTTACATTTCCTACATCATATGTTGGGGAAGTATAACTCGTCTCGACCATATTCCAAACTTCCATGTCGAGAGCTATTAGAAAACACCGCATTCGGGTTTTCCAATAGTTATAGTCCGTGCCCGTAAAAAGTGGTGGCCTACTAATTCCTTGCCCCTCAACGAACGCGTGATTGTTGTGTGTCATTACTCCCAGTGGTAAAACCGTTTTGGAGTAACCTAGCTTTGATACCACGTGTTGGATCTTGTGGCGCCCTTAGAGGCGGGGTAAATAAGGGCCTTTTGAAAAATTACGATTTTTACTTAAGAATTTTAAAACAAGTTTTACTTTTCTAAAAATTACTTGTAAAAATTTCAAACCAATGTAATTTTTGAATTAATTCAAACACAAATTTCTAAGTTAAAGATTAAACAACCATATTTGCAATTAAAGAAAAAAGTGATAATTTTATAATCATGAAATTCACATACAAATAATATGATCTTAACAATGCTTAAGATCAAGGCACAAATATGATAATAACCCTTTTACAATTTGTGTTTACCAATCCTTCTTCCAAGGATCGGAAGGCTATCGCTTGTCTCTCCCTAGACCAAGCCCAAGCCTATCCTCAAGATCTTCCCAAGATCTAGACGTAGCACACAAAGCCACGATTTCCCACCAAGCCACGCAAGGACTTGGACGCTCCACACAAGGAAGCGATTTTCCCCTAAGCCACGCAAGGACTTAGACGTCACGCACAAGGAGACGATTTCCCTACCAATACAAAATGAAATGTATATAAATGAAAATACAAAATGAAAAGAACAACTCCCTAGAAATTCAGATCTCTGAAAGGAAGGTTGAAGCCTCGAGATGATCGTTGATATAGAAGCGCGTCCGATCTCGTCTTCAATCTCAAACCTTCTAAGCACAAATGGGAGTTGATGAGGTTCTGGAGCTCTCTGGTTCGTATGCACTCAGGAAGGGACTTGAAATTCTCAATGCTTGGAATGCACGAATAAAAAGGAGCCAATATATAGAAATTCACTGTCTCCTGGGCGACATCAGCTGTCGGAATTTCCGACAGCGCTAAACTGCCGCTCGTAGTGCTGTCGTGCGGGTAGTTGCTGTAACCTCCGAGCTGTCGCCTGGGCGTCATCTGTGTCGGATTTCCGACAGCGTAAAACTGCCGCTCGTAGTGCTGTCATGTGGGCAGTTGCTGTAACCTCTGAGCTGTCGCCTGGGCGACATCGCTGTCGGATTTCCGACAGCTCAAAACTACCGTTCGTCGTGTTGCCGTGGGGGAAGTTGTTGTAACTTCTCTGCTGTCGCCTGGGCGACATCAGCTGTCGAAAAATTCCGACATCGAAATTTTCATACACTCAAATTGAGCTCCAGCAGAATTGTGAACATCTCATACCTGTTACCTGCACACCATTAATAAAAATAGAATCAAATACAAACGGGACTTTGTTATTATCAAACCGGAAGAGTGCGAAACGCATGCTCCAACAAATAGCTTATAATAAACCTAGGCATAATCTTAAGATCAAGAATGATGAATTAAAATCAAAAATCAACTTGCTTATGAAAATTATGAATAAAATTCACAACCCACAAATTCACATTATAAAACAATATCTAAAACAAGTTGAATATGAATATCTTAACTAAGCCTAATAATGGGAGTAAGAAACACACTTTTTTTAAATCAAAATCCAAATCACCATTATTTAAAAAATCATGTTTCTCCTAACTTGAAATTAGAATTACACAAATTTCCTATGAACAATACTTTCAATAATCATAACAATTATAATCTTCAAAATAATGATAATCATAATGGAAATTTGATGCATAAGAATAACATTAAACCAAGGGTTGAATGGAGGCCCAATGCTTTAAATGAAATATTAACTTCACATGAAAGGACCCATTCATCACTGTCTCCCCACAAACCAACATGTTATATTTGGGTACCCAAAAGAACCACCACACTTAGTCCCCTTTGGATACCTAAAACTCTTATTCATCAGGTATCATTAAATGCATGAAGTGGAATCTTTTCAAAATGAAATAAATAAATTTCCACTTCATGATATGCTTCAATGTCTTCTTTATTTTTCTTTTTCTTTTCTTATTTTTAAGCTATCATGTCATGGTCATCCTATATATTTTTGGAAATATGATTTTATTTCTTTAAGCTTAATAAGTTTATAAATCGAATTGATCAAAATTCAAAGTCATATTTAATTTTGATGACCTATCTATCTTTCTTAAATCCATTGCCTATAAATATCTTCTATTTTCCATATAAATCTAATTATAAATTATTATAAGATATTTATCTAAGTTAATGAAATCATGAACTTCAATTTTTTTTTCTTTCAGAAATCTTTTTAGTCTATAAATTTTAAATATGGGTAGCAACCAATAACACCTAAAAATCTTGAGAAAGGGACTTTTGGGATGTCACCCCATCACATCTCCTAGTAATGGTGTGAACCCTTCACAGGGTAGACCTCGGGAAGTCCAAGATCCACTTTAAATTGCTAAATTCAACTAAAGTCTAGCAAAAATCAAATTAAGTATAAACTCTTGCGTACTCTTGAAATGACCGAAAAAGAAAACTATCATTATCTTGTACTTTCAAAAAATTATATATATTCAAAAATTCGCAATTAAAAAGAAAATCACAAAAGACATATTGAAAGAATGAATTGTCATAACTAAAAAAAATGAATATTGAATTCACACACGCCACCATGATCTTGTGATACCATATGCTAAAATTCTCTATAATCATATGTCATAATTCATGATCTATCAAGAATTATCTTAAATCATCTACTTCTATCATACTTAGGAATTATGATTTATATGTTGGTTATTGGTATTATAACTTCATAACATGGTAGGTGTATTATGTGTGAAAAGTGGTTCACTATTTTTGCATGTATCTTAATATATCTAGACCTTAGGATCACCTTGATATCAATAACATGAAATCAAATCATCACTTATTTTTAGGTCTACAAATTGAATCTCAATCAAATTTATGAAACTTGCATTATTCTTATGGCATAATATTAACTCATCATACTAACATTGTCACCTGATGAATATTATTAGTTATCATGCTAATCTCATGCATTATTAGTTATCATATGTTGGCTAAGATATAAAAATAGAAAATTTGGAAATTAGAATTCATGATAGCTATGGGGTTTTATATTATCATTCTAAAATTCAAACAAACTCATAGTTTATTAATCATTCTTAAACCTAATCACTGTGTATGTCCATCATCATATACCAATATTATATGTCTCGCAATAGTGGGGGCATAGGGTTGCATGCATTAGAAGACCTAACCTCTAAGTAATGTATTGTCCTTAACCGGGGAGGGTTCCAGTGGGGCCTTGCGAGGCACAATGGGAAAAAGTGTTAGGTTGAGTGTTCTCTAGTGTATGCATATGGGAGTAACACCCCAACCTACGACATGTGTGTAGATCCTCATGCCCATCTGTCACTTAGTACGGGGCTAAAGTGTAGACATAAAGTCTGGGTATTTTTATCTAGGGCATACCTATTTTATTCTTTGCATGAACATCATTTCACATTATAATCATTTAAATAATGCTTATTTTGCTCATTCGAACATGATATCTTATGCTTAGATTTCATATCTTTTTCAGCTTACATTATTTTGATAAACACGAGCCTTAGAAAAATCAAAATGAAGATATAAGAAAATATATCTTATGCGATGTTTATTTTGTAAAGTCATATAAAAAATTGCTAATGTTTCATGCAATTTGCACTATCTAGACATCTCCAAAAATTCTGAAATTTCTGCATAAAACTAATCTTTGGACACTTATTCAAGATCAAAAAATAGATTTTTCAAAATCCTAAAATTTAGTGTACTATTTTCCGCGCTAGCGCTAGTGCCGTCGCTAGCTCGAGTATCCAATTTTCTGTGGTTTTAAAATTTTGAAAAATCAATTAAAATATGTTCTTTAATATGTAATACCTATTTTTATCTTTATGGCATTGTGTGATGTTTGAAAAATCAAAAACAAAATTCCAAAATGCATAAATGCAAAAATATTTCTTTACTTATTTTTACTTTTGTTTGCAAGGTTTTATTAAAATAACAAAGATTTCTATGTTTCATTACTTTGGCAAAAATGACAAGCATGTTCTTTTAGATTTGGCTAAAAATGTTTAATTTAAATTCTCAAGTTTTCTAAACATTATTTTGTCTTGTCATGCTTAGATTTTAATCTTGTTATGTGCAATGAAAAAAGTCTATAGTGAATTGTGTAGGATTGCGTTTGTATGCCTCTAAGTATGAGTAATGTGTTATGTTTGATAATGATCTCTTTACACTCACACTTTTGGTAGACTATATGTGCCTATAATTCTTAACCCTACATGATTGTGTAGTGTAGTAGATTACAATATTATGATGTCTCTCTCTATTAACTACACATTATTCAAAACTTTGTTGCACATATAGAAGTGAAGTTACAAAATTATAAGTGTTTGAAAAAAATAAGTGAATTCGGAGAACTTTGTCATGCAAAAACAAATCAATAATAAAATTACAAAATTAACTCCACCAAGCACTACTTGAACCTCCTGATAAGTCTTCATAAGCATTGTGAGGTTGAGCACCTTGGAAAGAATTGTAAAGTGTCATGTGCAAACTACTTTAATACACTTCTATTTTGTACACCGGATCACAAAAAAAAACTCTTATTAAAAATAAAATATATGATCCCCCAAGCACTACTTCGCTCCCTGATAAGTCTTAATGAGCATTGTGTGCGTGAATCACCTTGGTAGTTATACTTTTTATGTGCTTTGTATCAAATCTAGAATTGATTTGTAGAAGTAGTTAAGAAGATTAGATGCTCAATAATGTTTTTATTCACTATATAACTCATGTGTTTTGCATTATATTGATGAGCAAAACAATGCTTGCAAATGACAATGGCAAGTGTACCGTATCGAATGTAGTATAGGCTTATGAAAACCAAGGTCGTATAAAAATCTGGGCGTGTTGATTACTCTTACTCAAGAAGATCTCTATTGTTTTATCAATTAAAACTTTGAGTTGGTTTGCAAAAAGAAATAAAAAAGGTTCATGAAGAAGAAAGAAGAGAATGAGAAAACAAAAGAACTATTTTATTAACTGCAAAATGAAAAGAAATTACAACTATTGAATTGAAAGTACAATTGCAAGAAATAAAGGAGGAGAATAAGAACTACTAAAACATGAAAATAGAACATGAAATGAAAAGTCTAAGTCCTAAAAATTCGTCTCCAAAATTTCTCCTCAATCATCTGCTGGAGCTGGCTTTTTATAGCTGCAAAATTGAGGTTACACGCCCTCGATCACGCCCGTGACCGAGGGCGTGTAAGGCGTGCGATCTTATTGGTGCGAAAAGGACGCCAACTAGCTTTAATGTGGGAGAAATTTGCGCATCACACCCTAAGTCACGCCCGTGACCTAGGGCGTGTAACCTTAAAATCTGGCTTCTGGAGGGAATCTTCAGCGGAAAGGAGCACTGTTGAACATTCGTCGATCTCAGCCATTTCGTCGATCTCAGCATTTTCGTCGAATGCAGCATTTTTGTCGAACGCAGCAACCATTTCGTCAATCTCATCATTTTTGTCGATCTCAGCATTTTCGTCGATCTCAGCGTTTTCGTCGAACGCAGCATTTTTGTCGAACGCAGCATTTTCGTCAAACTCGCGTTTTCGTCGAACGCAGCATTTTCGTCGAACGCAGCATTTTCGTCGAATGTAGCAGTTTGGAGCCGTGACTTGGATGTCACGCCCTTGGTCACGCCCGTGACCTGGGGCGTGTACTTGGAGAATCTTCACAGAATGGGCCCGAAGTGGCTACAGCAGGTCTGGAACACATCTTAGGCTGTCACGCCCTTGGTCATGCCCGTGACCTTGGGCGTGTACTTGACATTTTTGCTCAAAGTGCCCAGAAAACCTGAAAAACATAAACTAAGCTTAAATTAGTGGCAAAAATAAAAAGGAATGAATTAGATAAGATAATACATATACTTTATATAAATTCATATTAAAACTATATTAAAATTATACTAAAAGATGAGTACAAAAAGTACTCATCAAACACCCTCATACTTGAGCTTTTGCTATTCCAGAGCAAAAGAGTGAGGAAAAAATTACAAGACATCGATATTATTTCTAATTAACTAAAATTTCATTAAACCAAGAGTAAGTCAAAAACAAATTTTAGGAATTCAAGAATTAAGTCATAAATTATGTTGATAATTTTAAAAGAGAAATTTGTTTAGCTAACTACTTCTCAAGATAACTATTTAGCAATCAAAATTATAGAAATTTTCAAACAAAATTAGATTCAAATTATAAACACACTAACATAAAAAAAAACTTAAGGAAAAGACACCGTCCAAAATATTGCTCTCTTAATAATTTAGTATAGGACTAGAAACAATGAAATTGGCTAGGGATGGGTTTAAACGAAATGGCAAAATAAAGAGATACTTGAATTGAGGTGATGAATTTTATCCTCTCACCTCATTTGAATAGGAATTTGTATATGTTTAGGAAAATAATGAATTTTATCCTCTTATTTTCCATGCCATATAATCCTTTAAAAATTCTCTTCCATTAAAAACTCAAAATGTATATGTTTAGATGTAATGAATTTTATCCTCTTACATCATGACATATAATCTTTTAAATGATTTTTGGTGTATATGTTTAGGAAATAATGAATTTTATCCTCTTATTCCCATGACATATGATCTTTTTTCTACTTCTTTTTTATTTGCCAACAAAGGGTAAGGGTAACGAAATACTTCTAGTTTATAAATTAAACTATTTTGAGAGCAAATTTTTGGTGGAACAAAATTTCCTAAGATCTTAAAGTTAAAAGAGAATATAATAGGAATCTAGAGGTGTTTAGCCAATTTACCACAAAGTGAAGCTATTTAAAATTAAACGGAGAAGTAGTGCTAAATTAATTCTCTAATTGAATTAAAACATAAAGTGTTTCTTAAAACTAAATTACTTCAAATTTAGATTTAACAAATTCTGATAAAATAAAATATTAGCTAAATTAAAATTGTAGGAATACTTATAATCGGACCTCAAACTAATTTTCTAGAACATTAAAAACAATAAGGCTAGGCATATTTATTATTATTATTTTTATAAATATTATTTCTTGGACTTCCCGAGGGCTACCCAGTGATGGGTTCGCAAGGTACTAGGAGCTGTGATAGGAGTTCAAGCCCAAAGCGCCCTTTCCAAGAAATTAGATTTTTATTAAATTAATTTTTTTTTTCAAATAAAAATACTATGAACGCAAAGCTACACCCCCATACTTAAAATTAAACATTGTCCCCAATGTTTAAACCTAAGTATGAGGAACACTTGAAAGAAAATAAATTTTAAAAGAAAAATACATAAAATTAAAGATAAGCATGGGGTGCCTCCCAAGAGCGCTTTCTTTTTCCCGTCTTTAAGCTAGACGGTTAGTGTTAGGAAAAAGGAAAATAAAGAGAGAAGTAGACAGGCAACTCCCCTAATTCACGCGTAGGTGAATGTGCCGGCATCAGTCGCACGACTACTCCTCCGCTTAACATGTGATTCTTCGTTTGTCTTTGATCTTGAATTTGCAAATCCAAATCACTTATATATACCTGAGGTGATTTGAATTTATACAGATGAGCGGCATATGGATCGTCTATTATTTGGGGTAGTAACGACACATCTTCAACCTGAAAATTATTAGTTTTTAAAAAATCACAAGTAAACGATTCAGATAATTTTTCGCAAGGAGGAGGCGCTAGCGAAAATATAAAATTAAGCTCCGGTTGTTCCTTTTCTACAATAAAATTTTCATTAGGAAAATCTAGTGTATTACCAAGCGGAATAAGATTTTCGGACACTAATATTTTATGAATTTCCGGTTGAATTAAAATAGAAGAGATTTGCGGAAATTCATGATAAAGAAAAGAAGATCCGGGTGAAGTAGGGGAAGAAACTTGTTCTTCTTCTAGTTCATCTGGGGTGCCCAAAACATTAAGAATTTCTTGGTAAGAGAATCTTTCTTCATCTTTGGGAAAAGAAATTATGGGAGTACATAAACAATCATGTTCCTCCATAAGTAAATTTTCCAAAGACAAGGAAAAAGCACTAGAAGAAATAAAATTTTCATCTAAATTCTAGGGTGGAGTATCAAATTGAAAAAGCGGACATTCCCCAAAATTAGAGTACGAATATTGCGGCGCAAAAGAAGATGAACAAGAATTCGGATCAAAAGATTTATCTTCATCGCTCCGAGAGCTATCCGGGTGACCTTGCCACCAAGAATAATCTACTTCGGTGCTAGAAGAAAATTTATTAAAAGCCGAAAAACTATTCTCGTGAAAATTAGAAAAAATATTTTCCTCTAAATTTGGGGGGGGGGGGGGGGGCAGTATCTATTTGAATTGGCGGAATTTCCCCAAAATTAGAGAACGAAAATTGCGATGTATAAGATGAAGAATAAAAATTCGGATCTAAAGATTTATCTTCATTGTTCTGAGAGCTATCCGGGTGAGCTTGCCACCAAGATGAATCTACTTCGGAGCTAGAAGAAAAATTATTAAACGCCGAAAAATTATTCTCATTCAAATTAGAAAATTTATTTTCATCAAAGTTTGAAAAATTATTTTCATTAAAAGAGAAAAAATTATGATCATAATTATTGTCAAACTTATTTGCATAATATTGAGGATAATTATTTTCATAATAATTATTTTGAGCATATGAAGTAAATAACATTCCTCACTTTGATGAGACGCATTACAATAATAACAACTATTTTGGCATTTTTGTGCTGCTTCCAAAGGATATACTTGGCTTTGAAGCTCGACAACCTTTACGTCCAATTCAAGTGACTCCATTTAATCAAAAAAAAAGAAAACAACCTTTACTCAAATGAATGGAATTTTAAAAATATTTTTATTATATAATTTTTTTTTCAAAAAGCGGGTTAAATTAGTCCCGGACTTATCAAGGTCAACCCGGTGAAGGGCTCGCAAGGTACTAGAGGCTATGATGGGAATTCAAGCCCAAAGCATCCTTTTCGAGAATTTAGATTACGCTTTTTTAAAAAAAAAATATAAGAGAAGGGGGAGAAGAAAGAGAACGGTAAAATCAATAGATATTCTCTTTCGAAATATCAACTCAGATCACCGGCAATGGCGCCAAAAACTTGATGAGCAAAACAATGCTTGCAAACGACAACGATAAGTGTACCGTATCGAATGTAGTATAGGCTTATAAAAACCAAGGTCGTATAAAAATCTGGGCGTGTTGATTACTCTTACTCAAGAAGATCTCTATTGTTTTATCAATTAAAACTTTGAGTTGGTTTGCAAAAAGAAATAAAAAAAGGTTCATGAAGAAGAAAGAAGAGACTGAGAAAACAAAAAAACTATTTTATTAACTGCAAAATGAAAAGAAATTACAATAATTAAATTGAAAGTACAATTGCAAGAAATAAAGGAGGAGCATAAGAACTACTAAAACATGGAAATAAAACATGAAATGAAAAGTCTAAGTCCTAAAAATTGGTCTCCAAAATTCCTCCCCAAACATCTGCTGGAGCTGGCTTTTTATAGGAGCAAAATTGAGGTTACACTCCCTCGGTCACACCCGTGAACGAGGGCTTGTAAGGCGTACGATCTTCTCGGTGCGGAAAGGACGCCGGCTGGCTTTAATGTAGGAGAAATTTGCGCGTCACGCCCTAAGTCACGCCCGTGACCTAGGGCGTGTAACCTTAAAATCTGGCTTCTGGCGGGAATCTTCGGCGGGAAGGAGCGCTGTTGAACATTTGTCGATCTCAGCATTTTCGTCGAACGAAGCATTTTCGTCGAACGCAGCAGCCATTTCGTCAATCTCAGCATTTTCATCGATCTTAGCATTTTCGTTGATCTCAGCGTTTTCGTCGAACGCAACATTTTCGTCCAACGCAGCATTTTTGTCGAACTCAGCATTTTCGTCAAACACAGCATTTTCATGGAACGCAGCATTTTCGTCGAACGCAGCAGTTCGGGGCCGTGACTTGGATGTCACGCCCTTGGTCATGCCCGTGACCTGGGGCGTGTACTTGGTGAATCTTCACGGAATGGGCCCGAAGTGGCGGCAGCAGGTCTAGAACACATCTTAGGCTGTCACGCCCTTGGTCACGCCCGTGACCTTGGGCTTGTACTTGACATTTTTGCTCAAAGTGCCCAGAAAACCTGAAAAACATAAACTAAGCTTAAATTAGTGGCAAAAATAAAAAGGAATGAATTAGATAAGATAATACATATAATTTATATAAATTCATATTAAAACTATATTAAAATTATACTAAAAGATGAGTACAAAAAGTACTCATCATATATCACTTGTATATTTTTATCAAAACACTTTTTATACACATCATTATCTCTCATAAAGCTTCTACTCATGAGAATTGGACTTTAATGCTTCCTTACATAAATTCTCTAGAAAACTTTAGTAAAAGCACTAGATTGCAATGCATGCTCTCTACAATGTTTTCATAACTTGAAATGCAAATTAATAACATTGTAGTTACTATCTTCTAGAATATGTGCAATCATGCTTGCCTTAGTAGTATTTGAAAAATAGAACTCCTTGCCTATTGTCATGAAAGCTTTATTAAAAATCTTACTTGCTTACGAAAAATTATTTCTTAAAAATATTGGTTTTATCCAAATAACATCACTTTTACTGCATAACATCTCTTATTTCTATTATGATATTTGAACTTCCAAAAAGATGTTTTCTATGGATAAACAATTTTATAGCCTTTCCGCTTATGCTATAACTCTTAAAATTTTAAACTTCAAAAACATCTTCTTATGTTTGGACTTAAACTCATATTTTCTCTTATGATTTTCATGCTTACAAAAAGATGTTTCTTTAAGACGATATGTCTACCGCTTCAAGATGATATTTGACTATCTTCCAAAATTATGATCTTTTGCTCTATCCAACTTTCTAGACCTTTCTTCCTGATGTCTATGAGTTAGTGACAAGTCTAACATAGTCTAGATCTTAGGTTTACAAGGTGTTTTGAACAATGAGGGACTACATTGGCAAAACTATATATGATAACACTAAGTCAAGCCTTATGCTAGGCTTGCACAATCTAATACCTGAAATAAGCACAACTAAACACATGCATCAAATACAAAGTGTCTTTATCCTTGACTTGAGGACTTCTTCAAATCAAGAACATTGTGGGCAAAGTTCCAACAATCTCCCCCTATTTGAAGAAGTCAGTACCTCAAACAATGATTAACTACACAATAAAATTATCAAATATATTAATCATGTGCTGCATCTAAGGAGGTTCAAAATACCTTACATTGTTTCCTTCTCCCACTTTTCAACTTTACAATTTATTCTCCCCTTTTCTGACTTTTCAATATCTGTTATTCTAGAGGATAAAAGTCTCTTTTAATATTCTCCTCTTTTGACTTCTTAATAAGTTGATTGGAGAGTGTATCCTTGCACGTGATCATCTAGGGAAAATGACTCTAGATGAGTCTCCCCCTCCACAACTGCTAATACGTCCAGACTTCTTCACAGTGTCTTGGGCTGAGTGCTCATCATGAATCTCCACCTCCAGAGGCTGTCTTGGCCGAAAGTTGATGTCCTACCAAAGTTCTGCCAATTTCTGAAGGAGAATTTCTTCACGCCGGATCCAAACGACATTTGCTTTTACAATGCTTATTCTACAGCGGATCTTCATCTCCAACTTCAGAAGTTCTTCAAGAGGGAGTTTTATTATTTTCATTTCATATTTCTTATAAACGGTTATAGAATTCGCCTCGTGTTGGCGACTAGGTCTGGGTAGGACTTAGGGCATAAATTTGCCTCATGTTGGCGACTAGATCTAGGTTAGGTCTAGGGGGTGCTCAAGTCCATATTTGGGGTTGAATTGGCTAGAGTGGCTTGAGGCCGATTCCGGGAAGGATAGGCTAGGGCCACCGGTTCATGGGGATGCAAGTCGGGATAGAAAACAAAAAGAGTCTACTATTATTCGCAACAGATTTCTAGCGTTATAGAAATCAACTTTTGTAAAACTTTATTTCATATTATTAAAACATGTCTCTACTTTATTTCAATTGTTTTACTTGATTTCTCATCTTCTTAATCACGCATCATTTAAAAGTATTTCAACATATATCATAAATTTTATAACCCTTATTCACCCCCCCCCCCACCTCTAAAGGTGCCTACCGATCCAACAAGTGGTATCAGAGAGGTTTTATTCCAATCGGCTTAACAACCAGGAATAATGGCGTCTCATGATCTCGCTTCTATTAGTGGGGTAAATTTTTATGAAGAAGAAAAATCTCTTAAACCACCTTTATTCGAAGGGAGAAATTATAAAGGGTGGAAATTTTTAATGGAAAAGTTTATTAAAAATTTAGATATCAATGCATGGGATATAGCAATAGTTAGACCAGTGGATGAATCAAATAAACAGGAATGTCATCTAAATGCAAAAGCTTTAAATAGTATTTTCTGTGCTTTATCTCACGAAATTTCAAAATTAATATATTGTTTCTCTAGTGCATACAAAGTATGGAAATTTCTTGAAGAAATGTATGATTCTCCATCTACAGGTATGGAACAAATGCAAGAAGTGGAGAACATACAAGATTGCACATCAAATGGAAAAGAAGAAATCCCATCTTTGGAAGAGGAATGCCAAATAGATGAAGACAACAAAGAAAATTCGTGCTCAAATCTCACAGCATCCAAAAGCACTGTAAGAAAATCAAATCATCTTATTGTTTGCAATTCTATTTCTACTTTACAATTGCTACAAATTACAAAGCGCAAAATTAAGAAATTAAAAAATGCGAAATGCAAATTGCGCTTAGAAAATAAAAATTTAAAAGCAAAAGTTAAAGAAGAATCAAAATCTGATTTATCTAGCTTTACTCATGTCACTTCAATTGAAAATACAAAAACTTGTTTTGATTATAATGATATTAAAGAAAACTTTAAGGAACTTGAAAAAGAAATTATTTGTATAAAAGAACATAATGAAAAATTATCTTTAGAAAATTCATCTTTAAAAAATGATTGTGCTACATGCAAAAGTTATAAAATTGAAATTGAAGAGATGGATGAAACATTTGAGGAATACAGAAATGAATATCAAAACCATATTGATTCAATTGTTTCTACTCTTAAAAATAGCATAATTGCTTATAATAAAGCTAGACATAATTTGAAACTTAAGAACAATGAATTAGAAACTAAAATTAACTTGCTTAAGGAAATCATAAAGAAAAATTCTCAATATCAAGCAAACTCCAAAAGCAAGTTGAATATGATTTCTCAAAATATGAAAATACCAAACAATGGAAATAAAAATGTCAAAAGATTGAAAATGAAATTCCAAAATACTATCATCATTATCACTTACAACATCAATCTTCTCCCAACATAAAATTAAATGTTCACAACTTTCCTATGAAAAATACTTTCAATAATTATCAATATAAAGATTATCACAATGGAAATTTTACATATAAGAATAACACTAAACCAAAGTTTGAATGGAGGCCCAAAACTAAAACTGAAACATCAACTTCACATGAAAGGACCCATTCATCAATATCTACCCACAAACCTACACGTTATATTTGGGTACCCAAAGGAACCACCACACTTGGTCCCCTTTGGATACCGAAATCTCTTATTCATTAGATATCACCAAACGCATGAAGTAGAAATCAACAAAAATTAAAATATCAATTATTCTACTTCATGATATGCTTTAATTTCTTGTTTTCTTATTTTTTTTGCTATCATGTTATGGTCTTCTCATATATTATAGGAAATATGATCTTATCTCTTAAAACTTAATGAGTTTATAAATCAAATTAATCAAAATTCAAAATCATATTTTATTTTGATGACCTATCTATTATTCTTATATTCATTATATATATATACATCATTTATCAACAATTGAATTCAAAATCTTCTATGTGATATTAAAATCTCTAATCATAGGACTTCAAAAAGAATATACTACATTTGATCTTAAAATTGCTTAAACATTTCCACTTCATGACTTCAAAATTTATAAATAAAATGTAAAACAAAACCTTTAAAAACTACCTAAGAAGGATCAGATAAAAACAGTCAAACATCCAAAAACAACAAAATTAAACATTGCAGATAGCGCTAGCGCTAGCTGATAACGTCGGCGCTAGCAAACAACATCCAAGAACATGTGTTCAAATTCCTGTATTATTACAAAACTGAAAACTTGTTCCCCTCAGGTCCTTCCTATTCCACTACTCTTCCTCATCTACCTCCTCCAAACTTGGACTTGGTGACAATCGTCTGCGTGTTTGCCGAACAGAATGTCTTGGCAGATCCTCTACTGGGCTATCCCATTCCCTTCTTTCTGATGATGATGGTGTCAACTTTAAGGCCTTGATCATAAATTTTAACATTTTTTTCATGCCGAACACACCCTTCTTTATCTCCGATATATCGTCTTCTACCCGTGTCATCAGTTCTCCCATATCATCTCGGAATCGATCATATGAACCATCCCATGTCTCTCGGGCTGATGCTCCTCGCCGGAGTAGTGGTTGAGTAGACGTCGATGGCTCATCCGGGAGGGATGTTGCTCGCAAGTGTGAGGTACTATAGATTGGAGGAAAACAATCTATCAAGTAAAAACCTACTTCAATAGAAGGGTACATCACTTGGATAACCCATTGTATGATGCCACCCAGGGGCAAGTTATTATATCTCTGGCGGGAAGGTTGCCGCAACTTGTCTGAATAACGATTCAAGGAGAGTAACAAGTCTGCCACGTCAAATTTCTCCTCCTCTAAAATGAAATAGGTGACATAACTAAGTTGTGCTGTGATTTTTGCTATATCACCCAACTTCAGCATAATTGTGTGGTGTAATACATCCTGAACGACTAGGGCATCTACTATGAGTGTTGACAAAGAGGAGATCAGACTCCTGCATTCCTCATTATGCAGCACTATGTTCACTTGAGTCCAATCTCTATCTACCATAAACTTCTCAACAATCTCCAACCGATTTGGATGCTGGGTCAATCCAAGCACGACCCTCAGTTGGTCATGGGTAATAATCACCACTTGTCCTTGCACCCGAGACCGCACTCCTCCATCTAGCTCTGTATGTGATGGGTTTTCCAAGTGCGTATAGAAATCTCGTACTAACTCTGAAGAAAACCCATTAGAAATAAATTAATTCAACACCTCAGAGGTTGCAAATAGCTGCATGAAATGGTGGTGTTGAGTCATGTCAAACTCCACGATATATGGAACACCTACTACTGCAGCCTCCACGGCCAGCTCTGCACTTTTCCTTCCTTTTGATCTAGGAGCCATCTGCCACATTATAAGAAAAATTAAAATTAAGCAACAATCACTAGCGCCAACGCTAGCACTAGCGCCCGGCGCCAGCACTAGCGTTTACTGTAGTGCAGGCGCTTGTCCTCTGATCTGAAATGGTAAGATCTATTTAAAACAAAAGATTTCCCTATCCTAATTTGCTAGATCCAAGAAACCCGCATAATCTAAACTAAAATCAAAACTAAAATCCTCATAAAAAATGAAAAAGAAAAATCTTGAAGATTTTTTTTAAATCTATAGTTTTTCTTAAAAGGGGTCATAAATCTTCATCAAAATCAACTATTTAGAACAAGAATCATAAAAATAAAGAAGATTTGTTTTAGTTCATCTCATCAAAAAATAAAAGAATCAAGCATTATAGATCTAGTTTCTAAAACCACCTAATAACTTCAAATATCTTCATCTCTAACATCAAAATCCAAGTTTAAAACAAAAATCATAAGAAAAGATGAAGTTTTACCTTAGATCAATGCGTGGGTTGGGTTATCTTCTAGGGTTTTTCTGGAGAGCTTGAGAGGCAATGGCCTAAATGACAAAAAGAAAAGAGAATTAAATAAAGCAGAACTACCGCCAACGCTATCGTTAGCGCGAGCGTTATCGCTTGGTTCTGTCTTTTTGTATTTCTTGAATTTTATAAGATACCTAAATTTATTTTCTATTATATGTACTACATAGTTTTTGCAGTTATGTTTTGAATTGATATTTGAAAAACTAAAACAAAAAATTATTATTATAAAAACCAAAATTACAAAAAATTTTGTTTTTCTGTAATTTTAAAATTTTGAAAAATTCTTAAAAATATATTAATTTATTTGTACTATTTATTTTTGCAATTCTGATTATATTTCATTTTTCAAAAATCAAATACAAAAATACAAAAGCCAAATTACAAAAAAAAATATGTTTTGCCTTTTTATTTCTATTTTTTATGCAAAAATCCAATACAAAATGTAAAACATTAAAACTATAAAAAAACTGTATGGACTTTCCTGTGAAAATCAAGCATGATTTAATCTATTATTTATAACTTCTATAATGTTGCAATTTATCCTTTCAAACTACTTTGAATATTGTTTTCATCATGCTTTGATATATCTATTAATATGTGCATCAATTATATTGTAAAAGATGTGTAGAACTAAGCTTAGCATGCCTCTAAGTATGAGTAAATGTTTTATGTTTGATAATGATATTTATTCACTCACTTATTTTGGCATTGTCTACATATGTGTTTAACCTAAGAATGCTTGTGTATGTTTTGTATTAGTACAATGAATTGAAATTGCACAAGTATCTTACCTACACTACCTTTATTTGCACTTTTAAAAGTTAAGAAAAGTGGTTATGTTTTCATAAATTATATTGGTTTGTAGAACAAGTGTATTCAGAGAACTTTGTACAAAACAAAAATCATAAAATAAAGTGACAAAGATAACTCCACCAAGCACTACTTGAACCTCCTGATAAGTCTTAATAAGCGTTGTGAGGTTAAGCACCTTGGAAAGAATAGTAAAGTGTCTTGTGCAAACCTTATCTTTCTTTCAAAATAAAAACCACTTACTCTTATGTACACCAGATCACTAGTTTCAATATAAAAATAAAATAAATATGTGATCCCCAAGCACTACTTTGCACCCTGATAAGTATTCATGAGCATTGTGTGTGCAAAGCACCTTGGTAGTTGTACATTTTGTTTGTGCATTGAAGTGTGTGGAAGTAAAATTATTTGTGTTTTATTGTGCTCTTTACTTTACATATTTCTTGTATTTTTGATTAAAACATTTGTTTACTCTACTCAAAATACACTTATGTGCACATCATTATCTTCCATAACACTTCTTCTCATGAGTATTGGATCCTAATGCAAATTCTATACTACTCTTTATTTATGAAATGCACTAGATAACCTAGCATGCTTTCTACAATGTTTGGTATGTTTTGAAATTGTGAATTAAAATAACATTGTAGTAATCTCTTTTTGATAACATTATTTCATGCTTGGTTACTTTATTGTTAAACTTAAGAGTTTTAATTGAACAATGATTTACAAAAACATCTTCTTTATGAAATTTAACTCATATATCTTTTTATGGATCATCATTGATTACAATAAGATGTTTATTGTATTTCGCTAAGTCTTCCGCCTCATAACCATATAATTGTTTTACCTTGCACCTTCATGCTTATTTAAAGTATTTTATTTTTTGTGCATTCTCACTTGAATCTTAACATTCCTTTCTTTCAACAAGTGGTTGACTTGCTTGGTATACTTTATATTGGTTGCTTTAAACAAGAATATTCTTTATCCTAAAAACTCTGATTTATTTCTATGAAAATATTGTAAAACTAAAAACTCTGATCTATTTCAATGAAAATTATTATAAAACTCCTTATCATTTCATTCTCTCTAAAAGCTCGATCATGCCTTATCTTCTAATCAATAAATTTTCTGTGTTTTGTTTCCTTACCCACTTTTGCTAATAACAAAAGGGGGAGATCTTCCATGATAAATAAAATCCGCTATCAAAATGAAAAATTAACTTGATTAATTAAAGATGATAGCTTACATATTAGGGGAGCATTCACTTAGGGGGAGCATGTATTTAGGGGGAGCAATTCTAAGATTTTACAATCACTATTTATCCTAAGTCATCACTCTCACACACACACACAAGTAGGTTACATCATGCATATATTAATGCTCTGATTTATCATTAATGGATTTGTTATTATCAAAAGGGGGAGTTTGTTGGAACATTGTCTTCCGCTTCTCCTAGGTTTAAGAATAACAAATCCTATGTGTATTTGATCTTGTGTGTTTAAGTGTGCAGGAAAACAAAGTCCATGTGACTCAAGGATTACATAAGAAGGTTGCCCCCAAATTTGAGCCATCAAATCCAACATTCCCACTAGCGCTGGCGGTATTACCTAGCGCCCAGCGCTAGAGATGAGTAGCGCAATTTTGGCAGCACATATAGAAGGAGCTAGCACCTGGCGATAGCCAATAGCGCAGGCGGTAGCGCGGAGCACAGAAGGCAAGAGAGAAATGTTTCCTCGGATTGAAGATTCTGCCGCGCAGAATATGTCCTAATATGGGATAGCGCCGGCGGTAGCACTAGCGCAGGCGCTAGCGCTGAGGTTATAAATAGGACCCCTCTTCTCTCATTTCAGAGGGACATCAGAGAGAGATTGAGTGCTAGAATTCCAGAGGCTTCCTTGGCCGAAAGTTAATGTCTTACCAAAGTTCTGCGAATTTTTGAAGGAGAATCTCTTCACGCTGGATCCAAACGATGTCCGCTTCTAGAACGCTTATTATACAGCGGATCTTTGTCTCCAACTTCAGAAGTTCTTCAAGAGGGAGTCTTTTATTATTTTCCTTTCATATTTCTTGTAAATGGTTAGAGAATTCGCCTCGTGTTGGCGACTAGGTCTGGGTAGGACTTAGGGCGAAAATTCGCCTTGTGTTGGAGACTAGATCTATGTTAGGTCTAGGGGGTGCTCAAGGCCATATCTGGGGTTGGATTGGCTAGGGCGGCTTGAGGCCGATTCCAAGAAGGATAGGCTAGGGCCACCAGTTCGTGGGGCTAATGTCTCCTGGCTGCTTCTTCTCGGGTTGTGACTCGTGGACGAGGATCTAGTTCGAGCGTGATAAGGACGGAATGGAGAAGATGCAATCGGCAAAGCTAAGGAAGACATTGATGAGGAGGAGGAAGCAGGAGGGGCCATCTGGCGTCTGGCGTCGAGCACGAAAATGGCAGAAGGCGGAAGCGGCGGGCTAGGTCTGGCACAAAAGGAAAATAGCAGGAGGAAATATAATGCCCCGGGCGGAGTAGCGCTATTTTCACGCCCGGGCACATGCCCGGGCGTGTCTTAAGCTAGGTCCGCCCATTACAAACCTGATGCAAGAAAATCTCCTAGAGTGAACGGGGCAGCTTTGTCGGAGATGCAGAAGAGGAGCGGGATCGTCGGATATGATGAAGGCGAGCGGGCGCCATCAGGGATGGCAGAGGCGGTAAAGGCGATCAGAGATGGAGAAGGCAGTATTAGGGCTTCATTTCGTGGGTTGCAAGACAACTTTGGTCTTTAGAGAATAAAAAAATTAAAAATAATTTTGCTAGGTGTTTTGAGTTCATCGAATTATCTTTTCATAACTTATAACTTAGCATGGAAGATATTTTAATTTAAGAGGTAAGAGATTGTCTATTTGGCTATTTAGAGACCCATGCTTGATTATATGTCTAATTTTAAATATAAATTTATGGCTTACGAATAGCTAATTTGGGTGTGCGAATAGTCATATAACGTTGTAGGAACATTTTTAATGTGTTGTAAAATATTATTTTAAAAGGTAACACGACATAATTGTTGCTTAAAGTATGTTGCCAAATACAACATTTCGAAACTGTTCTCAATAATGAATAAGGGAACATTTATTGAATGTTATGTCACAAATGTTGCTTAAT
This sequence comes from Dactylorhiza incarnata, assembly GCA_033032865.1. Classification (NCBI taxonomy): domain Eukaryota; kingdom Viridiplantae; phylum Streptophyta; class Magnoliopsida; order Asparagales; family Orchidaceae; genus Dactylorhiza; species Dactylorhiza incarnata. The sequence continues at coordinate 14,025,489 of JAWHQI010000029.1, forward strand.
ACTATCACTTTATGGCAACGTATACAAACTGTTCTCTATTCTATGTTTAGACAACATTTTATAAATGTTGCCAACTAAAGTGTTGCTAAAGCCCAAAAAGGTTGTAGTGGAAGGTGGGTTGTATAGTCACATGATTCTTCTTAGGGATAGGACTTTAGGGAATAGCCTTTCCCTTTCCTTTGACTATTGGTGTTGTAGAGCCAAATACAAATGATCCATGATTTTTCATCTGGATTTCCTCACGAGGAGCCTTAAAGGCATTCAGTCCAATGTTTGCTCTATTCTTTGAGTTCATTTGATAGAAGTCCATAGGAGAGATCATGATCATAGGTATTGGTAGGCAATATGTCCTTTTAAAAAATAGTCTAATCTTCAGTGGTCTTGCCCTTGTCTGCCTCCTTAGTATATCCTAGACCACCTCTATATTGTGTAAAAAAACTGTCAATGATTGACAACACAGTTTGTGGTTTGGAAAACCTAGCCACAAGCATCCTCTCAATGAGGAGCTTCTCCTAAAGATCTTTGATGTTCTTGTTCTTTGAAATTAGTGTATCATTTTGGATCTTTGAGATCCCTCTTATCTTGATGAGTTCATCACTCACTTGAGTCAGCTTCTCAGCTTTCACAAGAAGTTCAGATTTAGCAATCATGAGGGATTCAATCTCCTCAGCTTGTGCCTTGACTTGATTACTACTTCTTCTTAGAGCATCCAACAAGACACTAAACTGATCCACGAAATCAACTTCATCTTCATGATTAGACTCAAATCAGGATCTTTTAGAATCTATTTCATAACAAGATTCTACTTCTGATTTAGAATCAACAGCATATAAGGGAGCTCTGATTTGTACCATAGCAGGAGAGTTGGAGTCATCCTGTCTTTCTTCATCATTCATGACCATGAACTCAGAACAATCCTCTTTTTCAGACTCATTGTCCGATAAGGATAAAGGTGCCTTATGCAAACCCTAAAAGGAGGATAATCATCATGCCCCTCATCTTTAGACAGTACAGTAAGCCAAATGTAGGCTTCTTCTTTATACTCAGAAGAGTTATTGCTGTTGTCACTTAGTGTCTTGGTCTTCTTGGCAATGAAGCTCCTCTCAAGCTTCTTGCCCTTATGAGATCTTCTCTCACCAGACTTGACATTCTTCTTTTCTTTTCTCTTTACTGGGCAGTCAGTAATTATGTGACCTGCTTTTTGACAGGTATAACAAACAATATTAGAAGAAACATGTTTGTTAAGTTTAGGATCATATCTGTCCTCTTTGGACTTGTGCTTCTCTCTGTTATAACTATGACTAGGCTTTTAAGAACTGGATAAGGAGGGACTGTACTTGTCTCATCCTTTCTTTGATAGTAGTCTTTTGAATTGTCTGTACAGAAGATGTAAATCTTCGTCAGAAAGTTCAGAGCCTAAAGTGCTAGCTTCTGAATCCTTATCTTCATCAGATCTAGATGGTAAACTATGATATTCATCACTGCTTCTTCTTGAGCTTTCAACCTTGAAAACAACTAATTCATCTTTCGAGGATGGATTCTTTCCTTCTTCTTCTTTCCTTGTATTCAGTTGCAACTCATGGGGCATCAGCTTTCCAAATAAGTTTTGGGGGCTCCATTCTTGCAAGGTTCCCCATCTCTCTAATGACACATATCTGTATGTCCCATTCCTTGTTCAAGGACCTTAGGAAATTATCATTTAGATCATAATTTGATAACTCTCTCCCATAAGTTCTCAAGCCATTAACGATCTTAAAGAACTTTTCATAGCAACTAGAGATTGACTCCTTTCTTATCTTGCCTGAATGCTTCATACTCTTGGTTGAAGAGAGATTTTCTGTCATCTCTTACATCTTCAGTCCCCTCCATGAACACAATAAGATAATCCCACATCTCATTTATTGTCTTGCAGTGAATCAGATTCTGGAATGTAGAATCATCAATACAACTAACTAGGATATTCTTAGCCCTCTTGTCCATGTTGTCTAAGATGATTTCATCAGTCATTTGTGTATATTTATTATGAATTTGTCTAGCTGGAATAATTGCTGAAGCTTTTATTGCGATGAAAGGAACTTTTTCAACTGTTATGAAAATCCATGGGTCAGGGGCTTTCATGAAGAGCTTGACCCTCTCTTTTCAAATTCCGAAGTTCTCTTTTATGCAGATGGTTAATTTCATAGAACGTAGTTCCTTAAAACTTCCTCCTGAAGTCATGGTGGTTAAACTTTGAATCCCTTTTATATAGATCTTGTTCAAGCTGTTGAGCTCTCGTTGAACAACCTCGCTCTGATACCACATGTAAGTTATATGACAGTCTAATCTTCACCTAAGGGGGGATAGGTAATGTCTATCTTTCGAAAACTAATTGCAGAATAATAAAAGTATAAAAATGACAAACACAGAAATCACCACAGGCACAAAAAGCTACAGTGGTTGCTTGAGTTGGGTAGTCGACTTTCCCCCTTCGCCTATCTAGCAATGTGCTATCCTCGGCCACTTGAACCAATAAACCACAAATTCGCAGATCTTACAACTCATAGATAAACTCCTACCATATTGATACACTCAGATTCACAGTCGGAATCCTACCTTAGGTTCAATCCAGAACCCTACCTTTGTTCACACAAGACACTACATCAAATCCCAAATACAAAATCCTACAACTCAAAGTTTATAAATCCTATAACTCAGATTCTATCTTGAATACTACCTCAGGCTCATACATATTCCTAACTCAGGTCACACAGTACCTTACACTCAGATCTCAGAGAGATCCTACAAAAGAAGTAGAATAAGTATTGTTAAAACTTTTCTTAGACTCAAGGAATAAATCTTGAATAATCGAGTCTCCTTAGCTGGATGATAACATCCCTGCTAGACCAGCAACATAGCTAGATATATGCTTCTTTGAAATCTTGATCTAATCTGAACCAAGATATCAGAGAAAGTTACTTGCTCTTGAGAGATTTGAGAGTGAATAAACTAGAGCAATCTTAGGAGCACTTGGGTTAATCTTTTGAGTGTCTCCCTCTTGATATTTTCTCAGCACTTGGAATTTGTGATTGTTCTTCAGAAAGACTGTTCGGTTGATCTAGAGTCATAGGATTAGGGTTTTCTCTTCACATCTCATATGTATTTATATGAGAGAGATCATCAACGTCAAATCCATCAGACTTTATTTCAGATATACTTTTCTTTAATGGTCTGATTTGACTGACGCAATCTGCGGCCACAGAGATTTGAATTCCCACAACTTTGAATTGTCTCGATGATATGCAAGTTGTCTTGATGACAATTCAATTCTTCTATATGAAATTTGAGTCTACAAGCAGATACAAACTCTTCCTGATTTGGAGTTAACTTATAATAAAGATGTATAGCCATCAAGCATATAAAATCCCACCTCGATGATACTTATGGTCTTCAAGATGATATTTGAATTCAACATGACCACTGCCTTCAAGCTGATTGTTAAGCTTATCTTAACGACATTTCTGCTTGTCAAGACGATAAGACTTAACTCTTTGATCTGAGCTTTTGCTTTGGCAATATGGGAGCCATATCTAGACGATATGGGCTTAATCATTCTCAACATGCTTCTGAATTGTCATTCAGACTTCTCGACGACATTTCATTACATCTCGATGGCAATTGACTTGTAGTAATTTCATCTTCAATGAAGGGCTTCCAAACAATATTCCATTATCTCCATGATCTTTACTTAGAGTGAGACAGACCTTCTCTATGAAGTTTTTCAGTCATCAACATGATGTGTATATACTTCAGCTCTGTCAAGATGATAAATATCTTGTTGATATTCTTCAAGATGATATTTGAATAACTGAACCTTGTTTAAGAGATATCGTCTTGAATTGTGAATTATCAAGATGATATTTGGAGCTTGAACAACTTCTTCTTATCAAGATGATTTGAGACTTTAGATGAGTATCTTCAAGATGATATCATCTTGATGCTTAAGGTTATCAAGATAATATGTCTACCTCTTCAGGACGATATGTCTAACTCTTCAAGACCATATTGACTATCTTCCATAATTTTGATCTTTTGCTCTATCCAACTTTCTAGACCTTTCTTCCCGATGTCTATGAGTGAGTGACAAGTCTAACATAGTCTAGATCTTTGTCGACATGGTGTTTTGCATAATATGGGATTATATTTGGAAAACTATGTATGATGAGACTAAGTCTAGCTCTTGCTAGGCTTGCACTATCTAATACCTAAAATCAGCACAACTAAACACATGCATCAAATACAAAGTGTGTTTATCCTTGACTTGAGGACTTCTTCAAATCAAGAGCATTGTGTGCAAATTTTCCAATTGATTTAGAATCTGGACGTCAAAAAACCCTAGGGTAGGTATATTCATTTTTTACACATGGCGACATACGTGACTCCACGTGGCGACATGTGGCTTCGTACATGACCACCATATGGTGACATGCCTGGCTGCCATGTGGAGATATGTATGGCTAACATTTGGCAACACATGTCACCACCATGATTGCATGATAATCATTTGGTTGTACGTAACGACATGTGTCACCGTCGGAGAGCTAGTGAAGGGCAATTTGGTTTTTTGGACTTTCCGGGAGTTCTAGAGCTCGAATTTAAGTGATTTTAGTGGTGTTTGAAAACTACTATAAATGCGAATCCAATGTAATTATTCATTAATTACATATCTATTCAAGTATCGGGAAATCAAGAGAGAGAGAGAATGAGAGGAGAGAGAAAGTATTAGAATTCTGCCGAACTTGTGGAAGATCTTTAGGAGAAGTTCTAAAGCTAGACTTCGACTTTGGAGTTCACTTAGTTGCTACGAAGCGCAGTCGGAACCCCGCCAAAGTAATATTTGTGGTGCAGAGTACTGCGGAAGTGCTACCAAATTACTCAGCCGAGGAGCGAGAAGAATATGGTAGGTGGAAAATAATGCAATATGTTTGGGTTATCTTAGTATTCATTAATGCGATAATTAACCGTCATTATATTTAAATAATGCTGAAATTATTACACAAATCAGTTAATATACATAAATAATGCCAAACTTTTGATAACGTAACGAGAAGTGGAGTTATGTGTATTCACATAATAATGATGTCTCGAGTTCTCGTGCATGCATATTAACAATATAAATTTTTTGTATTCTGGAAATATAAAATTCTGAAAAACTATTATGTAATATTGATATGACACACACGATGTGATGAAAATACGTGTGATATAAATATAAATAGTACTTATGATGTCAAATTTATATTGCTCAATTGGTGTCTAGCAAAGTGGTAAGGGGTGAGCCAGTATCCCCCAAAAGGAACCCGGTGCATAACGGTATATAGCGTGAACACATACCTTACACATACTTGGTTAATATGCTAGTTAAATGAGAAATGACAAGTTAAGCTTGAAACTTAAACTAATCTAGGGACTTGGGTTTCTATGATGTGAGTACTCCAACAAATTACTCAAATATTGTATACAAATAAATGATGTGTACGATTATGTTAGCCCAGTATTTGGCTCACCCTATATGGGTTCCCTGTCTACGTGAGGGGAACATCTCGGGAGTAGCGCTCCTAATCAGGAAAAATTAGCCATTTGCAATCTTCCTGTGGAGTATCGAGCCCGTAGTGTTTTGTTTGAGGACCCTTAAATCATGGGAGTGGCTCTCCTTCTGGGCTTAGCTAGACTAAAGTCTATCTTGTGTGGTGTACCGCCTGCAAGCAAACAAGCCCTCCAGTTTGGCTGACCAGCGTATTGTAAGTGCTAACTAGTAAATGAAATATTTTTGTGGAGTAAAAATAAATGGATTTTTACAAACAAATTATATGAATATCTAGTCATGTGCTACTCTTCCGTTTTACTTGTATTTTTGCATAAAACTTTTGCATACATATATATGTTGTGTCATTCTTTTAGGGTGAGCCATAATGCTGACTGGCCTATTTATGTCTTTAGGTACCAATACGGATATTAGCTCCACTGGGCAGTGAGGAAGACTACTATGTTGATTTTTACTATGTCAAAGAAAATGTTGTATCTAATCTGATGATGTACTTGTAAATTTTTTGAATATAAATAAAATATGTTAGTTTGTTGATTCTTGCTCTGAAGATGTAAACCATAAAACGATCCTTACCTCATATTTTCTGTTCCCGCCACATTATTATGAGCTTACTGGGATAGGGTGTGACAAGTTGGTATTAGAAGGAGGTTACACACACAAGAGCGAAATCATCAAAATTAGCATAATGTGTGAACAGTGTTGGAACATGCTATCCACATCTCTTAGTTTGAGAAAAATAAATTCCATTATATTAATCATACTAGCCATGTTTTTATAGTGTGCAGGAGCTTCTGCTTTCAAGCCTCTAAGAGTACAAAAAAGAAAGATGATGATTTCCTATCAAATCAATACTCCGTTGCTAGCACGGTGCGCTAACGCTACTGTTGACGGTAGCTTCAGCATATTAGCAAATATCATCGAGAAGGAATCATTCATCGAACAAGGAAATTGTCGGGACTGAATATGGTATGTTTTACCGCGGCGCGCTAAGGCTAACGCCCGATGGTAGATTATGGAAGCCCCATGATCATGATGTGATGTGCGGATCTAGCACACCTCTATAGGCGAGAGCGAGACTGGGGCACGAAAAGGCAGTGTACAGATCGTTCAAGTAATATAAAATGGGAGTGATTCCCAAGTATCGATCTAGAAGGAACACAATAAGGTGGAGTTTACTTTGGAGGAAGGACTTGAGATTGAAGTCATTTATGTCGGATGGATTGCGGACGGTTTGATTTGATTTATGGAAAACAAAATAAAATTAACTAAATTAAAACTACTATGAAGGCCGATATGCACTGCTTCGCTGGGTAGATGGAACCTATGAAGGCCGCTAAGCACTGCTTCGCAAGGTGGATGGGAGAGAAGGCAAGAAGATGGAGTGGTTCGCATCGGTGGAAGTGAGGTGGATTATACGGGCCATTAGCACCGCTTAGCTGGCTAGTGGAAGAGTAGGATCATGTAGTGGAAGAGTGATGAGTCCCATTTATATACACATTTTTGGACTCATCTGGGCCGTATTTCTAGTCGATGCACTACACTTTAGGCATGTTTTTGATCATATTTGTTATACCTAGCTAGGTGCACTCTTAGGACCATTTCGGTGTGCATTTGTGCTCCTTGTTATTGGGGTTAAGCACATGGTGCTCCCCATCCCTTTCTCTATGTTTATCTAGTGCTGGAGGTATTTTCCCAGCTATTTTATCTTGTATACAGGTGGTCGGATCATCCAGTTTTCCCCCATAATTCATGATTGTGTGCAATGCATGGTTGTGCGTTTCCTTGACGCACGGACAGTTGTGGTCGTGCGTTCTCATCTGGGCAGAAAATGGGAGATCTGAGTTTGGTCGTGCGTTTTGACGCACGAGCGGAATTGCCCGTGCGTGAGTCAAACACACGGACGCCTGTTTCTTACTGTTTTTTAGCTTTTCTGAATTAACCTGTGCGTTTTGACGCACGGGCGGATTTGCCCATGTGTGAGTAAATCACACGGGCGGCGCAGCTTCATCTTCATGCCAGTTTTATCATTAATTATCGCACGGGCAGCGCACGATCATGCGTTCGACCATGCATGACCAAAAGTCTGCCTGTTTAGTATTTAAAGCAGGAAATGCCGCTACCAGGAGACCCGATTCCCCTCACTGGAAAAGCCAGGAACACCGCCATTATCGTCTTTTCCACCAGAGGAGACAGGAGGAGACCTTTTCCAGCGATCTCCTTCGCCATTCCTCCATCCGGGAGCATTTGCAAGCATTCTCCGCCACTAGTTCAAGCATTCTTCGCCGAGGAGACCATAGAAGCACTGAAAATCGTTGGAGCGGTGACAACCTCCTTCGAGTCCGCACACCATCTGAGGGCCGAGCCCGGGGAGAGCCCGAAAACCTCTCACTCCGGCCGAGAACCCAGGACGCGGTGACATCTTCTATGTGGTCCTTTCTAAACTTTGATGCTTGTGCTTTCTCTTTGCGTTGTTGTACGAACGCTTGTTAGGTTATTGTTATGGATCCTTGCTTGTGTTCATGTGCAATGATGATATGGTGGTGAGAATAGCTTTCGTTGTTGTTGTGATAGCCTAGGTTGTTTGTGTGTGAAGCCATCTAGCAATAGCTAGTGGTGATGTTGGCAAAGAGGTGAATACGACCCTCATAGAACCTCGCACTGTGGCCACTCCATCCGCTTACCGAAGCGCGGCATTGCGGCCGCTGCACTCACCCACACCTTGCGAAGCGGTGCTTTTCGACCCGCATTTCTCTTAATTCCGCAATAGCTTAGGAATCCAGTCACAACGCCCCTGTTTCACATTATTCGCTCGTGTAACAATTGAATCACCACACGTTTCGTTCACCAGAACCTGCATTCCTTTAAGATCGACATTCGGGGAGTTCCTCCCTATTTTATTACTTGAGCGGCTGGTGCACTGCCGTCGTATCGCATTTCATGCTTGCTAATTAGCGGTGCTGAAATCGCGCATCAAGTTTTTGGCGTCGTTGTCGGGGAGTGCAGGCGTGATGAGATGTTGGTTGTGAATCGATTGTTTTCGATTGAGTCTTTTATTTTCTTTAATTTATTCTTTAGTTTGCTATTTTCTTCTTTTGTGTCATGTGGGCGCATTTGAATATACGATGTCGTTGGTGTGGGGACACATCCCACGCTAGTTATAGGTGTCCCAAAGAGTATGGTGTCGTTCATAAACCGTACGAATCCCATAAATCTTTTGGCTCCTCTACTGCGCCTCTGTTGTCACACTTTTACGCGGCTGCCGCACCTTGGGTTCCGGTGAAGCCGGTGAAGCAATGTTTATTTTGCAAAAGTAGAGAGCATTCCTTGAAGGACTGTGCTAATTACCTTCGCCAACTGGAAGATGACGATGAGCCGGATATCCGGATCGTCCCATCTTCAAATTCTGCGAGAACAGCCCCTTCCTCTGGTTACGTGTCACTTCCACCTTCACTTTTTGAAGGCTCTGGAATCGATACGTGCATCAGTGTCCCTCATGACTCTATCTCTGAGGCGACCCCCCATACCTCTTCGGTTCACGTACCACTTTGCATGGATTTGTGCCCTTGTGTGGAGAGTGAGCCCGAACTCTCAAGTGGCATGTTTTCTCCCACTACACACGACACTACATCTATTTCTGATGTTATCATTGAGGTCAATTTGCAGGATGTTGCAAACCAGCGTAGTGTCGTGCCCACTCTCATGGAGGAGGACAGTCTCGAGTGTGCTGAAGTAACCGTTTCGGTCCAGAGCGAGGAAGTCCAAGTTATAGAGGAGGCCATTGCGTGCGCTGTTGAGTCTAGTGAAATCTTCGATGATATCATCAGTTTGTCATTGCCACACCCTATGGGGGATGAAGCCGGGATTATCCCCTCAGATGAGATTTCTTTTAGTTTTTCTTATAATTTATTTCCTGACCCCCTTTCTTTATGTACAAGGATGCAGGATGCCCCTCCTCCAGTTGACCAGACCTTATGCATGGAGGATCCAAAAGCCTGGCGGGATGAGGAAGGTACAGTGAAGGAAAATCTTGTTTCCTCATCATCGTTGGTGCTTCCCTTTGAGGATTGGTTACAAGGGGGCAAGCGGTTCTCCTTTGAATACATAATACTGGAGGAGAAGAAGAGAGCGAAAAAGGAGGAGATTTGGGGTTGGAGGCTGAGCATCCTACTTAATTTCCACCCCTACTACCAGGTCCCAGGACCTTTTTCTTTCATTAGTTTTTACTGCTTCAAATCAGCTTATAGCTGATTTGTTTTGAGCTTGTAATAATAATTAGGATTTATTAGTTTTTGCTTATTCCTAGTCTTTATGAACTATGCTTTAATACAAGTATTTAGTCCACCTTAAGGACGTTAAACAAAAGGGCTTCTTGGGAGACAACCCATGGGAACCACCCGGTTCTGCTTGCTTGCTTTAATTTCTATTATGTTTTGTTTGTTTTTGCTTTGGTGCTAACAATGCAGGTGTGAACTGGATTGGATGAAGAGGAGGAGATTTTTAAAGAAGGATTATACCACACTTCTGGCATGCTCTTTTATGAGCATAGGTCCTCTCTACCCCTATTTTCCCTATTCCTGAATTGACTATTTTATTTCGTTTTGATCAAGTCTGGGGGAGAGAGTGAGCTGTGCACGTACACACACTTTGCATAGCATGTTAGAATGTACTGAGTTAGGATTTATCATTTTGTTGCACACATTGCATACACTTGCACCTAGTTCACGCGCACTTGATCACGCGCGCTTATTGGATATTGCTGCGAGGTTCCCCGCTCGTAAGAATTGGATTGTTAGTGTAGGAGTGAGGAGTAGAGAAAAATGTTGACTCAAGTAGTGCTCTAGTCAAATGCTCCCGTCACGCCTAAAAATTCAATTAGAGTAGAATAAAATTCAAAGTTATAATTTAATTAATTCTATTATAGTAGCTGCAATTTATTTTACTTTAGTGGTGAATCCGGTGAATTCAACGGTAGCATAAGGTCGAGTGTAGATGGACTAGTAGTAGCTTATTACTAGGGTCAGAAGGAAGGACAACCTTTCTCGGTGTCTAGAACTTGCACTAGGCTACTCTTGAAACGATTGCGTTGAAGTACTCATTATAAAATGTGATATAGGCCATTTCTTGATCCGTTTGTGCTTTTGAAATCCTTACCAATGTAATCACCTTTGCAAGCCCACTTGAGCCTACCTTTCCTCCTTGTTTGGCTCCACTAAAATTTCACCAAAGCCATACGGCCAAACCTATTTTCGCACCAACTTTTGAGCTGAAAGAAATTTATTTATCGATCGCATTTGGTGTTATCTCTGTGGTGTATGGCAGCTTTGAATCAGCTAAAGGAGTCGTTTTTATTGTGCCAACAAAAATTATTCTGTCGAGAAGAGAAAAGAAAAGATGAAAGAAAAAAAAAGTTGTTCAAAATGAATACTCTCTCGACAAATTCAAATTATATTTGGCTTAGCACGCACCTAGTGTTCAGTTGAAGTCTGGGGGTGTTGTGTAATTCTTGAAAATGTTGTATTGGTGATTGTAATTCTCTTGAGTGCTCAGTTTATGTTGAATGTGATTCCCATCGTCCTTCTACTTATCTAGCCTAAACTCAACTTAAGCCCAATCCTAACCCATAAGTCCTATTGATTTTAGATACGAGTCATCTCATGCAGTAGAGAGAGTGCGACCGTGCAAGCCTATGGACACCGACTTTGATGGATTTCTTAGGAGTTTGTCCCGAGCTTTGATTCGAGTAATACTCTACTCATTAGTCACGCTATTTTCCCTTTTGCGCGACCGAAAGATTCACCGGGATTCACCATCCAAGTAAAGTAAATTTCAAATTACTGTTCTAGAAATAGTTAGATATAATCTTGTGTTTAATTCTGTTCAAATGTATTTCTATGCACGTGTGCATGCGACTTTGCATAGGTCTCTACCGCTCAAACTCACTCTAACATCCAATTGTTCCGACAGGAGAGATGAGTAGTTTGCCCGAGACGTGCAAATGGTTAAGCCTGGGGGTGTGATGAGTCCCATTTATATACACATTTTTGGACTCATCTGGGCCGTATTTCTAGTCGATGCACTACACTTTAGGCATGTTTTTGATCATATGTGTTATACCTTGCTAGGTGCACTCTTAGGACCATTTCGATGTGCATTTACGCTCCTTGTTATTGGGGGTAAGCACAAGGTGCTCCCCTTCCCTTTCTCTATGTTTATCTAGTGCTGGAGGTGTTTTCCCGGCTGTTTTATCTTGTATATAGGTGGTCGGATCATCCAGTTTTCCCCCAGAATTCATGATTGTGTGCAACGCACGGTCGTGCGTTTCCTTGACGCACGGACGGTTGTGGTCGTGCGTTCTCATATGGGCAGAAAATGGGAGATCTGAGTTTGGTCGTGCGTTTTGACGCACGAGCGGAATTGCCCGTGCGTGAGTCAAACGCACGGACGCCTGTTTCTTCCTGTTTTTTAGCTTTTCTGAATTTACCCATGCGTTTTGATGTACGGGCGGATTTGCCCGTGCGTGAGTAAATCTCACGGGCGGCGCAGCTTCGTCTTCACGCCAGTTTTTATCATTAATTATCGCACGGGCAGTGCACGATCGTGCGTTTGACCGTGCGTGACCAAAATTCTGCCTGTTTAGTATTTAAAGCAGGAAATGCCACTACCAGGAGACCCGATTCCCCTCGCGGTAAAAGACAGGAACCCCTCCATTTTCACCTTTTCCACCAGAGGAGACCGGAGGAGACCTTTTCCAGCGATCTCCTTCGCCATTCCTCCATACGGGAGCATTTGCAAGCATTCTCCGCCACTAGTTCAAGCATTCTTCGCCGAGGAGACCATAGAGCGCTGAAGATCGTTGGAGCGGTGACAGCCTCCTTCGAGTCCACACACCATCTGAGGGCCGAGCCTGGAGAGAGCCCGACAACCTCTCACTCCGGTCGAGAACCCAAGATGCGGTGACATCTTCTATGTGGTCCTTTCTGAACTTTTATGCTTGTGCTTTCTCTTTGCGTTGTTGTACGAACGCTTGTTAGGTTAATGTTATGGATCCTTGCTTGTGCTCATGTGCAATGATGATGTGGTGGTGAGAATAGCTTTCGTTGTTGTTGTGATAGCCTAGGTTGTTTGTGTGTGAAGCCATCTAGCAATTGCTAGTGGTGATGTTGGCAAATAGGTGAATACGACCCTCACAAAACCTCGCACTGTGGCCACTCCATCTGCTTACCGAAGCATAGCATCGCGACCGCTGCACTCACCCACACCTTGCGAAGCGGTGCTTTTCCACCCGCATTTCTCTTAATTCCGCAATAGCTTAGGAATCCAGTCACAACGCCCCTGTTTCACATTATTCGCTCGCGTAACAATCGAATCACCACACGTTTCGTTCACCAGAAACTGCATTCCTTTGAGATCGACATTCGGGGAGTTCCTCCCTATTTTATTACTTGATCAATCGGTGCACTGCCGTCGTATCACATTTCATGCTTGCTAATTAGCGGTGTTGAAATCGCGCATCAAAGAGTAGTAAAGCAGAATGGAAGAGTTGGGCGAGTAGGCTAGCGGAATGGAAGAGTAGGCTTGCAGAATGGAATGGAGGGTTTACGGAATGGAATGGCAGGCTTACGGAATGGAATGGAGGGTTTGCAGAATGGAATGGCGGCACACCTCATGCACACATATAAACAAGATGATTTCATATAAATGAAATAACATTACACACCTGGTTTATAGTGTTCATCATCAAAAGATAGAGAAATCCTACCCTAAAGAACAAAACAAGAGGAAAATGAGTAAAGGAATCGACCACGTCCGAAGCCTTATTGGGATTCACAGAAGGAATTGCTTGGTTGTCAATCTGCATCCAAACACGGTCCACATCTGCGTCCGGGGTAGAGGAGGGATGTCACTTCCTCCCAATGAGCAGTCTTCTTCGTCTCCTGATAAGTAGTATTTAAAGGCTCTCCTTGAGTCCAGGGCTCAGAAATTTTGAGAGGGGGAGGTGCTGCTAGAGCTGATAGTGAGTTTTTCATGTTCAAGTTCATGTCTTTTTATACTTTCAAGCTCTCTTTCTCATCTTATGCAATGTACTAGTTTACTTCCAATGCAATAGTGTAGTGATCTTGTAGTTTTTCCTTTCTAATGTTGTAATTTTCCTTCAAGCTTGAACTCATTTTTGGTATTAATAAAAATTAGTTTGCTCTCTTTATTTGTCTCCATCTACCTTAGTCAATTTTCCTTATTATGCAATTTTATTTTTCTTCCTCTTCCCCCTCCACCATGAGCACTAATCTCTTTTACCATCGTTTAATCCCTTCTTTTAGCTTGCAATTTGTCTCTATTTAGCTAGTAAAGCAAAACTCAAAAATCGTTTAGATAAGATAATAGTGATTTTCCTCGAAGTAGAAGTAATACACGCACCCCATGGAATACGACCTTAGTATTTCTAAATATCCTATACTATAGACGATAAGGTACACTTGCCTCCATCGGATATAGTTTTGGAGAAAATCTTTAACCATTTCACTTTGCAAAACCCGAAATTTCTATATCTTGTTTTTGGCGCCGTTGTCGGGGACTTGCGTAGATATTTTGAAAAGAGGATAGTTATTAATTTTATCATGCTTCTTTTTACTTTATTTTGCTTTTTCTAAATTTCAAAAAGAAAAAAAAATATAATAGTCTAATTTTCCTCTTTCTATCTTTTGTTTTCGTTATCCGCTCTTTTTCTTCATTCCATCTTTTTCTTTTTTAGTGTATGACCCGAGGTAGCGCTTCGAATATTCCTTTTGATCCAGAGATCAAGCAAACCCTTTTGCGGCGCCGCCGTTCTCGTGATAAGGATAATCAATTAGAATTCGAAGAGTCGATCGGGGACACTAACACAACAAATATGGATCCTAATCTTATTCCTCCTAATTCTAACGCGCCAAATCCTAATTAGAACACGCAACGGACCATGTCATATTATGCGCGGACGAATTTGGAAGGCACACAGTCGAGTATTGTTCGCCCCATGGTGGCGAACAATAATTTTGAGATCAAGTCCAGCATCATACAAATGGTGCAATAATCGGTGACCTTCGATGGTCAACCGGACGAAGATCCAAATTCGCATATTTCTTACTTTCTTGAAATTTGCGATACTTTTAAAATTAATGGCGTCACCGATGACGCCATTCGATTGTGCCTTTTTCCTTTTTCTTTGCGGTCTAAGGCCAAGCAGTGGCTGGGCTCCCTACCTAGGGGATCGATCCATCACTACATAAGCTGAAATGGCAGAAAAATTTCTAAATTAATATTTCCCTCCTTCAAAGACCGCTAAATTGCGCACGGATATTGCATCATTCATGCAAATCGACTAGGAGACTCTCTATGACACATGGGAGCGCTTCAAGGAGCTTTTGCGTCGATGCCCTCACGCACTTGCAACTTGGCAACAAGTGCAAATATTTTATAATGGCTTAAATCTCCAAACGAGGCAAATGATTGATGTGGCCGCCGGGGGGATGTTAAATAACAAAACCCCGGACGCTGCTCAAGATCTTTTCGAAGAGATGGCCACGAATGCGTACCAATGGAACATGCCCCGAGCGCAGCTTAACAAGCCAGCCGAAATTTTTGAAATAGACGCAAACACAAATTTGGCTTTACAAGTTGAGCGCTTAACAAAGCAAGTGGCGGAGATGTCTACTTCCTCCGCCACTCCTCCTTGGGCTAATAACGTTTTAATTGAAGAGCAGGTTGACTACATGGGAAATCCGCCTCGGCCTTCCTGTAACCCAAACTCCGCTCCGTATAACAACACATACAATGCGGGTTATAGGAATCATCTGAATATCTCATGGAGCAACCCAGAAAATGCTCAGCGTCCTATGAATCTAAATCACCCCCCTAATCAAGTTCTTAACTTAACTCCTCCTCTAAATTTGATTTCTCAAAATTTTAATCCTCCTAGTTTTCCACCGCAACAGCACAAGCCCTCTTCTCTTGAAGAGGTCTTTGCAAAATATGTTGTTACAAATGAATCGAACATCCGGAACCTCACCGGATTGATCAAAAATTTAGAGAACCAAGTGGGCCAGCTAGCGAAGATGATCTCAGAGCGTCAGCAAGGAGCACTATCGGGGAATACAGAACAAAATCCAAAGGAGAGCGCGAACGCGATTACACCCCGAAGCGGGAAGGAGGTGGTTTCAAAATAGGATGAACCCAAGGTAACTTCCTCTCCTCCTCCTCCTACTCTTAATTTATCTTCGAATTTGCCTGCTACGTTAGTTCCACGCACTTCTACTTCTAATATTCCGTATCCGTCTAAATTTAAAAGTGAGTGCGCCGAAAAAAAGTATAAAAAGTTTTTAGATATTTTAAAGCAAATTCATATTAATGTACCCTTCTGCGAGGATATCTCTCAAATGCCTAAATATGCGATATATCTTAAGGAGTTGCTCTCCAATAAGAAAAAATTAGAAGATATTTCACATATTTCATTAAACGCATAATGCTCCAAGGTTGTATTCAACAAATTGCCTCAAAAGCAAATGACCCGGGATGGATATTTGGCAATTCGTTAGTAAAACACGCCTTAGCAGATCTTGGAGCAAGCATCAATCTCATGCCGTTTTCATTATTCAAAAAGCTAGGTCTAGGAAATCCAAGCCCCACTCGAATGAGTATTCAATTAGCGGATCATTCTTTAAAATATCCGGTAGGAATTGTGGAGGACGTGCTCGTCAAGGTTGTCAAGTTCATCTTCCCGGTGGACTTTGTCATTCTTGACATCGAAGAGGATGCCGAAGTACCCCTCATACTCGGTCGCCCCTTCCTTGCCACCTCCCGCGCTATTATAGACGTAAGTAACAAAATGTTGGAGTTACCATTATGATCTAGAAGTGGTCAAATATGTAGTCTCACTGCCAACGTGATATGAGCCTGCAGGGTCGCACATAAGAGCATGTGGGGAAGTTGAAAGATTGACTGTGTTGGTAAAGGTTACCAATCACCATACAGAATGGGGTCCGGCAAATGTTGTCGAGGGATTCGTTGACTAAGGGAATTCGTCGGATATGATTCGTCGGATATGATTCGTCGGATATGATTCGTCGGATATGTTTTGTCGGATATGATTCGTCGGATATGATTCGTCGAGTATCATTAGTCGACGAATGCTGATACCCGACGAATTGTTCTAGAAACCCTATTTTTCTGTGGTCTGCGGATAGCGATTCTTTTAGGTCTGTTTATGCTTGGGTATAAATAGAACTTGTTTTAAGGGTTCAATATACTGTTACGCAAATAGGAAGTTCGCCCGACGGAAGTGTTCCGCCTCCCGAACCCTAGTCGACGGAAGAAGTTCCGCTTCGCTCGCCTACGCAGATCGCATCGCCGGCGATCGTCGTCATGATTGTTCTTCCTGGAGCGAACCTAGCAGTTCGTGGAAGTGCAAGGTGCAGTCGTATTTCTCCCGGCTCGTGTGGACTACCGCAGAGACGTAGACATTATTCTACGTAAGGACTCTCGCACAGCCGACGACATGACTCTTCTTCTTGGAGCACCTAGGTTGGATTCGATCCAACTCCACTAAGGTAATTTATGCCTAGTATTTTTGATTAGCTTCTTAATTCAATGTTCATGGCCCGATCCAAACACTTTTGGGTTGTTCTCTTTATTTCTGCAGTGCCTACATATGATGTATGGTTGTAGAAAACCCAACAGTGGTACCACCACCAGGGGCGCTGCCCCTTGGACCCCGTTAGGGGCTCTGCCCCTAAGACCCCGCCAGGGGCGCGGCCCCTTGGAACCCCGCCAGGAACATCTGGGATTTCGTGGTAATTTCTAATTGTTAGAAATTGTTGTCTCCTTAGCAGTAACCGTCCCTCAAGTGGTTAATGAACCCTTGTATTGTTTTGGATTTTGAATCCAACAATGAGAGACGAGCTTGTCTACTGCTTTAAGTCGAGTTGTCTTTGCCTTTGTCCATTGCATGTAAATCTGAAGATTTGGATGGGTTCTAAATGTCCAGATTTAGCCCTTTCGTCTATCAAAGGTTGATAGTCTTATGTTGTGCACATAAGGGATGCATGTGGATTTTTAGAAAGCTTCTTTTTCTATGGATGTGCACATTGATCAAATGTTGATCATGGTTAAGTGTTAACCTATTATTAAAAGAAATCCCTTCATCAAATATTAAGTGTTCGGATGCCTTCCGATGGATGACACTCTTCCTGCCTCGATCGATGAAGTGTGGGCTTGCCAAAGCAAGGTGCATTAATCTATCTTGGTAAGGGTGTGAGCGGATAATTGTGATATCCCACTGTCGACATCAGGTCTAACTTAACTAGGTGACCTCAAAGGTTGAGTGCCTAGAGGCATAGGGTTGGCATGCACCATATGATGGATGCGAATAAGGAGTTATTCACCAACCATACAAGAGTTGCATGAGGATGCAATTGGCAAGCGTTGCCTACCTAAATAACTGCATAGTGAGAGAAAAGCCAAAGCTGACTCATTGTGTTGGTGAAATATGGGTCTTGTCCACTATGAGAGTAGCTCACATGGACTCTCCGAATTGATAGTGAGGGCTATCAATTTGAATAAAATAGTGGGAGTATTTAGTTGAAGTCCAAATTAAAATAAATTGTATTTTGAAATTTTGGTACTAATTAAATTCTGCATGAATTCTTGTAGAATTCCATGACAAGTGGTTCACATTCCACCTTGTCCCTGAGAGATATCCTTGAGAAGGACAAGCTAAGTGGGACGAACTACATGGACTGGTACAGGAACCTGAGAATTGTTCTCAGGCAAGAGCGAAAGCTCTACGTCTTGGAAGAAGAAGCCCCCGAGGTGCCGACCGGGAACTCGTCCCTTGTTGATAAGGAAGCTTATAAGAAGTATACAGATGACGCCTTAGACGTCGAGTGTCTTATGCTTGCCACCATGAACTCTGAGCTTCATAAGCAACACGAGAACATGGG
Organism: Dactylorhiza incarnata; assembly: GCA_033032865.1. Lineage (NCBI taxonomy): Eukaryota > Viridiplantae > Streptophyta > Magnoliopsida > Asparagales > Orchidaceae > Dactylorhiza > Dactylorhiza incarnata. The sequence continues at coordinate 14,044,044 of JAWHQI010000029.1, forward strand.
GTGCAAGGAGATTGTCGAGCACCTAAAGAAAATGTTTCAAGGGCAAGCTCGTCAAGAGAGGTTCGATGTCACGAAGGCATTATTTCAGTGCAAAATGGGAGCTCGAGACTCGGTTGGTACTCACGTACTCAAGATGATTGGGTATATAGAGAACCTGGAGAGACTGGGTTTTCCTCTGGGTCAAGAGTTGGCCACAGATCTTATCCTACAATCGTTGCCGGAAAGTTATGTGCAGTTCGTCTTGGACTACAACATGAATGAAATAGACAAGAAACTACCCGAGCTCCTAGGCATGTTGCGAACTGCCGAGATAAACATGAAGAAGGCCAATCCTTCTAGTCCCATATTGATGGTACATAAAGGCAAGGGTAAGGCCAAGGGCTTCAAGAAGACGAAGGTGGGACCTAAGTCACATCTTGAGCCCAAATCTTCTGCGCTGAAAAAGAAGAGCACCGTGAAGGAAGGGAAATGCCACCACTGTGGCAAGGCTGGTCATTGGAGGAGGAATTGTCCTTCGTACATTGAGGGTCTACAGAAAATGAAGGGAGGTATGACTTCCGCTTCGAATATTTACGTTATAGAGATAAACCTTTCTGCTCCTTCATCTTAGGTATTGGATACCGGATGTGGTTCTCACATTTGTACAAATGTGCAGGAACTGAGAAGGAGAAGATTGTTGAGTAAAGGAGAGGTGGACCTACACGTCGGCAATGGAGCAAGAGTTGCTGCTGTAGCCGTAGGGGTTTACCGTCTTTCTTTGCCCAGTGGGCTTGTAATAGAACTTAATAATTGTTATTTTGTTCCCGCCATAACTAGAAACATTATATCCATTTCATGCTTAGACATGATTGGATTTTCTTTTATAATTAAGAACAATTGTTGTTCTATATTTAAGAATGATGTTTGTTATGTTGTAGCTCAATTGTTTAATGGTCTTTATGTTTTGAACCTGGACCATCCGATCTATAATGTAGATAATAATAAAAGACTAAGAACAAATAACTCAAATCCTACATATCTCTGGCATTGTCATTTGTGGCATATAAACGAGAAGCGCATATCCAAGCTCCATAGAGATGGACTATTGGACTCATTTGATTATGAATCATTTGATTGATGTGAGTCTTGTTTGTTAGGCAAGATGACTAAAGCCCCTTTCACTGGTTATACTGAGAGGGCTGAGGATCTCTTGGGTGTTGTACATAGTGATGTATGCGGGCCCACGAGTTCTATGGCTAGAGGTGGGTATTTCTACTTCGTTACATTTACTGATGATTTCAGTAGATACGGATACGTGTATCTTATGAAGTGCAAATCCGAAACTTTTTAAAAGTTCAAAGAGTTTAAGAATGAAGTGGTGAACCAATTGGGTAAAAACGTTAAAGCACTCCGATCTGATCGAGGTGGCGAATACCTGAGTCATGAGTTCCGTGATCATCTGAAAGAGTGTGGTATTGTATCATTGCTCACTCCACCTAGGACACCGCAGCATAATGGTGTGTCTGAGAGGAGAAATCATACTCTGTTAGACATGGTACGGTCGATGATGAGTAATGCAGACTTGCCTGTTTCCTTTTGGGGTTTTTCTTTAGAGACTACTGCAATGACACTGAATCGCGCTTCGACGAAAACGGTTCTAAAGACACCATATGAGATATGGACTCGGAAGCGTCCTAGTATGTCATTCATTAAAATTTGGGGCTGTGAGGCATACGTGCGACGTCAAATGCCTGACAAGCTGGAACCCAAATCAGATAAGTGTTATCTGGTGGGATATCCTAAGGAAACGAAAGGATAGTACTTTTACCTACCGTCTGAGGGAAAAGTGTTTGTCGCAAGGACGGGTGTCTTCTTGGAGAAAGAGTTCTTGTCAAGAAAGACACAAAAGGTAGAACTTGAAGAAGTTCAAGTACCACAAGTAGTGAATGAACCAGAATTGGATTCTGAGCTAGGACTACAAGATGTTGTAGCTAGAGAACCTGCTCAAGAGACACAAGTCCTACGTAGATCTGGTAGACCAAGATTTGAGCCTGAGAGATATGGATTTCTCGTGTCTCAAATAGGTAATGTGTTGCTTATGGATCATGATGATGAACCAGCGACCTACCAAGAGGCTATGAATGGACCGGACTCCGACAAATGGCTTGAGGCTATGAAATCCGAAATGGACTCCATGTATACAAACCAAGTTTGGAACTTGGTGGAACCACCTGAAGGGGTACGACCCATAGGGTGCAAGTGGGTCTTCAAGAAGAAGACCGACATGGATGGGAATGTACAGACATTCAAAGGGCGACTGGTGGCTAAGGGTTTCAAGCAAATTCATGGTGTTGACTATGATGAGACCTTTTCCCCTATTGCCATGGTAAAGTCCATTAGGATATTGTTTGCTATTGCTGCGTATTATGATTACGAGATCTGGCAGATGGATGTCAAAACGGCTTTCCTAAATGTAAACCTCCTTGAGGAAGTGTACATGACACAACCCGAGGGTTTTGTATCCCCAAATGAAGCCACTAAAATATGCAAGCTGAATAGGTCCATCTATGGATTGAAACAGGCCTCTAGAAGTTGGAATCTTCGTTTTGATGAGAAGATCAAAGAGTTTGGTTTTGTCAAGAATGAAGATGAACTGTGTGTTTACAAGCGAATCAGTGGGAGCATTGTTGTCTTCCTGATATTGTATGTAGATGACATACTGCTGAACGGGAATGACATACCTACCCTGAAAGTTGTTAAGAACAACCTAGGGAAATGCTTTTCTATGAAGGACTTGGGTGAAGCAACTTACATACTCGGTATTAAGATCTATAGAGATAGATCGAAGAAGTTGCTGGGTTTGACCCAGAGTACGTACATTGAGAAGGTGTTGAAGCGGTTCAACATGCTTGAGTCCAAGAAAGGATTTTTGCCCATGTCTCATGGTGTGAATCTCTCTAAGGACCAGTGTCCAAAATCTTGTGAAGATAAGGACCGCATGATGTTGATTCCATATGCTTAGACAATTGGGTCAATCATGTATGCAATGTTATGTACTCGACCCGATGTCTCTTTTGCTTTGAGCATAACTAGCAGGTATCAGTCTGATCCCGGTGAATGTCACTGGATAGCCGTAAAGAATATCATGAAGTACTTGAGAAGGACTAAGGATGTATTCTTGGTGTATGGTGGAGAGGAAGAGCTCGTTGTAAGTGGTTACACGGATGCCAGCTTCCAAACTGATTGGGATGATTCGAAGTCTCAGTCAGGGTTTGTGTTTTGCCTGAATGGAGGAGCTGTGAGTTGGAAGAGTTCCAAGCAAGAGACAGTTGCTGATTCTACAACTGAGGCCGAGTATATCGCTGCGGCAAATGCAGCGAAGGAGGCTGTATGGATTAGGAAATTCATCGGCGAGCTAGATATAGTTCCTAGCATTGTTGGTCCCGTAGTTATCTACTGTGATAACAATAGTGCAATTGCACAATCTAAGGAACCTAGATCCCATCAGCGCTCCAAGCACATACTTGGGCGGTTCCATCTTATTCGTGAGATTGTCGAACGAGGAGATGTGAACATTTGTAGAGTGCCGACTGAGGAGAATATTGCAGATCCACTGACAAAGCCTCTCGCGCAGAGAAAACATGATGGTCATACTAGATCAATGGGTATACGATGACTGAGTGATCAACTCTAGTGGGAGTCTTGTGGGTTGCATGTAAAATATATATTCTGTTGGCTGTTTATTATTTATTCATATGATGAATTATGTACCAATTATTTCTTTTTACAATTAATGGCAAGTTCTTTTATTATGATATACTGTTTCTATATGATAGAATAAAAATTCGTAATAAATACCCTTAGAATGTTTGCTTCCATAGGACATCAAGTACGTGACTTGAATGTGAGAGCCTATGATTTCGAAGCTTCATTCTTAAAAGTTCCCTGGTCGAGGTATCTGTTGGAGCATGCGTTTCGCACTCCTCCGGTTTGATAATAACAAAGTCCCTTTTGTATTTGATTCTATTTTCATTAATGGTGTGCAGATAACAGGTATGTGATGTTCACATTGCTGTTGGAGCTAAAATTGAATGTGGGAAAAATTCACTATCGGAAAATTCCGACAGCCACTGTCGCCCAGGCGACAGCAGAGAAGTTACAACTACTTCCCTCCACGGCAGATCGACGAAAGACAGTTTTGCGCTGTCGGAATTCCGACATCGATGTCGCCCAGGCGACAGCTCGACGGTTACACCACCTGCCCACGTCTCCACCCACGACCGGCAGTTTTGCACTGTCGGAAATTCCGACATCGATGTCGCCCAGGCGACATCTCTACGGTTACACCAACTGCCCACGACTTCACCCACGACAGCGGCGGTTTTGCGCTGTCGGAAATTCCGACATCGATGTCGCCCAGGCGACAGCTCCACGATTCCTGCAACTGCCCGCACGACGGCTCGACGACACGACAGCGGCAGTTTAGCGCTGTCGGAAAATTCCGACAGTCACTGTCGCCCAGGCGACAGTGAAATTCTATAAAATGGTTCCTTTGGTTCGTGCATTCCAAGCTTTTGAGAATTCCAGTTCCTTCCTGAGTGCATACAAACCAGAGAGCTCCAGAACCTCCTCAACTCCCATTTGTGCAAAGAAGGATTGAAGATTGAAGACGAGATCGGGCGCGCTTCTACATCAACGATCATCTCGAGGCTTCAACAATCCATTCAGAGATCTGAATTTCTAGGGAGTTGCCTTTTTCATATTGTATTTTCATTTACTCATATTTCATTTTGTATTGGGAAAGAAATCGTCGTCTTGCGTGCGGCGTCTAAGTCCTTGCGCGGCTTAAGGGAAAATCGCTTCCTTGTGCGGAGCGTCCAAGTCCTTGCGTGGCTTGGTGGGAAATCGTGGCCTTGTGTGCTACGTCTAGATCTTGGGAAGATCTAGAGGATAGGTTTGGGCTTGATCTTGGGAGAGACAAGCGATAGCCTTCCGATCCTTGGGAGAAGGATTGGTAAACCAAAATTATTGTATTTTTATCATAATTGTGCCTTGATCTTAAGCATTGTTAAGATCATTTTTATTTGTATGCAAATTTCATGATATATATAAAATTATGATCCTTTCACTAATTGCAAATTTGTGTGCTTAAATCTTTATCTTAGAAATTTGTGTTTGTGTTATACAAAAAATTGCATTGGTTTAAAATTATTTTTAAGTAACTTTTTATTAAAGTAAATTTGTCTAAAATTATTAAGAAAAAAATTACAAATTTAAACACACCCTTATTCACCCCCCCCCCCCCCCCCCCCCCCTCTAAGGGCGTCATACGATCCAACAAGTGGTATCAGAGCCAGGTTACTCCAAAACGGTTTTACCACCGGGAGTAATGGCGCACAACGATCACGCGTTCGTTGAGGGGCAAGGAATTAGTAGGCCACCACTTTTCACGGGCACGGACTATAATTATTGGAAAACACGTATGCGTTGTTTTCTAATTGCTTTAGATATAGAAGTCTGGAATATGGTAGAAACTAGTTACACTTCTCCAACATTTGTTGTAGGAGATGTAACTATGGAAAAACCCAAAGACAAGTGGGATGATAATGATAAATTAAAATGCAAAAACAATGCAAAGGCCATGAATGCCTTATTTTGCGCACTAGATCGCACTGAGTTTAATAGAGTCTGTGCTTGTGATACTGCTTTTGATATTTGGAATCTTTTAGAAATTACTCATGAAGGTACTTCGCAGGTAAAGGATTCAAAGCTATTTCAATTGGAGTCAGAGTTCGAAAGATTCAAAATGGAGGTGGATGAAGAAATTGACACAATGTACACACGATTCACTAAAATCGTGAACGATTCAAAGGTGTTGGGTAAGGTTTTTTCAAATGGAGATTTAGTTAGAAAAATCTTAAGATCACTTCCCCCGAAGTTCAATCCAAAAGTGACTGCAATTTCTGAGTCACATGATCTTAAGACCTTAAAATTGGAGAGTCTCATTGGGAATCTAAAAACCCATGAAGTGGAGTTGAAGATTCAAAGCCAAGAGTATAATTTGGAGCCCAAAAAGAAAAGCTTGGCATTGAAATCTAAAAAGGAAATTGAGAGTGAGACTGAAGAAAGTGATGAAGATGAAGAAGGACTGTTTGTGAGAAATTTTAAGAAGTTTATGAGAAATCCGGAGAGGAGAAACTCATTTAAAAAGTTTTTCAAAAAGAAGGATTTTGCCTACCAAAAAGGCAAAGGAAAAATGGAGAATGAAGAGGAGCGTCCGCCACCGGAGTGCTACCATTGCAAGAAGATTGGTCATATCAGAAGCAAGTGCCCAAAATATCTGAAAGAGCAAAAAGCAAAGAGGCACGATAAAAGTTACAAGAAGAAAGTGTTAAAGGCAGAGACTTGGGATGATTCTTCGTCTGGTGAAGAAAGTAATCCCTCAACACAGGAGGAAGAGGAGGCTAATCTATGTTTGATGGCAAAAGGGAACATTACATCTGATGACGACTGCAGTGTCCAAAGCGACACTGAGGTAACGCCTCCATCTTATGATGAGTTATATTCTGAATTTATGAAAACATGCAAAGTTTTGGATAAAAGCTTAAAGGAAATTGATTTTTTAAAATCTGAAAATAAAGGCCTTTTAAAAGCAAATAAAAAACTATCAAATGAGTTGGAATCTATTAGGAAGGAGAAGGTATTTTGTCAAGAGCGTGATCATTCTTCGACAAGGATAAAAGAACTTGAAACTACTATTTCTAAGTCCGATCAAAAATTTGATCTACTTGTAAAAGAAAAAAAGGACTTAGAAAAAGTTGTTAAAACCTCTCATTCTCAATTAGAGAATTATAAGAAAATTTTTACAAATAGATGTGGCATGATAGTAAAAGAAAATTCAATTTTAAAATCCAAAGTAAATGAGTTGAACATGGCAATTGGGAAATTTGGTGTTGGGAAAAAATCTCTGGATATGCTCTTAGCCAACCAATGCCATGGTACAGCAAAATTTGGACTAGGATACATTTCTGGAAGCTCTGGAGGCTGTCGGAAATTTCCGACAGCTACTGTCGGAACCGACGACAGCTCCAGGTTCAGAAAACCAATTTCTCAAAATACAAATTTTTCTAAGTCCACACATAAAGATGCTTCCACCAGCAAGAGTCCAGAGAAACCATTGAAAAATGGTTCCTCACCATTCATTGTGTGTGCTAAATGTCATCGATTTGGTCACATCTCGGGCTCATGTTGGAAGAAAGGAAAAGCTAATGTTAAACAAATCTGGGTACCTAAGGCGTCCACCTATACAATGGGATTGACCACTTGGGTAACCAGATCTTTACTCTCATCATCTTTTTAGGTGTGCGTGCAGGCTAGGAACAAGGAAGACGTATGGTATTTGGACTCTGGATGTTCAAAACACATGACGGGCGATAAATCAAAGTTTCTTAGCCTGGAAATGAAGAAAGGTGGAACAGTGACATTTGGAGATAATGGAAAGGGTAAAGTCAAGGGCATTGGAGTAGTAGGTAACACAGAATTTAAAATTTCAAATGTTTTATATGTTAAAGGTTTGAAACATAATTTAATTTCTATTAGTCAACTATGTGATAAAAATCTAAATGTTTTATTTGACTCTAGCTCAAACCTTTGCAAGATTATTGATTCTAAAACAAACGAAATAGTACTTACTGCACCAAGAATAAACAATGTCTATACGATCACTTTTCATGATTTATCTCATTCTACACTTAAATGTTTTATTTCAAAGAATGATGAACTTGAATTATGGCATAGGAGACTAGGACATTCTAGTGCTAAACGCATAGTAAAGCTTTCTAAAAATAAAATAATAAAAGGTTTACCAAATTTGAATGAAAAGCTATCCTCATTATGTTCACCATGCCAAAAGGGAAAGTTTACAAAATCATCTTTTAAAAGCAAAAATGTCATTTCTACCACTAGACCTTTACATTTATTACATATGGACTTGTTTGGTCCAATTTCTACACAAAGTCTAGGAGGTAGAAAATATACGTTTGTTATTATTGATGATTATTCTAGATTTTGTTGGACTTTGTTTTTAAATTCAAAATCTGATGCTTTTGATGAATTTGTAAAACTAATTTCACGTATTCAAAATGAACTTGATCTAAAAGTAAAATGCATTAGATCCGATCATGGAGGAGAGTTTGATAATGAAAAATTTATTTCATATTATAATGAATTTGGGATAAAACATGAATTTTCCACTCCACGCACACCACAGCAAAATGGTGTAGTAGAGAGGAAAAATAGAACACTTCAAGAATTAGGACGGACTATGCTGTGTGAATTTAAATTGCCAAAATATTTTTGGTCCGAAGCAGTCAGTACGGCATGCTATATTATTAATCGTGTCATGATTCGTCCCACATTACAATTAACTCCTTATGAAATTTATTTTCAAAGAAAACCAAATGTATCTTACTTTAAAGTTTTTGGTTGTAAATGCTTTATTTTGAATACAAAAGATAACTTAGGCAAATTTGATGAGAAATGTGATGAAGGAATTTTCATTGGTTATTCTTCAACTAGCAAGGCCTATAGAGTTTATAATAAGAGAACAAAAATAGTTGAAGAATCTATTCATGTTAGGTTTGATGAGTTTGCTTCATGTGTAGAAAAGAAAACTACAGGAAAAGAAGATGAAACCCTTCCATCGGTGGAGAATGATGATGAACTTGGAGAAAATGAAGAAGAAAAAGAAGAAGAAAGAGAAGAAGAAAGAGAAGAAGAAAGAGAAGAAGAAAGAGAAGAAGAAAGAGAAGAAGGAGGAGAAGAAGAAAGAGAAGAAGAAAGAGAAGAATATGTGCCTCCAAGTGAATTGAGATTCTCAAAGGATCATCCAAAGGAGCTTATCATTGGAGATCCGCAAAAAGGGGTTAGTACTCGTTCATCGCTACATGTTTTATTTTCAAACCTTTGTTTTGTTTCTGAAATAGAACCAAAAGATGTTTCCACCGCTTTAAATGATGAATTTTGGTTTTTAGCTATGAATGAAGAACTTAATCAATTTGAACGTAATAAGGTTTGGAATCTTGTAGAACGACCCAAAAATCGTCCTGTAGTTGGTGTTAAGTGGATTTTCAAAAATAAAATGGATAATGAATCTAGAATTGTTAGAAATAAAGCCAGATTAGTTGCAAAAGGTTATGCACAAATTGAAGGGGTAGATTTTGATGAAACTTTTGCACCTATAGCAAGATTAGAAGCGGTTAGAATATTTCTTGCATTTGCTTGTTTTAAAAGATTTAAATTATATCAAATGGATGTCAAAACCGCATTTTTAAACGGGTATATAAAAGAAGAAGTTTATGTAGAACAACCCCCTGGCTTTATAAATGAGAAATATCCAAATTATGTTTATAAATTAGATAAAGCGCTTTATGGATTAAAACAAGCGCCTCGTGCTTGGTATGATCGATTAACTCAATATTTGTTAAAGCACGATTATAAAATAGGAAGTGCTGATTCTACACTCTTCATTAAGCAAATTAATCATGATTTAGTTATTTTGCAAATTTATGTTGATGATATTATTTTTGGAGCCACTAATGAAGAGTTGAGTAATGAAGTAGTTGAAATTATGAAAAATGAATTTGAAATGAGTATGGTTGGAGAACTTTCATATTTTCTAGGTTTTCAAATTACACAAAAACATGATGGAATTTTTATATGTCAAACCAAGTATATTCATGATATGATAAAAAGATTTGGATTTGAAAACCTTAAGCATGCAAACACTCCTATGAGTACTTCACTAAAATTAGGAAAAGATGAAAGTGGTGTTTCAATTGAACAAACCCTTTATAGAAGTATGATAGGGTCTTTATTGTATTTAACCGCATCTAGACCTGATATTATGTTTGCCGTTTGTTTATGTGCTAGATTTCAAGCTAATCCTAAAGAGTCACATTTAAAAGCGGTGAAACGTATCTTTAGATATCTCATTGGAACATCAAAATTAGGTTTATGGTATCCTCAAAATGATTCTTTTATTTTGCATGGTTTTTCGGATTCTGATTATGCGGGATGTTCCTTAGATAGGAAAAGCACTAGTGGCACTTGTCACTTTATCGGCCCTTCACTTATTTCATGGTCGAGTAGGAAACAGAATTCTGTTGCCCTCTCTACTATCGAGGCCGAATATATTGCACTAGGTAGTTGTTGTGCCCAAGCACTTTGGATGTCCCAAACGTTAGAAGATTTTGGCATACAACAAAGTAGTGTAGAATTAAAGTGTGATAATAAAAGTGTTATAGATTTATCAAACAATCCCGTATTACATTCTAGATCTAAGCATATAGACGTCCGACATCATTTTATAAGGGATCACATTAAGAAGAGTAATATAAAAATCAACTTTATAGGCACGGAAAATCAACTAGCGGATATATTCACTAAGCCGTTACCGGATTCCCGTTTTTCTATGCTTAGGCTAGAATTGGGCATTCTAGACATTTCACAATGAATATATCACAATTTAAAGCCTGTAAAATAAAAAATTATTATCACAAAAACATAAACAATGTAAAAACAAAAAGCCAAAATTCTAAAAATCAAAACATAAAATTTCAAAGGACTTAACAAAAATTCAACGTCATTACATCAATATTGTTCACATAAAAACAGTAGAACAAACTTAAGAATCAAGTTCTTTAAACAAAAACAAAAATCTAAAGAAGTTCACTGTCGCCCAGGCGACAGTGGATGTCGGAATTTTCCGACATCACCCAGCAGCAGCAGTAACATAAAACTACTCTGAATCTTCATAACCAGCCCCGCTGCTCTCTGGACAATCTTCTGGAGGTCCTCGTCTCACGGTCTTGCCTCGGCGAGTTCGCCTCACCGATTGGCGTGGCGGTTCTTCGTTCTGAACTTGCCATTCGGCCTCTTCCTCCGGAGTTGGTTTCAACTTCAGACCTTTGACGAGAAACTTCATAAATTTCTGCATTCGACTACGGTCCTTCTTCACTTCCCTCTTGTGATCCTCTAATGAATCACGCAAATCATCAATGGACTCTCGTAGTGATCCTGCCCTAGAAATGGTCAGCTCTCTAATCTCAATCCCCGGATGAGTTTTTCTCTGCGGCTTCTTCACCTTCATTGAACCCGTATAATATATTTCCGGGTAACAATCATCCAAATAAGCACCTTGCACTATCCATCCATACTTCTTGTAGAGTACACGCTGTATTACCGCCCCTATTGGCAGCGTATGAACCTTCACCCATCTTGGATGCTTTAATCTATACGCATACCTAATCTGGGCGAGTATGAAGTCCGCCACTTCAAAAAGCTCATCCTCCATAATATAGTATGTAAAGAGGGTCAACTGAGCCGTAATGCTTCTTGTGTCTCCACTCTTCAACATCACTGAATTCCTTAATATATCTTGGACTAAGAACGCATCCGGAGTAAGTGAGGTAACTTCAGTGGTAAGAGTCTTTTTTTGATTCCCATGTAAACTCATGTTTACAAGGGTCCAATCTCTATCCTTTCGATAATTCTCCACTATATCAGGCATATTCTCACTCATCACTAGTCCGAATTCCTCTCGTAGATCAACATGTGTTATTTCCACATGTTGACCTTGGATCCTTGATCTCACTCCTCCATCCAATTCCGTGAAATTTGGGTCTTCCAAATGGTTATAAAATTCACGAATGAAAAAGGAAGAAAACCCCTCTGGTGTGATTATTGAAATTATACCTGCGTTCGCAAGCCGATCATAGATATGATCGTGCTTTGGCGACTCAAATTCCACATACTTCGCTATTCCAACAATAGCCTTCTCCACCCCCGGAAAAACTTGATATGAAGTATGTGCATCTTCCGAAGTACTCTTTCGAGCTTTGGAACTGGAAGCCATTCTGCAATAAAATACAAAAATTTTGATTAAACAAGGTATCACATTGTGCACTGGAACACTGTCGCCCAGGCGACAGTGGCTGTCGGAAATTTCCGACAGCCCTCCAAGTGATTTTCTCTCAAAATTTTTACATATACTTCCAGATCTACTCAAAATAAATGTTATTTCAACATCAAGTTTTTAAAAAAATATATATATATATATTTTTTAATCAACATATTCTACAAATCCTTTACTATTCATCATCTTCCACCTTCTTCTCTAAACTAGATCTACAAAAATCCTTTGGGAAATGAACAAATGGAAACCTTCATCAACAAATTAAAAAGAAATTTAACAAAAATAAAAATTTTAGCAACAATCCAAGATCCTCTTGTTTTAAAACTAGATCTACATTTTTTTTTTCAAATAAAAAAAAAATTCAAAACCTACACCATTCCTCAAAAATCAACATGAAATCTAGATTTTCCTTCTTCTATCCTATCAAAATCACAAAGCCCTAAACATTTTTGAGTTAAAAACACAAAAATCAAAAACCCATACCTTCGATCTAGGGATGTCGCCGACTTCCGACAGCCTTCCTCTCGTTTTTCACTCCAGGAAATGATGCACAATGTGTTTTGACTCGGTCCTCAGCCCTATTTATATTTTTCACTGTCGCCCAGGCGACAGTGACTGTCGGAAATTTCCGACAGCTCCTATTTTACCAAAACTCCAATTTTAGGCCCCTTTGATGATCTACAATAGTTATATGTCATTATTAATGCTTTATCTCATGACTTGATGACAAACCATGTGATATTTATTTTAAATAAAATGACTTACATGTTTATATGATTTCATTTTCAAGCTATCATCGTATTGACATTTCTACTTAGCTGTTTAGACCATTGGAAATTGTTTTCGCATGCCTCTAAGTATGAGAAATTGTTTATCTATCATAATGAGCTATCACGTTCACCTCTTTTGATCAATACATATGTCTACTTCTTTAATATATACATGGATCATATTTGCTTTAACATAATACAATAACACTTCTTAAAAACAACTTTCCCCCTTGATTTTTTAGCACAACAAAAGTACACCATCTTTTGCGGTTCAAGTGAATTCGGAGATCCTTGGTCAATTAAAACATTATCAATATATAAAAAAAATACGATATCACATCTGTGATCAAAAAAAATTTCAAAATAAAGACAAGGATACTCCACCAAGCACTACTTACCCTCCTGATAAGTCTTAATGAGCATTGTGAGGTTAAGCACCTTGGACAGAATTGTAAAGTGTCTTGTGCAAAAGAAACATGGTTTTCTATTCATCTTGTGCTATATCTTCAAAGTCAAAGTTGCCTTTATGTGCTTTTATTATGTTCTACATTTCAATGATCATGTAAATTAAATAAGTTCATATGTTTGTTCTAAGTATCACATGTACACATCATTATGTTATATAAATATTCATCTCATGAGAATTGGATCGAAATGATTCCATACTTCTTTACACTATTGTGTCTTTCTATGATACTTTCAAATGATCTTACTCATGTTTCAGTTATTTTCCTTCATTACTTCATATGGCTATACTGTCACTTCATGAGTTTATTCTTACTATGGCATATTCCTATTATTTCATGGCCTTCACTCATTTCCAGAAAACAGTGCTTCCGCTTAATCTTACTTTCTATATCCTATATACCTTCCCTTTAGAATCATCTCTCTTATCTAATATTCACTTTTGCTAATACCAAAAGGGGGAGAATTAACAAGTATAAAAAGAAAAATCAACAATCTATTCCACCTAAATATTCCACCTACACAAATACATCATATATTTAGGAGCATATATTTAGGGGGAGCATTCATTTATGGGGAGCTTTCATTTAAAGGGAGATTATTTATTTTAAGGAATATATATAATGTTAATTTTGTGCACACACCTAAGTTTAAAATCAACAATCTAAATAGACATGATTTCTTTTTATACGGATTTGTTATTATCAAAAGGGGGAGATTGTTGGAGCATGCGTTTCGCACTCCTCCGGTTTGATAATAACAAAGTCCCTTTTGTATTTGATTCTATTTTCATTAATGGTGTGCAGATAACAGGTATGTGATGTTCACATTGCTGCTGGAGCTAAAATTGAATGTGGGAAAAATTCACTGTCGGAAAATTCCGACAGCCACTGTCGCCCAGGCGACAGCAGAGAAGTTACAACTACTTCCCTCCACGGCAGATCGACGAAAGATAGCTTTGCGCTGTCGGAATTCCGACATCGATGTCGCCCAGGTGACAGCTCGACGGTTACACCACCTGCCCACGTCTCCACCCACGACCGACAGTTTTGCACTGTCGGAAATTCCGACATCGATGTCGCCCAGGCGACAGCTCTACGGTTACACCAACTGCCCACGACTTCACCCACGACAGCGGCGGTTTTGCGCTGTCGGAAATTCCGACATCGATGTCGCCCAGGCGACAGCTCCATGATTCCTGCAACTGCCCGCACGATGGCTCGACGACACGACAGCGGCAGTTTAGCGCTGTCGGAAAATTTCGACAGTCACTGTCGCCCAGGCGACAGTGAAATTCTATAAAATGGTTCCTTTGGTTCGTGCATTCCAAGCTTTTGAGAATTCCAGTTCCTTCCTGAGTGCATACGAACCAGAGAGCTCCAGAACCTCCTCAACTCCCATTTGTGCAAAGAAGGATTGAAGATTGAAGACGAGATCGGGCGCGCTTCTACATCAACGATCATCTCGAGGCTTCAACAATCCATTCAGAGATCTGAATTTCTAGGGAGTTGTCTTTTTCATATTGTATTTTCATTTACTCATATTTCATTTTGTATTGGGAAAGAAATCGTCGTCTTGCATGCGGCGTCTAAGTCCTTGCGCGGCTTAAGGGAAAATCGCTTCCTTGTGCGGAGCGTCCAAGTCCTTGCGTGGCTTGGTGGGAAATCGTGGCCTTGTGTGCTATGTCTAGATCTTGGGAAGATCTAGAGGATAGGTTTGGGCTTGATCTTGGGAGAGACAAGCGATAGCCTTCCGATCCTTGGGAGAAGGATTGGTAAACCAAAATTATTGTATTTTTATCATAATTGTGCCTTGATCTTAAGCATTGTTAAGATCATTTTTATTTGTATGCAAATTTCATGATATATATAAAATTATGATCCTTTCACTAATTGCAAATTTGTGTGCTTAAATCTTTATCTTAGAAATTTGTGTTTGGTGTTATACAAAAAATTGCATTGGTTTAAAATTATTTTTAAGTAACTTTTTATTAAAGTAAATTTGTCTAAAATTATTAAGAAAAAAATTACAAATTTAAACACACCCTTATTCACCCCCCCCCCCCCCCCCCCCTCTAAGGGCGTCATACGATCCAACAGTATCATCGTAGAAGCTAAGGGTGATGATGATACATTAAGACTAGCATGTGTGTTGACTGATGACCGGTTCTCACAGGTCATGATATTGTGATATCAAGTCATCACGTGGGTACTTGTTAGTGAACAAGTTGTACTGGACAGACCCAACCTGAGACTACTTTGTGGATTGTTACTTGAACGTGTCACAAGTAGGTCTCATTTGACAATGGTGTTGTGGTCCTTTGACCTGAAGTCACAACATTCATCGAGTGAGGAAGAGCGTGCTTTGATGTCATCTAAAGTCTTCCTTGAAGAAGGTTGATGATAAGAGTGGTCGTTGGGTACATAACGAATCATTTGGGTGTTTGGGTGTGAGCAGATATGGGATTTGTCCTCCTATATAACAGGAGTTGCATCCATGGGCCCCTTGATGGAATTGGACTAAGAAATGCATGGCCATGCTTGGTTGAGCCAATATGTGATATTGGGCTCACCATTCTCTGGAAGTCTGTTCTAGATCAAGAAACTTGGATTGAGCTATCATGAGGGTGACACGGTCCATGCCTCTAGTTCTTTCCGGATGTAAGGGACAAAGGGACAAAGACAACGCTGGAACATTGGTCATAAAGGCTTATGAGTTATGAACTCTTATTGCTTGGGTAGCAATGATGCATTGCTAGATGCCGCTCATTGTTTGTGAGGTTTTTGTTTGATACTTTCAAGATCAAGTGGGAGACTGTTGGAGTTACCATTATGATCTAGAAGTGGTCAAACATGTAGTCTCACTTCCAATGTGATTTGAGCCTGCAGGGTTGCACATAAGAGCATGTGGGGAAGTTGAAAGATTGGCTGTGTTGGTAAAGGTTACCAATCACCATACAGAATGGGGTCCGGATAATGTTGCCGAGGGATTCGTTGACTAAGGAAATTCGTCTGATATGATTCGTCGTATATGATTCGTCGGATATGATTCGTCAGATATGATTCATCGGATATGATTCATCGGATATGATTCGTCGAGTATCATTAGTCGACGAATGCTGATACCTGACGAATTGTTCCAGAAACCCTATTTTTCTGTGGTCTGCGGATAGCGATTCTTTTAGGTCTGTTTATGCTTGGGTATAAATAGAACTTGTTTTAAGGGTTCAATATACTGTTACGCAAATAGGAAGTTCGCCCGACGGAAGTGTTCCGCCTCCCGAACCCTAGTCGACGGAAGAAGTTCCGCTTCGCTCGCCTACGCAGATCGCATCGCCGGCGATCGTCGTCGTGATTGTTCTTCCTGGAGCGAACCTAGCAGTTCGTGGAAGTGCAAGGTGCAGTCGTATTTCTCCCATCTCGTGTGGACTACCGCAGAGACGTGGACATTATTCTACGCAAGGACTCTCGCACAGCCAATGACAGGACTCTTCTTCTTGGAGCACCTAGGTTGGATTCGATCCAACTCCACTAAGGTAATTTATGCCTAGTATTTTTGATTAGCTTCTTAATTCAATGTTCATGGCCCGATCCAAACTCTTTTGGGTTGTTCTCTTTATTTTCGCTGCGCCTACATATGATGTATGGTTGTAGAAAACCCAACACTGAAAGCTCCTCCTACGGGTTGGAGACGATGAAGTTACTTTCGGCATAAATTCCTCGATGCGGAACACATTAGAAAATGACGATTCGTGTTTTTACCTGGAAGAGTGTTGTGAGTTCGATTCATCCCCCGAGTTAGTCTCATCGGCAAGTAGTGATTCTGAGCTCGTCGAGCTCTTTTATCTTCAAGAAGAAGTCTCTCATCCCACACCACCCGAACCATTATTTCTAGAAAAATTTAAAATTATAACTTCTTATGAAGAGCCACCCGTGTTAGATTTAAAGCAACTCCCCCCTCACCTTAAATATTTATTTTTAGAAAAAGAGTCTAAGCTACCCGTCATCGTTTCATCTGAACTTAGCAACTTAGAAATTTCTGAGTTGACTATTGTCTTAAGCAAGCACCACCACGCAATTGCGTGGCAAATTTCGGATATTAAGGGTATAAACCCTTCCTTCTGCACTCATAAAATCTTTCTCGAAGATAATTCCCGCAACTCAGTCCAGCCTCAACAATGACTAAACCTGAATATGAAAGAAGTCGTTAAGGCCGAAGTTATTAAACTATTGGACGCGGGAATCATCTACCCGATATCGGATAGTACTTGGGTTAGCCTAGTACAAGTCGTACCGAAGAAAGGTGGTGTTACTATAGTTGCGAACGAGAATAATGAATTAATCCCAACCCGTACCATTACGGGTTGGCGGATGTGCATCGATTATCGAAAACTAAATGATGCCACCCGTAAGCATCACTTCCCTCTACCTTTTATTGATCAAATCTTAGAGCGCCTTTCAGGTCACTCCTACTACTGTTTTCTTGATGGTTTGTCGGGATATTTCCAAATCCTAATTTCGCCCGACGACCAAGAGAAAACCACTTTCACTTGTCCCTTTGGCACCTTTGCTTATCGAAGGATGCCATTTAGAGATAGCGAGATGAAAGGTGGTGGAGGAATAGTGTGGAGGAGAGAATATGGAGGAGGGAGAAGGGAGAGAGGGGGGTGGCCGAACCTTGGAAGAATCTCTCAAGGGGGCGGCGGCAATGAGAGAGGAAGAGGGAGAGAAGTCTAGGTTTTGGAGGGGAAAATAATAATTCTTAATTTCATCAAAATTTAATACCATAGTGATAGCTAAAATTTAGGATATAAATAATTTTCTCCAAATTCTACGAACTATAGGCAAGTGCACCTATCGTTCATAGCATAGGATATTTAAAACAAATAAATATCAAGTGTCGTATTCCACGGGTTTGTTGACTACTTCTACTCACACAAATTAATATTATTTTATCGGAAGTAATATGATGTTTTGAAAATAATTAAATAAAGAGAAACATTTGATCGGGAATCCTTCTAAAGTAAAATATTTCGTAAATCTAGAATTCGAAAGAAATCGATTTAGACAAACTTGACGGTGGAGGTTCCCAAAATATGATAGAGCCTCTCTCGAGAGAACTACCACCTAACCTTAGGTTGATCGATTAAGACCTCTCGGCCAGTCGAAACCCCTAAGCTTGCTTTATGCGGTGAGCCCCACTATTGGATTTGACTCCAATCCGGAAGAATTTCATCACCCTCTCTCGAGGAGTGCAAACAATTCTTTTTACTGATGAGCGATTTACCGTATTTACGGATCTCTCGATACACTAAAATATGGATCAAACTTGATTTTCATACACTAGAAATATGAAACCAATAATTGCAAATCATCGGTAAATCTTAGTTTCCAAATCCAAACTAAAAATAAAAGATTACGAAAAATAAAAAACTTAGGAAATCATCCGATCAAATGCTATAAAATTAGTTAAAATGATTTAAAAAGAAGAACAATTTTATTTCTAAGAAAAGGAATAACACATACAAGAAATAAAATTCTAAACTAAGAATTAAGAAGTGCAAGACAAGAAGTAAATTGCATAAAGAAAATACAATAAGAAAATGCTGAAAAAACTAATCTATAAATGACCCAATCTAAGCTAGGATCGGATTCCCATCACTTTGGCAGCAGCTGGCTTTTATAGGCTGAAAATTGCTGAGTCACGCCCTTGGTCTCGCCCGTGACCAAGGGCGTGTAAGCTGCGTAATTGCGTCTTGAAAGCCCGGGAATGTTGGGGAAGACAAAACCGCCAAAATTAATCATCTCGACGGGTCACAGCCTCGGTCACCCCCGTGAACTAGGGCGTGACTTGACCGAATCTGGAAACGGCGGGAAACGGCGCGATCTGGAGTTATTCTAGCAGTTGCGGGAATGGTCACCCCCTAGGTCATGGCCGTGACATGTAGTCACGCCCGTGACAGAGGGCGTGACATGACCGAGTCTGGAAACGGCGCGATCTGGAGTTATTCTGGCAGTTGCACGTTGGGTCACCCCCTAGGTCATGGCCGTGACATGGAGTCATGCCCGTGACCTGGGGCGTGTAGGCTGGAAATGATGTGGCGGCGTGTTCTGGAAACTGGAAGATGGCTGGGTTGAGTCATGGCCGTGACTTGATGTCACGCCCTTGGTCATGGCCGTGACCGAGGGCGTGTAATACTAAATTAGGCTGGCGGCATGATTAGGAAGCTGGAAGATGGCTGGGTTGAGTCATGGCCGTGACTTGATGTCACGCCCTTGGTCATTGCCGTGAGCGAGGGCGTGTAGTACTAAATTGGGCTGGCGGCATGATCAGGCAGCTGGAAGATGGCTGGGTTGAGTCATGGCCATGACTTGAAGTCACGCCCTTGGTCATGGCCGTGACCGAGGGCGTGTACTAAAGATTTTTGCAGACTTGTCTCATTCTTTCCCCTGAACATGGCTGTGAGCTTGAATTTGCTATTAGCAGCCCCAGATTACCTGAAAACACAAAATAAAGCGAATTAGATATATATTAAACTAAAATTATATAAAAACTAATTAATTACTACTAAAATACTATATAAAAATAACTATAAATAATGCACTATCACATAGGTAGAGTTCTTGGCCTTATATAAGGCGTACATCCAAAAGTGTAATAGCAGCCCAAAATAGTGGCTAAACGCACACCATCAATTAAAAATGATAGAAATAAATAATTAAATGCAAACCCCATAAATAGATAATTGCAGACCATAAATTAGCAAAATAAACTAAATTAATTTCTTGTTGCGTGAGCGGAGATTGTAATCATGACCGCTACGGCGCCGCAAGTCTTTGGCCGATGGTTCAACATCATCATCAAGTGTGCCATGGACGTCATCTTCATCACCAAGTTGGCCGTCGTGGAGGCCGTCGCCATCAATCCTCCCCGCTCAAAAGGACTCATCACCGATGAGTGTGTGGGTAAGTAGCTGTGTAGGAGATCCGCGTCCAGAAGATCCACCTCCGAGGTGGAGTGCCAAGAGTCGTCTGAAGCAGGGCGACCTTGCCACTGGATCAAAAACCTGTGAATGTCACCATCGGGAGTGGAAAACACTGCATCCTGCAAAATCCTGTCAGGAAAGAAATCGGTCCGGGGGAACCTTGGAAAGGCGTTAGGCAAAGAAGAAAAACATGTTTTATCACCAGTAGGCCACATACCTCCCATAGAGTCTGATTGAGAGAGCGATCCAGAAACAATCTTACCCCCCACCCCATTAGAAGATATAGTGGAAATATTAAACGGAGAGACAGACAGTTCAGGTGGTGGAGCGACATAAAGCGTTAAACGGAAACGATAAAAACAAATGAAATTCCCCAATCAGTGGGTAACTTCAATAGATATGCATTTTCGCCTAGCTTCTTTAAAACCAGAAAAGGACCGGCTCTCCTATTCGCCAATTTCTTTACGGTGCCCGACGGCATCCGTTCCGGGAATATACGAACCATTACCAAATCACCAATATTCAACGGGACTGCTCGCTTATGTACGTTAGCATTCGATCGATAAATAGAATATTGCTTAGCTAACGTCTCGCTAATGTGCTTTTGGAGAGTGTGAACGTGCGAGGCGAAGTCCTGTGCAAATTGACTGGATTTAAAAGACGGTGGTAGCGGAACCAAGTCAAGAGGCACGGGCGCCTTATATCCGTGTATGATCTCATTTGGTGATAATCCAGTGGACCTATTCTTAGAATTATTATAAACTAGTTGAGCATGAGGAAGAATAAGGTCCCACGTACCTTTATGATCACCCACGAGGCAACGAAGAAAACCACCCAAGCTTCGGTTAACCACTTCCGTTTGCCCATCCGTTTGGGGATGATAGGCCGACGAAAACATAAGTCTAGTTCCCAAAATCTTCCAAAGTGTTTTCCAGAAATAGCTAGTAAATTTAACGTCCCTATCAGTCACTATTGTTTTGGGGACGCCCCGATGAGCCACGACCTCCTTGAAATACAGTTTAGCAACATGTGATGCATCGTTGGTGTTATTGCATGCGATAAAGTAGGCTATTTTGGAAAATCTATCCACTACGACCAGAATGGAATCGTGTTGCCTAAATGTTAGGGGTAGGCCCAATATGAAGTCCATGCTAACATCCTCCCATGGGACAGACGGAATCGAAAGTGGTGTGTACAGACCCGCATTGGTCTTGTTACCTTTCGCTAATTGACATACACGGCAACTCCCAACAATTTTATTGACCATTGGTTTGAGGCCTGGCCAAAAGAATTCGTCCTCGACTAGCGTGATAGTTTTATCCCGACCGAAATGTCCACCTAACCCTCCACTATGTAACTCCCATATAATGAAATGGTGTAGCGAGGAACGGTGAATACATAATTGCGTATGCTTAAATAAATAATTATCACGGATGTAGTATGCTGAGATAGTAGAAGGGGAATTGTCCTGAGCGGCTAAATATATATCCTTAAAATCCGGGCATTGAACATATTCATCGTTATTCTCTCAAATCCTATGACCGTTACTTCCATTGCAGACAATATTAGTGTGACATGACTAAGAGCGTCTGCCACACGATTTAACGTACCCTTAAGGTTCTTGATAATGAATGTGTACTCCTGCAGGTACGACACCCATTTGGCATGCCGAGGGCTGATTTTACTTTGGGAGTTTACAAATTTTAGCGCCTCATGATCGGATAAGATTACAAATTCTTTTGATATAAGATAGTGTCGCCAATGTTGAAGACAATGTATTACGGCATAGAACTCTCGATCAAAATTGGAGTAATTTAATTTCGGGCCCACAAGCTTCTCGCTAAAATAACCTATCGGATGTCCCTCTTGACTTAAAACTCCTTTCATTCCTATCCCAGATGCGTCACATGATAATTCAAACACCTTGCTAAAATCTGGCAACCGTAGTAGTGGGGCTTCGGACATCCGTTCCTTAATCATTTGAAATGCAGTAGTGGCCGTTTTAGTCCACTTAAATTCACCCTTCTTCTTGCTTTCAGTGATTGGTGCCATGATACTACTAAAATTGCGAATAAACCTTCGATAAAACGTGGCCAATCCATGGAAACTTCTAACCTCCCGGATATGTTTAGGTTCCGGCCATTCTCGAATAACTTGGACCTTTTTAGGGTCAACATGAATACCTTCGGAACTCACTATGTATCCTAGAAACTCTACAGAAGTCACACCAAATGCGCACTTTTTAAGATTAATAAATAAAGTTTCTTGGCGCAATGTAGTAAGGATCGTCCTCAAATGTTCTTCCTGGTCCATCGGCTAGAGACTAAATACTAAGATGTCATCGAAATAGACCACTACAAATTTACCCATATATGGTTTAAATATTTGGGTCATTAACCGCGAGAAAGTACTCGGTCCGTTGGTGAGCCCCTCTCCAAGCACCAACCACTCATAGAGCCCATCCTTAGACTTAAATGGCATTTTCCATTCGTCTCCCTCCCGTATACTTATTTGGTGGTAACCACTTTTAAGGTCCAATTTTGAGAATATGGTGGCTCCAGATAACATATCTAATAAATCGTCCAAACGTGCGATGGGAAACCTATATATAACAGTAATTTTATTTATTGCACGGTAATCTACACACAATCTCCAAGACCTATCTTTTTTTGGGACCAAAAGTGCAGGGACGGCACATGGACTCTTACTACGGAGGATATATCCCTTTGCTAATAGATCTGAAATTAAAGTTTGTAATTCATTATGTGCGGCGGGATTGAGTCGATAATGGGGGAGATTAGGCAATGATGAGCCCGGGATGAAATCAATCTCGTGCTGGATTTCCCTCATGGGTGGCAACTTAGATGGTAAGTCCACCAGATAGACATCCTTATACTCTTCCAAAAGTGTACGCAGAGATAACAATAGGTTCTCTAAAGACGGTGAATCGTCCTTAGCTTGTAGGAAAACATCGATTACGGACAAAGTAAACTAAGCGCTGAGATGAGCATTGCTCAAGATTGGGGTGCCGGACAAACTCCACCGAAATCCATCGGTGTCGGTGACCATAGGCTCGCCCGGTGACATTCTCTCCACGACACTAGATTGGTTCATAGTGTGAGTCGGCAGGACTTTAGGTTAGAGATGGGGCTTGCGTTACGGTTAGATAAACAAAGATAAACATGGAGGCTAAGCACACCTAACCCAACATGAGCATAAGGTAGAGCTACCCGCACGACCATAAATAAACAAGTGCACCACACCCCCAGACTTGGGATTTTGCAACATAGGTGTGTGCACCGCCTACTCCCAATACATAATTTTTCTAAACGATTTTCAATAAAACTCATTTTTTCTTTTTCACCCTTTTTTTAATCTTCTTTTTCTATCTTTCTTTTTCTTGTCTTTTTTTCCAGCATATTTGTCAAATGAGCATATCCACAAATTAACAAAATAAACACCACAATCAACACCCCCCAAAATGTAAATACAACTATAACTAAAGCTCAGATTTGGGTGTGCGACTAGGTTAGGCTTTTAAGCTTTTGGTGAGATAAAAGTGGAGCTGAATCAAGAGGAAGGGGTAGGCACAAAGGGGCTAGCGAGGGAAGATATCAGGAATGGCACAATGATCAACCGGGACAAAATAATGGCCTACGTAATTCTCACGCACTAGAACTATCCTATGACTATGCTTCAAGAATCGCTTGGGGCAAGTTCTAGCCACCGAGAAAGATTCTCCTTTCTCCCGACTCAAGTAATACGAGTCTAGCGATCGTTTACACACATCCCAATGCTACCATTTGATTCACACCGGGTTCACCATTTGAGTAGAGTAAACAACATTTACACTAATAGAAAAATGTAAAACCATAAGTATAAAAAGAAGTCTAATCTACACAAATTTCTATGCAACCGAGCACTCGAGTAGGAGCACTACTGGAGTCAACATTTTACTCCGTTATATAGTCCTAAGCCATCACCTAGACTTTCCCAAATATGCAGAAGAATTAAATTCAACTCAGAGCATGCATACAGATGAGTATGCGCTCAAGTGGGTGTTGTCGTGTGCGGAAATGCTGAACAATACTAAATAAATGAGATAAAAAATACTTCTAGTATGCAATGCAACGTGTGCGTGCCCAGTGGGTAACAAAAAGCAGCTCTCCCCCAAACTTAATCTAAACAATCCAACACAAGATAAAACCATGAAATTCAAAATGAAGTCTAGGGAAAGAGAGTACCCAATGCTCAGAAGTGAGCATACCAGAAGATTGGCATGTAAACCAAGAAAAAGCTGCCGCATCCGCCATCTAGAAGAAGGACCTGCAGGGGTGAGCTCCGCAAAAACAAAAGAAAATGCACAAAGCAAAATGAAATGCAACTAACTAAACTAAACTATATGAAAATAAAATTGCAGGAAAAGGTATGATAACTACTGGGGTTATTGTCTTCACAGCACGACTTATTCAGAACTTTAAGAGTTCTAGCTAATGGGTCTATGAATAGAGAAGTGCACAGGTAACTGTTCTAATATGCGTGTCGGTAGCGGGTACCGATACGATGATAAAACAGTTACTCCCTACCTAAATAATAATCCCTGCTCTTTATAGGTAGGGGAAGTAGAAAGTAAGAAGAGGAGGAGGAGTCCTCCCTCATCTCACCAAAATAATCCTTGCCCAGCAAGGTGTCATCTCCAGGGAGGCAGCAGGAGGAGAAGGTAATGATTGAGGATTCCACTATGGAGGAAGGGTAAACCTCCTCACATATGAGGATACGCTCAACATTGACTTGAGCAAAATGCTCCACGTCCTCCTGAAGTACCTGTGAAGACTCAACCTGCACAGGCTCAGATGAAGAAGGGGGGTCAGGAAATAAAAGAGAGGAGTGACTTAAATAATCAAAAATCGGGGTAGTGGTCCCGGTCTCACTCCCAATAGGTTGGATAAGTAGGATATTGTCGGCATTATCGATAATGCTGCAAGGCTTAGCAGGATCATCTGTGACCTTATCCATGATTTGGACTTCCTCCACCGGTGCTGAGGTAGAATCCTCGTCACCTTGGAAAATATCCTCCTCCATAGGAATAGGCACAACACATAAATCACCTGCCTTATCCTGCGAAACATCCTCAATAATATAGTCAGAGACAAATGTAGTAGAATGCACAATAGGGGGAGGAATACTGCTTGTATAAAAGTCAAGCACCGATTCCTCACAAAGAATCGAGCCCATACACGGTAATATGTGCACAAGGGAGATGGGCTCAGCCATGTCAGAGACTAGATCAGTGATGAGTAGTATTTATGTGTATTTTAATTATAGTATTTAGGTTAGTTTTAATATAATTTTGTAAATATTATTTATATTATAGTTTAAAATCACTTCTTTTATAATTTCTGTTCTAAATGTAGTTTTACTTTTATTTTTGCAGAATTTTGGGAAAAATTGGAGAAAATCACAAGTCATGCCCTCAAACACGCCCGTGACCAAGTACGTATACCTAAAGATCTACGTTCGACGAACCTTGAGCTGCGTTCGACGAACGCTCTCTGCCCCTACGTTCGACGAAAACCGAGCTTCGTTCGACAAAACTTGAGCTGCGTTCGACGAACGCTCTCGGCCCCTGCGTTCGACGAAAACAGAGCTGCGTTCGACAAAACCCGAGCTGCGTTCGACGAAATCTCTCTGCCCCGGCGTTCGACGAAACCCAAGCTGCGTTCGACGAACTCTCTATCCAGCGGACGGCCATCGAGACGTGGAGAAGACGTCAAGAAGTCAACATGAGTCACGCCCGTGAATCAAATGTCACACCCGTGACTCACATGTCTTGCCCGTGACTTTCACGCGTGATCCCTACTTTCTATCGTCCGAATTCAAGCCCACGCTGCATTGATTGAAGCCACCCAGGTACACGCCCGTGACCAAAGTTACACGGGCGTGTAAAGTCCTTTTTCGCCGCATCGCCAAATTCAAGCCCACGCTGCATTGATTGAAGCTGCCCAGGTACACGCCCATGACCAAAGTTACACGGGCGTGCAAAGTCCTTTTTCGCCGCACCGTCACGCAAGACCCACACTGATCTCACAGCCGTGCAGAACAAGTATTACACGCCCTAGGTCACGCCCGTGACCGAGGGCGTGTAACCTGGAAAATTTTCCTATAAATACAGAGGCTCCACTCCAGCATTCCTCTCCCTCCCCCCTGCCCATTTAGGCTGTTCTTGTATAGTTTTCCTTATTTTTCATGTTTTAGTTAGTTTTTAATTAATGCAATTTCCTTTCTTAAGCTTAGTTTAATTTTTGTTTTCATTTCATGCAAGCTAGTTTAGTTTCAATTTCATGCAATGTAATGTAGGGTTTATTTCATGTAATCTCTCTTTTTATGCAATGAAAATTTAAGCTTCCTTTAATTTTCACAAATTCTCTTTCTTCCTCTTAATTTACTCTTGTCTTCTTTATTTTATTTTTATTGTTCTCTTTTAGTTAGTTTTATTTACGCTTCCCTTATCAAATTTTAGTTCAGATAAAATAATAGTTAGCTTTCTCAAAGTAGAAGTACTCGACAGCCCCGAGTTTAAATACGACCTTGATATTTTTTTTAAAATATCATATGCTATACACGATAAGGTACACTTGCCTTTCGAATGAGTAGTTCAAATTATATTAACAAAAACTTGCAAAAACTTTCCCCTTTTCTTTTTTAAATATTTAGAGAATTTGGCTCCGCCGCCGCGGCGTAAACGTCGATATTCCGAAAAAATGAAAGACTATTACTTTTATCATCTCGATAGGTAGGATAATGGTTAGTTCCTCGAAGTAGGATTACTCGCGAGACGCCTCGAGCGCGCCCTTCGAATTCTTATCGCATCGCAGAAAGGATTTTGCAAAACTTAAATTTTTATCATCAAGTTTTTGGCGCCGTTGCCGTGGATTATTTTTTGCCGATATTTTGAAAAAAGAGAGCGTTATTACTTTTATCCTTTTTCTTATTCTTGTTTGTTTAGCTAAAAGAAAAAAAATATCTTCCTTTCTTTTCCTTCCTTTTTTTTATAATTTTCAAAAAATAAAAAATAAAACCTTTTGAAAAAAAAAATTTTGA
The DNA here is from genome assembly GCA_033032865.1 of Dactylorhiza incarnata. NCBI lineage: Eukaryota > Viridiplantae > Streptophyta > Magnoliopsida > Asparagales > Orchidaceae > Dactylorhiza > Dactylorhiza incarnata. Next base: position 14,071,318 of record JAWHQI010000029.1, read on the forward strand.
AAACACAAAAACATTATAAAACTAATCAAAACCAAAAAAATAATAAGTAACTTTTATGTTTCATTTCTTTTTATTTTGTGTTTTTGTTTTAAAAGTAATGTTGCAGGTAATCGTGGTGATCGTCCGTCTCCAAATCAGGGACGCCCTTCTTTCTCCCCTCCCGGTTATTTTTCTTTCATTAATCTTGTGCTTGTATTTTAATTGTTCTCCATACTTAGCTTTCAACATTGGGGACAATGTTGAATTTTAAGTATGGGGGTGTATTTTCCCTTTCTCTTAAATTATAAAATCATAGAAAATTTCCAAAAAAAATTTAAAATCCCAAAATTCCAAAAATATTTACTGTGTACATAGTTTATTTTCGTTTTGTACATAGTTTATTTCTTTTTTTTATTGTCTTTTTCAAAAGAAAAATTAGCTTTTAAAAAAAATTAGAAAACCCAAGAATATTAAAAAAAATAGATAATCGAAAATTTAAATCTTGGAAAGGGACGTTTGGGCTATCATCCCATCACACTCCTAGTACCTTGCGAACCCTTCACCGGGTAGACCTCGGGAAGTCTAAGAATTAACAAAAAATTTTAGTTTTTTTTAGTTTTAGTTTATGTTTAGCATTTTTATTATTTAGATAATATCAAAAATCAAAAAACAAAAAGATAATATCAAAAATCCAAAAAATATAATATCAAAAATTTCAAAAAAAAAATAAAAAACTTTGAAAAAATCCCAAAAATATAAATCATATACCTCTCTTATTTGTTGTTTTTGTGATTTCTTAGAAATCTAGTTCAGAATGTTTATAAGCATGTTTAAGTTTTTAATTGGCTAAATTTTTTGCTAATCATAGTTTGTTAATTTTAAATTTGAGGTAATCTTGATTTAAGAATCATCTTATGATTTTAACTTGATTAGAGAATTTATTTAGCATGACTTCTCTTTTTATTTTTAAATGACTTCATTTTGTAGTGAATTTGCTAAACCTCTTTAGATTTCAATTATATTTTCTTCTAACTTTTTAGATCTTAGGAAATTTAATTTTACTAGAATTTGCTCTCAATATAATTTAAAGCTAGGTAGATTTAATTTCCTTCCTTACCCCTTTGTTGGCAAAAAAAAAGAAGTTTAAAAGATCATATGTCATGGGAATAAGAAGATAAAATTCATTATTCCCAAAACATATGCACCCAAAATATTTGAAAAGATTATATGGCATGGAGTAAGAGGATAAAATTCAATACTCCTAAACCATATACATTTTGGGTTGTTTTTAGAAGAGAAAAAAATAGAGGTGAGAGGATAAAATTTATCACCTCAAATCAAAAATCTCTTCTTTTGCCAAATTTTATGAAATCCCCCTTAGCCAATTATCATTGTTCTAGATTTAGTTTAAGATTATGGAGAGAGCAATATTTAGTAAGTTACTTTTCCTTAAGTTTCTTTTAAGATAGAGTTCTTATAATTTTAATTTAATCTTGTTTTATAATTTCTACAATATTGTTAAGCAAATTAATTTTCTTGAGAAGTCCTTGCCTAAACATTTTTCCCTCTTTTCAAATCATCATCATAATTTAGGACTTAACTTCTTATTGAATTTACTCAACTTAACTTTTGGTTTAAATGAAATTTTAGTTTAAAATTAAAAAATTTTAAGGATGTCTTATAAATTATGTCTCAATTTTGCTCTGGAATAGCAAAACCTCAAGTATGGGGGTATTTGATGAGTAGTATTTATGTGTATTTTAATTATAGTATTTAGGTTAGTTTTAATATAATTTTGTAAATATTATTTATATTTTAGTTTAAAATCACTTCTTTTATAATTTCTGTTCTAAATGTAGTTTTACTTTTATTTTTGTAGAATTTTGGGAAAAATTGGAGAAAAACACAAGTCACGCCCTCAGTCACACCCGTGACCAAGGGCGTGTGACCTAAAGATCTGCGTTCGACAAACCTCGAGTTGCGTTCGACGAAGGCTCTCTGCCCCTGCGTTCGACGAAAACTGAGCTTTGTTCGACGAAACTCGAGCTGCGTTCGACGAATGCTCTCTGCCCCTGCGTTCGACGAAAACGGAGCTGCGCTCGACAAAACCCAAGCTGCGTTCGACGAAATCTCTCTGCCCAGGCGTTCGACGAAACCCGAGCTGCGTTCGACGAACTCTCTATCCAGCGGACGGCCGTTGAGACATGAAGAAGCCGTCAAGAAGTCAACATGAGTCACGCCAGTGACTCACATGTCACGCCCGTGACTTTCGCGCGTGATTCCTGCTTTTTGCCGCGCCGAATTCAAGCCCAAGCTGCATTGATTGAAGCCGCCCAGGTACATGCCCGTGACCAAAGTTACACGGGGGTGTAAAGTCTTTTTTCACCACACCGCCGAATTCAAGCCCACGCTGCATTGATTGAAGCCGCCCAGGTACACGCCCATGACCAAAGTTACACGGGCGTGTAAAGTGCTTTTTTGTCGCACTGTCACGCAAGACCCACGTCGATGTCACAGCCGTGCAGAACAAGTATTACACGCCCTAGGTCACGCCCGTGACCGAGGGCGTGTAACCTAGAAAATTTTCCTATAAATACAGAGGCTCCACTCCAGCATTCCTCTCCTTTCCCCCTGCCCATTTGGGCTTTTCTTGTATAGTTTTCCTTATTTTTCATGTTTTAGTTAGTTTTTAATTAATGCAATTTCCTTTCTTAAGCTTAGTTTAATTTTTTTTTCATTTCATGCAAGCTAGTTTAGTTTCAATTTCATGCAATGTAATGTAGGGTTTATTTCATGTAATCTCTCTTTTTATGCAATGAAAATTTAAGCTTCCTTTAATTTTTACAAATTCTCTTTCTTCCTCTTAATTTAGTCTTGTCTTCTTTATTTTATTTTTGTTGTTCTCTTTTAGTTAGTTTTAATTACGCTTCCCTTATCAAATTTTAGTTACGATAAAATAATTGTTAGATTTCTCGAAGTAGAAGTACTCGACATCCCCGAGTTTAAATACGACCTTGATATTTTCTTTAAAATATCCTATGCTATACGCGATAAGGTACACTTGCCTTTTCGAATGAGTAGTTCGGATTATATTAACAAAAACTTGCAAAAACTTTCTCCTTTTCTTTTTTAAATATTTAGAGAATTTGGCGCCGCCGCCGCAGCGTAAACGTCGATATTCCGAAAAAAGGAAAGACTATTACTTTTATCATCTCGATAGGTAGGATAATGGTTAGTTCCTCGAAGTAGGATTACTCGCGAGACGCCTCGAGCGCGCCTGTCGAATTCTTATCGCATCGCAGAAAGGATTTTGCAAAACTTAAATTTTTATCATCAATCAGCCACAACTCTGATGAGCGTGTCTGCATTATTCCCTTCAAAACTTGAAGGTGATACATCAACGTAATCAGAGGTGGAAGGTGTGCTGTCAGAGTTAGGAGTTGGGATGATCCGGATATCCGGCTCATCATCCTCGTCCAATTGGCGAAGAAATGCAGCACAATCCTTCAAGGCATGATCCATGCTCCGACAAAACAAGCACTGTTTTGCATTTTTCTTCTGCTCAAATTGGATCGGAGATGAATGCAAAAAGGGCATGTGCGGAGCGGACGAGTCACCATAGGACTTATGCGCACCATATGGAGTACTAGACGAAGTCGGTGCTCCAAATACTGGGCCTTGAGTGCTAGGGCTACTGTCTCCCTTTGGACATCAATCACTAGCATGAGATATATCTCCGCACAAACGACAACGAATATTAAATGAAGCCCATATTGTGTGAAGATAACAAGATTCAAAAGAAAAACACTATTGTGCAAAATTCTACACCCAACAATAAATTACTAAGCAACCTAAATTAAAACAAGAAAATGGAATAAAAATAACTGAAATAAAATAAGGATGCAATTTACAAATGGAAGGGCTTCTCTCTCAGATTCTCCCTCTCTAGAAAACTCACATGACTGTGTTCCCCGGCAATGGTGCCAAAAACTTGATGCATAAATCTAGCACACCGCTAAAGGCGGTAGCGAGACTTCGGCACGAAACGGCAGTATACCGATCGTTCAAGTACTATAAAATGTGGGAGTGAATCCCCAAGTATCGAATCTCTAAGGAACACAGTAAGGTGGAGTTTACTTTTGAGGAAGGACTTGAGACCGAAGTCCTTTAGGTCGGATGGATTGCGGAAAAGGGGGGTGATTTGGATTGTGGAAAATAAAAGAAAACAACTACAACTACTCCTATGCAATGCCACAATGCAATGCTTCGCCGGGCGGGATGGAAAACTAAATGGGCCACTATGCACCGATTTGCAAGGGCGGATGGATGAGTAGGCAAGCGGATGGAGTGGTAAGTGTGGAATCGAACTGTGCAGGCCTTGAGCGCACTGATTTGTTAGGCGAATGAATTACACAGGTTGCTATGCCACGCTTCGCTAGGCAGATGGAAGAGTAGGCTTGCGGATGTAGTGGGTCACACCGACAGAGTCGAGGTGGATTACACGGGCCGTTAGCACCGCTTAGCTTGGCGGATGGAAGAGTAGTCTTACAGAATGGGCGAGTAGGCTAGCGGAATGGAGTGGAGGGTGGAGTGGATTTGGTGGCACACCTCATTCACACATATAAACAAGTTAATTTCATAAAAATGAAATGGACGTTACAAACCATGGTATATAGTGCACATCATCAAAATATAAGAAATCTAGCATATACAATCATCAAAATAAAAGGGGAGAAAGCAAAGAATCGACCCAATCCGAAACCTTATTGAAGATTCACGGTTGGAATCGCTGGGTTGTCAATCCGCGTCCAAGCTTGGTCCTCAACTGCGTCCGGGGTAGAGAAGGCTGTCACTACCTTCCAATGGCCCATCTTCTTCGTGTCACGATCCGGCCGCACAACCAAGCTTCCTTCTCCTTGGATAATGGTGGATGTTGGGCTAGATCCCTCTCCTTGGAGCTCGAGGATGATGGAGGAGTCCTAAGGGGTGGAGAACCTGCAGAAAGGGCAAAAACGGCGGAGTTCTTGGGCACGGGAAAGAAGATTGATCACGCGAACTCCTTGATTAGGTCGAGATCTGCAGCTTTTATAGAAAAAAATCAAAAAATTGGTCACGCACGGTCGAACGCACGACGGTGCGTGAATCGTGCGATATTAATCGAGAACAAAGTATAGGAAGACAAAGCAGCCATGCTCGTGTGTTTTACTCATGCACGGTCGAAGCCGACCGTGCGTAAAAATGCACTGGCAAATTCAGAAACCTCGAATTCCGGCAAACAACAGGAGGTCGTGCATTTTGTTTGCGCACAGTTGAGGCCAACCGTGCGTGAAGAAAATGCACGAGCGGGGCAGATCACCATATTGACTAGCCGATCATTTCGCACGACTGTGCGTCAAGTGAATGCACGACTGTACGATTCATACAGGATGAATTTTGGGAAATATGGATGATCTACCCACCTGCACAATGAAACCACACACCTCCAGCACAAGTATAGTAACAAAAAAAGAATGGGGAGCACAATGTCCTTGCCCCCAATAAAATAGTGCGCAATTGCACACCATAATGGGTCTAAATGAGCACTTAAAGTGAAAGTGCAAACAAATAAAATAAAAGCAATTAAGAACTGAAATTGAAGTGCAAGAACAAAAAAAACAACCTAGATGAGTCCGGAAATCACTATATAAACCAAACTCATCAATCAGATAGAGGGAGAGAATTCTACCCAGGTTCTTGCAAACATTCCTTAATTCTTTGAAAAATAACTTCTCCCCAGGAAGTTTTCCTTATCAGAATGATTCTTGTCATAAGGTCAAACATATATTGGGAGATTATGTCGTGAGACCCAGGCTTGCAGAGAATAGCTTTTCCCACTATATCTGACAGAAGTTTGCCTCTTTGATTGAAGAATTTCCTTTTCAATGATCCTGTCTTGGCATCACTGTGCACAACCCACTTCAAAGCCTTTTTCTTATCCTTGTCAGATTTTTCTTCCTCCTCATCCTGACTGCATGAGGGAATTTATAAGGCTTTCTCTGTATTTTGGCTGAGGATATTTTCATATTTTCTCCTCCTATCTTAGACTTCAGAGATGACTTGGAGGAAGACAACATTGCATTGCTGAACCATTCCAGAAATTCAGTTCTGAGAATGCCAGTTGGTTTCAAAAGAATATACTCCAGACCTTGAGCTTCAGGGAGTTGAATCACTCCATTTATCTATTCTAGAGCATGGGAAAATCCATTCCTTACAATCTCATAACCCTCCAGAAGATCCTTTGAACTCTTTGGCGCCATTTTTGCTGTAGAAGAAGGCGATGAGACGGATGGGAATATGATTCATCTCGGCGGCTAGGGAAGAAGGGTTTGTATCTTTCGTTAATTAAAAATGGCCTTTTTATATAGCCTTGATTTATGTTTTGATTACCCTTAATGATTAAAGTTTAGTAAACCTATTATCTTCTTGGAATTTAGATCATTTGGGGTTGCATTTAGACATTCTGTGATTGAACCAGCCCATCTCAGCGGAAACGCTGAGACGGTGACCTAAACCGCTGGGACAGATCACTGTCAACCGCTGGGACAATTTAGCCGTCTCAGCGGTTCAACTAGGTTTTTTCCCAGCTGTCTCAGCGGCTCAGCTAAAACAAACTCTGCTGTTTTAGCTGACTTTACTACCTAATCATTAAACCATTTGAGATTTGATTGTTTGAAGGCCTAACCATGACACTAAGAGTATTGATATTGATGGGGCTAAACTATGCTTGCAAATGATAACGGCAAGTGTACCGTATCGAATGTAGTATAGGTTATTAAAACAAGGTCGTATTAGACTCGGGGCGGTTGAGTACTCTTACTTCAAGAAAATCTCTATTATTTTATCAAATAGAACTTGGGAGTGATTTTGCAAAGGAAAATAAAAATAAGATTAAAACGACGAGTAAAAAGGGCTAGCACTAGATCTTTGAATCACCTTGGAATAAAAGGATAGAAGAAACAAGAAAATCTAGATCTCTTAGGAAATTTGCTTTGACCGTGGAGGTTCCCGAATTATGAACGTACCTCTCTCGAGGATACGCCCAACTAAGATTAGGTGGATCAACCGAACTCTCGTTCTATAATTGAACCTAATACTTGCTTTATCGTAATGAACCCCTCTATTGGATTTGACTCCAATCAGGGAGATTTATGTCATCCTTACTAAAGGGTTGCATTCAACTCTCTTTATCCTTGAATGATCGATTCGTCTTACGAGCTTGTTCGGCTAACTAAAGAACGAAGACAAAAACGAGAATTATATATCGAAAATATAATCTCATTTCATTAAAATCAAGGATAAATCGAAAGTATTTCCAAGAAGAGAAAAAGATGTTCTAAATTACTTCATGATAATTATTTTTCCTCGGATCATCTCGATCGAGTACTAAAAGAAATCTAAGTACTCATGGAGATAGAGGAATTAAAGAAGGTAAAAGAACACATGAAGAGGGGAGGAGAAATAAGAGAATAGAACTATTTTATTAATTGCAATTGAAAAGAAATACAAGCTAGAAATTGAAAATTACAACTATTGGAATAAAAGGACAACTACAAGACTACTAAAACATGAAAATAAAACAAGAAATGGAGATTTGAACTCCCAAAATTTCTCCTTAAACATCTGCTGGAGCTGGCTTTATATAGCTGAAAAAATGAGGTTACACGCCCTTGGTCACGCCCGTGACCAAGGGCGTGTAAGGGGCGTGATCGAAGCAGCAGCGGAGAGGACGCCTTCTGGAGTAATTGCGAGCGTTTCGGTCGTGTGACGCCCTAGGTCACGCCCGTGACCTGGGGCGTGTAATCTTGAAATAGTGCTGCTGGCGGGAAACTCTGGCGGGAAGAAGTGTGGGGCGAGTCACGCCCGTGACCTGATGTCACGCCCAAGGTCACGCCCGTGACCTGGGGTGTGTGACTTTAAATGACGTGACAGACATGCTCTGGATGCTGTGGCGAGTCGTGGTCGTGATACTGGGTCACGCCCTTGGTCACGCCCGTGACCTGGGGCGTGTACTTGGCGAATTCTTCACGGAACACTCCCTGGTGGAGGAATTGGGTCTGGAACACATCTTTGACTGTCACGCCCTTGGTCACGCCCGTGACCTTGGGCCTGTACTTTGGATATTTACTCAAAGTGCCCAGAAAACCTGCAAAACATAAAATAAGCTTAAATTAGTTGAAGAAATTAAAAAGGAACAGATTAAATAAGAAAATACATATAAATTATATAAATTCAATTTAGAACCATATTAAAATAATACTAAAAGATGAGTACAAAAAGTACTCATCAAACACCCCCATACTTGAGTTTTTGCTATTCCAAAGCAAAAGAGTGAGGAAAGAATTACAAGACATCGATAATATTTCTAATTAACTAAAATTTTATTAAACCATGAATAAGTTAAAGGCAAATTTTAGGAATTCAAGAATTAAGTCATAAGTTATGTTGATAATTTAAAAAGAGAAATTTGTTTAGCTAACTACTTCTCAAGATAATTATTTAGCAATCAAAATTATAGAAATTTTCAAACAAAATTAGATTGAAATTATAGACACTCTAATATAAAAGAAGCTTAAGGAAAAGACACCTACTAAAATACTGCTCTCTCAATAATTTAGTTTAGGACTAGAAATAATGAAATTGGCTAGGAATGGGTTTGAACGAAATGGCAAATGAAGAGTTCTTGAATAGAGGTGATGAATTTTATCCTCTCACCTCATTTGAATACGAAATTGTATATGTTTAGGAAAATAATGAATTTTATCCTCTTATTTTCCATGCCATATAATCTTTTAACAATTCTCTTCAATAAAAAACCCAAAATGTATATGTTTTAGATGTAATGAATTTTATCCTCTTACATCATGACATATAATCTTTTAAATGATTTTGGGTGCATATGTTTTAGGAAATAATGAATTTTATCCTCTTATTTCCATGACATATGATCTTTTTCTACATTTTTTTTATTTGCCAACAAAGGGTGAGGGGGGAGAAATACTTCTAGTTTATAAATTAAACTATTTTGAGAGCAACATTTTAGTGGAATGAGATTTCCTAAGATCTTAAAGTTAAAAGTGAATATAACAAAAAAAATCTAAAGATGTTTAGGCAATTTACCACAAAGTGAAGCTATTTAAAATTAAACGGAGAAGTAGTGCTAAATTAACTCTCTAATCGAATTAAAAACATAAAGTGTTTCTTAAAACTAAATTACTTCAAATTTAGATTTAACAAATTCTGATCAAATAAAATAATTAGCTAAATTAAAAATGTAGGAATTCTTATAATCGTACCTCAAACTAAATTTCTAGAACAATAAAAACAACATGGCTAGGCGTATTTATTATTTTTTAATTATTTCTTGGACTTCCCAAGGGCTACCCGGTGAAGGGTTCGCAAGGTAGTAGGAGCTGTGATGGGAATTCAAGCCCAAAGCGCCCTTTCCAAGAAATTAGATTTTTATAAGTTATATATATATATATTTTTTAAATAAATAAAAATACAAGAAAAGCTAAGCTACACCCCCATACTTAAAATTAAACATTGTCCCCAATGTTTAAAACTAAGTATGAAGAACACTTGAAAATAAATTTTTTGTAAAACTGAAATTAAAGATAAGCAAGGGGTGCCTCCCAAGAGCGCTTTCTTTTTCCCGTCTTTAAGCTAGACGGTTATTGTTAGGAAAAAGGAAATTTAAAAGAGAGGTGGACAGCCAACTCCCTTAATTTGCGCTGAGGAAAATGTGCCGGCGTCAGTCGCCCGGCTACTCCTCCGTTTATCTTGTGATTCTCCTTTTGTCCTTGAACTTAAATATGTAAATCCAAATCACCTATACATACCAGAGGTGATTTGAATTTATAAAGATGGGCGGCATATGGATCATCAATTAATTGGGGTAGCAACGGCTCATCTTCAACCTGGAAATTATTAGTATAAAGAGAATCACAATTAAACTTGTCAGATAATATTTCGCAAGGAGGAGGCGCTTGCGAAAATAAATGATTAAGCTTCGGTTGTTCCTTTTCTATAATAATTATTTCTTTAGAAAAATCTAGTGTATTATCAAGCGGAATTAAATTTTCGGACACTAAATTTTCATGAATTTTTGGTTGGATAGAAGAAATTCGCGAGTATTCATGACAAAGAAAATAAAATCCGGGTGAAGTAGGGGAAGAAACTTGTTCTTCTTCTATTTCATCCGGGGTGCCCATAACTTTAAGAAATTCTTGGTAAAGTAATTTTTCTTCATCTTCGGTAAAAGAAGTTATGGGATTACATGAAACCACATGTTCCTCCATAACTAAATCATCCAAAGGTGGAGAAAAAATACTAGTAGAAATAAAATTTTCCTCTAAAATTTGGGGGGTAGTATCTATTTGAATCGGCGGACATTCCCCAAAATTAGAGTACGAAGGTTGCGGCGCAAAAGAAGAAGAACAAGAATTCGGTTCTAAAGATTTATCTTCGTTGCCCCGTAAACTATCCGGGTGACCTTGCCACCAAGAATAATCTACTTCGGGGATAGAAGAAAAATTATTAGAAGCCGAAAAATTATTCTCGTGAAAATTAGAGAAAACACTAGACGAAATGATATTTTCCTCTAAATTTTTGCGGGAAGTATCTATATGAATTGGCGAAATTTCCCCCAAATTAGAGAACGAAGACAGCGGTGTATAAGAAGAAAAACAAAAATTCGGAACTAAAGATTTATCTTCATTGCTCTGAGAATTATCCGGGTGAGCTTGCCACGAGGAATAATCTACTTCGGAGCTAGAAGAACAATTATTAAATGCCGAAAAATTATTTTCATTAAAATTTGAAAAATTAATTTCATCAAAGTTTGAAAAATTTTTAAAAGATGAAAAATTATGATCGTTGTTATTATCAAAATTATTTTCATAATATTGAGGATAATTATTTTCATAATAATTATTTTGAGAATAAGAATGCAAATAACATTCCTCACTTTGATGAGGCGCAACACAATAATGACAACTAAATTGGCGTCTTCGCGCGGCTTGTAAGAGCTCGATTTGGTGTCGAAGTACGGTAATTTTAACGACCGCTTCTACTAATTTCATAATAAGAATTAAAAAAGAAACAACTTTCACTTAAATGAATGGAATTTAAAAAAAAATATTTTTATTATATATATATTTTTTTTTTCAAAAAGCGGGTTAAATTAGTCCCGGACTTCCCAAGATCTACCCGGTGAAGGGTTTGCAAGGTACTAGAGGCTATGATGGGAATTCAAGCCCAAAGCGTCCTTTCCGAGAATTTAGATTGCGCTTTTTAAGATTTTTTTTTTATATATATAAAAAAAATAAAGAGAAGGGGGAGAAGAATGAGAACGATAAAATTAATAAATATTTCTTTTTTCGAAATATCAACCGTGTCCCCGGCAATGGCGCCAAAAACTTGATGGGGCAAAACTATGCTTGCAAACAATAACGGCAAGTGTACCGTATCGAATGTAGTATAGGTTATTAAAACAAGGTCGTATTAGACTCGGGGCAGTTGAGTACTCTTACTTCAAGAAAATCTCTATTATTTTATCAAATAGAACTTGGGAGTGATTTTGCAAAGGAAAATAAAAATAAGATTAAAACGACGAGTAAAAAGGGCTAGCACTCGAACTTTGAATCACCTTGGAATAAAAGGATAGAAGAAACAAGAAAATCTAGATCTCTTAGGAAATTTGCTTTGACCGTTGAGTTCCCGAATTATGAACGTACCTCTCTCGAGGATACGCCCAACTAAGATTAGGTGGATCAACCGAACTCTCGTTCTATAATTGAACCTAATACTTGCTTTATCGTAATGAACCCCTCTATTGGATTGGACTCCAATCCGGGAGATTTATGTCATCCTTACTAAAGGGTTGCATTCAACTCTCTTTATCCTTGAATGATCGATTCGTCTTACGAGCTTGTTCGGCTAACTAAATAACGAAAACAAAAATGAGAATTATATATCGAAAATATAATCTCATTTCATTAAAATCAAGGATAAATCGAAAGTATTTCCAAGAAGAGAAAAAGATGTTCTAAATTACTTCATGATAATTATTTTTCCTCGGATCATCTCGATCGAGTACTAAAAGAAATCTAAGTACTCATGGAGATAGAGGAATTAAAGAAGGTAAAAGAACACATGAAGAGGGGAGGAGAAATAAGAAAATAGAACTATTTTATTAATTGCAATTGAAAAGAAATACAAGCTAGAAATTGAAAATTACAACTATTGGAATAAAAGGACAACTACAAGACTACTAAAACATGAAAAAAAACAAGAAATGGAGATTTGAACTCCCAAAATTTCTCCTTAAACATCTGCTGGAGCTGGCTTTATATAGCTGAAAAAATGAGGTTACACGCCCTTGGTCACGCCCGTGACCAAGGGCGTGTAAGGGGTGTGATCGAAGCAGCAGCGGAGAGGGCGCCTTCTGGAGTAATTGCGAGCGTTTCGGCCGTGTCACGCCCTAGGTCACGCCCGTGACCTGGGGCGTGTAATCTTGAAATAGTGCTGCTGGCGGGAAACTCTGGCGGGAAGAAGCGCGGGGCGAGTCACGCCCGTGACCTGATGACACGCCCGAGGTCACGCCCGTGACCTGGGGCGTGTGACTTTAAATGACGTGGCAGACGTGCTCTGGATGCTGTGGCGAGTCGCGGCCGTGATACTAGGTCACGCCCTTGGTCACGCCCGTGACCTGGGGCGTGTACTTGGCGAATTCTTCACGGAACGCTCCCTGGTGGAGGAATTGGGTCTGGAACACATCTTTGAATGTCACGCCCTTGGTCACGCCCGTGACCTTGGGCATGTATTTTGGATTTTTACTCAAAGTGCCCAGAAAACCTGCAAAACATAAAATAAGCTTTAATTAGTTGAAGAAATTAAAAAGGAACAGATTAAATAAGAAAATACATATAAATTATATAAATTCAATTTAGAACTATATTAAAATAATACTAAAAGATGAGTACAAAAAGTACTCATCAGATGTGACAACATTTTTAGTCATAACATAACAGGCATAATATCATAGATGACTGAAAGAAGGAAAAACTTGTCACTATTCAATATTTAACATACCTAATTCAATTTTGAAAGAATTAAATTTAGCCTCATCCATTTGATTTGTAAAGATATCAGCAACTTGATTGTCAGTGGGGACAAATTCAAGGCAGATATCTTTACATTCAACATGTTCTCTAATTTAATGATATCTTATCTCTATGTTCTTTGTCCTACTATGAGAGACAGGATTCTTAGCAATAGAGATAGCACTGGATGAGTCATAATATAGAGGAGACTCGCTTACCTTGAGGTTGTAGTCCTCTAACTGATGTTGTATCCACAAAAGTTGTGCACAAACTGGTCTGCTTCTTGCAGCTCCAAGATATCAACCTCCTTCCTACGAACTGACAAGTACCACTTGTGCTTTTCCTGTCTTCTTTTCATCCTGCAAAATATGTATCTGAGAATCCTGTAAGTTCAAAATCATTTTTCTTAGGGTACCAAAGGCCAAGATGTAGGCTGCCTTTAAGGTATCTCAAAAATCTCTTTGCAGTTGAGTAGTGAGATTCCTTAGGGCATGCCAGGTACATATCACAAACACATGTAGCAAACATAATGTCTGTTCTACTTGCAGTTAGATACAATTGGGATCCAATAATGCACATGTACATTGATTCATCAAAGGTCTTGCCCTTCTCATCCTTGTCTAAGGAAATGTTGGACCCCATGAGAGTTTTCATGGTGGAAGATGATTCCATCCAAACTTCTTAATAAGCTCCCTAGTGTACTAAGTTTGAGAGATAAATATCCCCTCATCAGACAGTTTCACTTGGAGGCCTAAAAAGTAATTGAGCTCTCTCATACACCTCATCTCAAACACCCCCCTTCATAAGGTTGTCAAACCTTTTGCAGAGGTTGCCATCGGTAGACCCTAATATTATGTCATCAACATATATTTGGACTAGAAGACACATGCCCTTTGTTTCCCTAAGAAACAATGTGCTTTCTATCTTTCTCCTCAAGAATTTGTTCTTGATGAGAAAGCTAGACAAGGTCTCATACCAAGCCCTAGGGGCTTGCTTTAGACCATATAGAGCTTTCCTAAGTAAATACACGTGAGAGGTGAGGGTTGGATGCACAAAACCTGATGGTTGTTCAACATATACCTCTTCCTTCAAGTCACCATTGAGGAATGATGATTTGATATCCATCTGGTATACTTTGAACCTCTTGTGGGAAACATAGGCAAGGAATAACCTAATTGCTTCTAACCTTGCAACTGGGGCAAAGGTTTGATCAATGTCTATACCCTCTTCTTGTCTATAGCCCTTGGCTACTAGTCTAGGCTTGTTTTTGATGATGATTACATTTTCATCCAACTTGTTTCGGTATATCCATTTGGTGCCAATGATGTTGTATCCTTGAGGTTTTGGCAGCAACTTCCATACCTTGCATCTTTTGAATTGAAGAAGCACTTCTTGCATGGATTGAATCCAGAATGTATCTTGGTTGGCTTCTTCAAACTTCTTGGGATCCCTTTATGATAGGAAGGTCAGGAATAGGGCTTCATTGTGAGCCCTGCTTCTTGTTTGTACACCTTGGTTCTGGTCTCCAATGATTTGTTCTCTTGGATGATCCCTTAAGTGTCTTGTTGCTGCAGGCAACCTGTCCTGTATTTGTTGTATTTCATCTACTAGTTCAGCAATATCTTCAGTAGCTTGCACTTCTTCATCTTCAGGAATTGCAGCATCTGTATAGACTTTACTACTGCTGGGTGTGTCTTGCACAGACATCTTTTCCATTGCCTTTTCACATCCTGTCAAAATAGAAGAACTAGACCATCCCTTATATATCACGCTGGTCTCATCAAATACCACATGCATAGACTCTTCTACAACATGAGTCTTCTTGTTATAAAATCTATAAGCTCTGCTATGTGAGTTATAGCCAACAAGAACCCACACATTGCGTTTCTCTGCAAACTTTGTTAATTGAGATTTTCCATTGTTTAAAAAGTTGCATTTGGAATCAAAGATTCTAAAGTATGAAATTGTTGGTTGTTTGCCTTTCAGAATCTCATAGGGGGTAATTCCATGAACCTTATTGATGGAAGCTCTATTGAGAACATAACATGCAATATTGACTACCTCAGCCCAGAAATATTCTGGGAGTGAGGAGTCACTAATCAATGTTCTCCCAGCTTCTATCAAGGTCCTATTCCTCCTCTCAGCCACACCATTTTTTTGTGGAGTCATTGGGGAGGAGAACTCTTGGGTGATACCAAATTCGTGACAAAACCGTGTCATGGCTCCAGATTGAAATTTTGTGCCATGGTCAGTCCTAGTCCTGACCACAATACATTGCAAGTCATTCTGAATTGCCTTGACATGGTTTATAAAGACATTTAAAGTATCAGATTTCTTCTTAAGGAAGAATACCCATGCATATTTTGAGTGATCATCAACAGTCACCGAAGTATACAACTTTCCACCTAGGCTCTGAATTGGTAAAGGACCAAACAAGTCCATGTGCAATAGATATAGACATCATACAGTGTCTTTGGAGCCAATAATTTTAATGGTGGCCCTTGTTTGCTAACCCATTTGGCAAGCATGACAGGGACCACTTTTAATACATTTCAAGTTTGGACTATTCCTAACAAGTTTTTAGAGAATAGTCTATACATTGTCTTGTAGTTAATGTGGGCAAGTCTCTTGTGTCATTGAACACACAGAGACTCATTTTCATTGGCCACAAGACATACAGATGATAGAGAATTATTGCATATAAAATCTAAACAATAAACATTCCCACTCCTAGTGCCTGAGATAATGGTCACTGAGTCATTAGACTTTTTTATCAAGCACTTGTCATTGTGGAATTCAATGACATAGCCTAAGTCACATAGTTGACTTATGCTTACAAGGTTGTGTTGCAACCCTTCAATATAAGATACCCTTGTGATTGAAACTATGACATTGGAAATCATACCATATCCTTTGGTGATTCCCTTTTTGGATTCACCAATGATGACTTTAGGCCATTCTTCACAGGTGTGTAGTCCTGTAGAAGACTTCTGGTGCTTGTCATGTGCCTAGAGCACCCACTGCCCAAGTACCATATTTATTTAAAACTGGTACTTGAACTAACCTGCAAGAAGGAATTTAGTTACCCTTAGGAGCCCAAATTATTTTGGGTTCTATGTCCTTGTTAGCATGATAAGATGATCTCAAACTTACTGCACCCTTTGTAGGAAGGCTCTTCTTTGCACTTGGCACATTGGGATTGTGCCAACAATCTATGGCAAAGTGTCCACCTTACCACAGTACCAGCATTCATGAATGTTGTATCTCCTCTTCTGAACATGTCTTGAGGAAGGAACATTAATATGCTTGTGTTCAAGAGGGGAGACAACAACTGTTTTCTTGTTCCTTACAGCAATGATCTGGCTGAATGTTAATCTGTGGACAGTCTTGGCACCCTTTGTCTTAATGGCATAAGATTTCTTTGGCTTGGGAGCTAGGCAAGATTGGTTGGGATCAGACACTGAGCAGCATGGCTTGTCTATAGTTTGACAACAGTCATGTTCTTTGCTGGAATGAACTTGGAAGAGCTAGTTTCCCTACTCTTGAATGATGGAACTGAAGTACCAAATACAAATGGTCCAGGTTGGGCCATTTGAATTTCTTCATGGGGATCCTTCATATCACTCATTCACATGCCCTTTCTTCCACAATGGGAAGGAGTGTGTTCCTTCCCATAGGAGCTTCCATTCTTCCAGTGACCATACATACTGTCATGGCCATACCTGTTAGAGGGAAATAATACCTTTTGAAAGGTGGTATGCGGCTTAGCCTTATTCTTGCTCTTTCCTCCACTCCCTTCTCCTACTTCCATTTTATTGAACCCTAATCCTCTTCTATTGGTTTGAGAGGAAAAGGTGTCAATAATGGGAAGCACATATTTGTGCTTGGAGAATTGAGCCACTAGGCTCTTTTCTTTGAGAAGCTTCTCCTCAAAGTCCTTGATGACCTTGTTCTTTTGGGATATGGTGCTCAAGTGAACAATTATTGTCCCCTTTAGATGGTTTATCTCTTTACACATCTGAGCCACCAGGGTAGGCGACTCAGTGCTCCCTTTCTCAGCCAACTTAAGGGAAGCAATTTCTTGGGCTTGCGTCTTGGCCAGCTTCTTGCTCTTTTTCAGAGCTTCCAAGAGAGCACTATACCTGTCAATCAATTGATTGACATCTTCCTTAGATTCTGAATCACTTCTACCCTTAGGTGAAGGTGCTTCAGATTTTGGGCTTGTCTCATATTCAGAAGAGCAATGAATAAGTACTTGTTCATTGTCAGAGTTGTTCTGAATTTCTTTCTCATTAATTATGTCCATCAGGCCTAGCTGATATTTGTCCTCTTCATCCTCCTCAATGTCACTGTCCGAATGTGACATAGGGGCCCTGATTCCAATCTTGGAAGCAGGAAAAACTTCATTCTCTTCTGCTGCAAACAGCCCAATGTAGGCTTCCTCTTCTTCATCTGAATCAGAAGTTGAGGATGCAGATTCACTCTAGCTTTTACCTTTCTTTTCTAGGAAGGATTTTTCACGTTTCCTATCCTTTTGGTGATAATGTTTCTTATCACCTTTCTCCTTCCTCTTGACTAGACAGTTAGCAATGACATGTCTAGGCTAGCTGCAATAATAATAAATGATATTATTTGAAACATGTTTACCAGGTTTAGATTCATACATGTCACCCTTGGTGTGCTGTCTTTCAGATTTGTTGTGGTCCTTCTTGGAATGTGAGGAGGAGGGCTTATTCTTCCACTGCTTCCTCCTCATAATCTTCTTGAACTACCTTGAGAAGGCAGCAAACTTCTCATCGGATGAAGAGTTGTCTGAAGTGTTGTTCTCAGACTTTTAAGATTCAGAACTCCTTCTTGAATGAGACAGCAATCTGGCTTTGCTCTTCTTGGAGCTGTCAGCTTTGAGAGAAACAGCTCTTTCCCTTGCATGAGCCCTGATGGAAGTGTCCTCTTCATTCCTTGCAGACAACTGCATCTCATAAGAGATCAACTTCCCAAATAAAGTATGGGTAGGAGTTTCACCCAGCTTGGCCACTTCCCTGATGGAACATATCTTTGTGTCCCAGTCTCTAGTTAGAGATCTTAGGAACTTGTCATTTAGCTCATAGTCACTAAATACTCTTTCATAGGTTCTTAGTTCATTAACTATTCCTAAGAACCTTTCATAACATATCGAATTGCTTTCCTGGCTCAGCTGCCTGAAAGCTTCATACTCTTGATTGAGGAGTGATTTTATATCATCCCTCAACTCAGTTGTCCCTTCCATACACACCACTAGTGTATCCCACATCTCCTTGGATATTGTGCAGTGCACCAAGTTCTGTAAGGTGGAGTCATTAATTGCATTAATAATGATATTTTGAGCTCTTTTGTCCATTGTGAATAATGCAAGTTCATCCTTGGTTAAATCATTATAAGCCTTGGACACTCTCCTAGTTGGATCTATGGTGGAGGCTGTTTGAAAAGTGAAGGGGCCTTGCTTCACAGTGATGTAGATCCTTGGGTCTGATGCCTCCATAAAAAACCTTACCCATTGCTTCTATATGCCAATGTTTTCTTTGTTGCATATGTGCAACTTCATAGACCCCATCTCCTTCTACAATCCAGTGGAGGTCATTGGATTCAGATATGATAACTCCTTTGTAGGGTCTGGTCGGACAGTTATGTCCTTCTTGACCAACCTCCCTCTGATACCACTTGAAAGTTTGTTAGGATGTAGTCTTAATCACCTAAAGGGGGGGGGGGGTGAATAGGTCTCTTTTGTTTTAAGCCTTAGCCTAGTTGTTTTCTGAGTTAATGTTAGTAATAAATTAAGCACACAGAAAACACACAAGCATTTATAGAGGTTCCTCATGATAGGGTGTCTTGAGTAGTACTCTTTCCCCCTTCACCTTTCTAACAATGAGTTAGACAAGGCCAACTCCTCCAATCTTATCTCCAAGAGCTTACAACTCAGATCCCTCAGGATCGATCAGGTTTTCCAAACACTACCTCAGGCTCAACAACCCTACCTCAGGCAAAGCAGCCCTACCGACTCAGACCCATCAAGAAGTCCTACCTCAGATCTCCACAGAGATCCTACACTTAAGCTGAACTCTCAGCTCTATACTCATGCCCAACAACCCTACTTCCTCAGGCAAAAAGCCCTACAAACTTATAACAAATATGATCCTATAGAAGTTATAAAATAAGCTTGCAACAGAATATGAAATAATTAGATCTTTCAGCCTTTGGTCTTCTGTTGCAGAATAACTGCAGTAGTAGTCTTGAAATAGGGAACAGTTCAATGCTTCAATCCTGCACCATTCTGATCCTTCTTTTCACTAGATGAATGAGGATCAACTTGCTCTTCTTGAATCACTCAGGTAGAGCAAAATTTCTCTTCTTGTAGCTTCAGGAAGCAGGAAGAGAAATCTTCTTGACAGCCGTCAATGAAACAGTAGTATGTTAGTTCTTTTTCCAAAAAGCTCTCTTCTTCAAAGCCCTAAGTTGTTCTTTTATACTTCTTCAGTCTTCAATGGCTATTAGATGTCCTCTGACAAAGTATGGAGGTGATTGGGGCACCTTATCTTACTTTTCTGCATCTTGTGCCAAAAGCAAAAACCTCCAGTACATTTTAATCTGTCTTAGCGGTTGGGCTGAGACAGCTGCCAGTCTAAGCGGGCTTCTATCCTGTCTCAGCGGATTCGCTGAGACATATAGTTATCTTAGCAGATTTCCTCTATCTGCAGCTCAGCAGGCCCAGACTCCTTATCAGCGGCTCCTGGCCTTGCCTCAGTGGTTCAGCTGAGACTGTGAACTCATCTCAGCAGTTTTGGAAGTACACCATTGAACTTATTCCACACCTTGGAATAACCTAACCCTGCATAGTCATGACGTAGAATAGGGTTTATCAAATACAACTTATACTTAACATTGAGTGTGATGCTTCTTCAAATCAATGGGACATTGAGGGTAAAATTCCCAACAACAAGTGCCCGTCATAAAAGCTCCATCACTCCATCTATCTCCTGCATTGGAACCAGCTTCTTCTTTTCCTGCAGCATGCCCTGGCTGAAGATTGACTCTACAATCTATCTTGAAATTACCAAGCTGATTGCACCTATATCTCCTTGGTCCTTCCTTCTTCTTTCCATCACGCTTAGGAACATTACTCCTCTCCTGCTGATATGAAGTTGACGGTCCATCACTAACAGATGTCTTCATCTTCTTGTCCCCTCTCTTCTTCTTGCCATAATAGAGAACTTCGCTTGCTTCTCTAGAGATAGATACCCCAGCCATATACTGTGCCAATCTCTCTTACAAAGCAAGCAAGTTTTCCAGCTCTAGCAACGATCGTTAATTGGCCCAACCTTGAACAGAAGTGACAAAGGCCACATACTCCCTCAGCAAGCCATGGATTATGTGCCTCTTCAACCTTGCTTCTGAAATAGGTTCATCCAGGTCCAAAGTTGATATCTCCGTGCATAGGTTCTTCATTTTCAAGAAGAAAGATGAAATGGACAAATCTCCTTGAGTTGCTTTCGCCAACTCATTTTCAAGAAACTATAGTCAAGCTACGTTCTTCTTGTTGAACAAGCCATCCAAGGCTGTCCAAATCTTAGCAGCTGACCGACATCCAATTATGTGGTCAAACAGCTCTGGAATGATAGCACGCTTGAGAGTGAACTCTGCCTTAGCATTTGTTCTCTTCCAATAATTCGTTTGGTCAGCATTTCCTTCAGCAGATACTGTACAACCCTCATATTTTCCAAGTAAGCTAAGCCCCTAGGACGTGGACTAGTTCTCTGCACCCTATTGCTTTGGTAAGATGGTTTAGTTCCTCTACCTCCAGGTGAAGGTAAGCACCTAGGACGTGGACTGGTTCTCTGCCCCCAGTTGCTTTGGTAAGAAGTTGTTGAATTCCTGTGTCTCCAGGTAAGCTAAGCCCCTAGGACGTGGACTAGTTCTCTGCCCCTAGTTTCTTTGGTAAGATGGTTGAGCTCCTCTCCCTCCAGGTGAAGGTTAGCACCTAGGACGTGGACTAGTTCTCTTCCCCCAGTTGCTTTGGTAAGATGGTTGAGTTCCTCTGCCTCCAGGTAAGGGTAAGCACCTAGGATGTGGACTGGTTCTCTCCCCCCAGTTGCTTTGGTAAGATGGTTGTGTTCCTCTGCCTCCAGGTGAAGGTAAGCACCTAGGACGTGGACTAGTTCTCTGCCCCAAGTTGCATTGGTAAGATGGTTGAGTTCCTCCACCTCGAGGTGAGCTCGGCTCCCTGGTAGGTGTGGAGTTTCCTCCCCCTACAGGTGAGCTTGGCTCGCTGTTAGGTGTGGAGTTTCCTCCACCTCCAGGTGAGCTCTGCTCCCTGTTAGGTGTTGAGTTCCTCCACCTCCAGGTTAGTTTGGATCACTTTTAGGTGTGGAGTTCCCTCCCCCTCCAGGTGAGCTTGGCTCCCTATTAGGTGTGGAGTTTCCTCCACCTCCAGGTGAGCTCGGCTGCCTGTTAGGTTTTGAGTTCCTCCACATCCAGGTGAGCTCGGCTCCCTGGTAGGTGTGGAGTTTCCTCTCCCTCCAGGTGAGCTTGGCTCCCTGTTAGGTGTGGAGTTTCCTCCACCTCCAGATGAGCTCGGCTCCCTGTTAGGTGTGGAGTTTCCTCCAACTCCAGGTGAGCTCAGATCCCTGTTAGGTGTTGAGTTCCTCCACCCCCAGTTGAGCTTGGCTCCATGTTAGGTGTGGAGTTTCCTCCACCTCCAGGTGAGCTCGGCTCCTTGTTAGGTGTTGAGTTCCTCCACCTCCAGGTGAGCTTGGCTCCCTGTTAGGTGTGGAGTTCCCTCCCCCTCCAGGTGAGCTTGGTTCCCTGTTTGGTGTGGAGTTCCCTCCCCCTCCAGGTGAGCTCGGCTCCCTGTTAGGTATGGAGTTTCCTCCACCTCCAGGTGAGCTCGGCTCCCTGTTATGTGTTGAGTTCCTCCACCTCCAAGTGAGCTTGGCTCCCTGTTAGGTGTTGAGTTCCTCCTCCTCCAAGTGAGCTCGGCTCCCTGGTAGGTGTGGAGTTTCCTCCCCCACCAGGTGAGCTTGGCTCCCTGTTAGGTGTGGAGTTTCCTCCACCTCCAGGTGAGCTCGGCTCCCTGTTAGGTGTGGAGTTTCCTCCACCTCCAGGTGAGCTCGGCCCCCTGTTAGGTGTTAAGTTCCTCCACCCCCAGGTGAGCTTGGCTCCCTATTAGGTGTAGAGTTCCCTCCCCCTCCAGGTGAGCTTGGCTCCCTGTTAGGCGTGGAGTTTCCTACACCTCCAGGTGAGCTCGGCTCCCTGTTAGGTGTTGAGTTCCTCCACCTCCAGGTGAGCTCGCTCCCTTTTAGGTGTAGAGTTCCTCCACCTCTAGTGAGCTTGGCTCCCTAGTAGGTGTGGAGTTTCCTCCCCCTCCAGGTGACCTTGGCTCCCTGTTATGTGTGGAGTTTCCTCCACCTCCAGGTGAGCTGGCTCCATGGTAGGTGTGGAGTTTCCTCCCCCTCTAGGTGAGCTTGTCTCCCTGTTATGTGTGGAGTTTCCTCCACCTCTAGGTGATCTCGGCTCCCTGTTAGGTGTGGAGTTTCCTCCACCTCCAGGTGAGCTCGGCTCCCTGTTTGGTGTTGAGTTCCTCCACCTCTAGGTGAGCTCGGCTCCCTGTTAGGTGTTGAGTTCCTCCACCTCCAGGTGAGCTTGTTTCCCTATTAGGTGTGGAGTTTCCTCCCCCTCCACGTGAGCTTGGCTCCCTGTTAGGTGTGGATTTTCCTCCACCTCTAGGTGAGATTGGCTCCCTGTTAGGTGTGGAGTTTCCTCCACCTCCAGGTGAGCTCGGCTCCCTGTTAGGTGTGGAATTTCCTCCGGCTCGAGGTGAGTTGGGCTCCCTGTTAGGTGTGGAGTTTCCTCTACCTCCAGGTGAGCTCGGCTCCATGTTAGGTGTTGAGTTCCTCCACCTCCAGTTGATCTCGGCTCACAGGAAGGTTGTTAAGTGGAGGAAGGTTTGCCTTCCACCTCAGGTCGAGTTTGGCTCGATTAGAGGTGTTGTTTTTTTCTTCAACCTCAGCTGAAGTTTAGTTCGACCTAAGGTGTTGAGCTTTCTCCACCTCCAGTTGAGCTCAGCTCACAGGAGGGTTGGTAAGTGGAGGAAGGTTTGCCTTCCACCTCAGGTCGAGTTGGCTCGACTAGAGGTGTTGAGTTTTTCCTCCACCTCAGGTCAAGTTTAGTTCGACCTAAGGTGTTGAGTTTTCTCCACCTCTAGTTGAGCTCGGCTCACAGGAGGGTTGTTAAGTGGAGAAAGGTTTGCCTTCCACCTCAGGTCGAGTTCGGCTCGACTAGAGGTGTTGTTTTTTTCTTCCACCTCAGGTCAAGTTTAGTTCGACCTAAGGTGTTGATCTTTCTCCACCTCCAGTTGAGCTCGGCTCATAGGAGGGTTGTTAAGTGGAGAAAGGTTTGCCTTCCACCTCAGGTCGAGTTCGGCTCGACTAGAGGTGTTGTTTATTTTCTTCCACCTCAGGTCAAGTTTAGTTCGACCTAAGGTGTTGAGCTTTCTCCACCTCCTGTTGAGCTCGGCTCACAGGAGGGTTGTTAAGTGGAGAAAGGTTCGCCTTCCACCTCAAGTCAGGTTCAGCTGAAAAACTCAGCAGGAGTATCCCATTGGCAGGGCCCTTCGTGGATTCCCCTAAGGTCCCACCTATTCGTCAAATAGGTGGGTTGCACTTTCTTTCTGAGCTTAAGGCAAGCTCGAAAAGAGCAGGGATTGTGTACAACCCTCATATTTTCCGAGTTGGTGTGACCTGACGCGGATGAGGTCGGGATAGAGAGGGTGACCGTGATGCAGTAGATCGACCCGACAGAGGTCATCAAGACCAGAAAGAGAAGGCCCAGGGGTTATACCTCCTTGGACGAGTGGACCTTGGGTCCACTCGCCCAAGGCCCCGGGCGAGTGGACCATTGGTCCACTCGCCCGAGTGGGGGGGGGGGGGGGGGGGCAAGTGGACTATGGGTTCACTCGCCCATGGGTAAGGGCGAGTGGACCTACGGTCCACTCGCCCCGTGCAGTTGGGCGAGTGGACCAAGGGTCCTCTCGCCCGGTGGGTTGAGTGGACTGTAAGGTCCACTCACCCAGTAAGGGCGGTGGACCTCGGTCCACTCGTTCGACCCTCGGCAAGGGGGGAGTGGATGTCTCGTCCTCCACTCGCCCCCCCCCCCCCCCCCCCCCCCCCCCCCCCCCCCCCCCCCCCCCCCCCCCCCCCCCCCCCTCTTGTTTTGACCGTCCAGGTTCGTGGTTGAGCTGCAGATAGCAGAATTTTGGCTATCCGCAGCCTAATTTTGGGAAGTCTATAAATAGACCCCACATGGCACCTTGGGAAGGGATGTTGGTACCTACCCCCCCTCCCTCACGTGTGTGTTGTGAGTAAGCACTACCCCTCCCCTCCCCCTGTCATTGAATGTGGATGGTGAGGTGATCCCTAGTGCCCTCCAAGGTGCCCAGGCTCAGCATTGGCTTGGGAGGTGATGTTCCTTGTGAGCTTCCGGGTATGTGGTGGGATCTCCACGCTGCAGCTTAAGGGGTCCGTTCGTGGACTTAGGTGAATCTTCAAGGATAAGGTTCTTCGGTTCTTAGTGACTGGTCAAGGGTCTAGCTCGGGTCAAGTAAGGGTTAGCTGCATCTCCCTTTCGAACGTCGAGACCAGTTCTCTGGTTTCAACAGATACAACTGCTTGTCTAGCAACTCCTCTGACTACCTCCCATAAATCTTCGCCATGAATATTGCTCTCCATGCACGACTTCCACTTCTTGAAGTTAGTCTGCGTAAGGAGCTCAATTCCAAGACCTCTTGTATAACCTCCTTCTATTGATATCACACTGGTTAACTCAACTTTCAGAGATTCAAGCAAGATTCTATGGATGATCACTACTTTCAGCCTAGCTCTGATACCATGTAAAATTTTGAAGTAGGATCGAAGACGATGCAGCGGAAGACTTCAATCACTTTAAAATCAGTTAACCAGTGACAATGAAGGACAAGGAGATCTTTATTCAAATTGACTATCTTTTTACAATGCGTTGTAGACATGGTGAGACATGATTTATAAGAGAAAACATAGATGAGAAGCACAAGCGACAAAACAAGCTGCTGGCAGTTAAAAAACTGAGACCGCGCAGACCGCTCAAACTCAGCAAGATTGCTAGCTTCCCTGAGACTGCGCGAACAGCACAGGTCGCTGACTTGAAATCTATCAGACTGCTAATCACAGACCGCACGAACTATTCCTTATTGAACTGCTGAAAAATAACACACTGTTCGCACTTCTTGATCGCCTGACCGCATGGTCACTAGATCACAAAAGTATCCCGCGAACAAAAGAGAAGAAGAACTGCTCACTGCTGCAAGGCCATAACTCAAGACCGCCTGACAACTGAAGGTCGCATGATCAACTGAGTTCGTTGCAAAGCAGATCAAGAACTACAAACTGCAGACCTCCTAGACGAGACCGTTGGTGAACTGGTTATTCAAAGCTGGAAAGATAGGAAGAATGATGACAGAGACTGTTGGGCGCCTAACCTGCGAACACAACAAACCGGTCACAAACTTCAAACCGCACGACCTCAAAAACGAGACCGGCACAATCAATCCAAACTTTAGTTCTTACAGTTCTTGCATACGAATGGCTACTCCTGCAACTCTATTTATAGGCAAAAGAATGGATGTCGTCACCGCCCAAAAGAGATACAGACACCCCCCTTATTAGGATGCGCGGTCAACAGAACAAGACCGTGCAGTCACTATAAGACCGATTATCACACTTGAGCAAAACTGTACAAGACAGCTTGCCAAAATCAACCCGGCAGACCACCCGGTCTCTTACAAGAGCAGCATCATATGAACATCTGACCAATCCAAGAATAGACCGCCAGAGCAAGCTCATATAGACCTCCGAAGTGAACTCAAGTACCAGAATGCCCGGTCTCTACAAGAACAGGAATACTTGTGCACAAATAGCAAACCAAATCAGATCACCAATACTAAGCACTCGCAAACCGCACGGACTCTGCGTCCTCCATAAGCAGACCCCCGGCCTCTACGAATACTAAAATATCTGGCTAACTGAACCTTTCTACCACAATCGATCTCCAGCAAACAGCCCCAGCCCTGCGGTCTCCATAATCAGACTGCTTGGCCTTCCACTTACACTTCAAAATTCAATAGGATAAACTATATTATCGGCCATAAGAATTTTTCTAATGGCCTTATGCTGGAATCAAGCCACAAATTGCGCAGACATTCAAATTGATTTGAATTCCGCTATCTGCTGCAATAATCAAGGTGTTTTAAGAAGAAATAGATTATACTCATTAATATCAGATTGCCATTTTTAAAGGACTTTCCTTAGGGAAGATTTCTAGCTGTTGGAGCTTTCCTTTTCCGAAGCAAGACCCCTGCCGCTCTAATCCTCTATATAAAGGGATATGAAAAATGAACAACACACTAAAATACATACATTTAAAAAGAAGCCACACGTGCAATCACTGAGAAAGATTTTTTGTGCAAATATTTTGCAGAGATCAAGCTATAGAATTCTGCCAAGCCTATAGTCACTACAAATCAGAGAAGATTTCTTCCAATGGTCAACAAGATCTATTCTTTTACTGAAGAACATTCCTATCTGAAGTAAGTCTTCTTGATCCATCCAAATCCATTTCAAGCAGATACATTCAAAGGCTGATTGAGGAATAAGAAGCTTTCATAGAGTTTCTATTGAAGACTGAAGTTTTGCTATAAACACTTTGTAATTATAGGTTCCTATTTGGATCTGAGTATGTTGTAGAATTCCAATGGCAATCTGAGTTATAGGATCATTATAATCTGAGGTAGAGTCCTTGAGATCTGAGTTGTAGGACCTTGTGTCTAAGGTCTGAGGTAGGGGACTGTTGTTCCTGAGTTGTAGGAGTCAAGGAATCTGAGGGTAAGGTCATTTTATCTGAGAAAATTGGAGGAATTGGCCTAAGCGAGCACTCTGCTAGATTGGTGATGTGGGGAAAGTGGATGTACCCATAATTAGGAAACCACAATACATGTTGGGGTACTGTGTTGTGAATTATGCTTCTATGATGCTTTGATGTGCATACAAGTAGATACTTAAAAAGAAAGCATAAAATTTTAAAACGCATATTCACCCCCTCTAGGTGATTAGACAACAACCCTTACCTTTCACTATACAATCACAGGGACGGTGAATAAGGCTCATCGTAGGGGAGAGCTCTTCATAGTCCACGTCGGCAACTTCAAGTCAATTCTTTGCCTCGCTCAGCAGGCATCATAGGTGGTCTTCATCGCTCCTATCCTGCAAGGACTGTTAGAGGAGCTGCAGAAAACTTTCAGAGGTCATAAATTCAAAGTCACTTACTGGAGGCGATAAGTGGACGAGTTGTAGTACGTCTTTCAAGGGGAATGTAAACTTTGAACGAGGTTCAAATATACTCGCACTAACACGCTTTGGCTACAAAAAGTGCCTTGTCGCCTTTTGCATGATCTCACACAGTTCCACTAGAACTGTTGAAACAAATAAATTGGTCTCTCGAGGAGTTCGGGCCCGCAACAAGTTGAGGGGTGACCAACACCTACTCCTCCCAAGGGAGAGCTCTAGGCCAAGAGGCTAAGGAACTAGGAATAAGGCCAAGGGCTTAGCGAGGAGGTCCCACCACACACCCGGAAGATCTTAGAGTGCTTCCCCTCCCAAGCCAATGCTAAGGTTGGGCACCTTTGGAGGCACTTTCCACCCACCAAAGAAACTTAGGGGGAGAGGAGGCCAAAAGAGAGATAGAGAGATCTGCCTTCAAAGGTGCCCCTTGGTCCTATTTACAGGATTTTGAACTTGGTCTGCTGATAGCCACAATATGGCCTACGAGATTACAAAAATACCCTCGAATTAGGCCTGCGAACAGCTAAATCTCGTTGTTCCGAGGCGCTAAATTCAGTCCAGAATGCCGTCCCAGGGCCGGGCGAGAGGGGGCTGACCTCCTCCCTTGCTCGCCCCCTCAATGGGCTGGGCGAGCCGGGAGGTCGCCCCTCTCACTGGGCTCGCCCCCTACTGGGGCGGGGGCGAGACTAGGAGACCGCTCGCCATGGTCTCGCCCCCCCCCCCCACTTCTGCTGGTGGCGGGGGGCGAGCCCGCGAGGCAGGCTGCCTCGGCTCGCCCCCCCCGCTGGGTCGGGGGTGAGACCGCAAGGCCGCCAGACTTGGTCTCGCACCCACTTCTGCTGGTGGGGGGGGGGCGAGCCCGCGAGGCCGGCTACCTCGGCTCGCCCCCCTGTTGGGGCGGGGGCGAGACCGCAAGGCCGCCCGCCTTGGTCTCGCCCCCCGCTTCTGCTGGGGGGGGGGGGGGGGGGGGGGGGGGGCTTGCCCACAAGGCCGGCTGCCACAGCTCGCCCCCCCCCTGCAAGGTCGGTGGCGAGACCGCAAGGCCGCCCGCCTTAGTCTCACCCCCCCCCCCCACACTTCAGCTATGGCGGGGGGCGAGCCCGCGAGGTCGTCTTCCTCGGCTCTCCCCCTGCTGGGGCGGGGGAGAGACCGCAAGGCCACCCGCCTTGAACTCGCCCCATACTTCTACAGGGAGGGGGCGAGCCTGTGAGGCCGGCTGCCTTGGCTCGCCCCCCCCCCCCCCCCTGTTGGGGCGGGGGCGAGACCGCAAGGCCTCCCGCCTAGGTCTCGCCCCCCACTTATGCTGGGGCGGGGGGCGAGCCCGCGAGGCCGACTACCTTGGCTCGCCCCCCTGCTGGGGCAGGGGCGAGACCACAAGGCCGCCCGCCTTGGACTCCCCCCCCCCCCCCCCGCTTCTGCTGGGGGCAGGGGGCGAGCCCTTGAGGCCTGCTTCCTCGGCTCGCCCCCTGCTGGGGCGGGGGCGAGACCGCAAGGCCGCCCGCCTTTGTCTCGCCGCCACTTCTGCTGGGGGCGGGGGGAGAGCCCGCGAGGCCATCTACCTCAGCTCGCCCCCTACTATGGCGGGGGCGAGACCGCAAGGCTGCCCGCCTTGGTCTCGCCCCTGACTTCTACTGGGGGCGGGGGGCGAGCCCGCGAGGCCGGCTGCCTCGGCTCGCTCCTGCTGGGGCGAGGGCAAGACCGCAAGGCCGCCCGCCTTGGTCTCGTCCCGCACTTCTGCTGGGGGTAGGGGGGCGAGCCCGTGAGGGGGGGAGAGCCCATGAGGCCGGCTGCCTCGGCTCTCCCCCTGCTGGGGCGGGGGCGAGACCGCAAAGCCGCCCTCCTTGGTCTCGCCCCCGCCCCCCCACTTGTGCTGGGGGCGAGGGGGGGGGGGGGGGGCGAGCCAGTGAGGCCGGCTGCCTCGGCTCACCCCACAGCTGGGGCGGGGGCGAGACCGCAAGGCCGCCCTCCTTGGTCTCGCCCCCCACTTCTGCTGGGGGCGGAGGGCGAGCCCGCGAGGTTGACTGCCTCAGTTCGCCCCCCTGCTGGGGCGGGGGCGAGCACGGGAGGTCCCCAACCTCTGGCTCCCCCCCCCCCCCCCACCCCCCACACGGGCTGGGCGAGATGGAGGCCTCCGCCTCCACCACTCGCCCCCTCTCTCCCTGCCTGGGATCATTCTAAAATAAAGTCCTAAAGACCCCTTGGGTCCCGGGGGCCCACTAGGCGAATACAGGGTTGTACACAATCGCCGCTCTTTTCGAGCGGGGTACAGGCTCGGAAATAAAAGTCCAACCCTGCATATTCGACGAGTGGCGCTAAGTGAAACTAAGAAGACTCCACATCGTCCCATTGAAAATTTACTCAAAACTCCAAGAGAGGCCCATCCTGCCCTGCCAGCTTGTGAGAGCCCGGCTAGTGGAGCCACCTTGGGGTAAAAAATACTTACCCTCCCTGGGATGTCAACCTGCCCTGCCGGCTAGAGAGAGCCCGGCCAGTGGAACCATCTGAGGGGAAAAATACTTAGCCTCCCTGGGAGGTCAACCTTCCCTATCGGCTAGAGAGAGCATGGTCAGCGGAACCATCCAAGGGGAAAAATACTTACCCTCCCTGGGAGGTCAACCTGACCTGCTGGCTAGAGAGAGCCCGGTCAGCGAAACCATCCGAGGGGGAGAATTCTTACCCTCCCTGGGAGGTCAGCCTGCCCTGCCGGCTAGAGAGAGCCCGGTCAGCGGAACCATCCGAGGGGGAGAATACATAGCCTCCCTGGGAGGTCAACCTGCCCTGTCGCCTAGAGAGAGCCCGGTCAGCGAAACCATCCGAGGGGGAAAATACTTACCCTACCTAGGAGGTCAACCTGCCTAGCCGACTAGAGAGAGCCCGGCCAGCAGAACAATCCGAGGGGAAAAATACTTACCCTCCCTGGGAGGTCTACCTGCCCTGCAGGCTAGAGAAAGCCCGGTCAGCGGAACCATCTGAGGGGAAAATACTTACCCTCCCAGGGAGGTCAACCTGCCCTGCCGGCTAGAGAGAACCCGGTTAGTGGAACTATCCGAGAGGAAAATCACTTAGCCTCCCTGGGAGGTCAACCTACCCTGCCGACTAGAGAGAGCCCGATCAGCGGAACCATCTGAGGGGAAAAATAACTTAGCCTCCCTGGGAGGTCAACTTGCCCTGCCGGCTAGAGAGAGCCCGTTCAGCGAAACCATTCGAGGGGAAAAATCATTTAGCCTCCATGGGAGATCAACCTGCCCTGCCGGCTAGAGAGAGCAAGGGGATCGTGCATCGGAGTAGATCGGGTCGGGAGATGATATAGAATTTTTGGGTTTTGCAAAGTGAAATGGTTAAAGATTTTCTCCAAAACTATATCCTATAAACGCAAGTGTACCTTATCGTCTATAGTATAGGATATTTAGAAATACCAAGGTCATATTCCATGGGGTGCATTGATTACTTCTACTTCGAGGAAAATCACTATTATCTTATCTAAACAATTTTTGAGTTTTGCTTTGCTAGCTAAATAGAGACAAATTGCAAGCTAAAAGAAGGGATTAAACGATGGTAAAAGAGATTAGTGCTCATGGTGGAGGGGGAAGAGGAAGAAAAATAAAATTGCATAATAAGGAAAATTGACTAAGTTAGAAGGAGACAAATAAAGAAAGCAAACTAATTTTTATTAATACCAAAAACGAGTACAAGCTTGAAGGAAAATTACAACATTAGAAAGGAAAAACTACAAGATCACTAAACTATTGCATTGGAAGTAAAATTAGTACATTGCATGAGATGAGAAAGAGAGCATGAGAGTATAAAAAGACATGAACTTGAACATGAAAAACTCACTATCAGCTCTAGCAGCACCTCCCCCTCTCAAAATTTCTGAACCCTGGACTCAAGAAGAGCCTCTGAATTTATAGGAAAAAATTTCAAGTTACACGCCCCTTGGTCATGGGCGTGACATATGGGCGTGTAATCACTGTTCTGCAAGGCTGGGACAGTGGGTGGGTTTTGCGTGACGGCGGGAGAAATTCGTACATTACACGCCCGTGTAACTTGTGTCACTGGCGTGTACTTGGACGACTTCATTTAATGCGGCGTGGGTCTTCTTTGCGGAGCGACGGTGTGCAGGGATCACGCGGGAAAGTCACGTGCGTGACATATGAGTCACGGGCGTGACCCATGTTGACTTCTCGATGTCTTCTCCACGTCTCGATGGCCGCACGCTAGGAAGATTCTAAAATTACACGCCCCTTGGTCACGGGCGTGACTTTGGGTCACGGGCATGACCTGGGGCGTGACTTGCTGTGGGCTAGCTCAATCAGCGTGACATCGGCTCTGGTTTGATCTTCAGGTTACACGCCCCTTGGTCACGGGTGTGACTTTGGGCGTGACTTGTAAATTTCACCAATTTCTCCAAAAATTCTGCAAATATTGAAATTAAGCTAAGTTAGAATCAAAATTACAAAAAGAACTACTTTTAACCTAAAATTGACATAAAAAAGAAAAATTCATTTTAAATAATCACAAAAATTTCTATTAAAAACTTATATAAATACTACTTATCAAATACCCCCATACTTGAGGTTTTGCTATTCCAGAGCAAAAGTGTGAGACATAATATATAAGACATCCATAAAACTTTTTAATTTCAAACTAAAATTTTATTAAACCAAAAGTTAAGTTAAGATTTAATTCTAGGAGCAGTTAAGTCCTAAATTATGATGATGATTTGAAAAGAGAGAAAATTGTTTAGGCAAGGACTTCTCAAGGTAATTAATTAGCTTACCAAAATTGTAGAAAATATAAAACTATATTAAATTAAAATTATAAGAACTCTATCTTAAAAGAAACTTAAGGAAAAGTAACTTACTAAATATTGCTCTCTCCATAACTTAAGTTAAACCTAGATCAAAGATATTGGCTAAGGGGGTGGGGGGGGGGGGTTACAAAGCTTGGCATAAGAAGAGATTTTTGATTTGAGGTGATGAATTTTATCCTCTCACCTCTATTTTTTCTTTTCCTTTTTTTTGTATATGTTTAGGGAATAATGAATTTTATCCTCTTATTCCCATGCATATAATCTTTTTAAATTCTCTTCTAAATAAAACCCAAAATGTATATGGTTTAGGAGTAATGAATTTTATCCTCTTACTCCATGCCATATAATCTTTTCAAATATTTTGGGTGCATATGTTTACGGAATAATGAATTTTATCCTCTTATTCACATGACATATGATCTTTTTAAATAACTTTTTTTATGCCATCAAAGGGGTAGGGTAGGAAAAATTTCTAGTTTATATATTAAATTATATTGAGAGCAAATTCTAGTAAATTTAAATTTCCTAAGATCTAAAGAGCTAGAAGAAAATATAATTGAAATCTAAAATGGTTTCGCAAATTTATTACAAAATGAAGCCATTTAAAGATAAAAAGAGAAGTCATGCTAACAAAGATTCTCTAATCATACTCAAATCATAAGATGGTTCTTAAAACAAGATTACCTAAAATTTGAAATTAACAAACTATGATAAACAAAACTTTAGCCAATTAAAAACCTAAAAATGCTTATAAACATTCTCAACTAAATTTTTAAGAAATCACAAAAACAACAAGTAGGAGGGGTATAAGAATTTTTGAAATTTTTGATATTATCTTTTTTTTTGAATTTTTTAATATTATATTTTTTTTTAATTTTTGACTATTATCTTTTTTTGAATTTTTGATAATTTAAGAAAGGAAACTAATTTTAAACCTAACATATTTTTGTTAATTCCTGGACTTCCCGAGGTATACCCCATGAAGTGTTCTCACGGTCCTAGGAGGTGTGATGGGATGATATCCCAAACATCCCTTTCCAAGATTTAATTTTCGATTTTCTAATTTTTTTTAGTTTTTGGGTTTTACAAGTGCTTAAAAAAACATAAGAAAATAAATTAATTAATAATTTTTTTAATTTTTTGAAAATTTCTAATTTAAAAATTATTTACAAAGAACTATTTACACCCCCATACTTAAAGTTAAACATTGTCCCCATTGTTTAAAACTACGTATGAAGTAAAAAGAAAAGAAAAAGAAGCAAATAAAGAAATGCAAGGAAAAAAAAGAGAAGGAAAAAGAGCTTCCCTGATTTTTTTTGAAGCTTTCGTGGGGAAGCGGTGATTACCTACAAAAGTTGTTAAAGAAAAAAAACAAGAGAAAACAATAAAAAGATAACTTTGGGGTGCCTCCCAAAAGCGCTTTGTTTAAGGTCGCATAGCTTGACCCACTTGCCGAACATATTATAGGATGAAAAGAAAATGATTCACTCTTCTCGTCAGCTAGCTCTCTCGGAAGATATAACATAAGGCGGTGCCCATTTACTTTGAAGAAACCTTTTTCCGGGTGGGAAATTAGGATTGTCCCATAGGACCAAACCAAATTAATAATAAAGGGTCCGTACCATCAGGATTATAATTTTCCCGGAAAAAGGCGAAGGCGAGAATTATCAAGGACGATGAGATCGCCCGGCGAAAAAGTTTTCGGAAATTTTATATGTTTATCGTGATAAAACTTTGTTCGCTCCTTATATAATTTATTACTTTCATACGCATTCGCTCGCTATTCATCTAATCCGTTCATTTGAAATTTTCTTTGTTCGACCGCTAATGTAGAATCGAGATTTAAAAATTTAAGCGCCCAAAATGCGCGGTGTTCTAATTTGACAAGAAAGTGGCAAGCCTTGCCATAGACCATTCGATATGGTGTACAACTGATACCGGTCTTGTACGTCGTTCGATAAGCCTATAGCGCGTCATCAAGCTTCATTGCCTAATCCTTTCGATTAATAGAAACCATTTTTTCTAAAATCCGCTTAAATTCTCGATTAACAATTTCGACTTGGCCGCTTGTTTGTGGGTGATATGCAGTGAATAATTTGTGCGTGACACCATATTTTGCTAAGATTTTTGTAAATTGACTATTGCAAAAATGGGTGCCCCGATCACTCACTATAGCGAGCGGCGTGCCAAATCGAGAAAATAATTTTTTTAAGAAGTTAACGATGACTCGCGCATCGTTGGTGGGGAGATCTTGCGCTTTCGCCCAACTTGACAGTTAGTCGACTGCAATGAGAATATATTTATTTGAAAAAGATGGAGTGTGAGGACCTACAAAATCAATACCCCAAAGATCGAAAATTTTGCATTCTAAGAAAATGTTTTGGGGCATCTTATCCCGGCGGGAGATGTTCCCCGACCGCTAGCAGCTGTCGCAAGTACTCACAAGGGTGTGAGCATCTTTGAAGAGCGTGGACCAATAAAAGCCCGCCTCCAGTGCCTTCCTTGCGGTTCGGTTCGAATGATAATGACCACCGGTTGGTCCCTCGTGAAAATGCCGTAAAATTGTAAGACCTTCCTCACTCGAGACGCATCTTCTCACTACCTGGTCTGCACACACACGGAATAAAAAGGGGTCCTCCCAAAAGTAATTCCTTAAATCAGAAAAGACTTTCTTCTTTTGCTGACTCGAGAATTCTTTTGGCAGGACCCAGGCTACTAAATAGTTAGCCAAATCCTCAAACCAGGGGGTAAAAGATGAATTAATATTTTCGAGAGCAAGGAGGCGCTCTTCGGGAAATTTATATTAATGTTGGCTTCTATTAATGCTTTCGAGGCGGGTTTTTCTAAGCGGGAAAGATGATCGGCCGCCAAGTTTTCGGCTCCCCTTTTGTCCCAGATCTCTAAATCAAACTCCTGCAAGAGGAGGATCCATTGCAAAAGAAGAGGCTTGGCGTCCGATTTACTTAAAAGATATCTAAGAGCGAAGTGATCTGTGAAGACGATAACTTTTGAGAGAGTGATATACGATCTAAACTTATCGAAGGCAAAAACGATCGCTAGAAGCTCCTTCTCGGTAGTGGTGTAATTCGCTTGTGCCGACGTGAGTGTTTTGCTCGCATAATAAATCGAGTGGAAAAACTTACTCACCCGTTGGCCTAAAACGACACCAACCGCAATATCACTAGCATCGCACATGATTTCAAAAGGGAGCGACCAATCTGGCGTGACTAGAATCGGGGAGTTTATAAGTTTCTCTTTGATAAGTTTAAAGGCCAAATGGC
Organism: Dactylorhiza incarnata; assembly: GCA_033032865.1. Classification (NCBI taxonomy): domain Eukaryota; kingdom Viridiplantae; phylum Streptophyta; class Magnoliopsida; order Asparagales; family Orchidaceae; genus Dactylorhiza; species Dactylorhiza incarnata. The sequence goes on from JAWHQI010000029.1 coordinate 14,106,932, forward strand.
ATTCATCGTTAAAAATAAAGGAGGACTCTTTTTCGAGAAGATGGGTTAACGGCTTTGTGATTTTGGAAAATTTTTGTATAAAGCGTCGATAAAACCCCGCGTGGCCAAGGAAACTTCTAATAGCTTTTACGTTTGTTTGGAGGGGGGAGTTTTTCAATTACTTCGATCTTGGCCCTATCGAACTCGATCCCCTTGCCCAAAATTTTATGGTCAAGGACTAATCCTTCTGTGACCATAAAATGGGATTTCTCCCAATTATGCGCTAAATTCATTTCCTTACATCGCTGCAGCACGCGCTCGAGATTTTTTAAACAATTTTTAAATGAGTTTCCGAACACGGAGAAGTCGTCCATGAACACTTCCATCACCTCCTCTACTAACTCGTCAAATATTTCCAGCATACATCTTTGGAATGTAGCTGGCGCATTACAAACTTTCATCCACGGCTCCAAGATCTTCTCGTGCAAGAAAGAAAAGGCTTTGTGGTGATCTTCTACGGCGTGAAGCGGGGAAGACGGACGTGTTCTTCATCCTTGGTGCACTTTCATTGGATCTCGACGGAAGGCGGTCATTTTCTTGTGGATCCAACATCTTAGATCTACTTTTCCAAGGGGGGTAACGAAAAATACTACTCAAGAGATCTTCCTTTCTTTGATAGTCTTGTGGTGGATGATTTTTGCGTGGATTTTCGAAGCTTTAATTATCGCGATAGTTTTTATAATAGATCTGTGGTTTTTGTATGGTTTTCCGATAACTCTCGAGAGGATTGGCGACCCTCGTTCTTTTTTCTAGTTGGGATAGATCCTACCACTTTCGAATCGTGCTTTATTTTTGGTGGATCTATTTTGGTACAACTCCAAGCTCGTCGGAATCAATATTATTCCTGTTAGCCGGAGCGGATTTTGGCCTATAGCCATTCTCCGAACCAAGTGCGGTGTGGTTACCCGTACGTTAGTGCGAAAGATAAATAAAAATAATTGTGACGGATGTGTTTCGTTAGCGTGTGGTAAAGAGGGCGTAGAAAGTAACGAGAGACGTTGTTGCGTCGTCCGTGTAGGATCGATTTGGTCGGCATACATCAACCCTCTTTTCCGCAATCCATCCGACCTAAAGGACTTCGATCTCAAGTCCTTCCTCAAAAGTAAACTCCACCTTACCGTGTTCCTTAGATATTCGATACTTGGGGATTCACTCCCATATTTTATATTACTTGAACGATCGGTACACTACCGTTTCATGCCGCAGTCTCGCTACCGCCTTTAGCGGTGTGCTAGATTTGCGCTTCATCGATCCAAACCTATCCTAATAAGTATAAGGGCTTAAAAGGATCAAATATCCACTACCTGAAGAGAATGGATATAAAAGCCCTAGATAGGTTCACAAGGTTGCTCCCTATGAGCCAGCCCTCTGAGGCAAAGAAGAAGGAGAAAAAGAAATCCAAATCAACCAAGAAGCCAAGAATGGTTATTTCATGTTCTGAGTCAGACCAATCTGATAAGAATGAGGATGATGGTGTTGATCTTGGATCTCATAGAAATCTTGGAAAGTATGCTCATATGGATGACAAGACTCCTGTTGAGCCTGTCCATCGAAATGTTTTGGAGATAGATAGCACCCCTGGTAATTAATTCTTAAACTCCACATTACTAATTATGTTATCTAATATTAACCAATCTATTAGATAATCACTATGACTCATCAATATTATGAACTTCAGATCCTCAAGGCAAGATGGATGCCCTATCTAAGGGGGAGCAACAACAAGAACCATATTCAATGGATGTTGCTAATGACAATAATGATGGTGAAGCTGTCTCTCATAGGATTAATGAGGTCAAAGTACCTTCTACCGAGGACATAGAAAGTAAGATTGGCACTATCATCTTAAATCTTGAAAGAAGAATTCAGCTTAATCCTGATAATGAATGAGATCTATGGGATTCACCAGGTCACAGACAATCTGATGCTCCTTCAGTTGGTAAAGATGATGTACTACATTTCTTGTAGTCATCAGATCAAGACAAATCTGTTGATGATGATGAGGATGATGTTGCTGATGATGATGATGGAGCTCCTAATCACACTGATCTTACAACCAAATCTATTGAAGGAGAGGATCATCATGCTGAGGTGGAGCTTCCAACAGTTGACATTCTGGATAAACAACCTCTAATCATTGAACAACAAGCTTCAACCACCATCTCCTCACAGTCCAATGAGAGCATTCTCAATGCCATTCAAATCATGTTAGAGACTCATCTAACATCTAAGAAGGATTATGTAGACAGGTCATCTTCTACAGGTAAAGCATATATAGATCAGTCCATCTTCAATGTGAGACTTGAAGTAATGGCTTAGGTCAAGGAAATCATGGAAGACACTGTAATCATGAATAAACAAATGACAAAGTGGTTTGATCTGGCAGAGAAGTCAGTGGTGTCTCAGAACACAATTATAAGATCAATGGACAAAGACAGATGCAGGACGTCGGGGCCCCGACCGCACCCCATGGCATCACACCAGCTAATGGACCACGGCCAAGCATGCCTAGCAAAAGGACTGTTGTCCAGGCACCCCAATCCATCTCCACACATGTTCTCAATGCGGCAGGTTGTCGAGGTTGGGGCTCGATCCCCAGACCTCCTTGATAAGAACCACTCCTAACTGGCTTTATCACCAACTCTCCTCACTTTTTTGATGCAGGACGTCGGGGACCCAACCACACCCCGTGGCATCATACCAGCTAGCGTACCAAGGCCAAGCACGTGTGCCAAAAGGACTGTAGTCCTGGCACCCCAACCCGTCTCTGTGCCTGTTCTCAGCGCGGTGGGTTGTTGAGGCTGGGGCTCGAACCCCAAACCTCCTTGATAAGAACCACTCCTAACAGGCCTTATCACCAACTAACCTGCAGGTCAGTTGGTGATAAGGCCTGTTAGGAGTGGTTCTTATTAAGGAGTTCTGGGGATCGAGCCCCAGCCTCAATAACCCTTCGCACTGAGAACAGGCTCATAGATGGGTTGGGGTGCCTGGACTGCAGTCCTTCTGGAAGGCATGCTTGTCCTTGGTCCACTAGCTGGTGTGATGCCACAAGGTGCAGTTGGGGCCCCGACATCCTGCATCAAACACCTTTAACTATCTGAGCAAGATATGAGATGTGCCAAGAACTATGTCAGCAAGATAGATGAGGTAATAGAAAAATCTTCAAACAATATACAAGAATATGTGTACTCCACTGCTATGCAGCTGAATGGTGAGGCTGATAGAAACAAGGATGAGCTGAAGGCTTATATTGAAAATGTTTTCCAAACAATTTCTGGCTCAATAAGTGCTGCTCAACAAGACATAAATCAGAGGATATTTGAAGAAGCCAGAAAGGGGGGAGGTTAACAATGTTATCACAAACTCTGAGCTAGCCCTCAAGATTTTTCAAGGAACAAGGCTAGCCTTACACCTTCCACTCCTGGACAGGCAAAGAGCTGAAGATTGGGATTTCTCTAGACAAGAAGAAATTGCCCAGAATGCAAGACTTGCAAAGAAAAGAGAGAGAGAACACACAATGCTAGCTGAAGAGTTTATGGCTAAGCAGAGGGAAGAACAGTCCCAAGATCCAGATTATGAATACTTGAGTGAAGACTCCAAGAGCATAATTCTAAATGCATGGATAAGCCATGGACAAGTCTGCAAAGACATTAATAAAATCTATCCATCTAAAGAATGGATAAAACATTTAGAAAGAAACACAAAAAAGGATAAAATATTTAAAGAAAATCTGGTAAGAAAGGATAATCCAAGAAGGATCACATCATGGTACATTCCAAAGCCATATCTGTACTTCAGAAGGCAAGAAAACAGGAAAATAATTGCTAAAATAGAAGCAGCAAAAACAAATAAAGTGGCCGCAACCAAAGGGAAAGAAGTTGTTGCAGATACTGCTGAATGCCCAACATCTTCTAAGAAGAGAAACACTTTAATGAATGTATCTAAGTTTTATGAATATCAAAATATAACTTGAACAATGTCTCAACACTACATCTGAATTGAAAATGAATGAATTGTTGAATCTATTACTTTATGTTGTGAGCTAATCTCATTCATAGCTTAATATTCTTCTGTGTTAGTGCTTAAGATAATCTGTGATGCCTTGACATAATTGCTTAATCACATTATTGGGTTGATAAACTATGATTGTTATTATGCTTGTCATAGGTATTATCTATTATGAACTTATCTGTAATGCCATAAAATGTTAACATGATTATGTCATAATGAATGCTATGCTCTGAAGTTATATGATAAGTATTTATTTGTTATGTACCTTAGCATTGGGGGTGTTCTGTCTTCTTCAAATAGGGGGATATTATTAGGAATATTAACCTCAATGTTTCCTTGATTTGAAGAAGCATCACACTCAATGCTAAGTACAAGTTGTATTTGATAAACCCTATTCTATATCATGACTATGCAGGGTTAGGTTATTCTAAGGTGTGGAATAAGTTCAGTGGTTTATTGCCAAAACCACTGAGACGAGTACACCATCTCAGCTGAACCGCTGAGACAAGGTCAGGAGCCGCTGAGAAGGAGTCTGGGTCTGCTGAGCTACAGATAGAGGAAATTCGCTGAGACAACAGTCTGTCTCAGTGGATCTGCTGAGATGGGATAGAAGCAGCCGCTGAGATTGGCAGCTGTCTCAGCCCAACCGCTGAGACAGATTCAAATGTGCTGGCGGGTTTTGCTTTTGGCGCAAGCTGCAGAAAAGCAAGATAAGGTACTCCAATCACCTCCATACTTTGTCAGAGGCCATCTAATAGCCGTTGAAGACTGAAGAAGTATAAAAGAACAACTTAGGGCTTTGAAGAAAAGAGTTTTTTTGGAAAAAAAATAACATACAACTATTTCATTGATGACTGTCAAGAAGATTTCTCTTCCTGCTTCCTGAAGCTACAAGAAGAGAAAGTTTGCTCTACCTGAGTGATTCAAGAAGAGCAAGTTGATCCTCATTCATCTACTGAAAAGAAGGATCAGAAAGGGGAAGGATTGAAGCACTGAACTGTTCCCTATTTCAAGACTACTACTGCAGTTAATCTGCAACTGAAGACCAAAGGCTAAAAGATCTAATTATTTCATCTTCTGTTGTAAGCTTCTTTTATAACTTCTGTAGGAACATATTTGTTCTAAGTTTGTAGGGATTTTTTCCTGAGGAAGTAGGGATGTTGGGCCTGAGTGTAGTGTTGAGAGTTCAGCTTGAGTGTAGGATCTTTGTGGAGATCTGAGGTAGGACTTCTTGATAGGTCTGAGTTGGTAGGGCTGCTCTGCCTGAGGTAGGGTTGTTGAGCCTGAGGTAGGGTTTGGGAAAACCTGAGAGATCCGGAGGGATCTGAGTTGTAAGCTCTTGGAGCTGAGATTGGAGAAGTTGTCCTTGTCTAACTCATTATTAGAAAGGTGAAGGGGGAAAGTGGACTAGTCAAGAAACCCTATCTTGAGGAACCTCTATAAATGCTTGTGTGTTTTCTGTTTGCTTAATTTATTAATCACATTAACTCAGAAAACAGCTAGGCTAAAGCTTAAACAAAACAGACCTACTCACCCCCCCCCCCCTTAGGTAATTAAGACTACATCCTAACAAACTATCACTTATGTTTGGGCTTTGGCTTCTATCAATTATCAAGATGATTGGATCGTGGACTCGGGGTGTGGTCATCACCTCACCGGAGATGAGTCGAAGTTTTCTTCTTTGCAGGCATACTCAGGTAATGATGTTATCATTACTGTTGATGATAATATACATGCAGTTGAGAAGGAGGTCCAACAAAAGTGAAGTTTCTTCGGAATGTATCAGCTATGAAGGCAAGCGTCACTCACGTTGGAAGAAGGGTGAAGGACTTGTTTGTGCTATCTACAAGTTCCTATGTTGATAAGATGAGGACTAATTATAGCGACGCTATCTGGCATGAAAGACTTGGACATGTTGTGATGGATAAGCTGAAGGCTATGGCAAGAAGAGGCCTTGTGAGAGGTCTGCCTAGCTTGTCATCTTTCATGTTTGTGCAGGTTGTCAATATGGTAAGGCTCATCGCCTTCCATTCGACAAATCACAAAGCAGATGCAAAGAACCATTGGATTGTATTCATGGTGATCTATTTCGACCTACCGCAATTGTCAGTCTTGGAGGTAGCAGGTATATGCTGGTCTTGATTGATGACTTCACTAGATATACTTAGGTATATTTTCTGAAGGAGAATTCAAAAGCCTTTTAAAAGTTTATGGATTTCAAGGAGCTAGTGGAGGGTCAGCTTAACCTGCGGATCAAGAAGTTTAGAACCAATAATGGAGGAGAGTTCACCTCAAATGCGTTCTTCAACTTCTACAGGAAGCATGGCATCCGGAGAGAGCTTTTTTATGCTACCCTCCACAATAGAACGGAGTTGCAGAGCGAAATATCCGTCATCTGACAGAGACCTGCAAATGTTGGCTTCATGCCAAGAGTATCCCAAAGTCTTTCTGGGCAGAGGGAATGTCTTGTGCAACTTATGTCATCAATCAGATGCCTCTAAGTCCAATCAACATGAAGACCCCTCATGAGTTGATGTTCAAGATAAATCCTATGGTGGAACACCTTCGAGTGTTCGGATCTACCTGCTACGGGCATGTTCCAAATTATCTTAGAACGAAGATAAATGTGAATGCAAGGAAGCTAGTGTTCGTTGGTTATGAAGACTGGAAGAAGGGCTGGAGATGCATGGATCATGAGACACGGAGAGCTGTGGTCTCAAGGGATGTGGTATTTGATGAGTTAACATCATACCAGGTGTTTTTTATTGGGTGTCAACTTATCACCTAGAGGGGGGGGGGGGGGGGTGAATAGGTTTTTCAGATTATTTTATCCCCTTTAGGTGTTCTTGAATTCTGATTAGTAGATCTATAAGTTATAAAGCATAACACAGAAAACACACAGGAACTTATAGAGGTTCCTCAAGACAGGGTGTCTTGAGAAGTCCTCTTTCCCTTTGCTCCTACCTAGCAGTGTGCTAGGCTCGGCAAACTCCGCCAAATCGTTAGGCCCTCAAGCCTTACAACACAGACCCGCAAGTCCTACAGCCTAGGCCCGTAATCCCCTACTGCACCCGAGCCCGCAAGATCGACACTCAGGCCCTCAAGCCCTACCTAGCTCAGACCCGCAAGTCTAGCCTCTGCCCTGGCCCTCAAGCCTCACAGGTCTCAAGCCCTCAAGCTTGATAATCAGGCCCTCAAGCCCTACCTTGCCAGACCCGCAAGTCTAGCCAACAGCCTAGGCCCGCAAGCCCCCACTGCACTAGAGCACTCAAGCTCGACAAGATCGGACCCACAAGTCCACTGCCCTGGCCCTCAAGCCTCACAGCTCTCCAGCCCTCAAGCTAGACGAATAGGCCCACAAGCCTTAAAAGAAATTACATTAGAAAGACTATTTCTTCTGCCGGATGTAGATTGGCAACATAGCCTGATGAAGATCGACTTCTTTAGGTTGAAGAAGATGCTTCTTGATTTGGAGTTTTAGCACTGGATCTTCTTCAGCCTCCTCTTCTTTTGCCTGATGTTGATCGGCTACTTTTCAATCAATGGAGATGACTGATTCTTCAGAGAACACTTGATGCTTGTTCTCTACTTGATCTTCTTCTTCTCCGCTGAAAATACTGTTCTATTGAAGTGTAGCGGCGGGATTCTTTTTCGTTGTTTTTCTCTATCTTCGAAGACTCATTTCTAGGGCATCATTGTTCCCTTTTATAGGACAGATGAGCCTCATAACGGTCACATGTGATGTCCTTTAATGTCAGACGCCTATTCCTTAAAAGCACGCGCTGATTGGACAATCAGGCGGCGGAATTAAATGCTGACAGCGCGTCCGCAACAATTGAATCTGTCTCGATGATATTTCCATTATTTCGACGAGATGGTTGATGTCTCGACGATAGGACTTTGTCGATGCCTTGGACTTGGTAGATCTCCAGTTCTTCTCGCTTTTGCCTTTGATGCTGGTATCTAGACAATACGAGACATTCTCGCGCTTCTGCATATACGACGATATATTGTCTCTGACTGTGTCATCGTAATCTTCTTTCTTGTAGACTGTCGTCGTAATCACATTGCTCTCTCGACGACATGAGTGATAACATGTCGACAGATCATACTTTAGCATCTTCTTGTCTTCAGTTGTCCTTCTTCAGTCTTCTTGACTACATGCCTTCTTTACGACGATGTTCAACGCCATCAGTCATACTTAGCCTTTTCAGTGACAAGGCTTCTTCACGACGATGTCTGTTCTTCTTTGACTTTCTCAATGATACAGTTCTTTATCGATGATCTCTTCGACACTGATATTCTCTTTGTCGTTTCAACGACAAGGCTTCTTCATCTTCTCGACGACAAGGCCACTTTGGTGAAGTCGACGATACTGCGTCTTCTCTGCGTTCGACGAACCGCAATCTTCATTTGACAAACTCCATTCAGCGTTCGACGATCCTCCTTCTGCGTTCGACGATCTTGCTGAGTCTCAGCGTTCGACTAACTCGCCATGTATCAGCATTCGACTGACTCCCTTCTGCGTTCGACGATCTTCGTTTGACGAACTGCATTCTATTTTCGACGATCTTCGTTCGACAAACTTCATTCTTCGTTCGACGAACTGCATTCTGCATTCGACGAACTCGCCAATATTCTTCTATCTGCAGCTCAGCTGGCCCAGAAGCCTTCTCAGCGGCTCCTGGTCTTGTCTCAGCGGATCCGCTGAGACATTGAGCTCGTCTCAGCGGATTTGACCCTTCATCTCTGCGGTTATGCTGAGACAATTCTTCATCTCATTAGGAGTTGATTTCTCCTGATCTAAGGGCATGATTGGCCCTTTCTCTTGAGTTACCTGAGCCGGTATTTCTTGCATTGTGAGTGATGCCTCTTCAAATCAAGGGAATATTTAAGGCAATATTACCAACATTCTCCCCCTATTTGAAGAAGGCAGAATATTCCCAATGCTAAGGTACATGGCCAACAAAAACATATCACAAAAATGATCTATATAGCTTTATGATAACATTGCTCAAGGGGCACTCCACTCAAATCATGCACTGAGATGGACTTAGCATTGACCATCTCCCCCTTTCTGGATTCTTCAACTATTTTACCCTCTAGGGATTGGGAAGGCCGCATCAACAGCATTTGCCAACTCCCCCTCAACCTGAGCAGGAACTTGCTGTAAGATCCCTCTCCCGCACCTGGAGAGCTTCCAGATCTTATGCCCAGAACCGCCGCCTTACGGTGACACTAAAACCCGAGTTAGCTGCCTCCGCAAGACGCCGATCCTGCCGGCAAGAACGATCAACAGGCCAACAAGAGATAAGAAGGAAAATAAACAAAAGAATATCCACAATCACACATTTATACAACAAAATATAAAAAGTCCATCAATGAGTACAATAAGTAAAGGAGAGAAAGGGCTTAAGCCCGGTACATATCCAAGTAAATTATAAAAACACTCTCACTCTACATCTATGCGGAAGCTAAACAAACTATCAACTCTCGAACACCTGTCTTGTAGTAGAGGAATGCGCGACATCTGCTCCTCTGGTCCTGACTCCTCTTCTAGCTAGGGCTCCATCATCTCGGACACCTACGGTCACAACTGACCATTAGTCATAAAGACTAAGCCGATTTTGTGCCCGCCTCCCCCAGCGACTCCTAGGCACCGTGCGGGAGGAACGAAGGGGAGGAAAAACAAGGGGGTAAAAAAACCAGGCAGGTGACAAGAGTTCTACGCTAGCAAGTATATAATAACAATTTTATACTAACAGGAGTAAGTGTGACAACGATATATAAGAGACAATATAAGTAAAAGAAGCAGGTACAATAAATAAGAATAGCTACGAAAGTAACCTTAACTTATATGCACACATAAAAACACATAATCTAAGGGATCTGGCACTAAGGTAAACTCATCGTATAAAAGAGCCCATACTAATTTATACGATGAGGTCTCTGTTTATGCAAGAATGTTATGCTATGATATGCAATGCTATGGTGCAATTCAAGCACACGACTATTTACATACAGACCTTTTGTAGCTCCCTCTGTTCGAGTGTGTCAACTCAGGTACCCAGTTAAGGCAAACAGGGCAGTGGACCGGGCTGTCCACTTCTAGGTTTGTGTAACACCACCCAACCTAGACCTTACGTACGCCCCTAAGAACACACAGGGTATTTGCATATTATCTGGTAAGCATCACCTCTAGCCCTCTATTCGAGTCTCCGCTCAGGTACCCTGTTGAGGCAAACAGGGCAGTAGACCAGGCTGTCCACTTCTAGGCTTTTGTGGCACCACCCAACCTAGACCTTGCGTACGCCCCTAAGAACACACAGGGTATCCGCATACTACATGATACAACAATGCCTCTAAGTGAAACACCAAGCTCTCGGCTCAGAGGACCCGACCAGTCCTTTCTTATAACCCGAGCCTACCGCTCGCAGGACTATCTCGTCCAGATATTCAATCTCTCATCCCCAACTCGGGATGAAGTCTATTATGTCTCTTAATTGATCTAATTAGACTACTCTTGTCTAATCGTTATTATACTTAGAAGCTTACGGTGAATCCTGGACTTCCCGAGGGCTACCCGGTGAAGGGTTCGCAAGGTACTAGGGTATGTGATGGGATGATGCCCAATCCCTTTCTAGGACAATTAATATTATTGGTGACTACCCTCACCTAAAATTCCACCCTCTCTTTACTCTTTATACTTAGGTGTTTTCACGCCTTATGTTTCATCTCACCCCTAAGCAACCGTTCTTTTGAATGGTGCTCAACTCTAGTAATCCATCGTCCTCTAAGTGGTCTAAACTCATATCTTGTTATAATCCAAATCTCACTGATTTCCTATGTGATTTTGTTGACCTAATCATCATATTGAGTTTTCACTATCCGCAGACCATATCATATATCTAACTTTGATTCCTGTGTTGGAACCTAGGTCAAATCACTTCCAAATGACTTTTAATTTTTATCATAAGTTCATAATGGATAGAATAAGGGATGATCAGAATCTAAGTATGTTTCATATAATTTTGACCTCTATAAAATTTCATTAATTAATAATCTCAATCTAAAATGTGAAGGAGGTATCATGCTAGTGAATTCAAATTTGCTAAATATTCTTCCAGAGGTGATATTTGACGTAATAATAAGATTCCCAATGTTTCATAATTTTCTAGCAGTTATATAAACATGATTTCCAATTTTCAATAAATTAATGAAAATATAACTTTACACCTCAAGTACAAGATTGTGACTTCCTAAAATTCTGAGAAAATTACAGTGGCACTATAATGACATACAAACATTAATTCGAGAAGGGCATATTTTTCCAGCAAATTTAAACCCATAATTTCTATTTATCATTAAAGGGGTGACAAAGTGACTTTGTACTTCAAGTACTAGATTTTGACTTCCTAAAATTCTGAGAAAATTACAGTGGCACTATGATAATATCAAAACATCAATTCCAGAAGATCACATTTTTCCAGCAAATATAAACCCATAATTTCTATTTATCATTCAAGGGGTGACAAAATGACTTTGTATTTCAAGTACTAGATTTTGACTTCCTAAAATTCTGAGAAATTTACAGTGGCACTATAATGTCATCAAAACATTAATTCCAGAACATCGTATTTTTCCAGCAAATTTAAACTCATTATTTCTATTTATCATTAAAGGGGTGACAAAATGACATTGTACATCAAGTACTAGATCTTTGCTTCCTAAAATTCTGAGAAACTTATAGTGGCACTATAATGTCATCAAAACATTAATTCCAGAAGATCATATTTTTCCAGCAAGTTTAAACCCATAATTTCTATTTATCATTAAAGGGGTGACAAAATGACTTTGCACAACAAGTACTAGATATTGACTTCCTAAAATTCTGGGAAAATTACAGTGGCACTATAATGACCTTCAAACATTAATTCCAGAAGATCGTATTTTCCAGCAAACATAAACCAATAATTTCTATTTATTATAAAGGGGTGACAAAATGAAAAAAGGGTATTTCAACATGAATAGTGTCCCTAAAAATTCTATCAAAAATCCCAGAGATTTATAATTGTATTCCTAACTATCTTCCATAGTTTCACAACCTTCTCATACATTTAGCTCAGTGAAATCCTATTATTCAGATTTGTGACCTAGGGGTAATTTTGTAATTTCCTAAAGGAAAGGCCTCTGAAACTTTCTACAAAATTTACAGAGGTCCTGCATGGCATAATAATAGGTTCCTCAGAGTTCCATAATTTTCTACAAGTTATTTGACATGAAAATTTCAAATATACCAAAATGTGACCTAATTCACATTAATCCAAAAACATAGGATTTTCATCCCAAAAATCCTAAGATTCTCTTAGATGGTGTGTTATGTCATAAAGAAAGTATAACTAAAATTTCAAAGGTTAGCTCCAAGCCATTTGGTCAGAACACACAAAATAGACTTTTTGTCTATTGGCACACCATAACACATTAAGGTAGAGACATGCAAGTGGAATTTAACCTAAATGCAGAGGTTCAAATGTTCTCAATTTTTAACCATAGACTAATATAGGATAAATAAGCATGACACCCAAATTTGGGGTCATTTGGAGTTATATAACTCTAGTTATTTCATTTTTTTTAATTTTCCATATTTTGAATAAAACTATAGAAAAATTGTCTCCAAAAATTCTGATATTTGAACCTAAGCTAGGTATATGGCACATACATGCATGGCTAAAATCTCAGCTTCATCAGGCTTGGCATTTAAAAGTTATACACATTCAAAGAACTGGTTTCTCTTTTGACCAGCCCTACTAAAATCAGTGTTGTGGGCCCTGCAGTGGTCCAAATGGTCTGATTTAAATTTCAAATGAAAGTAGACATCAAGGCCTACAATAGTTATCTCAGAAAACTTTTCCTAAAAAGACAAATAAGGGCCTCAAAATCCAGCCAGAAGATGCATAAGAAAGTGTGACAGATTATTTTCTTTAAATTAAAATGGTCTGCAATTATCTGATCAACTAGATCAGACGGCTGCCAGTCGTCTTCCTCCTCTAGCCAATGGCTAGGATATCCCCGACCTGGAGCAACTTAGATCTCCATTTCCCATCCATCCAGCCACCTCCCTGGCCGGCCACCGCCACCACCACCTCCGTTGTCTATTGGCACACCATAACACATTAGGAGAAATAACGTTTTCCTCTCTTTGAATCCGGATCTGTTGAGGTAGATACCTCTCCTAAATGATCTAAGAAGCTAGCACGGAGGGAGAGGGGGAGAAAATGGACCTTAGTGGGGCTTGGCGGCGGCGGTGGCTGTTGGCCATGGATCTTCTCTCCTCTGGCGAGCCTTGCCATTTCCTCCATTCTCAGCCGATTCCTTCGATCCAGGGTAGCAGATCAACTCTTCCAGGCCCTCCGAAGCTGATGGTGTCATCGAAATGGAGTGGGGAGGGCTCTATGTGGAGCTGCTATTAGGAGGAGCTCAGCCACACCTTGGATGTTCCTCCTAGCTGCCAAGTGGCACTGCTCCAGCCCAAATTCAGCCATGAACTGCTGTGGGGGCTCAGATCTAACCTTGGGCAGAGGAATGGAGGGTCGCATGGCCTCCATTTCCAAATTTCCTCTTGTCCTTAATGGAGGAAGGGGGAATTTCCAATTTTGCCCCCATGCATGTCTTTGCATGTTGAAATAAGTGGGCAAAGTAGGTCATTATGCATTGTGGGCTTCAGAATGGGCCTTGGTTAAGGCTTTAATCCATTTGCATTTGGTTTGAATCCAATTTAAGCCCAATTTAGATATAATTGACCCCATGTTGACTTTTGAGTTGACTTGGTCAATTGGGTGTGTTGACTGGTCCAAGATGTTGACATTGAGTCCAATGACACTACCCAAGGTTTGATTGAGTCATGGTGAAGGCCTACTTGAGCCAATTTGGCCAATATGTGTGATTTTGACCAAAATTGGGGAAAGATTGACTTGGTCAAATTGGTCAAATTGTTGACCCCATGAAGGGGCTTTTGGGTCCATAGGGTTCCTTTAAGTGTTTAGAATCCATTGGTGGAATCAATTTGTAGGTGTGAGTTCATGTTGAGCTTGTTTGACTTAGGTTGACTTGAGTCCTAAGGAGATCACATGTGAGTTCACCTAACCCTATGTGTCCTAAGGTTGCAACCTAGCACAAACTCACAACACTCACCACTTGTCTTACCCTAATTGAAGTTAAGGGGTGTAGAAGTTCCGAGGATGTTACACTTGCTTCCCCTCAATGTGGGTACTATAAGCTTAATTAGCTGTTCTGTTCATTTTGAACAACGTACCTTTCTAGCTCCCCCTCACTTGGAGCATTAGTATTGTTCTTATATTTGTAAATGCAAATTAATCTTATGTCATAATGCTAAGTTCGTCGAACTCAAGGTTGACATTCGTCGAACTCAGGAAAGAGTTCGTCTAACTCAGGAAAGAGTTCGTCGAACCCAGATTTTTCCCAACTGAGCACTTAGTCTGCTTTAGTTTGTTTTGAATACTTATCCACTGAGACAGATTGGCTGTCTCAGCTGATCAGATAAGATGGGTCTCACCCAGAATTCAAATTATTAAACATTTTAGGGAGATTATTTACCATATCATGTGGACTATGCCTACTTGATGTTGTAATCCTCCAATTGATGTTGGATCCACAGAAGTTGAGCACAACAACTACCTCTAACAATGTACTCTGACTCAGCTATGGATATGGCCACACAGGTTTGCTTTTTTCTGCTCCAAGAGATCAGCCTCCTCCCTAGGAATTGACAAGTGTCACTTGTACATTTCCTGTCTTCTTTGCACCCTGATGGCTGCTCTACATACACTTCCTCTTTCACATTTCCATTTAGGAATGCTGACTTGACATCCATCTGGTCATTTGTTGGAGGATTTGAGCAGATGCTGTTGTGACATCATGAATCTGGGTATTCAACTCAGTCCTTACTGCAGCCACCCTTGATTCCATTCTCTGCTCACTAGCTTGGATCTCCTGAGTCAATGCTGCTCTTGTAGCATTTAACTCATCCCTTATTTGAGAAGTGGCACCATGAACCATTTCTCCAACATGCTCTTTCACAAACAATATTTGACCCTCAATGGTGGATTGTATTGAGTTTAGCAGGTCAGATATGTCCAGCACAGCTGCTGGCCTTTCCTGGGCCACCTCTTTCTCCACCACCTCTTCAACCTCATTGTTTGCCTTTTCCACTGCAGGTTCTTGTCTTGGCATCTCTTTAGAAGAGGGTAGAACATCCATGGTGTCAGTTACCCTGAAGAACTCTTCTTCACTCTGAGCTTTTGCTCTTCCAGCATCTGGGTTGTGCTCCCCCTCACTAGCATACCCTCCTTCTTCTCCATAGAGTGAGCAATGCTCCCCCTCACTTAGGGCATCCATATGTGGATAAATCTGTCTAGGAGAACCTTGAGGTTGTAATCTTCTAATGGATGTTGAATTCATAATGGTTATGCACAACAACTTCTTGTAGGAATGTATTCAGACCCAGCAGAGAATATGGTCGCACTGGTCTGCTTATTGTTGCACCATGATGTCAACCTCCTTCCTGTCATGTGCGTTGAGCACCCACTGTCCAAGTACCAAATTTGGGTGAGGTTGGTACTTGTACTAACCTGCAAGAAGTTTAGTTATCCTTAGGAGCCCAACTAGCTTTGGGTCCTAGGAACTTGTTAGCATGATGAAATGGCCTTACTCTAGCTACACCCTTTGCAGGAAGGCCCATCTTTGCACATGGCACATTAGGGTTGTGCCAACAATCTATGGCAAAGTGTCCCACTTTACCACAGCACCAACATTCATGAATATTGTATCTCATCTTTTGAACATTTCCTGAGGGGAGTGCAGCACTGTGCACATGTTCAGGAGGAGAGACAGCTGCATTCTTCCTGCTTCTCTCAGCAATGATTTGACTGAAAGTCAATCTATGTGCTGTCTTGATGCTCTTTGTCCTGATGTCATCAGCTTGCTTTGGCTTGGCAGCCATACAAGATTTGATGGCATCTAACACTGAGCAACAAGCCTTGTCAACAGATTTGACATCAGTTATGCTCTTTGCTGAAGCAGATTTGAAAGATCTTGCATCCTTATTCTTGAATGGAGGGGCTAAAGTACCAAATACAAATGGTCCAGGTTGGTCCATTTGAATTTCCTCATGTGAGCCTTCATAACACTCAATCCCATGCCCTTTCTTCCACTATGGGAAGGAGTATTTTCCTTCCTATAGAAACTCCTATTCTTCCAGTGATCATAAATGCTTTCATGGTCATACCTGTTGGAAGGAAGTAACACCTTTTGAAAGGTGGTTTGAGGCTTAGCCTTCCCCTTACTCTTCTCTCCACTCCCTTCTCCTACTTCCATTTTATTGAATCCTAGTCCTCTCCTATTGGTTTGAGAGGAGAAGGTGTCAATAATAGGGAGCATAGATTTGGGCTTGGAGAATTGAGCCACCAGGCTCTTCTCTTTCACAAGCTTCTCCTCAAGGTCCTTGATGACCTTGTTCTTCAGGGAAATAATGCTTAATTGCACAATTGTTAACCCGTTTAAATGGCTTATCTGTCTACTCATCTGATCCACCAGGTAGGTATGTTCAGTGTAGTCATTTTTAGTCATTTTAAGGGAAGCAATTTCTTGGGCTTGCCTCTTGGCAAGCTTCTTGTTCTTCTTCAGAGCTTCCAAAAGAACACCATACTTGTCAATCAATTGATTGACTTCTTCCTCAGCTTCTGAACCACTTCCACCAATTTATGAAGGAGCTTCAGATTCTGGACCAGTCTCATAATCAGAAGAGGATATGGAATGAATTAATACCTGCTTATGTTCTGAATTGTTGTGGCTGTCCTCATCTTCAGTTAGAGCCATCAGCCCATGGTCATCTTGAATGACTTCATCCTCCTCTACATCACTGTCTGAATGTGATGGAGGGCCCTGATTCCTATCCTGGAAGCTGGATAGTCCTCTTCCTCCTGAGCAGCAAATAGCCCTATGTAGGCTTCCTCTTCTCCATCTGAATCTGAAGATGAAGATTCAGATTCACTCCAGCTCTTTCCTTTCTTGGCTAGAAAGGATTTTTCTCCCTTTCTCTCCTACTAGTGATGGGTCTTCTTGTCATCTCTTTCTTTTCTCTTGACTGGGCAGTCAGCAATGACATGCCCTGGCTTGCTGCAGCAATAGCAGACAACTTTAGAGGAACTAAATTTAGAGTTAGAGCCATACCTGCCATTCCTGTAGTGATGCTTTGACTCCTTGCTGTACTTCTTATTGTGATATGAGGAGGGGGGCTTGTTCTTCCATTTCCTCCTCTTCATCATCTTCTTGAACTGCCTTAAAAAGGCATCAAACTCTTCATGAGTGAAAGAGCTATCTGAGGTGCTGGTTTCAGATTCAACACTTCTCCTTGGAGGAGACACCATCCTGCCCTTTCTTATCTTGAGCATCTTGACATCTTCTAAGAGATCATTGTATGACTGTTCAGGTGAGACTTCATCCTGGACTTCTTCCTCTGCCTCAGATAGGACAGTTAGTCCAAACCGAGTCTTCTCTTCTGAGTCTGGACAGCTTGAGTCACTGTCACTAAATGTTCTGACTTTCTTCTTAGCTGCTTTGCTTCTTTCTTCTTCTGATCCTTCCATAAGGATTGTTAGAGAGTCCCACATCTCTTTTGCTGTTATGTAGTGAGCCAGTTTCTGAAATGTTGAGATGTCAACTGCACCAGCAAGAATATCTTTGGCTTCTTTGTCCTAGCTGGCTAGGAGGATCTCATCTTTTATTATAGTCATGGAGGGTCCATCTTGAGTAATTAAAAACATTCTGGGATCCATTGCCTCCTTGTAAATTCTTGCGCTTATTTTCCAAAGGAAAAAGTTCTCTCTAGAACAAACAGCTATCCTTGATTCCATAGCTGTGAAACTTGGACACCCAATGGCAGATCTATTCAAGCTGTTAAGCTTTTCTTTGAACAACCTAGCTCTGATACCACTTTTTGTTTATTGGGTATCAACTTATCACCTAGAGGGGGGGGGGGGGGGGGTGAATAGGTTTTTCAGATTATTTTATCCCCTTTAGGTGTTCTTGAATTCTGATTAGTAGATCTATAAGTTATAAAGCATAACACAGAAAACACACAGGAACTTATTAAGGTTCCTCAAGACAGGGTGTCTTGAGTAGTCCTCTTTCCATCTGCTCCTACCTAGCAGTGTGTTAGGCTCGGCAAACTCCGCCAAATCTTCAGGCCCTCAAGACTTACAACACGGACCCGCAAGTCCTACAGCCTAGGCCCGCAAGCCCCTACTGCACCCGAGCCTGCAAGCTCTACACTCAGGCCCTCAAGCCCTACCTAGCTCAGACCCACAAGTCTAGCCTCTGTCCTGGACCTCAAGCCTCATAGGTCTCAAGCCCTCAAGCTTGACAATCAGGCCCTCAAGCCCTACCTAGCCAGACCCGCAAGTCTAGCCTACAGCCTAGGCACGCAAGCCCCTACTGCGCCCAAGCCCTCAAGCTCGACAAGATCGGACCCGCAAGTCCACTGCCCTGGCCCTCAAGCCTCACAGCTCTCCAGCCCTCAAGCTAGACAAATAGACCCGCAAGCCTTAAAATAAATTACAGTAAAAGACTGTTTCTTCTGCCGGATATAGATTGGCAACTTAGCCTGATGAAGATCGGCTTCTTTAGGTTGAAGAAGATGCTTCTTGATGTGGAGTTTCAGCACTGGATCTTCTTCAGCCTCCTCATCTTTTGCCTGATGTTGATCGGCTACTTTTCAGTCGATGGAGATGACTGATTCTTCAGAGAACATTTGATGCTTGTTCTCTACTTGATCTTCTTCTTCTCCGCTAAAAATACTGTTCTATTGAAGTGTAGCGACGTGATTCTTTTTCGTTGTTTTTCTCTATCTTCGAAGACTCTTTTCTAGGGCATCACTGTTCCCTTTTATAGGACAGATGAGTCGCATAACGATCACATGTGATGTCCTTTAATGCCAGATGCCCATTCCTTAAAAGCATGCGCTGATTGGACAATCAGTCGGCAGCATTAATTACTGACAGCGCGTCCGCAACATTTGAATCTGTCTCGATGATATTTCCATTGTTATGATGACATGGATGATATCTCGATGACGGGACTTTGTCGATGCCTTGAACTTGGTAGATCTTCAGTTCTTCTCACTTCTGCCTCTGATGTTGGTATCTCGACAATACGAGACATTCTGGCAATTCTGCATATACGACGATATGTTGTCTCTGACTGTGCATTGTAATCTTCTTTTTTGTAGACTGTCGTCGTAATTACATTGCTCTCTCGACGTCATGAGTGATAACTGATGCGCAAATCTCGCACACCGCTATAGGCGGTAGCTAGACTGCGGCACGAAATGGCAGTGTATCGATCGTTCAAGTAATATAAAACGAGGATCAAATCCCCGAGTATCGATCTCGAAGGAACACAGTAAGGTGGAGTTTACTATTGAGGAAGGACTTGAGATTGAAGTCCTTTATGTCGGATGGGTTGTGGAAACGGGGGTTTTGGTTTGTGGAAATAAAATAAAATACTACAACTACTCCTATGCAATGCCGCTATGCAATGCTTCGCGATGCGGGATGGAGACTACGTAGGCCTTGAACGCGCTACTTCGCTAGGGTGGATGGACGAGTAGGCAAATGGAATCGAACTGTGCAGGCCTTGAGCGCGCTGCTTCGTTAGGCGAATGGATTACACGGGCCGCTATGCCACGCTTAACTAGGCAGATGGGCGAGTAGGCAGGCGGAATGAGGGTCGCAAGCACCTCATCGACAAGCATGCCACTAGCAATTGCTAGTGCGGCACACAAACACGATGGCGGAATGGAAAATGGATGGAGGCGCTCCTCACTTACATAAACCATAATATAATTTCACATAGACATGAAATGTACTAAAATGCAATATAAGGGTTTTGCAATCATAATTCATACACACACATAATTAAGATATAAAATACTACAAAATAGAGGGGGTGAGATTACAACCAAGGCACAAAGTCTTGTTAGGATTCACGGTCAGAATCAAGGGTTGTCATGCCTTGTCTGAGCTCGGTCCACGAATGACGTCTGGGGTACAGAGAGGAACTGTCACTTCCTTCTAGTTGACCTGTCTTCTTCATAAATCGCCTTTGGCCACGATCTTGCTGGAGAACTCCAAGGATGCAGCAAGTTGTATCTTAAACTAGAGCTTTGGAGGTGCACAAATAATGGAGGAGGCCTAGAGGATACTCCGGCTCAAGATTGGCGTGAAGAATAAGCCCGGAGCACCTCCTGAAGGTGGGCGGCAATGGAGCGGCGAAACGGGCGCACTGGAGCGGGAAAACGGCGCTGGAATTGATTGTCAGGCGTAATTTTGCGGACTGCGTATTTATATTAAATAGGGCGCACGATCAGTGGCGCACGATTAGTGGTCGTGCGCACTGGAAATTGGTGATCGTGCGCGCTGTGCCCGAAAACCTGCAAGACAAAACTATAGAAAATAATAAAGATCGCACGACCGAACGCACGACCGTGCGTAAAAACTCACGACCAAATTCAGAATGCAACATTGGGCTGCAAATGAACGCGCACGATCAGCGACGCACGATCAGTGGTCGTGCGAAATAGAACCAGTGATCGTGTGCATTGTTCCTGTATATATTTGTATCGGGAACACCTGCACGACCCCTGTTCTAGCATAAACACTAACCAAAACCACTGAAAGTGGCACATAACACAGCATGAAAGACAGTAAGAATGATAAACATGAAAATACACAAAAACGGGCCAAGAAGTGCACTTAGCGTGGAATAATAGACGGCAATCAAATATGAGCGAAAATATGTCTATAGTGTAGTTCTTTGACTAAATAATCGGCCCAGATGAGTCCATAAAAGTGTATATAATTGGGACTCATCACACCCCCAGACTTACCTGTTTGCGCGTCCCGAGCAAACCAATTCAAGCTAAGGGGAAAACAAAGTAGTTGGTTAGGAGATTGCGATACAGAGTAAAATGAGAAGTCACATACTCACATGCATAAAAATATAGCAACACGGATCTCTAATTATACTACATAGTTTATTGATTTCAAAAAGGGTACAGAGTTATTATTCTATTCAAAATAGGAATTGCAGTGAATCGTCTAGTCATGCGCAAGGAGAAAATAGATGGATCACTGAGATGAGTATTGCTTAAGATTAGGATTCGGGATGACCTCCACTAAAATCCATTTGTGTGGGGGACCATATGCTTGCCTGTTCACATTCTCTCCACGGCACTAGATTGGTTCACTGCACGAGTCGGTAGGACTTTAGGTTTGAATGGGGCTTGGGTCATGGTGAGATACACAAAGGTAAACATAAAGGCTAAACGCACCATACCCAAATGAGCTAATCATAAGGGTAATGTAGCAAGCAACCACCAAGTGCATGAGTGCACCACACCACCAGAC
Source organism: Dactylorhiza incarnata (assembly GCA_033032865.1). NCBI lineage: Eukaryota > Viridiplantae > Streptophyta > Magnoliopsida > Asparagales > Orchidaceae > Dactylorhiza > Dactylorhiza incarnata. Next base: position 14,128,465 of record JAWHQI010000029.1, read on the forward strand.
TTAAACTTGACAATATGGGTGTGTGCCCCGCCTAATCCAAACACAAATCTCAAACAGATTTTCATATAAGCGCTTTTTTTCACATTTTATTTTCTTTTTCAATCATTTTTTTTCTCTTTCTCAAATTTTTTCTAATCATTTTCAGCATATTTTCAATACAAGCACAACTATCACCATAACATTTTCCACATCACACCCCCAAAATAAGAAATATAAATCCACTCTTGCTTGGAATTTAGGTGCATGACTAGGATCGACATTTTGGCTTTGGTGATAACTAGGTAGAGCTGAATCAAATGACATGGATAGGCTCAAGGAGGCTAGCAAGGGAAGAAGATAGGAGTGAAAGAAAGGCTCAACCGGGCCAAAATGGAGGCCTACGTCACTCTCATGAAAATGAACTATCCTATGCCCATGCTTCAAGAATAGCTTGGGGCAAGTTCTTAGCCCCCGAGAAAGGCAATCCTTCCTCCGAACTCAAACAATACGAGTCTAACGATTCTCTACACTCATCCATACACTACCATTTGATTCACACTACATTCACCAATTTGAGTAGAATAATTAACAATTACACAGAGAAACAAAATAAACTAAAAGTATAAAGAGAAATCTACTCTACACATATTTTTATACATAAGGGAGTACTCGACTAGGAGCACTGCACGAGTCACAACTTACTCCGCTACACAATCCTAAACCAACACCTCAATTTTCCCATTAAGCAGTAAAATAGAATTAAACTCGGAGCATGCTCGCGGGTAAGTGCTCTCTTAAGTGGGTTTAGTGGTGTGCAATGGAGATGAACAATACTTATAAAAAAGAACTAAAATGTACTTCTAGTAAGCAGTGTCATGTGCACGTGCAATGAGTAACACATAGCGGCTCTCCCCCAAACTTAATCCAAGCAATAAAAGCAAATGATGTAACCATGACAATTAAATAAAAGACTAGGGGAAGAAAAGTTACCCATGCTCAGAAATGAGCATACCAGAAGATTTGGCGTTAAATTTTGTAAATTTAGCTCTAAGAGTCCGCCACCAAAGAAATTGCCGCACACCTGCAGGCAAAAGACTCCACGCACAAAGTATATATGTAAAACTAAACTATTAGCATGTTAGAGAAAAATAAAAGCAACAAAAACTTGGGTTGTCTCCCAGCAGCGCTTTTGTTTACCGTCCTTAAGCTGGACTAAATACCTGTATTATGCAGTTTTATAGGATTATCTAATCATAAAAGAAAAAGTTAATAAAGTCTACTAATTATTATTACACAACCAGCAGAGAAATCAACTATATGTTGATTTAAAGTGATAACTAGAAATGAAAGAAATGGGTCCGAAGACCCAGCAGTAGGAGCAGAAGGAAGGATTTATCCTCCATCCCCAAATCTCTTTCTTTTTCGCCTTCTTCTTCTCTTCCGACATTAGATCAGGATATGAATATCTTTTGCCTCCCTGCAGCCAATCCTTTAAGGGAAACACCATCATTGAACTATTTTTCCCCCGCCAGAATTGATTTTCAACATTACCCAAAAATGGGTCAACATACTCAAAATCCTGTAGGGATGGAAAAGAAGAAGCATTAGGAGTATCAGGAAGAGGTAGAGGTGGATCAGCAGTGGAGGGCATTTCAGATTCAGCTTCCAAATGATTTACCACTACTGAATCCCCCTGCATGTGTTCAAGCAAAGAAGGGTGGTCAGGAAACAAAAGAGAAGAAAGACATAAATAATCTGTAATTATGGGAGTGATCCCGGTTTCACTCCTGGCAGGATCCAAGGATAGATCAATATCATCATCGTAAGTATCATAGCGAGGGGAACTTGAGAGCTCAGGGGCCTCAGTGGTGGTTTGGATCTCCTCGTCCCATGAAGAAGTGCAAACCTCCTCATCAGAGAGAGTGTCCTCCTTATCCCACTGAGGTGCACCATCGTGTTCAATGTGTTCATTCTCCCCTTCAGGGAAAATGACATCCTCATCCCACTTTGGAGCACCCTCCGAGTCAGAAGCTTCACCCCACTCCTTCACTTCGATAGGATCATAAATAATGTGTGTAGAAAAATCTTGCAAAGAAACTGGAGGAACAAAAAGATTTGGTTCCTCCACAAAAAGATCCTCTAATGCCTCCCCAATGGAAAGAATACTTTCCTCATACCACTCAGGAGCATCTAGGAGCTCCCATTCCTCTCCTTGTTGGCCAACAGATGAGTGATCATCATCACTAGGAGTGAAGCCATACACAGGGAGTGAGGAGTCCATGCACGAGATAAACTCGGGGATAGAGGGCACGATTGCCTCCATGGGTAAAGAATATGTGATAGGGACGATGTTGTCATGAGTGGAGGAGCGGCGGTCAGGATTGAAAAGACTAGGACAGTCCTTAAATTCATGACCCTCTTCTCGACCCATCAAGTAAACAAAGTTCCTACACAGCCTATCATTTAACTCCTTCATTTTGTCTATATAATAGACCATCTTGTCCTAAGTGATAGGAGAAATATCCCATGAAGACATTTTCAACAAAAAAAAGCAGATATAATGAAACTGAAATTCTTTGCAAGGAAATCTACACAAACTAATAAAACTCCTTGGAATAAACTTGCCTAAAACTCTAAAATAGGAGAGAGAAATAATAACAAACAATATATAATTAAATGCAAACAAAAATAATAAGTCGGCTATACACACTAGAAGAACTACTATCTCTTGTCACCCTCTACAGCAAACTCACACGTCTGTGTTCCCCGGCAACGGCGCCAAAAACTTGATGCGCAAATCTCGCACACCGCTATAGGCGGTAGCTAGACTGCGGCACGAAACGACAGTGTATCGATCATTCAAGTAATATAAAACGAGGAGCAAATCCCCGAGTATCGATCTTGAAGGAACACAGTAAGCTGGAGTTTAATATTGAGGAAGGACTTGAGATTGAAGTCCTTTATGTCGGATGGGTTGCGGAAATGGGGTTTTTGGTTTGTGGAAATAAAATAAAATACTACAACTACTCCTATATAATGTCGCTATGCAATGCTTTGCGAGGCAGGATAGAGACTACGTAGTCCTTGAACGCGCTACTTCGCTAGGGAGGATGGACGAGTAGGCAAATAGAATCGAACTGTGCAGGCCTTGAGCGCGCTGCTTCGTTAGGCGAATTGATTACACGGGCCGCTATGCCACGCTTCACTAGGCGGATGGGCGAGTAGGCAGGCGGAATGAGGGTTGCAATCACCTCGTTGACAAGCACGCCACTAGCAATTGCTAGTGCGGCACACGAACACGATGGCGGAATGGAAAATGAATGGAGGCGCTCCTCACTTTCATAAACCACAAAATAATTTCACATAGACATGAAATGTACTAAAATACAATATAAGGGTTTTGCAATCATAGTTCATACACACACATAATTAAGATATAAAATACTACAAAATAGAGGGGGTGAGATTACAACCAAGGCACGAAGTCTTCTCGGGATTCACGGTCAGAATCAAGGGTTGTCATGCCTTGTTTGAGCTCAGTCCACGATTGACGTCCGTGGTACGGAGAGGAACTGTCACTTCCTTCTAGTTGACCCGTCTACTTCATAAATCGCCTTTGGCCATGATCTTGCTGGATAACTCCAAGGATGCAGCAAGTTGTATCTTGAAATGGAGCTTTGGAGGTGCACAAACAATGGAGGAGGCCTAGAGGATACTCCGTCTCAAGATTGGCATGAAGAATAAGCCCGGAGCACCTCCTGAAGGTGGGAGGCGATGGACCGGCGAAACGGGCGCACTGGAGCGGGAAAACGGCGCTGGAATTGATTGTCAGACCTAATTTCGGGGACTGCGTATTTATATTAAATAGGGTGCATGATCAGTGGCGCACGATTAGTGGTCGTGCGCACTAGAAGTTGGTGATCGTGCGCGCTGTGCCCGAAAACCTGCAAGACAAAACAATAGAAAATAATAAAGATCGCACGACCGAACGCACGACCGTGCGTAAAAATGCATGACCAAATTCAGAATGCAACTTTGGGCTGCAAATGAACGCGCCAAATCCGCGGCGCACGATCAGTGATCGTGCGCAATAGAACCAGTGATCGTGCACAGTGTTCCTGTACAGATTTGTACCGGGAACACCTGCACGACCCCTGTTCTAGCATAAACACTAACCAAAACCACTGAAAGTGGCACATAACACAGCATGAAAGACAGTAAGAATGATAAACATGAAAATACACAAAAACGGTCCTAGAAGTGCACTTAGCGTGGAATAATAAACCGCTATCAAATATGAGCGAAAATATGTCTATAGTGTAGTGCTTTGACTAAATAATCGGCCCAGATGAGTCCATAAAAGTGTATATAATTGGGTCTCATCAATAACATGACGACAGATCATACTTTAGCAACTTATTGTCTTCAGATGTCCTTCTTTAGTCTTCTTGACGACATGCCTTTTTTACGATGATGTTCAACGCCATCAGTCATACTTAGCCTTTTCAGCGACAAGGCTTCTTCACAACGATGTTTGTTCTTCTTTGACTTTCTTGACGATACAGTTCTTTATCGACGATCTCTTCGACACTGATCTTCTCTTTGTCGTTTCAACGACAAGGCTTCTTCAACTTCTCGACGACAAGGCCACTTTGGTGAAGTCGACGATACTGCGTCTTCTCTGCGTTAGACGAACCCCATTCTTCGTTTGACGAACTCCATTCTGCGTTCGACAATCTTCCTTCTGCGTTCGACGATCTTGCCGAGTCTCAGCATTCGACTAACTCGCCAAGTCTTAGCTTTCGACTGAATCCCTTCTGCGTTCGACGATCATCGTTTGATGAACTGCATTCTGCGTTCGACGATCTTCGTTCGACGAACTTCATTCTTCGTTCAATGAACTCCGTTCGACGAACTGCATTTTGCGTTCGACGAACTCACCAATATTCTTCTATTTGCAGCTCATCTGGCCCTGATGCCTTCTCAGCGGCTCCTGGTCTTGTCTCAGCGGATCCGCTGAGACATTGAGCTCGGCTCAGCGTATTTGACCCTTCGTCTCAGCGGTTCTGCTGAGACAATTCTTCATCTCATTAGGAGTTGATTTCTCCTGATCTAAGGGCATGATTGGCCCTTTCTCTTGAGTTACCTGAGCCTGTATTTCTTGCACATATATGGCTTTATCAAATACAATATGTACCTTAGCATTGTGAGTGATGCCTCTTCAAATCAAGGGAATATTGAGGGCAATATTCCCAACATTAGGGTAGCTCATCTATTGAGTTACATGAGAGAAGGTCAAATGGATGACAAGGAGAAGCTACTAAGGAAGTTCTAGTGGAGTTGCTTGTTTCTCTAGGTGCTCAAGTTGCTTCTAGCTCTGGGTCAGGTGCTTCAGGTTCTGGATGCAGGGGGAGCAATGCTCCAAGTATGCCTAAAAGGAGAGCTAGTCTAGAATAGGTAGCTGAAGAGGTGGAACAGAGTAAAACTCTGAGGAGGTCCAACAGGACTATCATTCCACCAGATTGGTATATAGGGGGAAACTTGGTGAGCTTCGCAGGTCCCCTAGATGCGAGAGAGCCATCTTATTTTGAAAATGTTGTTGGAATCAAGGAGTGGGAAGTGGCGATGAATGAAGAGATGGATGCCCTCACGAAGAATGAGACTTGGGACTTGGTGCCTAAGGTTGAGGGTGTTACTATTGTGACTTGCAAGTGGGTTTTCAAGCTGAAGAAGAAGGTTGATGGTAGCATCGAGCGATACAAGGCTCGCCTTTTAGCTCGAGGGTTCTCTCAGAAGTATGGGGAGGATTATGAAGAAACCTTCAACCCTGTTTCCAAGATGACTTCAGTTCGGGTGGTGATCGCATTGGCAGCTTCCCAAGGGTGGAATATATGGAAACTCGACGTGAAGAATTCTTTACTTTACGGCGAGATAAACAAAGACATCTTCATGGATCATCCACCAAGGTATGTTTCTGAAGATCATCCAAGACATGTGTGTAAGCTCAAAAAGGCTCTTTACGGCTTCAAGCAAGCGCCTCTGGCGTGGTATGGAAAGATCACAGAGTACCTCCAGTTCAATGGATACTTTACTTCGGATTCAGATTCAAGCTTGTTCGCAAAGAAGATGGGGGAGCTTCAGGTCTTGGTGATCATCATGGGAAATTCTGAATTGGAGGTAGCTAGACTTCGAGCTGAGTTAGCTATCAGATTTGAGATGAAGAAATTGGGTGAGTTCCACCATTTCCTTAGACTCGAGGCTGAGAGGAAAGTGAGCGGCATGTTTATATCCTAGAAGGTCTATGCAGAATAAATTATGAAATAATTCGGCATGGAAGATGGAAAGAGCAGCTCTATTCCACTAGAGGATGGTATGATACTTCGATGTGATGAGGGGAAGGTTCTTTCTGATCCTTTGGTGTTTCAGGCTTTGGTCGGAAGTCTGATATACTTGACAATCACAAGGCCAGATATCTCTTATGCAGTTGGTCAAGTGAGTTAGTTTATGGTGGAGCCTCAGAAACCTCATCTGATGGCGGCTAAATGTATTCTCAAGTACGTAAAGTCCACCTCTGATTTGGGTCTATTCTATGGGAAGGACTCAGGCTTTGGCTTTCATGGATACATGGATGCTGATTATGGAGGAGATTCAGATGATCAGAGATCGACCTCTGGATATGTCTTTATGACAGGCTCTATAGTTATATCATGGTGCAGCAAGAAGTAGGATTATGTGTATGTCTCCACTACAGAAGCGAAGTACAAAGCTTCGACTTTGGCAGCTCAAGAAGCCATCTAGCTTAAGTGGCTTGTGGAGGACATTCATGGGAAGGTGCGAGGTCCTACTCTGCTTCGTGGTGACAATGAGAGTGCCCTCAAACTGGTGAACAATCCAGTTTGTCACACTCAAACCAAGCACATAGAGATTCAACATCATTTCATTCAGGAGAAGGTGTTGGAGAGATCTCTTATGGTTGAGCATATGTAGAGTAAGGATAATATCGCAGACATATTTACGAAGCCATTGTCGATGGGACCGTTTGATCGGTTGAGGAGTTTACTTGGGTTGCCTTCGACTTCCTACTTCATGGGGGAGTGAAAGGAGAATTTTAGTTCTTATTTATGTGTTAAAACTCTTATTTAAGTTTGCTTTAAAATAAATGATATATGTAAATATATATGAGTTTGTTGAAAGAGTAATAAGCACAAACAGTGAGAGTGCAAAGTAATAAACAGCAAAAGAAATATAGCAAAACAAACAAGCACATCCAAATGACACAAAGAAATATAGTAGTTCCCCAAAATCCGGGTATATCTACTCTTCTACCCACTGGTAGGAATCCACTAGGAGAGTTGATCAGGTGCCCTCACACCAAGGTGTTTTTGATCAGGTGTCCACACACCAATGGAGGTTTGATCAGGTGCCCAATTCACCTATAAGCTTTTGACCAGGTGCTTATAAACCAACTAGATTTTTTGATCAGGTGTCTTACCACCAAGGAGTTTAAACTTTTGAAGGGAGTATTAACCCTGTACAAGAGAGGTGAAGGAGAAAGGGAAAGATTTATTTGTTCTTCTCTTTTGCTGAGAAGACTCTTGATGAATATGTTGAAGAGAGCTCCCACTGTCTGATGTAGTTTGATGACAGCTTGTGGAGGCTCCTTCTCTTGGTTGTAAATCCTCTGTTCTACTTCTTGCAGTTTGAGATCCTGAGCAAGTAATATTGGTTTGGTGTCTCAGGATATGTATAGAAGATCTGCAAGAAAAGGATTAGCAAAAAGAAGATAATATATATTCTGACCTGTTCTTCTTTTTGCTCTGTTCTTCTTTTTCTTCTTTCTTCCTGTACAACAATATTAATATCTGTTCTATTCTCTTCTCTGTATTCTGTCGAGAGATAACAGCTATATATATATCCTAATATATATTAATTGCTGTAATATATTCTGTTTGAATCCTTGCTGACCAGAAAGGAATATAATAAAGATATCTTTCATTTCCCAGATCCTTGAGAACATCTCTTGCCGTGTTTGGCATTGCTGCAATGGCTACAACATTTATTGCTTTCTGCCAACGGCTCTATTAATAAATGCTTCAACAGCTGTATGGATAAATCAACAATATATATAGCAATATATAACATAGAATAAATAAATATTGATTTAAATAAATCTGACAGCATATAAGAATAAGAATTATAATACTGCATGAATTTCATCGAGCTGAGCTCTCCTTTTGTCGAGCTCATCATTTCATTCGTCGATCAGAACATGTGATTTACTGTTTCTGAATATCTGTTGGATTTCGTCGACCGCCGTTCGTCATTCGTCGACCGCTGTTCCACGTTCGTCGACTGCAGCTTTCTTTGATATAATCTGTCAAGCGCTGCTGTAATAAGATCTGTTCGCTGATCGCCGTTCGACGAATGCCGAGCATCGTTCAACGAATGTCGAACGCAGCTAACTATATGAAATATTTTATTTCTCTTATAATATTTTCTCTTATATTATTTTCTATTATATTATTTTCTCTTATATTAATTAGCCTATTATTATATATATATTTTTCTTAGTATATTATTTATATATATATTATTTTTAGCCTTTTAACTTAATGATAATTAATCTAAGTTAAGATATATTATGATATATACTTAGACATTAAAGGTGGATCCTAACTCAAATCAAAACTAATGTTCCAACAATCTCCCTCTATTTGAGTTGGGATCCTAATCCAAATTAACTAGGTTCTAACAATCTCCCCCTATTTGGTTTAGGATTCCTAAGCATAAAAAGTCTTTAAAAGCTTAAGGGTTAGAGATTATTTTTAAATTTACTTTATAACTAAGCAATTTTTGTTTTCCTAAGTCTTGATTTAAATTGGAATTTTAATAAGTGAATTACTAGCTGTTTATTAGATTCTAGGAATTTAAGAATCAAAAAGACAAAATCTGATAGCTTCTTTCTATAGAATCCCCTTTAATCAGAAGAGACTCACACTCAGTGCCAAGATCATTTCTGATCAATGCAACTATAGTAGAATGCTCAAAATGATTTTAGGAGAAAATCTGGAAGAATATGAAGTCTATCTGATATTGCTTTTAAGATAGAAAAATTCAAAAATCATAAAACTGCTATTTTAATTTAATCATAATTTAAGTAAAAACATTAAACAGTTAAAACAAAAATGCCTTATAGATAGATAAGTTGGCCTTTTTATTTCATTAAAATATAAATTTGAAAACTTAAGCTGATTTTGTTGAACATGCATAATTTCTTCTTCTTTAAAAGTCTGTTTGAAGTTTTCAGCCTTAATGAACTTATTTTTTAAGTAAATAAATTGTTCTGGTGTTATTTTAAAATCTTCTTTAATTTTAACAGAAATTAATTTGTTTATTATTAGTTTTTTACTGATTCTGTTTTCATAAATATTTAAACCTGCACAAGGTGAATTGAAAACAGATTTGAAATTTTCAGAGGTAAAATTAGTAAGTGTTGTTACCTCTTTTACCTTTTCTTGTTCAGATTCTGCATCTGATATGTAATCTGAACCATAAATTGCCATCATGCAAAATTTTCTGGTTTTTTGTTCTTCCTTGTCTTCTTCTTCAGTTAGAGTAACTGATGGTTCTGCATCAAAAATAATGTTAGTAGAAGAAGTAGGAATGGATTCATTTACCATCCTAGAGAGGGAGTGCCAGATGCTCTTTGCTGAAGTGCAATCTGCCACTTTAAGAAGAATGTCATCAGACATTGATTTAGCCAATATTTCCATGGCTATGGCATCAGCACTGATCAACTTTTCTTGATCATCAGATGAAGGGATTGAAGATGAAATTCATGTCAAAATAGATTTGTAAATACTTTCATCTATGGCATTCATATATAACTTAATTCTAACTTGCCACAAATCAAAACTATCCAAATTACAAAAAGGTGGATCTGAAATAGAAAAATCTGATAGTGAACTAAGGTGGAAAAAACCTTTTTACAACAAAACAAAATATGAACTAAGGTGATCTTTGTGATTTCAGGTGTTAGCCTGTGTGAAAAATCAACTTCCTCTGATACCAATTAAAAGGGACAATTGATATCCTCTGATGAGGGTGATTGATTAAAATCAACCTACTTTGATACCAATTGAAAGGAGAGTTTTAGTTCTGATTTATGTGTTAAAACTCTTGTTTAAGTTTGCTTTAAAATAAATGATATATGTAAATATATATGAGTTCGCTGTAAGAGTAATAAGCACAAACAGTGAGAGTGCAAAGTAATAAACAGCAAAAGAAATAAAGCAAAACAAACAAGCACATCCGGATGACACAAAGAAATATAGTAGTTCCCCAAAACCCGGGTACATCTACTCTTCTACCCACTGGTAGGAATCCACTAGAAGAGTTGATAAGGTGCCCTCACACCAAGGTGTTTTTGATCAGGTGTCCACACACCAATGGAGGTTTGACCAGGTGCCCAATTCACCTATAAGCTTTTGACCAGGTGCTTATAAACCAACTAGATTTTTTGATCAGGTGTCTTTCCACCAAGGAGTTTATACTTTTGAAGGGAGTATTAACCCTGTACAAGAGAGGAGAAGGAGAAAGGGAAAGATTTATTTGTTCTTCTCTTTTGCTGAGAAGACTCTTGATGAATATGTTGAAGAGAGCTCCCCCTGTCTGATGTAGTTTGATGACAGCTTGTGGAGGCTCCTTCTCTTGGTTGTAAATCCTCTGTTCTTCTTCTTGCAGTTTGAGGTCCTGAGCAAGTAATATTGGTTTGGTGTCTCAGGATATGTATAGAAGATCTGCAAGAAAAGTATTAGCAAAAAGAAGATAATATATATTCTGATCTGTTCTTCTTTTTCTTCTTTCTTCCTGTACAACAATATTAATATTTGTTCTATTCTCTTCTCTATATTCTGTCGAGAGATAACAGCTATATATATATCCTGATATATATTAATTGTTGTAATATATTCTGTTTGAATCCTAGCTGAACAGAAAGGAATATAATTAAGATATCTTTCATTTCCCAGATCCTTGAGAACATCTCTTGCCGTGTTTGGCATTGCTGCAACGGCTACAACATTTATTGCTTTCTTCCAACGACTCTATTAATAAATGCTTCAATAGCTATATGGTTAAATCAACAATATATATAGCAATATATAACATAGAATAAATAAATATTGCTTTAAATAAATCTGACAGCATATGAGAATAATAATTATAATACTGCATGAATTTCGTCGAGCTGAGCTCTCCTTTCGTCGAGCTCATCATTTCATTCGTCGATCAGAACATGTGATTTACTATTTCTGAATATCTGTTAGATTTCGTCGACCGCCGTTCATCAATCGTCGACCGCTGTTCCATGTTCGTCTACCGCAGCTTTCCTTGCTATAATCTGTTGAGCGCTGCTGTAATAAGATTTGTTCGCCGATCGTCGTTCGACGAATGCCGAGTGCCGTTCGACGAATGCCGAGCGCAGCTGACGATATGAAAGATTTTATTTCTCTTATATTATTTTATATTAATTTCTCTTATAATATTTTCTCTTATATTATTTTCTCTTATATTAATTAGCCTATTATATATATATATATATATATATTTCTTAGTATATTATTTATATATATTATTTTTAGCCTTTTAACTTAATGATAATTAATCTAAGTTAAGATATATTATGATATATACTTAGACATTAAAGGTGGATCCTAACTCAAATCAAAACTAAGGTTCCAACAATCTCCCCCTATTTGAGTTGGGATCCTAATCCAAATTAACTAGGTTCTAACAGGGAGTGCTGAATTTTTAAGTGTAAGTGGAAGGTCGGGCATTCTGATTATGGAGACTGTAGGGCTCTGGCGGTCTGCTGAATCTCGATTATGGCGGACAAGTTTAGTTTGCCAGATATGTTAAGGATTCGCAGAGACCGGGCGATCTGCCTTTAGAGACCGCAGAGTCTATGCAGTTTGCGTGTGCTTAGTATTGGCTATCTGATTTGGCTTGTTATTTGTGCCCAAGTATTCCTATTCTGGAAGAGAACGGGTGGTCTGGTACTTGAGTTTGCTTCGGCGGTGTATAAGAGCTCGCTCTGGTGTTATGTTCTTGGATTGGTCAGATGTTCATATGGTGCTTCTCTTGTAAGAGACCAGGCGGTCTGCCGGGTTGATTTTTGCAAGTTTTCTTGGACAGTTTTGCTCATGTGATAATCGATCTTATAGTGACCGCGCGGTCTGGTTCTAGTGACCGTGCATCCTAATAAGGGAGGTTTCTATATCTCTTATGGGTGGTGACGACATCCATTCATTTGCCTATAAATAGAGGTGCAAGGGTAGTCATTCGGATGCAAGAACAGTAATAACTAAAGTTTGGATTGATTGTGCCGATCTCTTTTTTGAGGCCACGTGGTTTGAAGTTTGTGACCGGTTTGTTGTGTTCACAGGTTAGGCAGCAAGCAGTCTCTGTCAGCATTCTTCCTATCTTTCCATCTTTAAATAACCAGCTCGCCAGCGGTCTTGTCTGGGCGGTCTGCGGTTTGTAGTTCTTAATATGCTTTGCAGCAGACTCAGTTGATCAGGCGACCTCCAGTGGTCAGGCGGTCTTGAGTTATGGCCTTGAAGCATTGATCAGTTCTTCTTCTCTTCTATTCGCGGGATACTTCTCTGATCTAGTGACCGTGCGGTGTAGCGATCAAGAATTGCGAACAGGGTGTTGTTTTTCAGGAGTTCAATAAAGAGCAGTTCATGCAGTTTGTGAATGGCGGTCTGACAGAATGCAAGTAAGCGACTTGATCTATTCGCTCAGTCTCAGGGAAGCCGGCGATCTTGCCGAGTTCAAGCTGTCTGTGCGGTCTCAGTTTTTTTAGCCGCCAGAAGCTTGTTTTGGTTCTTGTGCTTCTCATCTATGTTTTCTCTTATAAATCATGTCTCTCCATGTATGCAATGCATTATAAAAAGATAGTCAATTTGAATAAAGATCTTCTTGTACTTCATTGTCACTGGTTAACTGATTTGAAAGTGATTGAAGTCTTTTGCTACATCGTCTTCGATCCTACTCCAAAATTTTAATATATCTTGTCGACATAATCTTTCATTCCTACAGAACTTATAGTTATGATGTAGTCTACATTCTCCATCTTATAAGCATAACCTGATCCAATCCATACTTGAGCAATCAATCTTGGAAGGATACTTATGTCACAGTCTGGGCGATGCAGTCGACAAATCACTTAACTGTCTAATCGATGCAATCAACAAATTCCTTAACTATCTGGTCTATGTAGTCGACAAATGACTTAACTGTCTAGATGATGCAGTCGACAAATGACTTAGCTTCCAGTCGATGCAGTCGATATTTTTCTTATCATTCAGTCGATGCAGTCAATATTTTCCTTATCATTCAGTCGATGCAGTCAATATTTTCCTTAGTCATTCAGTCGTTGTATTCGACATTTAACTTAAACTAAACTTTGATTCTCCCTCTAATTTCTTTTATCAATGCTCCTTTTCCTCATGATAATGACATGTCTAATATTGGATTAGATCTTAGGTCAACATAAGTTTTGCACCTTTAGGTAGTACAAGGGAAAAACCTTGTTTGGGTGACCATAAGCCTAACACAATATTAGCCAAACATTTATGTTGTACCTGACACATCAAAACACATATAAGCATCAAATACAAGATGTTTATTATCATCTTAAGGCCTTCTTCAAATCAGAAATCTTGTGGACAATTCCCAACAATCTCCCCCTATTTGAAGAAGTCAGAACCTCATATGGCAATAGAAATATAGACATAAAATTTACAATCAAGATAGAAATACTTGGATAGCAAGACAATTCAAGATTATATAAATAAATCTGTTCTGACATTATGAAGTTCAATAATAAGATAAATAAGTGCAATTCAAACAAAATTTAAGGCAAGCTCTAAGTCTTTTCAGCTCTCTCCAACAGCTTTCCTCTGTTGTCTTTGGAAGTATCCTAGGGGCTTTGGAATTTTCTTGGAGGAGGAGGTGGTCCATTTAGATGATTCCTCTTGTGAATCCATTTTGCATCCAGTTTTCATATTTCTCCCACTCAACTGAACCATAGTATCTAAAGATATTGATGCATAAATTTCCAAAGTTCTCCTATGTGTACATGATGATGGTCTTAGACTTAGGGCTCCAAACTTCATAACCATGTAAGCTTTGTATTTCTACCATCCTTCTTTGTGTTGTATGTTGGAACATGGTCTTCCGCATCTCCTAGGTTTGAGAATAACAAATCCTATGTGTATTTGATCTTGTGTGTTTAAGTGTGCAGGATAACAAAGTCCACATGACTCAAGGATTACATAAGTAGGTTGCCCCCAAAGTTGAGCCATCAAATCCAAAACACCTACTAGCGCTGGCGGTAGTACTAGCGCAGGCGCTAGCTATCGCTCGACAAACTCTTAGCGGCGTTCGACGAAATCTCGTTCGACGAAAATTTCGTTCGACAAACTCTTAGCGGCGTTCGACGAAATATCGTTCGACGAAAATCGTTCGCAAACTCTTAGCGGCGTTCGACAAATTCCTGTTCGACGAAATATTGGCTCAAAGCGCAATTGCTGGGAGAACTTATAGAAGGAGATAGCGCCAGGCGATATCCGATAGCGCAGGCGATAGCGAGGAGCACAGTAGGAAAGAGAGAATTGTTTCCTCGGATTGAAGATTCTGCCGCGCAGAATGTGTCCTAATATGGGATAGCACCGGCGGTACCGCTAGCGCAGGCGCTAGCGCTAAGGCTATAAAAAGGATGTCTTGTTGGGTTTTCTATACCCCTCGAACGGGATTACATATCACATATGCGCAGCAGAAATAACAAGAACAACCCAAAAGAAGCTAATGGATCTTGTGGTTTTCATGATTCAAGAGAATAAGCAAATTGAAATACAAGGTACCTTTGCGGGATTGAGTCAACACTCAACCAAGGTGCTCCCAAGAGAAATCCGAATTTCTGTCTTTGAGTTCTTCAAGAATCAAAATGGATTGATCCCTCTACAGAAGTCCACACAAGCAAAGGAGAACCCTAGCTTCTTGTCGCACAAGAACTAGGTCGGAGAAGGATGCTCTCAATGTCCCCACGGACTGCTAGATCCGATCCAGAGGAGGCGGCGACCAACGACAACGACTAGCGGCGGAAGGCGATCGGCGGACGGGAAGAACGAGACCCTCGCGCGGAACTGTTCCGGTTGGTCGTTCACGTCAAAATCGCAAAAAGATAAAGTCTCCCGTAAACCTAGAATTGCAAGCCCTTTTATACTAAAACGCATAAATCAGGCTATCCGCAGACCAAAACATTTCTGTCCAGATTTACATTCGCCGAATTTGACTAATCACTATAACCGAATTCGACTCAGATTCGGCGAAACCATTTCGACGAATTCGTCTATATGCTATAGCCGATTCGACTATATAAATTCGGTTATATCATTTCGTCGAAACCATTTCATCGAACTGATATATTTCGGCTAAACCCTTTAGTCGAATTCGGTTAATCACATTAGCCGAATCGATATAGCCGAATTCCAATAGTCAAATCAACATAATTCGGTTAAACCCTTTTGCCGAATTTGACACAATTCGGTTAAACCCTTTACCCCAATTTGTCTAGCATAAATCCATTCGTTTAAACCCTTTAAACGATTTCCCATTGAGACATTCTCAAGTTAATTCCAAGTAGTCACAGGATTGGTCCTCCACTCATATCCAATATGAGTAAGGCCAACACAATCCTTTCTCCAATTTCTCCAAACGCTTTTATGTGCGACCCTATAGGCTCATATTGTGTTGACAGCAAGACTAACTATTGATTGCTTTGAGATCACCTCAGAAACTCCAACACGTCTCTCCTCTCGTTTGAGAGAGACATCACAGAGATTAGAGAGAGAGATAGAGTGCCAGAATTCCAGAGGCTATCTTGGCCGAAAGTTGATGTCCTACCAAAGTTCTGCAAACTTCTGAAGGAGAATCTCACTCGTTGGATCCAAATGAAGTCTGTTTCTACAACGCTTATTCTACAGTGGATATTCATCTCCAACTTCAGAAGTTCATCAAGAGGGAGTTTTTATTTTAGTTTCATTTCATATTCTTCTTGTAAACGGTTAGTGAAATCGCCTCGTGTTGGCGACTAGGTCTGGGTAGGACTTAGGGGGAAACTCGCCTCGTGTTGGCGACTATATCTAGGCTAGGTCTAGGGGGTGCTCGAGGCCACATCCGGGGAATGTTTGGCTAGAGCGGCTTGAGGCCGAATACGGGGAGGATAGTCTAGGGCCACCGGTTCGTGGGGATGCGAGTCGGGATAGAAAACAAAAAGAGTTTACTATTCATCACCACCGATTTCTAGCGTTATAGAAGTCAACTTTTGTAAAACCGTATTTGATATTAATAAAGCATGTCTCTACTTTATTTCAATTGTTTTACTTGACTTCTTATTGTCTTTGTCTTGCATTATTACAAAGCTTTTCAAAATATCACTAAAGTTTTTAAAACCCTTATTCACCCCCCCCCCCTCTAAGGGCGCCTACCGATCCAACAGGTGGTATCAGAGCAGTTTTATTCCAATCGGCTTAACAATCGGGAATAATGGCGTCTCATGATCTCACTTTTTCGGAGGGTCAAGGGGTTAGTCGACCACCTCTCTTTACTGGGTCAAATTTTAACTACTGGAAAAATCGAATGATGTGTTTTCTTATGACCATGGATGTAGAAGTATGGAACATGGTAGAAGTTCGGTACTCTCCTCCTACAACTGTGGTGGGAGAGGCGACACTAGCAAAACCTAAAGATAAATGGGATGATAACGATAAACTAAGGTGTAAAAATAATGCTAAAGCAATGAACGCTTTCTATTGCGCTTTAAATAGGACTGAGTTTAATAGAATTTCTGCATGCACAACTGCTTATGATATTTGGAATCAATTGGAAGTTACTCATGAAGGTATATCGTAGGTGAAAGATGCAAAGCTATTCTAACTGGAATCTGAATATGAAAAATTCAGGATGGATACCGAAGAGGACATTAACTCGATGTACACTCGCTTCACCAAGATCGTCAACACTTCAAAGGCACTTGGAAAGACCTACTCATACGGGGACTTGGTGAGGAAAATTCTTTGTTCCTTACCTCCAAGGTTCAATCCAAAGGTGACAGCCATCTCGGAGTCGCACAACTTAAGAACGCTCCAGATCGAGAACCTTATTGGGAATCTCAAAACCCATGAGGTAGAACTCCAGATTCAACACGATGAATACAACAAAGAGCCAAAGAAAAAGGCGCTAGCACTAAAGTCAAAGAAGGAGAGCATCGAAGATGATGATGAAGATGAAGAAGGTCTCCTGGTGAAGAACTTCAGGAAATTCATCAGGAATCCGGAAAGAAGGAACACATTCTGCAAATACTTCCAAAAGGATACTCGACGAAAGGGATCTTCCTCTTCATCAAGGAAAGAAAAAGGAAGTGAAGATGAAGAAGAAAGACCACCACCAGAATGCTACCACTGCAAAAAGACTGGGCACATTCGGAGCCAGTGCCCAAAGTATCAGAAGGAGCAAAAAGAACAACACAAAGCAAAAGAGAAGAAGAAAGTACTGAAAGCGGCAACTTGGGATGATTCTTCCTCTGAAGAGTCAAACGAGTCTGAGTCAAGTAGCGAGGAGGAAGCAAACTTATGCTTAATGGCAAAAAGCAACGATGACGACACCAGTGTTCTTAGCGACACTAAGGTAATCCCTCCTACTTTCGAAGAACTCTATGATGAATTTGTTTTAACTTGCAAATCCTATGATCAAAGTATAAAAGATAATATTATATTAAATCGTGAAAATGAATCTATTATCAAAGAAAATCATAAGCTCACAAAAAAAGTGATTTCCCTTGTAGAAAGGTTTCATGTCAAGAGTGTGAGCACTCTTTATTTTTGGCAAAAGAACTTGAAGTTTATCTTTCTAAGGCCCTCTCACAAAACAAAACTATTGCAAAAGAAAAGGGGGACTTAGAGAGAAAACTAAAACCTCTCTTTTACAAATTGAAAATAACAAAAAGGGATTTGAAAATAAACGTGTTATGATTGTACAAGAAAATACTTTTCTTAAAAAACAAAATCATGGCCTCAATATAGCCATAAAAAAATCGGGATTGGTCAAAAATCCCTGGATATGATTTTGGGAAACCAATGTTATGGTTCTGCAAAATTTGGGGTCGGATATAAAAGTGAACCCTACCACCCAGCGCTAGCCACTAACGCCGGCGGTAGCTTAAGTGTTAAAAAATCTTCTGCTTTTTCTAATGTTCAAACATCATCTAACAAGAGCAACGTAGAAACTCAGAAAAGGGTCTCAACTCCCTTTATTTCATGTGCTAATTGTCTTAAGTTTGGACACACATCTAGCTCTTGCAGGAATATAAAACAACGTTCTTAAAAACAAATCTGTGTACCTAAGAAATCCACTTACTCTATGGGTGGTACCTCTTGGGTATCTGGATCTTTACTCTCATCTTCTCTCTAGATTTGCAGGAAGGCTAAGGAAACAGAGGACGTGTGGTACTTGGACTCAGGCTGCTCCAAGCACATGATGGGAAAACAAAGCAAAATTCCTTAGCCTAGAAAAGAAGAAAGGAGGGATCGTAACGTTTGGTGATAACGGTAAAGAAAGGATCATGGGAGTTGGTACAGTGGGTAACGAATCTTTTTTTATCTCAAATGTTCTTTATGTAAAAGGATTAAAATAACTTAATATCTATAAGTCAACTATGTAATAAAGGATTAGACGTATTATTTGAATCAACCACTAATCTTTGCAAATTAGTTAATCCTAAAACAAAAGATGTGTTACTAACTGCACCTATAATTCACAATTCTTACATAGTTTCGTTTCATGATCTTTCCAAATCATCTATAAAATGTTTTATAACCAAAAATGATGAATTAGAACTATGGCATAGACGTTTAGATCACGCTAGTACAAAGCTCATTTTAAAACTATCAAAAAGGGAATTGATTAGAGGATTGCCTAAGTTGAATGGAAATTTATCTTCACTATGTTCACCATGCCAAAAAGGAAAATTTACAAAATCATATTTTAAAAGCAAAAACGAAATTTCTACTTCAAAACCATTACAATTAATTCATATGGATCTCTCTGGTCCCGTTAACACCACAAGTCTTGGTGGTAAAATATACACTTTCGTTCTAATAGATGATTTCTCAAGATATTGCTGGACTTTATTTCTCTCTTCCAAATCTGATGCATTTTGCGAATTCTCAAAATTATGTACGCGTATTCAAAATGAACTAGATTTAAAAATACAATGCATTCGCTCAGATCATGGAGGTGAATTTGAAAATGAAAATTTTAAATCTTTTTGTGAAATGTTAGGTATTAAGCATGAGTTCTCCGCTCTACGCACACCTCAACAAAATGGTATTGTAGAACAGAAAAATAGGACAATCCAAGAACTAGCACGCACAATGTTATCTGAATATAAATTACCTAAGTCTTTTTCGGCCGAAGCCGTATGCACATCATGCTATATAATGAATAGAGTTATGCTTCGCCCATCACTAAATCTCACACCGTATGAACTATATTTTCAAAAGAAACCTAACGTATCATATTTTAAAGTATTTGGATGTAAATATTTTATTCTTAATACAAAAGGTTCTTTAGGAAAATTTGATGAGAAATGTGATGAAAGAATATTTCTTGGATATTCTTCAACCAGTAAAGCCTATAAAATATTTAATAAAAGATCGAGTAAGGTTGAAGAGTCTATTAATGTTAAATTTGATGAGTTTATTCCATATGCAGAGAAGCCTTCTACAGGTACAAATGATGAACCTTTGCCATCTTTGGAGCACGACGAAGAGGAACCGTCCAAAGAAGAGGAGGAGAAGTCTAATGAAGTTGAATATGTACCTCCAAGCGTGTTGAACTTCTCAAAAAATCATCCAAAAGAGCTAGTCGTTGGGGAACCTTCTACTGGGGTAAGAACTCGATCCTCTCTTAATGAAACATTTTAAAATATTTGCTTTGTTTTTGAAATCGAACCTAAAAATGTTTCCACCGCTTTAAATGATGAATTTTGGTTCTTGGCTATGAATGAAGAGTTAGGACAATTTGAAAGAAATAAAGTTTGGAATCTAGTAGATAGACCATCTAATCATCCAATTATCGGTGTAAATTGGATCTTTAAAAATAAATTAGATGGTGAATCTAGGATTATAAGAAATAAAACACGCTTAGTTGCTCAAGGTTATTCTCAAATCGAGGGGGTAGATTTTGAAGAAACTTTTGCACCCGTTGCTCTCTTAGAATCTATACGAATATTTTTGGCATTTGCGAGTTTTAAACGAATAAAATTATTTCAAATGGATGTTAAAAGTGCCTTTTTAAACGGATTTATAAAAGAAGAAGTTTATGTAGAACAACCCCCCGGTTTCATAAATGAAAAATTCCCTAATCATGTTTACAAATTAGAAAAAGCACTTTATGGTTTAAAACAAGTGCCCCGTGCATGGTATGATCGACTTACATCGTTTTTGTTAAAACACGGGTATGTTATGGGAAGTGCCGACAACACACTCTTCATTAAGCATAATAATAACGATCTATTTATTTTACAAATATATGTTGATGATATCATTTTTGGAGCCACTAATGAAGAGTTGTGTAATGAAGTAGTCTTAGTAATGAAAAATGAATTTGAAATGAGCCTTGTAGGAGAACTATCATATTTTCTTGGTTTTCAAATCTCACAACGAACTGATGGTATCTTTATTTGCCAAACAAAATATGTTCACGACATGCTTAAACGTTTTGGATTTGAAAATCTTAAACAAGCTTCTACTACTATGAGTGCTTCTTTAAAACTAGGAAAAGATGAATCCGGAATTTCAATTGATCAAACGTTATATAGAGGAATGATAGGATCTCTTCTTTAGTTAAGTGCATCTAGACCAGATATATTGTTTGCCGTATGTTTATGTGCTCGCTTTCAAGCCAATCCAAAAGAATCTCATTTAAAAGCGGTAAAACGTATTTTTCGTTATCTATTAGGGTCATCTAAATTAGGATTATGGTACCCACACAATGATTCATTCACACTCCACGGCTATTCCGATTCGGACTACGCCGGGTGTTCACTATATCAAAAAAGCACTTGCGGTACTTGTCATTTTCTAGGACCCTCTTTAGTAGCTTGGTCTAGTAGGAAACAATCTTCGGTTCCACTCTCGACCACGGAGGCCGAATATATTGCACTTGGTAGTTGTTGTGCACAAGCATTATAGATGAGTCAAACACTAGAGGATTTTGGATTTCATCTTAAAAACATTGATCTTAAATGTGACAACAAAAGTGCAATAGACCTCACATATAATCCCGTACACCATTCTATATCCAAACACATCGATGTTCGTCATCATTTCATTAGGGATCACATTAAGAAAGAGCATGTAAAAGTAAGTTTCATTGGCACGGACTCTCAACTCGCTGACATATTTACTAAACCTCTTCCCGATGCAAGATTTCGATTATTACGACTTGAGTTAGGTGTCCTAGATCTTTCGAGTTAAAACACATTCACAAAACACAATTTTTGCAAGTTTTAACCATCGAAAACATCTCCTAAAAATCTGAGATTTCAGCATGAAACTAGTATTGGGACACTTAATCAAGATCAACAATTAAAAATTTCAAAATCATAAGAAATTGTGTACTGTTTCTCGCGCTAGCGCTAACGCCGGTGCTAGCGTACTTATGTGTTTTCTGTATTTTCAAAATTGTAAAAAATTCCAAAAAATATATTAATCTATATGTACTATTTATTTTTGCACTTGTGATTCTATTTAATTTTTGAAAAATCAAATACAAAAATACAAAAGCTAAAATTACAAAAAAATTATGTTTTTGTTTCAAGTCTCTTTTGTCTTATGCAAAAATCAAATACAAAATTACAAAAGCCAAATTACAAAAAATATGTCTTGCTTTTTGTTTAAAGTTTGTCTTTTTGAAAAATAAAATCAAATACAAAAATATAAAACACTAAAACTATCAAAAAAACTGTATTGATTTTCCTATGAAAATCAAGCATGATTTAATCTAATTCTTTAGAACTTCTATAATGTTGCAATTTATCTTTTCAAACTCTTTGAACATTGTTTTCATCATGCTTTGATATATCTATTAATATGTGCATCAAGTATCTTTAAAAAGTTGTGTAGAACTAAGTTTGGCATGCCTCTAAGTATGAGTAAATGTTTTATGTTTGATAATGATCTTTATTCACTCACTTATTTTGGCATTGTCTACATATGTGTTTAATCTAAGAATGCTTGTGTATGTTTTGTATTAGTACAATGAATTAAAATTGCACAAGTATCTTACCTACACTCCTTTATTTGCACTTTTAAAAATTAAGAAAACTGGTTATCTTTCTCATAAATTATATTGGTTTGCAAAACAAGTGTATTCAGAGTACTTTATACAAAACAAAAATCATAAAATAAAGTGATAAAGATAACTCCACCAAGCACTACTTGAACCTCCTGATAAGTCTTAATAAGCGTTGTGAGGTTGAGCACCTTGGAAAGAATAATAAAGTATCTTGTGCAAACCAAATCTTTCTTTCAAAATAAAAACCACTTACTCTTAAGTACACCGGATCACTAGTCTCAACTTTAAAAATTAAAATATGTTATCCCCCAAGCACTACTTTGCACCCTGATAAGTCTTAATGAGCATTATCTGTGCAAAGCACCTTGGTAGTTGTACTTTTTGTTTGTGCATTGAAGTTTGTGGAAGTAAAATTATTTGTGTTTTATTGTGCTCTTACTTTACATATTACTCAAACTCTGATCTATTTTAATTAAAAGAATTCTAAAACTCCTTATCATTTCCTTCTCTACAAGCTCGATCATGCCTTTTATCTTATTATCAACATTTAAGTGGTGTCTCCTTACCCGCTTTTGCTAATAACAAAAGGGGGAGAACTAACATGATAAATAAAATCTGCTATCAAAATATATTGCTTAATTAAGATGATAGCTTACATATTAGGAGAGCATTCACTTAGGGGGAGCATGTAATTAAGGGGAGCAATTCTAAATGCTAAAATCATAAATAATCCTAAGTCATCACTCTCACACACACACAAGTAAGTTTCATCATGCTTAAAAATTACTGCTCTGAATTATTAAAATGGGGAGTTTGTTGGAACATGGTCTTCCGCATCTCCTAGGTTTGAGAATAACAAATCCTATGTGTATTTGATCTTGTGTGTTTAAGTGTGCAGGATAACAAAGTCCACATGACTCAAGGATTACATAAGAAGGTTGCCCCCAAAGTTGAGCCATCAAATCCAAAACACCTACAAGCGCTGGCGGTATTACTAGCGCAGGAGCTAGCTGTCGCTTGACAAACTCTTAGCGTCGTTCGACGAAATTTCGTTCGACGAAATTTCATTCGACAAACTCTTAGCGGCGTTCGACGAAATATCGTTCGACGAAAATCGTTCGACAAACTCTTAGCGGCGTTCGACGAATTCCTGTTCGACGAAATATTGGCTCAAAGCGCAATTGCTGGGAGAACTTATAGAAGCAGATAGCGCCAGGCGATATCCGATAGCGCAGGCTATAGCGAGGAGCACAGTAGGCAAGAGAGAATTGTTTCCTCGGATTGAAGATTCTGTCGCACAGAATGTGTCCTAATATGGGATAGCGCCGGCGGTACCGCTAGCGCAGGCACTAGCGCTGAGGCTATAAAAAGGATGTCTCTCCTCTCATTTGAGACAGACATCATAGAGATTAGAGAGAGAGAGAGAGAGTGATAGAATTCCAGAGGCTATCTTGGCCGAAAGTTGATGTCCTACCAAAGTTCTGCAAACTTCTGAAGGAGAATCTCATCACGCCAGATCCAAATGAAGTCCGCTTCTATAACACTTATTCTACAGCGGATCTTCGTCTCCAACTTCAGAAGTTCATTAAGAGGGAGTTTTTATTTTATTTTCATTTCATATTCTTCTTGTAAACGGTTAGTGAAATTGCCTCGTGTTGGCGACTAGGTCTGGGTAGGACTTAGGGGGAAACTCGCCTCGTGTTGGCGACTAGATCTAGGCTAGGTCTAGGGGGTGCTCTAGGCCACATCCGGGGAAGGTTTGGCTAGAGCGGATTGAGGCCGAATCCGGGGAGAACAGGCTAGGGCCACCGGTTCGTGGGGATGCGAGTCAGGATAGAAAACAAAAAGAGTTTACTATTCATCGCCACCGATTTCTAGCGTTATAGAAGTCAACTTTTGTAAAACCGTATTTGATATTAATAAAGCATGTCTCTACTTTATTTCAATTGTTTTACTTGACTTCTTATTGTCTTTGTCTTGCATTATTACAGAGCTTTTCAAAATATCACAACTTTTGATCTGGTTGTCCGATTTTTGCGAACAACACCTTTTTGGAATGAGCTCGGAGCCCTACATCCAATGGAGAACATTTTTTACCCAATCTAGTTTGTTTAGTGGTCAACATACAGCCGGGTTGGTAATAAGGTATTTAGCTCGAAAGGAGACCTAAACTTCAAACATCCATAACTTTTGATCCGGTTGTCAGATTTTCACCCACAATACCTTTTCATAATGAGATAGGAGCCCTAAATCCAATGGAGAACAATTTTAACCCATTCAAGCTCGTTTAGAGGTTGATATACAGTGGGTTCTACTGGTAATGCGAGATTTTGCTCCAAATAACACATAAATTTCAAAATGAAAGAATTTTAGATGCGGTTTGTAGCAAAAGTGAGAGATTTAGCTCCAAATGACACTCAAACTTTAAACAACAATAACTTTTGATCTGGTTGTCTGACTTTATCCCACAACACCTTTTCGGAATGATCTCGGAGCACTACATTCATTGGAGCACAATTTTTACCGAGTCCAGTTCATTCAGTTGTCGATATATAGCCGGTTGCAGCGGTAATGCGAAATTTAGCTCCAAAGGACACATTTTCAGAATGAGATAGGAGCCCTAAATCCAATGGAGAACAATTTTAACAAATTTAAGCTCGTTTAGAGGTCGATATACAGTGGGTTCTACTGGTAATGCGAGATTTTGCTCCAAATGACACATAAATTTCAAAATAAAAGAATTTTAGATGCGGTTTGTAGCGAAAATGAGAGATTTAGCTCCAAATGACACTTAAACTTTAAACAGCAATAACTTTTGATCCGGTTGTCTGACTTTACCCCAACACCTTTTCGGAATGAGCTCGGAGCACTACATTCATTGGAGCACAAGTTTTACTCAGTCTAGTTGATTTAGTTGTCGATATATAGCCAATTGCAGCGGTAATGCAAAATTTAGCTCCAAAGGAAACCTTTTCAGAATGAGATAGTAGCCATAAATCCAATGGTGAACAATTTTAACTCATTCAAGCTCATTTAGAGGTCGATATATAGTGAGTTCTATTGGTAATGCGAGATTTAGGTCCAAATGACACATAAATTTCAAAATGAAAGAATTTTAGATGCGGTTTGTAGCGAAAGTGAGAGATTTAGCTCCAAATGACACTTAAACTTTAAACAGCAATAACTTTTGATCCGGTTGTCTGATTTTATCCCACAACACCTTTTCGGAATGAGCTCGGAGCACTACATTCCTTGGAGCACAAGTTTTACCCATTCCAGTTCATTTAGTTGTTGATATATAGCTGATTGTAGCGGTAATGCAAAATTTTGCACCAAAGGACACTTTTTCAGAATGAGATGGGAGCCGTAAATCTAATGGAGAACAATTTTAACCCATTCAAGTTCATTTAGATGTTGATATATAGTGGTTTCTACTGGTAATGCGAGATTTAGGTCCAAATGACACATAAATTTCAAAATGAAAGAATTTTAGATGTAGTTTGTAGCGAAAGTGAGAAATTTAGCTCCGAATGACACTTAAACATTAAACAGCAATAACTTTTGATCCGGTTGTCTGATTTTACCCCACAACACCTTTTCGGAATGAGCTCGGAGCACTACATTCCTTGGAGCACAAGTTTTACCCATTCCAGTTCATTTAGTTGTCGATATATAACCGGTTGCAGCGGTAATACGAAATTTAGCTCCAAAGGACACCTTTTCAGAATGAGATAGGAGCCCTAAATCCAATGGAGAACAATTTTAACCCATTCAAGCTCGTTTAGAGGTCGATATACAGTGGGTTCTACTGGTAATGCGAGATTTTGCTCCAAATGACACATAAATTTCAAAATAAAAGAATTTTAGATGCGGTTTGTAGCGAAAGTGAGAGATTTAGCTTCAAATGACACTTAAACTTTAAACAGCAATAACTTTTGATCTGGTTGTCTTATTTTACCCCACAACACCTTTTTCAGAATGAGCTCGGAGCACTACATTCATTGGAGCACAATTTTTACTTAGTCCAGTTCATTTAGTTGTCGATATATAGCCAATTGCAGCGGTAATGCAAAATTTAGCTCTAAAGGAAACCTTTTCAGAATGAGATAGGAGCCCTAAATCCAATGGTGAACAATTTTAACCCATTCAAGCTCGTTTAAAGGTCAATATACAGTGGATTCTACTGGTAATGTGAGATTTTGCTACAAATGACACATAAATTTCAAAATGAAAGAATTTTAGATGTGGTTAGTAGCGAAAGTGAGAGATTTAGCTCCAAATGACACTTAAACTTTAAACAACAATAACTTTTGATCCGGTTGTCCGATTTTACCCCACAACACATTTTTGGAATGATCTCGGAGCACTACATTCATTGGGGTACAAGTTTTACCCATTCCAGTTCATTTAGTTGTCGATATATAGCCAGTTGCAACGGTAATGCGAAATTTAGCACCAAAGGACACCTTTTCAGAATGAGATAGGAGCCCTAAATCCAATGGAGACTAATTTTAACCCATTCAAGCTCGTTTAGAGGTCGATATATAGTGGATTTCACTGGTAATGTGAGATTTTGCTCCAAATGACACATAAATTTCAAAATAAAAGAATTTTAGGTGCGGTTTGTAGCGAAAGTGAGAGATTTAGCTCCAAATGTCACTTAAACTTTAAACATCAATAACTTTTGATCCAGTTGTCTGATTTTACCCCACAACACCTTTTCGGAATGAGATCGGAGCACTACATTCCTTGGAGCACAAGTTTTACCCATTCCAGTTCATTTAGTTGTCGATATATAACCGGTTGCAGCGGTAATATGAAATTTAGCTCCAAAGGACACCTTTTCAGAATGAGATAGGAGCCCTAAATCCAATGGAGAACAATTTTGACACATTCAAGCTCGTTTAGAGGTCGATATACAGTGGGTTCTACTGGTAATGCGAGATTTTGCTCCAAATGACACATAAATTTCAAAATAAAAGAATTTTAAATGCGGTTTGTAGCGAAAGTGAGAGATTTAGCTTCAAATGACACTTAAACATTAAACAGCAATAACTTTTGATCCGGTTGTCTGATTTTACCCCCACAACACCTTTTTCAGAATGAGCTCGGAGCACTACATTCATTGGATCATAAGTTTTACTTAGTCCAGTTCATTTAGTTGTCGATATATAGCCAATTGCAACGGTAATGCAAAATTTAGCTCTAAAGGAAACCTTTTCAGAATGAGATAGGAGCCCTAAATCCAATGGTGAACAATTTTAACCCATTCAAGCTCGTTTAGAGGTCAATATACAGTGGATTCTACTGGTAATGTGAGATTTTGCTACAAATGACACATAAATTTCAAAATGAAAGAATTTTAGATGTGGTTTGTAGCGAAAGTGAGAGATTTAGCTCCAAATGACACTTAAACTTTAAACAACAATAACTTTTGATTCGGTTATCCGATTTTACCCCACAACACATTTTTGGAATGATCTTGGAGCACTACATTCATTGGGGCACAAGTTTTACCCATTCCAGTTCATTTAGTTGTCGATATATAGCCGGTTGCAACGGTAATGCGAAATTTAGCACCAAAGGACACCTTTTCAGAATGAGATAGGAGCCCTAAATCCAATGGAGACTAATTTTAACCCATTCTAGCTCGTTTAGAGGTCGATATACAGTGGATTCTACTGGTAATGTGAGATTTTGCTCCAAATGACACATAAATTTGAAAATAAAAGAATTTTAGATGCTGTTTGTAGCGAAAGTGAGAGATTTAGCTCCAAATGTCACTTAAACTTTAAACAGCAATAACTTTTGATCCGATTGTCTGAATTTACCCCCACAACACCTTTTCGGAATGAGCTCGGAGCACTACATTCATTGGAGCACAAGATGTACCCATTCCAGTTCATTTAGTTGTCGATATATAGCCGGTTGCAGCGGTAATGCGAAATTTAGCTCCAAATTACACCTAAACTTCTAACAACCATAACTTTTGATTTGTATGTTTTATTGTTGCCCACAACACCTTTACGGAATATGCTCGGAGGCATACATCCAATGGAGCACACTTTTAGAACATTCCAGCTCATTTTAGAGGTCAATATACAGCCGGTTGCAATGGTAATGAGGGATTTTGCTCCTCTAGACACATAAACTGTAACATCCATAACTTTTGATCTGGTTGTCTGATTTTTGCGAACAACACCTTTTTGGATTGAGCTCGGAGCCCTACATCCAATGGAGAACAATTTTTACCCATTCTAGTTTATTTCGTGGTCAATATACAGCCGGGTTGGTAATAAGGTATTTAGCTCGAAAGGAGACCTAAACTTCAAACATCCGTAACTTTTGATCCGGTTGTCAGATTTTCACCCACAATACCTTTTCATAATGAGATAGGAGCCATAAATCCAATGGAGAACAATTTTAACCCATTCAAGCTCGTTTAGAGGTTGACATACAGTGGGTTCTACTGGTAATGCGAGATTTTGCTCCAAATGACACATAAATTTCAAAATGAAAGAATTTTAGATGCGATTTGTAGCGAAAAGTGAGAGATTTAGCTCCAAATGACACTCAAACTTTAAACAACAATAACTTTTGATCTGGTTGTCTGACTTTACCCCACAATACCTTTTCAGAATGATCTCGGAGAACTACATTCATTGGAGCACAAGTTTTACCCATTCCAGTTCATTTAGTTGTCGATATATAGCCGATTGCAGCAGTAATGCACAATTTAGCACCAAAGGACACCTTTTCAGAATGAGATAGGAGCCCTAAATCTAATGGAGAACAATTTTAACACATTCAAGCTCATTTAGAGGTCAATATACAGTGGGTTCTACTGGTAATGCGAGATTTTGCTCCAAATGACACATAAATTTCAAAATGAAAGAAATTTAGATGCAGCTTGTAACGAAAGTGAGAGATTTAGCTCCAAATGACACTTAAACTTTAAACAGCAATAACTTTTGATCCGTTTGTCTAATTTTACCCCACAACACCTTTTCGGAATGAGCTCGGAGCACTACATTTATTGGAGCACAATTTTTACCCAGTCCAGTTCATTTAGCTGTTGATATATAGCCGGTTGCAGCGGTAATGCGAAATTTAGCTCCAAAGGAAACCTTTTCAGAATGAGATAGGAGCCATAAATCCAATGGTGAACAATTTTAACTCATTCAAGCTCATTTAGAGGTCGATATACAGTGAGTTCTACTGGTAATGCGAGATTTAGGTCCAAATGACACATAAATTTCAAAATGAAAGAATTTTAGATGCGGTTTGTAGCGAAAGTGAGAGATTTAGCTCCAAATGACACTTAAACTTTAAACAGCAATAACTTTTGATCCGGTTGTCTGATTTTACCCCCACAACACCTTTTCGGAATGAGCTCGGAGCACTACATTCCTTGGAGCACAAGTTTTACCCATTCCAGTTCATTTAGTTGTTGATATATAGCTGATTGCAGCGGTAATGCAAAATTTTGCACCAAAGGACACTTTTTTAGAATGAGATGGGAGCCGTAAATCTAATGGAGAACAATTTTAACCCATTCAAGTTCATTTAGATGTTGATATATAGTGGTTTCTACTGGTAATGCGAGATTTAGGTCCAAATGACACATAAATTTCAAAATGAAAGAATTTTAGATGCAGTTTGTAGCGAAAGTGAGAAATTTAGCTCCGAATGACACTTAAACATTAAACAGCAATAACTTTTGATCCGGTTGTCTGATTTTACCCCACAACACCTTTTCGGAATGAGCTCGGAGCACTACATTCCTTGGAGCACAAGTTTTACCCATTCCAGTTCATTTAGTTGTCGATATATAACCGGTTGCAGCGGTAATACGAAATTTAGCTCCAAAGGACACCTTTTCAGAATGAGATAGGAGCCCTAAATCCAATGGAGAACAATTTTAACCCATTCAAGCTCGTTTAGAGGTCGATATACAGTGGGTTCTACTGGTAATGCGAGATTTTGCTCCAAATGACACATAAATTTCAAAATAAAAGAATTTTAGATGCGGTTTGTAGCGAAAAAGAGAGATTTAGCTTCAAATGACACTTAAACTTTAAACAGCAATAACTTTTGATCTGGTTGTCTGATTTTACCCCACAACACCTTTTTCAGAATGAGCTCGGAGCACTACATTCATTGGAGCACAAGTTTTACTTAGTCCAGTTCATTTAGTTGTCGATATATAGCCAATTGCAGCGGTAATGCAAAATTTAGCTCTAAAGGAAACCTTTTCAGAATGACATAGGAGCCCTAAATCCAATGGTGAACAACTTTAACCCATTCAAGCTCGTTAAAAGGTCAATATACAGTGGATTCTACTGGTAATGTGAGATTTTGCTACAAATGACACATAAATTTCAAAATGAAAGAATTTTAGATGTGGTTAGTAGCGAAAGTGAGAGATTTAGCTCCAAATGACACTTAAACTTTAAACAACAATAACTTTTGATCCGGTTGTCCGATTTTACCCCACAACACATTTTTGGAATGATCTCGGAGCACTACATTCATTGGGGCACAAGTTTTACCCATTCCAGTTCATTTAGTTGTCGATATATAGCCAGTTGCAACGGTAATGCGAAATTTAGCACCAAAGGACACCTTTTCAGAATGAGATAGGAGCCCTAGACTAATTTTAAGCCATTCAAGCTTGTTTAGAGGTCGATATATAGTGGATTCTACTGGTAATGTGAGATTTTGCTCCAAATGACACATAAATTTCAAAATAAAAGAATTTTAGATGCGGTTTGTAGCGAAAGTGGGAGATTTAGCTCCAAATGTCACTTAAACTTTAAACATCAATAACTTTTGATCCAGTTGTCTGATTTTACCCCACAACACCTTTTCGAAATGAGATCGGAGCACTACATTCCTTGGAGCACAAGTTTTACCCATTCCAGTTCATTTAGTTGTCGATATATAACCGGTTGCAGCGGTAATACGAAATTTAGCTCCAAAGGACACCTTTTCAGAATGAGATAGGAGCCCTAAATCCAATGGAGAACAATTTTGACACATTCAAGCTCGTTTAGAGGTCGATATACAGTGGGTTCTACTGGTAATGCGAGATTTTGCTCCAAATGACACATAAATTTCAAAATAAAAGAATTTTAGATGCGGTTTGTAGCAAAAGTGAGAGATTTAGCTTCAAATGACACTTAAACATTAAACAACAATGACTTTTAATCCGGTTGTCTGATTTTACCCCACAACACCTTTTTCAGAATGAGCTCGGAGCACTACATTCATTGGATCACAAGTTTTACTTAGTCCAGTTCATTTAGTTGTCGATATATAGCCAATTGCAACGGTAATGCAAAATTTAGCTCTAAAGGAAACCTTTTCAGAATGAGATAGGATCCCTAAATCCAATGGTGAACAATTTTAACCCATTCAAGCTCGTTTAGAGGTCAATATACAGTGGATTCTACTGGTAATGTGAGATTTTGCTACAAATGACACATAAATTTCAAA
This sequence comes from Dactylorhiza incarnata, assembly GCA_033032865.1. Taxonomy (NCBI): domain Eukaryota; kingdom Viridiplantae; phylum Streptophyta; class Magnoliopsida; order Asparagales; family Orchidaceae; genus Dactylorhiza; species Dactylorhiza incarnata. Next base: position 14,160,367 of record JAWHQI010000029.1, read on the forward strand.
ATGAAAGAATTTTAGATGTGGTTTGTAGCGAAAGTGAGAGATTTAGCTCCAAATGACACTTAAACTTTAAACAACAATAACTTTTGATTCGGTTATCCGATTTTACCCCACAACACATTTTTGGAATGATCTCGGAGCACTACATTCATTGGGGCACAAGTTTTACCCATTCCAGTTCATTTAGTTGTCGATATATAGCCGGTTGCAACGGTAATGCGAAATTTAGCACCAAAGGACACCTTTTCAGAATGAGATAGGAGCCCTAAATCCAATGGAGACTAATTTTAACCCATTCTAGCTTGTTTAGAGGTCGATACACAGTGGATTCTACTGGTAATGTGAGATTTTGCTCCAAATGACACATAAATTTGAAAATAAAAGAATTTTAGATGCTGTTTGTAGCGAAAGTGAGAGATTTAGCTCCAAATGTCACTTAAACTTTAAACAGCAATAACTTTTGATCCGATTGTCTGATTTTACCCCACAACACCTTTTCGGAATGAGCTCGGAGCACTACATTCATTGGAGCACAAGATGTACCCATTCCAGTTCATTTAGTTGTCGATATATAGCCGGTTGCAGCGGTAATGCAAAATTTAGCTCCAAATTACACCTAAACTTCTAACAACCATAACTTTTGATTTGTATGTTTTATTGTTGCCCACAACACCTTTACGGAATATGCTCGAAGGCATACATCCAATGGAGCACACTTTTAGAACATTCCAGCTCATTTTAGAGGTCAATATACAGCCGGTTGCAATGGTAATGAGGGATTTTGCTCCTCTAGACACATAAACTGTAACATCCATAACTTTTGATCTGGTTGTCTGATTTTTGCGAACAACACCTTTTTGGATTGAGCTCGGAGCCCTACATCCAATGGAGAACAATTTTTACCCATTCTAGTTTATTTCGTGGTCAATATACAGCCGGGTTGGTAATAAGGTATTTAGCTCGAAAGGAGACCTAAACTTCAAACATCCGTAACTTTTGATCCGGTTGTCAGATTTTCACCCACAATACCTTTTCATAATGAGATAGGAGCCATAAATCCAATGGAGAACAATTTTAACCCATTCAAGCTCGTTTAGAGGTTGACATACAGTGGGTTCTACTGGTAATGCGAGATTTTGCTCCAAATGACACATAAATTTCAAAATGAAAGAATTTTAGATGCGATTTGTAGCGAAAAGTGAGAGATTTAGCTCCCAATGACACTCAAACTTTAAACAACAATAACTTTTGATCTGGTTGTCTGACTTTACCCCAAAATACCTTTTCAGAATGATCTCGGAGAACTACATTCATTGGAGCACAAGTTTTACCCATTCCAGTTCATTTAGTTGTCGATATATAGCCGATTGCAGCAGTAATGCACAATTTAGCACCAAAGGACACCTTTTCAGAATGAGATAGGAGCCCTAAATCTAATGGAGAACAATTTTAACACATTCAAGCTCATTTAGAGGTCAATATACAGTGGGTTCTACTGGTATTGCGAGATTTTGCTCCAAATGACACATAAATTTCAAAATGAAAGAAATTTAGATGCAGCTTGTAACGAAAGTGAGAGATTTAGCTCCAAATGACACTTAAACTTTAAACAGCAATAACTTTTGATCCGTTTGTCTAATTTTACCCCACAACACCTTTTCGGAATGAGCTCGGAGCACTACATTTATTGGAGCACAATTTTTACCCAGTCCAGTTCATTTAGCTGTTGATATATAGCCGATTGCAGCGGTAATGCGAAATTTAGCTCCAAAGGAAACCTTTTCAGAATGAGATAGGAGCCATAAATCCAATGGTGAACAATTTTAACTCATTCAAGCTCATTTAGAGGTCGATATACAGTGAGTTCTACTGGTAATGCGAGATTTAGGTCCAAATGACACATAAATTTCAAAATGAAAGAATTTTAGATGCGGTTTGGAGCGAAAGTGAGAGATTTAGCTCCAAATGACACTTAAACTTTAAACAGCAATAACTTTTGATCCGGTTGTCTGATTTTACCCCCACAACACCTTTTCGGAATGAGCTCGGAGCACTACATTCCTTGGAGCACAAGTTTTACCCATTCCAGTTCATTTAGTTGTTGATATATAGCTGATTGCAGCGGTAATGCAAAATTTTGCACCAAAGGACACTTTTTTAGAATGAGATGGGAGCCGTAAATCTAATGGAGAACAATTTTAACCCATTCAAGTTCATTTAGATGTTGATATATAGTGGTTTCTACTGGTAATGCGAGATTTAGGTCCAAATGACACATAAATTTCAAAATGAAAGAATTTTAGATGCAGTTTGTAGCGAAAGTGAGAAATTTAGCTCCGAATGACACTTAAACATTAAACAGCAATAACTTTTGATCCGGTTGTCTGATTTTACCCCACAACACCTTTTCGGAATGAGCTCGGAGCACTACATTCCTTGGAGCACAAGTTTTACCCATTCCAGTTCATTTAGTTGTCGATATATAACCGGTTGCAGCGGTAATACGAAATTTAGCTCCAAAGGACACCTTTTCAGAATGAGATAGGAGCCCTAAATCCAATGGAGAACAATTTTAACCCATTCAAGCTCGTTTAGAGGTCGATATACAGTGGGTTCTACTGGTAATGCGAGATTTTGCTCCAAATGACACATAAATTTCAAAATAAAAGAATTTTAGATGCGGTTTGTAGCGAAAGTGAGAGATTTAGCTTCAAATGACACTTAAACTTTAAACAGCAATAACTTTTGATCTGGTTGTCTGATTTTACCCCACAACACCTTTTTCAGAATGAGCTCGGAGCACTACATTCATTGGAGCACAAGTTTTACTTAGTCCAGTTCATTTAGTTGTCGATATATAGCCAATTGCAGCGGTAATGCAAAATTTAGCTCTAAAGGAAACCTTTTCAGAATGAGATAGGAGCCCTAAATCCAATGGTGAACAACTTTAACCCATTCAAGCTCGTTAAAAGGTCAATATACAGTGGATTCTACTGGTAATGTGAGATTTTGCTACAAATGACACATAAATTTCAAAATGAAAGAATTTTAGATGTGGTTAGTAGCGAAAGTGAGAGATTTAGCTCCAAATGACACTTAAACTTTAAACAACAATAACTTTTGATCTGGTTGTCCGATTTTACCCCACAACACATTTTTGGAATGATCTCGGAGCACTACATTCATTGGGGCACAAGTTTTACCCATTCCAGTTCATTTAGTTGTCGATATATAGCCAGTTGCAACGGTAATGCGAAATTTAGCACCAAAGGACACCTTTTCAGAATGAGATAGGAGCCCTAAATCCAATGGAGACTAATTTTAACCCATTCAAGCTTGTTTGGAGGTCGATATATAGTGGATTCTACTGGTAATGTGAGATTTTGCTCCAAATGACACATAAATTTCAAAATAAAAGAATTTTAGATGCGGTTTGTAGCGAAAGTGGGAGATTTAGCTCCAAATGTCACTTAAACTTTAAACATCAATAACTTTTGATCCAGTTGTCTGATTTTACCCCACAACACCTTTTCGGAATGAGATCGGAGCACTACATTCCTTGGAGCACAAGTTTTACCCATTCCAGTTCATTTAGTTGTCGATATATAACCGGTTGCAGCGGTAATACGAAATTTAGCTCCAAAGGACACCTTTTCAGAATGAGATAGGAGCCCTAAATCCAATGGAGAACAATTTTGACACATTCAAGCTCGTTTAGAGGTCGATATACAGTGGGTTCTACTGGTAATGCGAGATTTTGCTCCAAATGACACATAAATTTCAAAATAAAAGAATTTTAGATGCGGTTTGTAGCAAAAGTGAGAGATTTAGCTTCAAATGACACTTAAACATTAAACAGCAATGACTTTTAATCCGGTTGTCTGATTTTACCCCACAACACCTTTTTCAGAATGAGCTCGGAGCACTACATTCATTGGATCACAAGTTTTACTTAGTCCAGTTCATTTAGTTGTCGATATATAGCCAATTGCAACGGTAATGCAAAATTTAGCTCTAAAGGAAACCTTTTCAGAATGAGATAGGAGCCCTAAATCCAATGGTGAACAATTTTAACCCATTCAAGCTCGTTTAGAGGTCAATATACAGTGGATTCTACTGGTAATGTGAGATTTTGCTACAAATGACACATAAATTTCAAAATGAAAGAATTTTAGATGTGGTTTGTAGCGAAAGTGAGAGATTTAGCTCCAAATGACACTTAAACTTTAAACAACAATAACTTTTGATTCGGTTATCCGATTTTACCCCACAACACATTTTTGGAATGATCTTGGAGCACTACATTCATTGGGGCACAAGTTTTACCCATTCCAGTTCATTTAGTTGTCGATATATAGCCGGTTGCAACGGTAATGCGAAATTTAGCACCAAAGGACACATTTTCAGAATGAGATAGGAGCCCTAAATCCAATGGAGACTAATTTTAACCCATTCTAGCTTGTTTAGAGGTCGATACACAGTGGATTCTACTGGTAATGTGAGATTTTGCTCCAAATGACACATAAATTTGAAAATAAAAGAATTTTAGATGCTGTTTGTAGCGAAAGTGAGAGATTTAGCTCCAAATGTCACTTAAACTTTAAACAGCAATAACTTTTGATCCGATTGTCTGATTTTACCCCACAACACCTTTTCGGAATGAGCTCGGAGCACTACATTCATTGGAGCACAAGATGTACCCATTCCAGTTCATTTAGTTGTCGATATATAGCCGGTTGCAGCGGTAATGCGAAATTTAGCTCCAAATTACACCTAAACTTCTAACAACCATAACTTTTGATTTGTATGTTTTATTGTTGCCCACAACACCTTTACGGAATATGCTCGAAGGCATACATCCAATGGAGCACACTTTTAGAACATTCCAGCTCATTTTAGAGGTCAATATACAGCCGGTTGCAATGGTAATGAGGGATTTTGCTCCTCTAGACACATAAACTGTAACATCCATAACTTTTGATCTGGTTGTCTGATTTTTGGGAACAACACCTTTTTGGATTGAGCTCGGAGCCCTACATCCAATGGAGAACAATTTTTACCCATTCTAGTTTATTTAGTGGTCAATATACAGCCGGGTTGGTAATAAGGTATTTATCTCGAAAGGAGACCTAAACTTCAAACATCCGTAACTTTTGATCCGGTTGTCAGATTTTCACCCACAATACCTTTTCACTATGAGTTAGGAGCCATAAATCCAATGGAGAACAATTTTAACCCATTCAAGCTCGTTTAGAGGTTGACATACAGTGGGTTCTACTGGTAATGCGAGATTTTGCTCCAAATGACACATAAATTTCAAAATGAAAGAATTTTAGATGCGATTTGTAGCGAAAAGTGAGAGATTTAGCTCCAAATGACACTCAAACTTTAAACAGCAATAACTTTTGATCTGGTTGTCTGACTTTACCCCACAATACCTTTTCAGAATGATCTCGGAGAACTACATTCATTGGAGCACAAGTTTTACCCATTCCAGTTCATTTAGTTGTCGATATATAGCCGATTGCAGCAGTAATGCACAATTTAGCACCAAAGGACACCTTTTCAGAATGAGATAGGAGCCCTAAATCTAATGGAGAACAATTTTAACCCATTCAAGCTCATTTAGAGGTCGATATACAGTGGGTTCTACTGGTAATGCGAGATTTTGCTCCAAATGACACATAAATTTCAAAATGAAAGAAATTTAGATGCAGCTTGTAACGAAAGTGAGAGATTTAGCTCCAAATGACACTTAAACTTTAAACAGCAATAACTTTTGATCCGTTTGTCTAATTTTACCCCACAACACCTTTTCGGAATGAGCTCGGAGCACTACATTTATTGGAGCACAATTTTTACCCAGTCCAGTTCATTTAGCTGTTGATATATAGCCGGTTGCAGCGGTAATGCGAAATTTAGCTCCAAAGGACACCTTTTCAGAATGAGATAGGAGCCCTAAATCCAATGGAGAACAATTTTAACAAATTCAAGCTTGTTTAGAGGTCGATATACAGTGCATTCTACTAGTAATGTAAGATTTAGGTCCAAATGACACAAATTTCAAAATGAAAGAATTTTAGATGTGGTTTGTAGCGAAAGTGGGAGATTTAGCTCCAAATGACACTTAAACTTTAAACAGCAATAACTTTCGATCCGATTGTCTGATTTTACCCCACAAAACCTTTTCAGAATGAGCTCGGAGCACTAAATTCCTTGGAGCACAAGTTTTGCCCATTCCAGTTCATTTAGTTGTCGATATATGACCAGTTGCAGCGGTAATGCGAAATTTAGCTCCAAAAGACACCTTTTTCAGAATGAGATATGAGCCCTAACTCCAATGGAGAATAATTTTAACCCATTCAAGCTTGTTTAGAGGTCGATATACAGTGGGTTCTACTGGTAATGCGAGATTTTGCTCCAAAAGACACATAAATTTCAAAATAAAAGAATTTTAGATGTGGTTTATAGCGAAAGGAGTGATTTAGCTCCAAATGACACTTAAGCTTTAAACAACAATAACTTTTGATCCGGTTGTCTGATTTTACCCCACAACACCTTTTCGGAATGAGCTCGGAGTGCTACATTCATTGGAGCACAAGTTTTACCCAGTCCAGTTCATTTAGTTGTCGATATATAGCTAGTTGCAGCGGTACTGCAAAATTTAGCTCCAATGGACACATTTTCAGAATGAGATACGAGCCCTAAATCCAATGAAGGACAGTTTTAACACATTCAAGCTCGTTTAGAGGTCAATATACCATGGATTCTACTGGTAATGTGAGATTTTGCTCCAAATGACACATAAATTTCAAAATGAAAGAATTTTAGATGCGATTTGTAGCGAAAGTGAGAGATTTAGCTACAAATGACACTCAATCTTTAAACAGCAATAACTTTTGATCCGGTGGTCTGACTTTACCCCACAACACCTTTTCGGAATGATCTCGGAGCACTACATTCATTGGAGCACACGTTTTAAACATTCCAGTTCATTTAGTTGTCGATATATAGCCGGTTGCAACGGTAATGCGAAATTTAGCACCAAAGGACACCTTTTTAGAATGAGATAGGAGCCCTAAATCCAATGGAGAACAATTTTAACACATTCAAGCTCATTTTGAGGTCGATATATAGTGGGTTCTATTGGTAATGCGAGATTTTGCTCCAAATGACACATAGATTTCAAAATAAAAGAATTTTAGATGCAGTTTGTAGCAAAAGTGAGAGATTTAGCTCCAAATGACACTTAAACTTTAAAAAACAATAACTTTTGATCCGGTTGTCTGATTTTACCCCACAACACCTTTTCGGAATGAGCTCGGAGGACTACATTCCTTGGAGTACAAGTTTTACCCATTCCAGTTCGTTTAGTTGTCGATATATAGCCGATTGCAGCGGTAATGCAAAATTTAGCACCAAAGGACACCTTTTTAGAATGAGATAGGAGCCCTAAATCCAATGGAGAACAATTTTAACCCATTCAAGCTCGTTTAGAGGTCGATATATAGTGGGTTCTACTGGTAATGCGAGATTTTGCTCCAAATGACAGATAAATTTCAAAATAATAGAATTTTAGATGCAGTTTGTAGCGAAAGTGAGAGATTTAGCTCCAAATGACATTTAAACTTTAAACAGCAATAACTTTTGATCCGGTTGTCTGATTTTACCCCACAACACCTTTTCGGAATGAGCTCGGAGCACTACATTCCTTGGAGCACAAGTTTTACCCATTCCAGTTTATTTAGTTGTCGATATATAGCCGATTGCAGCGGTAATGCAAAATTTAGCACCAAAGGACACCTTTTCAGAATGAGATAGGATCCCTAAATCCAATGGAGAACAATTTTAACAAATTCAAGCTCATTTAGAGGTCGATATACAGTGCGTTCTACCAGTAATGTAAGATTTAGGTCCAAATGGCACATAAATTTCAAAATGAAAGAATTTTAGATGCGATTTGTAGCGAAAGTGAGAGATTTAGCTCCAAATGACACTTAAACTTTAAACAGCAATAACTTTTCATCTAGTTGTCTGATTTTACCCCACAACACCTTTTCAGAATGAGCTCGGAGCACTACATTCCTTGGAGCACTAATTTTACCCATTCTAGTTCATTTAGTTGTCGATATATAACCGGTTGCAGCGGTAAAGCGATATTTAGCTCCAAAGGACACCTTTTCAGAATGAGATAGGAGCCCTAAATCCAATGGAGAACAATTTTAACTCATTCAAGCTCGTTTAGAGGTCGATATACAGTGGGTTCTACTGGTAATGCGAGATTTTGCTCCAAATGACACATAAATTTCAAAATAAAAGAATTTTAGATGCGGTTTGTAGCGAAAGTGAGAGATTTAGCTCCAAATGACACTTAAACTTTAAACATCAATAACTTTTGATCCGATTGTCTGATTTTACGCCACAACACCTTTTCGGAATGAGCTCGGAGCACTATATTCATCGGAGCACAAGTTTTACTCAGTCCAGTTCATTTAGTTGTCGATATATAGCCAATTGCAGCGGTAATGCAAAATTTAGCTCCAAAGGAAACCTTTTCAGAATGAGATAGGAGCCATAAATCCAATGGTGAACAATTTTAACCCATTCGAGCTCGTTTAGAGGTCAATATACAGTAGATTCTACTGGTAATGTGATATTTTGCTCCAAATGACACAAATTATAAAATAAAAGAATTTTAGATGCGGTTTGTAGCGAAAGTGAGAGATTTAGCTCCAAATGACACTTAAACTTTAAACATCAATAACTTTTGATCCGGTCGTCCGATTTTACCCCAAAACACCTTTTCAGAATGATCTCGGAGCACTACATTCATTGGGGCACAAGTTTTACCCATTCCAGATCATTTAGTTGTCGATATATAGCCGGTTATAGTGGTAATGCGAAATTTAGCACCAAAGGACTCCTTTTCAGAATGAGATAGGAGCCCTAAATCCAATGGAGAAGAATTTTAACCCATTCAAGCTCGTTTAGAGGACGATTATAGTGGGTTCTACTGGTAATGCGAGATTTTGCTCCATATGACACATAAATTTCAAAATGAAAGAATTTTAAATTCGGTTTGTAGCGAAAGTGAGAGATTTAGCTCCAAATGACACTTAAACTTTAAACATCAATAACTTTTGATCCGGTTGTCTGATTTTACCCCACAACACCTTTTAGGAATGAGCTCAGATCACTACATTCATTGGATCACAATTTTTACCCAGTCCAGTTTATTTTGTTGTCGATATATAGCCGGTGGCAGCGGTAATGCGAAATTTAACTCCAAAGGACACCTTTTCAGAATGAGATAGGAGCCCTAAATCAATAGAGAACAATTTTAACAAATTCAAGCTCGTTTAGAGGTTGATATACAGTGCGTTCTACTAGTAATGTAAGATTTAGGTCCAAATGACACATAAATTTCAAAATGAAAGAATTTTAGATGCGGTTTGTAGCGAAAGTGAGAGATTTAGCTCCAAATGACACTTAAACTTTAAACAGCAATAACTTTTGATCTGGTTGTCTGATTTTACCCCACAACACGTTTTCAGAATGAGATCGGAGCACTACATTCCTTGGAGCACAAGTTTTAACCATTCTAGTTCATTTAGTTGTCGATATATAACCGGTTGCAGCGGTAATGCAAAATTTAGCTCCAAAGGACACTTTTTCAGAATGAGATAGGAGCCCTAAATCAAATGGAGAACAATTTTAACCAATTCAAGCTCGTTTAGAGGTCGATATATAGTGGGTTCTACTGGTAATGCGAGATTTTGCTCCAAATGACACATAAATTTCAAAATAAAAGAATTTTAGATGCGGTTTGTAGCGAAAGTGAGAGATTTAGCTCCAAATGACACTTAAACTTTAAACAGCAATAACTTTTGATCCGGTTGTCTGATTTTACCCCAAAACACCTTTTCGGAATGAGCTCGGAGCACTACATAATTGGATCACAAGTTTTTCTCAGTCCAGTTCATTTAGTTGTCGATATATAGCCAGTTGCAGCGGAAATGCAAAATTTAGCTCCAAAGGACACCTTTTCAGAATGAGATAGGAGCCCTAAATCCAATGGAGAACAATTTTAACCCATTCAAGCTCGTTTAGAGGTCAATATACAGTGGATTCTACCAGTAATGTGAGATTTTGCTCCAAATGACACATAAATTTCAAAATGAAAGAATTTTAGATGCGGTTTGTAGCGAAAGTGAGAGATTTAGCTCCAAATGACACTTAAACTTTAAACAGCAATAACTTTGATCCGGTTGTCCGATTTTACCCCACAACACCTTTTCGGAATGAGCTAGGAGCACTACATTCATTGGAGCACAAGTTTTACCCATTCCAGTTCATTTAGTTGTCGATATATAGCCGGTTGCAGCGGTAATGCGAAATTTAGCTCCAAAGGACACTATTTCAGAATGAGATAGGAGCCCTAAATCCAATGGAGAACAATTTTAACCCATTCAAGCTCGTTTAGAGGTCGATATACAGTGGGTTCTACTGGTAATGCGAGATTTTTCTCCAAATGACACATAAATTTCAAAATGAAAGAATTTTAGATGCGGTTTGTAGCGAAAGTGAGAGATTTAGTTCCAAATGACACTTAAACTTTAAACAGCAATAAGTTTTGATCTGGTTGTGTGATTTTACCCCACCACACCTTTTCGGAATGAGATCGGAGCACTATATTCATTGGAGCACAACTTTTACCCATTCCAGTTCATTTAGTTGTCGATATATAGCCGGTTGCAGTGCAATGCGAAATTTAGCTCCAAATGACACCTTTTCAGAATGAGATAGGAGCCCTAAATCCAATGAAGAACAATTTTAACCTATTCAAGATCGTTTAGAGGTCAATATTCAGTGGGTTCTAATGGTAATGCGATATTTTGCTCCAAATGACACATAAGTTTCAAAATGAAAGAATTTTAGATGCGGTTAGTAGCGAAAGTGAGATTTAGCTCCAAATGACACTCAAACTTTAAATAGCAATAACTTTTGATCTAGTTATCTGATTTTACCCCCACAACACCTTTTCGAAATGAGCTCGGAGCACTATATTCGTTGGAGCACAAGATTTACCCATTCCTGTTCATTTAGTTGTCGATATATAGCCGGTTGCAGCGGTAATGCGAAATTTAGCTCCAAATTACACCTAAACTTCTAACAGCCATAACTTTTGATTTGTATGTTTTATTGTTGCCCACAACACCTTTATGAAATATGCTCGGAGGCATACATCCAATGGAGCACAATTTTAAAAACCATTCCAGATCATTTTAGAGGTCAATATACAGCGAGTTGCAATGGTAATGAGGGATTTTGCTCCTCTTGACACATAAACTGTAACATCCATAACTTTTGATCTGGTTGTCCGATTTTTGCGAACAACACCTTTTTGGAATGAGCTCGGAGCCCTACATCCAATGGAGCTCAATTTTTACCCATTCTAGTTTGTTTAGTGGTCAATATACAATGGGTTGGTAAAAAGGTATTTAGCTCGAAAGGAGACCTAAACTTCAAACATCCGTAACTTTTGATCCGGTTGTCAGATTTTCACCCACAATACCTTTTCATAATGAGATAGGAGCCCTAAATCCAATGGAGAACAATTTTAACCCATTCAAGCTCGTTTAGAGGTCGATATACAGTGGGTTCTACTGGTAATGCGAGATTTTGCTCCAAATGATACATAAATTTCAAAATGAAAGAATTTTAGATGCGGTTTGTAGCGAAAGTGAGAGATTTAGCTCCAAATGACACTCAAACTTTAAACAGCAATAACTTTTGATCTGGTTGTCTGACTTTATCCCACAACACCTTTTCGGAATGATCTCGGAGCACTACATTCATTGGAGCACAAGTTTTACCCATTCCAGTTCATTTAGTTGTCGATATATAGCCGATTGCAACGGTAATGCGAAATTTAGCACCAAAGGACACCTTTTCAGAATGAGATAGGAGCCCTAAATCTAATGGGGAACAATTTTAACCCATTCAAGCTCGTTTAGAGGTCGATATACAGTGGGTTCTACAGGTAATGCGAGATTTTGCTCCAAATGACATATAAATTTCAAAATGAAAGAATTTTAGATGCGGTTTGTAGCGAAAGTGAGAGATTTAGCTCCAAATGACACTTAAACTTTAAACAGCAATAACTTTTGATCTGATTGTCTGATATTACCCCAAAACACCTTTTCGGAATGAGCTCGGAGCACTACATTCATTGGAGCACAATTTTTACCTAGTCCAGTTTATTTAGTTGTCGATATATAGCCGGTTGCAGCGGTAATGCGAAATTTAGCTCCAAAGGACACCTTTTTAGAATGAGATAGGAGCCCTAAATCCAATGGAGAATAATTTTAACAAATTCAAGCTCGTTTATAGGTCGATATACAGTGCGTTCTACTAGTAATGTAAGATTTAGGTCCAAATGACACATAAATTTCAAAATGAAATAATTTTAGATGCGGTTTGTAGCAAAAGTGAGAGATTTAGCTCCAAATGACACTTAAACTTTAAACAGCAATAACTTTTGATCTGATTGTCTGATTTTACCCCCACAACACCTTTTAGAATGAGCTCGGAGCACTATATTCTTTGGAGCACAAGTTTTACCCATTCCAATTCATTTAGTTGTCGATATATAATCGGTTGCAGCGGTAATGCGAAATTTAGCTCCAAAGGACACCTTTTCAGAATGAGATAGGAGCCCTAAATCCAATGGAGAACAATTCAAGCTCGTTTAGAGGTCGATATACAGTGGGTTCTACTGGTAATGCGAGATTTTGCTCAAATGACACATAAATTTTAAAATAAAAGAATTTTAGATGCAGTTTGTAGCGAAAGTGAGAGATTTAGCTCCAAATGACACTTTGGACCGTCCTGTGAGCCGGGTTGCCAGCCGGCCCATCAACCGCGGCAGCCAGCCCACTGGGGTGGAGATGGAGCGGCCTGTGAGCCGGGTTGCCAGCCCTTCAGTGTGGTGGTTGGGCCGGGTTGTTACAAAAAAGTGCACTTTTTTTGTAACAACCCGGCCCAACCACCACACTGAAGGGCTGGCAACCCGGCTCACAGGCTGGTCCATCTCCACCCCAGTGGGCTGGCTGCCGCGGTTGACGGGCCGGCTGGCAACCCGGCTCACAGGCCGGTCCATCTCCGCCCGCATTTTTATAAGAGCTGCAGCCCATACACCCCAACGCATCCGTCTGGCCCTGTTTCTCAGGCGCAGTGCATTGTTGAGGTCAGGTTTCGATCCCCTGACCTCCTAGATTAGGACTCCTTCAACCGAGTCTTATCACCAACTGATACTTTAAACAACAATAATTTTTGATCTGGTTGTCTGATTTTACCCCACAACACCTTTTCAGAATGAGCTCGGAGCACTACATTCATTGGAGCACAATTTTTACCCAGTCTAGTTCATTTAGTTGTCGATATATAGCCAGTTGCATCGGTAATGCAAAATTTAGCTCCAAAGGACACCTTTTTAGAATGAGATAAGAGCCCTAAATCCAATGGAGAACAATTTTAACCAATTCATGCTCGTTTAGAGGTCAATATACGGTGGATTCTACTGGTAATGTGAGATTTTGCTCAAAATGACACATAAATTTCAATATGAAAGAATTTTTGATGCTGTTTTTAGCGAAAGTGAGAGATTTAGCTCCAAATGACACTTAAACTTTAAACAATAATAACTTTTGATCCAGTTGTCCGATTTTACCCCACAACACCTTTTCGGAATGAGCTCGGAGCACTACATTCATTGGGGCACAAGTTTTACCCATTTCAGTTCATTTAGTTATCGATATATAGCCGGTTGCAGCGGTAATGCGAAATTTAGCACCAAAGGACACCTTTTCAGAATGAGATAGGAGCCCTAAATCCAATGGAGAACAATTTTAACCCATTCAAGCTCGTTTATAGGTCGATATACCATGGGTTCTACTGGTAATGTGAGATTTTGCTCTAAATGACACATAAATTTCAAAATAAAATAATTTTAGATGCGGTTTGTAGCGAAAGTGAGAGATTTAGCCCCAAATGACACTTAAACTTTAAACAGCAATAACTTTTGATCTGGTTGTCTGATTTTACCCCACAATACCTTTTCGTAATGAGCGCGGAGCACTACATTCATTGGAGCACAAGTTTTACCCATTCCAGTTCATTTAGTTGTCGATATATAGCCGGTTGCGGTGGTAATGCGAAATTTAGCTCCAAAGGACACCTTTTCAGAATGAGATAGGAGCCCTAAATCCAATGGAGAACAATTTTAACCCATTCAAGCTCGTTTAGAGGTCGATTTACAGTGGGTTCTACCGGTAATGCGAGATTTTGCTCCAAATGACACATAAGTTTCAAAATGAAAGAATTTTAGATGCGGTTTGTAGCGAAAGTGAGAGATTTAGCTCCAAATGACACTCAAACTTTAAACAGCAATAACTTTTGATCTGGTTGTCTGATTTTACCCCACAACACCTTTTCGGAATGAGCTCGGAGCACTACATTCATTGTAGCACAAGATTTTCCCATTCCAGTTCATTTAGATGTCGATATATAGCCGGTTGCATTGGTAATGTAAAATTTAGCTCCAAATTAAACCTAAACTTCTAACAGCCATAACTTTTGATTTGAATGTTTTATTGTTGCCCACAACACCTTTACGGAATTTGCTCGGAGGCATACATCCAATATAGTACAATTTTAAACCATTCCAGCTTATTTTAGAGGTCAATATACAACCGGTTGCAATGGTAATGAGGGATTTTGCTCCTCTTGACACATAAACTGTAACATCCATAACTTTTGATCTGGTTGTACGACTTTTGCGAACAACACCTTTTTGGAATGAGCTCGGAGCGCTACATCCAATGGAGAACAATTTTAACTCATTCTAGTTTGTTTAGTGGTCAATATACAGCCAGGTTGGTAATAAGTTATTTAGCTCGAAAGGAGGCCTAAACTTCAAACATCCGTAACTTTTGATCCGGTTGTCGGATTTTCACCCACAATACCTTTTCATAATGAGATAGGAGCCCTAAATCCAATGGAGAACAATTTTAACCCATTCAAGCTCGTTTAGAGGTCGATATACAGCGGGTTCTACTGGTAATGCGAGATTTTGCTCCAAATGACACATAAATTTCAAAATGAAAGAATTTTAGATGCGGTTTGTAGCAAAAGTGAGAGATTTAGCTCCAAATGACACTCAAACTTTAAACAGCAATAACTTTTGATCCGGTTGTCTAACTTTACCCCGACAACACCTTTTCGGAATGACCTCGGAGCACTACATTCATTGGAGCACAAGTTTTACCCATTCCAGTTCATTTAGTTGTGGATATATAGCCGATTGCAGCGGAAATGCAAAATTTAGCACCAAAGGACACCTTTTCAGAATGAGATAGGAGCCCTAAATCCAATGGAGAACAATTTTAACCCATTCAACCTCGTTTAGAGGTCGATATACAGTGGGTTCTACTGGTAATGCGAGATTTTGCACCAAATGACACATAAATTTCAAAATAAAATAATTTTAGATGCGGTTTGTAGCGAAAGTGAGAGATTTAGCTCCAAATGACACTTAAACTTTAAACAACAATAACTTTTGATCAGGTTGTCTGATTTCACCCCACAACACATTTTCAGAATGAGCTCGGAGCACTACATTCATTAGAGCACAAGTTTTACCCAGTCCAGTTCATTTAGTTGTCGATATATAGCTAGTTGCAGCGGTAATGCAAAATTTAGCTCCAAATGACACCTTTTCAAAATGAGATAGGAGCCATAAATCCAATGGAGAATAATTTTAACAAATTCAAGCTCGTTTAGAGGTCGATATACTGTGCGTTCTACTAGTAATGTAAGATTTAGGTCCAAATGACACATAAATTTCAAAATGAAAGAATTTTAGATGCGGTTTGTAGCGAAAGTGAGAGATTTAGCTCCAAATGACACTTAAACTTTAAACAGCAATAACTTTTGATCCGGTTGTTTGATTTTACCCCACAACACCTTTTCGGAATGAGCTCGGAGCACTACATTCCTTGGAGCACAAGTTTTAACCATTCCAGTTCATTTAGTTGTCAATATATAATCGGTTGCAGCGGTAATGCGAAATTTAGCTCCAAAAGACACCTTTTCAGAATGAGATAGGAGCCCTAAATCCAATGGAAAACAATTTTAACCCATTCAAGCCCGTTAAGAGGTCGATATACAGTGGGTTCTACTGGTAATGCGACATTTTGCTCCAAATGACACATAAATTTCAAAATAAAAGAATTTTAGATGCGGTTTGTAGCGAAAGTGAGAGATTTAGCTCCAAATGACACTTAAACTTTAAACAGCAATAACTTTTGATCTGGTTGTCTGATTTTACCCCACAACACCTTTTTGGAATGAGCTCGGAGCACTACATTCATTGGAGCACAAGTGTTATGCAGTCCAGTTCATTTAGTTGTTGATATATTGCCAGTTGCAGCGGTAATGCAAAATTTAGCGCCAAAAGACACATTTTCAGAATGAGATAGGAGCCCTAAATCCAATGGAGAACAATTTTAACCCATTCAAGCTCGTTTAGAGGTCGATATATAGTGGGTTCTACTGGTAATGCGAGATTTTGCTCCAAATGACACATAAATTTCAAAATGAAAGAATTTTAGATGCGGTTTGTAGCGAAAGTGAGAAAGTTAGCTCCAAATGACACTTAAACTTTAAACAGCAATAACTTTTGATCCGGTTGTCCGATTTTACCCCACAAGAACTTTTCGGAATGAGTTTGGAGCACTACATTCATTGGGGCACAAGTTTTACCCATTCCAGTTCATTTAGTTGTCGATATATAGCCGGTTGCAGCGGTAATGCGAAATTTAGCACCAAAGGACACCTTTTCAGAATGAGTTAGGAGCCCTAAATCCAATGGAGAATAATTTTAACCCCTTCAAGCTCATTTAGAGGTCGATATATAGTTGGTTCTACTGGTAATGCGAGATTTTGGTCCAAATGACACATAAATTTCAAAATTAAAGAATTTTAGATGCGGTTTGTAGCGAAAGTGAGAAATTTAGCTCCAAATGACACAAATTTTAAACAGCAACAACTTTTGATCCGGTTGTCTGATTTAAACCCGACAACACCTTTTCAGAATGAGCTCGGAGCTCTACATTCATTGGAGCACAATTTTTACCCAGTCCAGTTCATTTAGTTGTCGATATATAGTCGGTTGCAGCTGTAATGCAAAATTTAGCTCCAAAGGAAACCTTTTCAGAATGAGATAGGAGCCATAAATCCAATGGAGAACAATTTTAACAATTCAAGCTCGTTTAGAGGTCGATATACAGTGCGTTCTACTAGTAATGTAAGATTTAGGTCCAAATGACACATAAATTTCAAAATGAAAGAATTTTAGATGCGGTTTGTAGCGAAAGTGAGAGATTTAGCTCCAAATGACGCTTAAACTTTAAACAGCAATAACTTTTGATATGATTGTCTGATTTTACCCCACAACACCTTTTCGGAATGAGCTCTGAGCACTACATTCCTTGGAGCACAAGTCTTACCCATTCCAGTTCATTTAGTTGTCGATATATAACCGGTTGCCGCGGTAATGCGAAATTTAGCTCCAAAGGACACCTTTTCAGAATGAGATAGGAGCCCTAAATCCAATGGAGAACAATTTTAAAACATTCAAGCTCGTTTAGAGGTCGATATACAGTAAGTTCTACTGGTAATGCGAGATTTTGCTCCAAATGACACATAAATTTCAAAATAAAAGAATTTTAAATGCGAGTTGTAGCGAAAGTTAGAGATTTAGCTCCAAATGACACTTAAGCTTTAAACAGCAATAACTTTTGATCCGGTTGTCTGATTTTACCCCACAATACCTTTTCTGAATGAGCTCGAAGCACTACATTCATTGGAGTACAAGTTTTACCTAGTCCAGTTCATTTAGTTGTCGATATATAGCCAGTTGTGTTGAGTCCGAAATCGGACCTCCGAGGGAAACCGGAGGCTGCGGGTTGCCGGTTACTTTTTGTGCAGAAGAATGAGACCGCTAGCAGCGGTCAAGGCCACACTTCGCCCGCCGTGGCAAATGCCACTCCTGCGACGGGCTTTCCTTTGATTAGAAAGAAGGGGTTACAGCGGGTTACAAGTGCAGGAAAAGAGAAGCCGGCCGGTCAGACAGTCCGCAAGACGAGAAACTCGAGTCCGCAGCTCAAACAAGCGAGCTCCTAGATTTGAGTGTGCGTGTCTTGGGAACAGTGCCACCCCCTATTTATAGGCTTGGGGGCCTGCCCGGACGGGCAGGGATAAAATAACCGCCTGCCCGGGTACAGGAGAAACGGGCAGGCGGTGACGGGATACACAAAGAAGGAAAGAAAGAAGCCGCGCGGCTTGGCGGCTTGCCCTTCCGACTTGTCTGTCCAGAAGATAGAGATGATGCGACCAAGGCGACGGTGCTATCCGAGCGGTCTCTATTTTGAGACCACGGCTTGTTCTTTGACCTTGAATCTGGGCTTATCTCCATGGCATAAACCGCGCGATCTCCGACTTGAGACCGCGACTTCCCCTGTTGGACTTGGGCTTGGACTATCTTTAGTACTTGGCGGCGGTCTGAGTTATGCCAGACCGCCCGACCTGTGCTAGCTGGTGTCGATGGATCTTGTTTAACCTGAGCCGGGCGACTTGGATCCGCAAACCGCTCGGTCTGCGAGTAATCCTCTTGAAAGCGGTTTCCCGGGTAAACATAATCCCCGCATATTTTTAAATTTCCGTGAAGATTTCGAAAATATCAGTGCTAGCCGGAGACCGCGCCGACTTCACCCCGTTGGTTATAAATGTTCCAGAAGCTTCGATTCTGGCATAACTCCATTGTTACCACGAGTCACTACTCGCCTATTGCGGTTAGGACTTTCGGGTTGAATAGCCCGAAAAAGATGGTGGACTTGATGGCCGCGCTCGAAGTTCTTGAGAAGCCCGGAAAGAACCGCGAGAGAGACCGCTCGAAAGAGAAGAAGAAGAAAAAGGCGACGCGGCCTGATAAGACCGTAACAATTGCTTTTACAAGTAAACCGACCGACCCGCCTGCAGAGTTGACAGTCGGCCTGTCGTCTGGACAGGAGGCGAGTAAGCCGACCGAACTGCTTCCTGAGCAAACAACCATCCTTTTGACTAAAAATGAGGCGAGCTGTCCGAACCCACCCCCAGCTGATCCCCCAACCTTTTCTGACAAAGGAAATAGCCCGCCTTCCCCGCCGGGTAAGACAGACTTGGAGACTGCTTCCCTGAAAGGCAATGGGGATGAGTCTTTTAAGATGGACCTTACTCCATCCGGGGTTTTTCATCTGAACATAAGGGATGAAGGGGGAGAGGCAGTTGACTCCCCCAAGCCGACCGATCAGGAAGCTCCAGTAATTAACGTTGAGGACAGTCCGGAAAAACCAACCGCCCTGAAGTTGAAGAAGAGAAAGAAGGAGGAGTCCACAGCGGACAGGCTTCTCAAGAAGATGAAGAAGCTAAAGGCCAAGAATAAGGCAGCGTCCGGGAAACCGAGAGAGGACAGCCTGCAAGGCAAGTCGTGCGAGAATGAAGTCTCGGAGGGCTTGATTACTCCTTCCCCCCAGCCGAAAGACCAGGTTCCAGTCGATGCTCATAGCATTTCCGTAAGTGACCTACTCAAGGATTTTGATTCTCTTCAGAAGCAAGATGATCAGCTGAGAACTTCTTCCTAACTGCAGGCTGCCAACCCGCCAGGAGAGAAAGGATTCGCCCTGTCTGAGGATGCGACCATCCTTAAGGAGGCCATCCTTCCTGAGGTCGCGACTGAAAGAACAATACCGGTACCCGAAGATACCGTGACGGCCGGTCTGCGGTTTATGCAGGTGAAGGTGGAGCGAGTAAGAGATCAACTTGCCAGGCCGCCCCCGCCGCAACCCAATCTTTTGCTGCAAGGTAAAGAGGAAGCGGATTACCACCCTGTTCGTTTTTTCAGGCCGCGGCCTCGAAACAAGTCGCGCGCTTCATTGTTGAACCCGTCACCCAGCTTCTTTCCCTCCGCTGCTCAAATTTCTGCTGCTAAGCGGAGGCAAAGTGAGAGATCGTGGAGAGAACAACGCCGAAGGTTCGATACCGAGCTAACAAGGCGACCCATCCGCCTGAGTTCAATTCAAACTGCCGCGGCTTGTAAGAGAGGAAAATTCGATGAAAGCGGTTTCCTTTTGAACACTCCTTGACTATTTTCTCTTATTTCAGATGACCGTGACTCTATTTCGAAGCCGGGCGAATTGGTGACCTATCTTCCCCCTCTTGATCCACCCCTGCTGCGTTCTTCTCTGCCGGATACTCGGATGGAGGATGAGATGTCCCGGCTTCAAAAGAATCTGGAAACCCTTGCTAAGCAGTTGAGGGCTGTGGAGGAGAAAGAGAAGGCCGCCCAGGATGAGAAAGCTGCTCTTCGGGTTGAATTGGAAACCGAATGGAAGGAAAGCCGAGCAGCGCTGGAGGCCGAGCGGAGAGAGCGCCGAGAGAAAGAAAAGGCGCAGCAAGACCAGGTGGCTGCGTTGACCGTCCGGATTGATTGTGGAAAGACGGAAGTCCGCAAGCTCGAAGAGTACTGTGCCTATTATTGGGACAGATACCTTCATTTGGCAAAGGAAGCCGGCGGAAGTCGGCGCCCTATTAACGTGGTTGACGAAGGCCGGCGAGGGTCAAGCCGCCCGGACGCTGGGACGAGCCACCCAGTTGTTAGTGTTCATGAGTCCGCAGCGACCTTGCCTACTCGCGTGATCCCCGCGACGCGAGTAGAGAGAGATGCCGCGCAGATTCATAGCATGATCAACCGCCTTAATCATAATATGAACCAAATGCAGGGAACTGTACTTCAAATCGGCGATCATGTCGCGCGGCTTCACAGGGAGGATGAACCGAGCGATACCCGTCCGTAACGAGTGGCTCTAAGATATGAACTTGTAATAATATTTCTATTCGGTCCCTTGGACAATTGCTTGAATCTGACTCTATAATATTCGATCCGCCATCCAGGCCGTGCGGCTTAAATATTTGAATTTACTTTTTTGCCTTCTTGCTGTGTTGATTGATGCCTGTGGGTTATTTTACATAAACCGATCTGCTTATTTTCGTGATTCTTTAATTCGCTTGTTTGAATTATACAGTCTCTGTGGTTGACTTTTGTGATGATGTATCCGTACGGGTTGATCGGTCTAGCCGTGATTTGACCTTTGCTAAATGCAGATCAGTCGTTCTTATAAGTAGCGCCCTCCCGAAATTCCTTTTACCAAAATTTCAAGATGGGAGTAAAGCGCCAGCCGAAGCGACCTGCCAAGACTTCTGCTACCCGCTCCGAAGCCGCTGTGGCCTTTCATTCTGCAGAACTCGAGGAGTGTCGTTTGACAAAGGCCGAGCTGGATGAATTCGTCGAGAAGCACATGACTGACAGTCCGCTGCTCGCGCGGCTTCCGCTCCGTGATGAGCGGATGAATTCGTCTGGCCCAAACCATATCGCGATCCCAATCGACCATTTCGATTGCGGATTTAAATTCCCGATTTTGATTGAGCTCGCCATGTTCTTTGACCATTATGGAGTTGTTCCCGGCCAGATTTCTCCCAACTCGATGGCCGGGATATGTAGCTTCATCTCCTACCTGCGATCTGAGAGAGTCCGCTTCTCTATGGACCTCTTCAGGAAGATATTCTCGGTGCGGGCAATCCCGGACTCTGAATCGGATGTCTTCAAAGGCCCCTCTACTTTGGCTGCCGCGGGTTGAAGATGGTCAATCTGGCGAACAAAGTCACGGCCTGGCCGGAGAGGTATTTGAGCTTCGAAGGCCGACTTGGCCTGTTGAACCCGAATCCGCAAGTGCGGCCTGAGGAGGCCTTTCAATCGGTACCAATAAGCGAAGTGGTGAAGGGAATCTGCAAGCTTCTCAAGGATGAGCGGCTTAACATAAGTTACTATATCCCTCTACTTGCCGAGCTAGAGAACGTTCGGTTTGAAGATAGTAAGCTTCCCTTTGCTTCCGACTTCAATGTTAACCGCTCGATCTCTTGTGCTGACTCTTCTCCTTTTGTAGCCCAAGCCGTTGTTCCTGCCAACAAGCCGATAAGCCCGGCGAGTTTAGTCTTGACTCAGACGGAGAAGAGAAAGAGGCAAGCCGGGAACAAGCCGATGCCGTCCGATGGGGAGGATTCGGGTTCCTCAGGCGACATCGCCGCCCTTCGCTCCTTCAGCAAGGTGAAGGATCTAAAAAGCCGCCCGGTCTTGACCTGGCATCCAGACAGTGATAGTGTCCAGGTCTCTACTGTGCTTCCCCACTGGGCGAACGAGAAGTCGGGCCGGCATGCTGAGGCCGCTAGCATCGCTATGTTCGGCCGACGGAACTTCAGGAGGTTGAGGAAAATTCCTGAGGAAGAGCTCGCCAGAGAGGCCGCGCGGGTTGGTGCCGAGAGCCTCATAACCAACGCCTTCATGGGAATGACCCTCAAGAGGTTGATTAAAGAAAACGCTCTCCAAGAGAAGGAAATTGCCGAACTGAAGAAAGAAAATGCGCGGCTAAAGGAAGCCGAGTCGGTAAGTCATCACCTCGCCAGCCTCAACACCAATGTTCTCAGACCGCACGGTCTTATCTTACTCTTTTCTTTTGCCGGCTAAGTATGATGAGACCGACCCGGTCTATCAGCAGGAACTCTTCCCTCATGTCGCCGAGGGAATTGATAATGCTTTTAACCGCTTGCGGGAGCTCAAAGGGTTCGCGCCCGGTTTCGAGCATTTCACCTTCTCGGACGCCTATCCGATCTTGCAAAAGAAGTTAGAAAAGATCAGGCGGAAAGCCAA
This sequence comes from Dactylorhiza incarnata, assembly GCA_033032865.1. Taxonomy (NCBI): domain Eukaryota; kingdom Viridiplantae; phylum Streptophyta; class Magnoliopsida; order Asparagales; family Orchidaceae; genus Dactylorhiza; species Dactylorhiza incarnata. Next base: position 14,183,225 of record JAWHQI010000029.1, read on the forward strand.
AGGAAAGAATAAAGCCGACGGATCCAGTTCGGAGGAGAGCGATGATGGAGATGATGAGGTCGAAGAACCCGGAGCGGCTAAGAGTGGTGAGAGTGGCTCGGAGTCCGAATCCAGCGATTCTGAAGAAGATGCTGGTCGCAAATCGGGCGAATTGAGCAGCTCATCCTCGTCGGGTAGCGAGGGTTATTCTCCTGACGTTTCGATTGATGGCAGCGAACATTCAAGTGCTCCTGCGTCTAAGAAACTCAAGTCGCACAATCAGTAGCCGTATTTCGTTTTTTATTTTGAATAGCTGTCGGCTTGATGTTGTTAGCCGGACAGCTTAAAATATAATGTAAATGTTTTGATAATGAAATGAAAAGTTTTTACCTGTCTATCCGTCTACCTTCTGCGACTTACATATGATTGTTTGCGATTTCTTTGTGTTAAATCTAAGCAAGTCATGCGACTTAATGTTAACTCATCCGGTTAAGATAGTGATTTTCATAAGATTCTGGCAAAGTATCTATAAAAAACCCACTCGCATAGCTTGCTTCTTTTAATCCAGATCGAATTTGTCCGATTTACTCTGAGAAGGTGCTAACTTATTACGAATGTATTACGACATCCGGAAATCGGACATAATTGAGCCGCGCGGTTACTACTAGACCCGGCATACTTGCTTTCCAGGATAAAGAAGGACAAGTCATGAGAACAATTATCAGACCGAGCGGTCAGTGTTTTAACTCAGGCGACTTGCAGCTAACATCGCTGTAAATCCCACCTCCGTGAATGCAATCAGATAACCGATCCGGAATTTGAAATAATCAAGCCGTGCGACCGTAAACAGAATATCCAGTCTCAAGAAGATCAGTTGATAGACCGTGCGATTAACATTTAATCCGAACAATCTATATGACAGCTATATATAACATTGACTGACAAGCCGCACGAGCTGTATATAGAATTCGTGCGATTAGCAGGTTTAATACTTGCAACGAGAATCATAACCGCCTGATTGAAAAGATCCTGTGATTATTCGATCGGATTGAATGGAAACCCATAAGGATGATAAATTCATAATCCGGATAATAAGGTCGGCCGGTCATGATTATGCTTGCTTCCCTGATATTTACCTTGATACCTTAATGATACCCTGTTTATTTTCAAACCGTCCGGTCTAAAAACCGAACCGCATGACATCTTTGGAACCTGCTGATTTTAGACTGCCTGGTTTAATAACCAGACCGCCAGGTTTAATAACCAGACCGCCAGGTTTAATAACCAGACCGCCAGGTTTAATAACCAGACCGCCAGGTTTAATAACCAGACCACCTGAAAGCCCTGGTACCTGCTTATTTCAAACCGCCCGGTTTGAGTATTAAGTCATCCGGTTTATGCTGCACATAGAAATCCTGCTTTTTCCTCCAAATGGTCTATAATGACCATATGGGATGAGATAATCCCTTGTAATGCAATAAAGATGATTACAGACTCAGATGACCAAGTGGGCAGGTGGGCCTAGGCGGCGAACATTGCTTTCCTCAAGTGGTCATAAGAGCTGTAGAAATAAAGAGAAACAAGTACAGACCCAGATGACCAAGTGGGCAGGTGGGCCTAGGCGGCGAACATTGCTTTCCTCAAGTGGTCATAAAGGCTGTAAGCGAATTTACTGCTCTCTTGCCTAGGGCTACAAGCCGAGTTGATCAATTGGGCAGGTGGGCCTAGGCGGCGAACATTGCTTTCCTCAGAGAGATCAACTCAGTTGTGGTTCCCGCTTAGGCATCGCTTGAGAGTACCTTGGAGTATTCGATAGTCACAAACTAAGATGATCAGTTGGGCAGGTGTGGTTATGCCGCGGGGGCTATACCGACATTGCTTTCCTCAGAAGGATCATCAAAGCTGTAATTATATCCCTCTCGGGGCATGATAGAGCCAACATTCACCTAGACCTCCCTTGATGCAGGGGTGTGTTGGATATCAGCCGGGATCCAAGGTTCTGAAGACCACCGCACGGGAATTGGCAAGCTACCACTACACGTGTGAGAAAACTCCCCGTTACACATGATCTTCATGGTTTTATGCTAATGACTACAATCCGAGGGGGTTCGAGCAGAACTTGGCGATGTCTCCCTGGTTCAGTGAGTTTGATATATGAGAAAATGCAGAAAGGAAACATCAGACATGGAGAAGTGTCAGTATGGTGCTTCTTATTAAAATATCTTAAAAACTGCAGGAAAGTAAAGAAGACATTTTAAGGATAGAATCGTTTGAGATCGTCGCCACTCCAGGTGCGCGGGATGTCTTCTCCTTCACTTGTTTGGAGGCGATAAGCCCCACTTTTTAGTACCTCCTTGACGATGAAAGGTCCAGCCCAATTAGGATTTAGCTTCCCGACATTACCTGTTCGGGCTGCTGCATCAACCTTTTTTAGTACGACGTCGCCGACCGCAAAATGCTTTACCCTGACATTTTTGTCAAAGTACTTTGCCATCCTCCTTTTAACTTCTTCTTGCCTGATTGTTGCCTCATCCTGAAGTTCTTCGATTAGATCCAGACTATACTTGATAGCCTCGTCATTGTATTCTACCCACGCTTCTCCTCCTTCTTTTCCGTACACAACTCTTGGAGTGACCACCTCAAACTCCACAGGAACAACAGCCTCCGAGCCATGAGACAGTTTAAATGGTGTCTCCCCTGTAGCTGAAGATGGAGTAGTACGAAGAGTCCAAAGGATGGAGGGAAGTTGATCGGCCCAGCTTCCTTTCTGATTCCAAACTCTTTTCATCAGGAGTTGCTGGATTCGCCTGTTGGCTGCTTCTACTTGACCATTGGTCCTTGGATGATGTACTGAGGAAAACTGCAGGTCAATTCCAACCTGATCACAAAATTTTATCATCTCGGGATTATTGAATTGTGGACCATTATCAGTGACAATTGCCAGCGGAATTCCGTGTCGGCAGACTATTTCTCCCCAGATAAAGTTTCTGATAATTTGGGTAGTAGTTCTTGCCAGTGCCTTAGCCTCGATCCACTTACTGAAGTAGTCAATCATCACTATGATAAATTGGCGCTGACCGCTAGCCATTGGAAAGGGTCCGATGAGATCCATCCCCCAAACCGCGAAGGGCCGGGGTGCAGTTATTGACCTAAGCGACTGAGCGGGCAAATGCTGAAGAGGAGCAAACTTTTGGCACTGAACACAACGCTTGGCAAATGCTTCGGCATCCTTTCTCATGGTTGGCCAAAAATACCCCCTGCCTTAGGATTCTCTTCTCTAGAGTTTTTGCACCTGAATGGCTACCGCATTCCCCGGAATGAACTTCATGAAGTATGATAGGGATCTCTTCTTCTGAAACACATTGTGCTGAGGGGGAAATCAAAGTTTTTCTGTAGAGAACTCCTGCTATTAGATAATAATATGCCGCCTTCCTTTTGAATCTTCTCCGATCTTTAATGGAATGCTGGAACTCTCCTTTTGACAGAAATAGTTCATAAGGATCCTTCCAGGAGGGATTCTGATCAATCTGCATGAGCTCCACTTTCTCCGTGGCCGGATGGAAAAGTTCCGAGGTCACCCCTCCTGATGGAAGACCAAACTTTGATAACTCGTCTGCGTCTTCATTTTGTGTCCTCGGAATGTGCTCGATGATGAAGGATTTGAATTTCCCGATCTCTTCCTTAGCTAGCGATAGATACTTTCTCAGCATTGGTTCTCTTGTTTCGTAGTTCCCTAGAACTTGCGAGGCCATTACAAGAGAATCAGTTTTTACATGAACATGTTCTATCCCAAGCTCTTTTGCGAGTCTTAGGCCGGCCAAGAGTGCTTCGTATTCAGCCTGGTTGTTTGTTACTGGGAAAAAGAATTTGATTGCCTGCTCGAGTTTGATGCCATTTGGACTGAGAAGAACTACTCCGGCTCCCACGGAGTTTCTCCCTGAAGCTCTATCTACGTAGATGATCCAGGCATAAGGAGATTTTTCCACCCGTTCAGGGTTAGACTCCATCGTGTCTACCAAGAAGTCTGCCAGTACTTGTGCCTTAATTGCTGTTCTAGGAATGTATAGTATTTCAAACTCGCTCAGTTCAATTGCCCATTTGGCCAGTCTTCCTGAATGATATGGCTTCTCCAGGATACTTCATAGTGGATGATCCGTAACCACCTGAATAGGATGAGCCTGAAAATAGGGGCGAAGCCTTCGTGAGGACATCACTAAGGCCAAGGCTAATTTCTCTAGAATTGAATATCTAGTTTCGGCATCTTTAAGGATATGGCTGACATAATATATTGGAAATTGCTTCTTCTTCTCCTCCCGAACCAGGACGGAGCTTATGGCATCTGGACCCACCCCCAAGTACAAGAATAGCGTTTCCCTTTCACGAGGGCTTTGAAGAAGAGGGGTTGAGGTTAACTGCTTTTTCAACTGTTCGAAAGCATTATCGCACTCTTCATTCCATTCAAACTTAGATCCTCCCTTAAGTGTCTTGAAGAATAGAGCGCTTTTATCTCCTGATTTGGAAATGAATCGGCTCAATCCTGCCAGCCTCCCCCCAAGTTGTTGTACCTCTTTCTGATTACGAGGAGGGGTCATATCTAGGATGGCTTTTACTTTATCCGGATTTGGTGCGAGGCCATCAGGGGTGAGAAGATGCCCGAGAAATTTCCCTTTGTTTGCCCCGAATACGCATTTTGATGGGTTTAGCTTTAATTTGAACCTCTGTAGAGTAGCGAACGTATCTACGAGGTCTTTCAGGTGGACTGAAAAAGTTTTACTTTTTAGAAGGAGATCATCAACGTATACTTCAAGATTTCTTCCTTTCTATTTTTCAAAAACCGTGTCCATCATCCTCTGATATGTCGCACCCGCGTTTTTGAGTTCGAAAGGCATGATGAGATAACAATAACACCCGTCATTGGTAATGAAGGACGTATGCGGGATATCAGGCTTATGCATCTTAATCTGGTGGTAACCAGAAAACGCATCTAGGAAACTCATGAAATTATATCCCACCGCGGAATCTACCAAAACATCTATCCGAGGCAAGGGATAACAATCCTTGGGACATGCTTTATTGAGTTTAGTGTAATCTACACACATACGCCATTTCCACCCAGATTTTTTCACCATCACTACATTCGACATCCAGGTGGGATACTGGATTTCAGAAATGAAATTGGCTTTAAGAAGTTTTGCAACTTCTTCTTTGATGGGTACCGCCAGCTTGGTTGCTACCTCCCTCTTCTTCTGTTGGATTGGCTTGAATTTAGGAGAAATGTTGAGGTGATGGCACGCGACATCTGGATCTACACCAGGCATATCTTCTGCTGACCAGGCGAAGATGTCTAGATTCTCCAACAGGCAGGAGATCAACTGAACCTTCTCTTCTTCTGATAGCTCGGCGTTGATGATCAACTTCTTTCCTTCCTCTTCAGCAATAGGAACCTCTTGGGTCTCCTGGGCAGGTTCCAGGTAAGTCCCTGTCCGTTTTGCGCTTTCCTCGGCAGCCCCTGAAGACTCAGCAACCTCCAAAACCTCATCCATGATCTTGGGAAGTGGTGCGTCGATGACCATGTTGACAGTTCGGACGTAGCACTCCCGAGCTACCTTTGGGTTGCTTCTGACCCGATACTGCTTTCCTTCAGCAGCGAACTTGAGGGCAAGGTGAAAGGTGGACACTACTGCCCTATACGCATTGAGAATCGGCCTCCCGAAGATAGTACAGTAGTTGCTCGGGGCATCTACTACCACGAAATTGATCAACTTTATTACTCCTCCAAGAGAGACCAGGAGCTTCACTGAACCCTCTACTTCCTTCTTCTCCCCAGAAAAACCGTAGAGGGGCCCATCGGTGGAAAGCAGATGCTTTCTAGTCTTCAGGGCCTCGAAAGTCGGGCGGAAAAGGAGATTGACGGAGCTGCCGGTATCAATCAGAATCTTGTGGACTGTATAGTTTTCGATGACGGCCCTGATAACCACCGCATCATCGAAAGGATTAGCATTGGGGGGAAAGTCATCCTGACCAAACGTGACAATAGTGCTTTCGGGAGGAGAACTTGTAGTGGCTGCCACTTCCTGCTTTAGAACTCTCGCAATGCTGGATTTGCGAGATGATTCCGCTCCAACTCCCCCATGGATACAATAGATGTCCCCTAAGGGGCCCACATCATTGACTTCGACGCATTCGGTAGAAGGATGGATGTCACCATAGTAGCCGGCGTCCTCGACGTCGGCGCATTCCCAGGTCACTTCTACTGTTTCCTTCTCCTTTTTCTTCTCGGTAGTTGGCTCAGCAGTTTTATCTTTCCGAACTAGACCTCGGAGCTTTCCTTCTCCCAGGAGTCTTTCTATAAGCAGACAAAGAGCTCGACAGTTTTCAGTTAGATGTCCCCCCTCTTTATGATATTCACAATAAAGGTTCGGATTTCGATTGCGAATATCCGACTTCAGAGGAGCAGGCCTTTTGAAATCTGGCCTCTTTTGCAGAATCTGGACTACTTCGTCCATGGTGACGTTTAGGGGAGTGAATGACTCTTGCGAATCATCGTATTGAGTTGATGGAATGACTGGAGGTGGCTGCGCAGCATACTGTTGTAAATATACCGGCATGATTTGCGGAAGGGGAGCGGATGGAGCGGGAGCGACGGCCAACGGTGGTTTCTGATCTTGAAACCGCTGATGGCCCATAAATGGTTGCTTATTTTTGTAGTTCCTCCCCCTTTGGGAACGGGGTTCAAAGTGGGACTGATTCGATGGTGGATGATGGAAGGACGGATTTGACTGCTCCTTGTCGCTTACCAGCTTCGCGACGTAGTCCGGATTGCTCTTCTCTCCTCTGATAAACATATTTGCCAAACTTATCATTTCCTGATAAGTCTTAGGCTCCCTTATATTTGCTTCGAACTTTAGGGGGCCCTCTCTTAGGCCATGGATGAGGGCAACCCTATACAGCTCCGGGTCCACATTTTGGACTTCCATGATATCTTTCTGGAAGCGGTCCACAAAACGAGCCCACGTCTCGTCTTCCCGTTGTTTTATATCGAAAAGGGCCGCCGGGCCACTCTTTCTCTTCCTTGAGGTAGAGAATCTCAGCAGGAATTCTCTTCGCAGCTCCGCGAAACAACGGATCGACCTGGGGTGCAAACCGTAAAACCATTCCCTCGCTTGTCCTTCGAAGGAGGTTACAAGAAGCTTGCACTTAGTTGCATCAGTTAAGGTTCTGAGAGCAATGGCTGACTCGAAAGCTTGTAAATGAACCGTGGGATCAGTCTCCCCATTGAAAGCTGGCAGGCGAGGCTCCCTGAAATTATTAGGGGCAGGCTCCCCTCTGACTTCGTCCACAAAGGGAGAAGTTTCTTCCATATCTTCATACAGAGGAGCAGGGTAATAAGCCGCCGGAGCTGCGGCTATTCACGGACAAGCCGCCTGATAAGAAGACCGGGCAGCAGCTTCTGGCGGGTAGGAGTGATGAATAAGAACTTAAGGCGGGTAGGAGTGATGAATAAGAACTTAAGGCGGGTAGGAGAGACGGGCTGCGCCCTCCTGCGGGTAGGAAAGGTGGGCAGTGTGAGAAGTCGCCCCCTGGAAGTCGAGGACTTGAGCTGGCATGTTGTGCGCGGCTTCCTGATAGAAGTTTTTCCTAGCCGCAAGGTCTTCTTGGTGGAGCTGGAAATTAGCGGCTTGCGGTAGCGGGTAAGGAGGAGCTGGAGGAAGGACCGGGGTCACCGCCTGATTAGCCGCGGCTTGTTGTGGAACTAGTCGCTCGGTTAGCATTGCTAAAGTCTGACTGATCGCTTCAAGTCGCTGATCAGTGGCCCTCTGAGCCCGCTCGGCTTCTCTCCTTGATTGCTCTAGGGCTTCCCACAAAGAGTCCTCGCTATGATCAGAGCGGTCTCCAAGGGGGAACTGACGGTCTGACATCGTGGCGAAAAGGATTTCACCGACAATCCGCGATCTGAAGGTCGCGTGTTTTTGTTGAGTCCGAAATCGCACCTCCGAGGGAAACCGGAGGCTGCGGGTTGCCGGTTACTTTTTGTGCAGAAGAATGAGACCGCTAGCAGCGGTCAAGGCCACACTTCGCCCACCGCGGCAAATGCCACTCCTGCTATGGGCTTTCCTTTGATTAGAAAGAAGGGGTTACAGCGGGTTACAAGTGCAGGAAAAGAGAAGCCGGCCGGTCAGACAGTCCGCAAGACGAGAAACTCGAGTCCGCAGCTCAAATAAGCGAGCTCCTAGATTTGAGTGTGCGTGTCTTGGGAACAGTGCCGCCCCCTATTTATAGGCTTGGGGGCCTGCCCGGACGGGCAGGGATAAAATAACCGCCTGCCCAGGTACAGGAGAAACGGGCAGGCGGTGACGGGATACACAAAGAAGGAAAGAAAGAAGCCGCGCAGCTTGGCGGCTTGCCCTTCCGACTTGTCTGTCCAGAAGATAGAGATGATGTGACTAAGGCGACTGTGCTATCCGAGCGGTCTCTATTTTGAGACCACGGCTTGTTCTTTGACCTTGAATCTGGGCTTATCTCCATGGCATAAACCGCGCGATCTCCGACTTGAGACCGCGACAGCTCGGTCTGCGAGTAATCCTCTTGAAAGCGGTTTCCCGGGTAAACAAGTTGCAGCGGTAATGCAAAATTTAGCTCCAAAGGTGGGTTCTACTGGTAATGCGAGATTTTACTCCAAATGACACATAAATTTCAAAATGAAAGAATTTTAGATGCAGTTTGTAGCGAAAGTGAGAGATTTAGCTCCAAATGACACTTAAACTTTAAACAGCAATAACTTTTGATCCGGTTGTCTGATTTTACCCCACAACACCTTTTCGGAATGAGCTCAGAGCACTACATTCATTGGAGCACAAGTTTTACCCATTCCATATCATTTTGTTGTCGATATATAGCCGGTTGCAGTGGTAATGCGAAATTTAGCTCCATATTACACCTAAACTTCTAACAGTCATATCTTTTGATTTGTATGTTTGATTGTTGCCCACAACACCTTTACGGAATATGCTTGGAGGCATACATATAATGAAGCACAATTTTAAACCATTCCAGCTCATTTTTTAGGTCAATATACAACCGGTTGCAATGATAATGAGGGATTTTGCTCCTCTTGACACATAAACTGTAACAGCCATAACTTTTGATCTGGTTGTCCGATTTTTGCGCACAACACCTTTTTGGAATGAGCTCGGAGCCCTACATCCAATGGAGAACAAATTTTACCCATTCTAGTTTGTTTAGTGGTCAATATCAGCCGGGTTGGTAATAAGGTATTTAGCTCGAAAGGAGACCTAAACTTCAAACATCCGTAACATTTGATCCGGTTGTCAGATTTTCACCCGCAATACCTTTTCATAATGAGATAGGAGCCCTAAATCCAATGGAGAACAATTTTAAACCCATTCAAGCTCGTTTAGAGGTCGATATACAGTGGGTTCTACTGGTAATGCGAGATTTAGCTCCAAATGACACATAAATTTCAAAATGAAAGAATTTTAATGCGAGTTGTAGCGAAAGTGAGAGATTTAGCTCCAAATGACACTTAAGCTTTAAACAGCAATAACTTCTGATCCGGTTGTCTGACTTTTACCCCACAATACCTTTTCGGAATGAGCTCGAAGCACTACATTCATTGGAGTACAAGTTTTACCCTAGTCCAGTTCATTTAGTTGTCGATATATAGCCAGTTGTGTTGAGTCCGAAATCGGACCTCCGAGGGAAACCGGAGGCTGCGGGTTGCCGGTTACTTTTTGTGCAGAAGAATGAGACCGCTAGCAGCGGTCAAGGCCACACTTCGCCCGCCGCGGCAAATGCCACTCCTACGACGGGCTTTCCTTTGATTAGAAAGAAGGGGTTACAGCGGGTTACAAGTGCAGGAAAAGAGAAGCCGGCCGGTCAGACAGTCCGCAAGACGAGAAACTCGAGTCCGCAGCTCAAACAAGCGAGCTCCTAGATTTGAGTGTGCGTGTCTTGGGAACAGTGCTGCCCCCTATTTATAGGCTTGGGGGCCTGCCCGGACGGGCAGGGATAAAATAACCGCCTGCCCGGGTACAGGAGAAACGGGCAGGCGGTGACGGGATACACAAAGAAGGAAAGAAAGAAGCCGCGCGGCTTGGCGGCTTGCCCTTCCGACTTGTCTGTCCAGAAGATAGAGATGATGCGACCAAGGCGACGGTGCTATCCGAGCGGTCTCTATTTTGAGACCACGGCTTGTTCTTTGACCTTGAATCTGGGCTTATCTCCATGGCATAAACCGCGCGATCTCCGACTTGAGACCGCGACTTCCCCTGTTGGACTTGGGCTTGGACTATCTTTAGTACCTGGCGGCGGTCTGAGTTATGCCAGACCGCCCGACCTGTGCTAGCTGGTGTCGATGGATCTCGTTTAACCTGAGCCGGGCGACTTGGATCCGCAAACCGCTCGGTCTGCGAGTAATCCTCTTGAAAGCGGTTTCCCGGGTAAACATAATCCCCGCATATTTTTAAATTTCCGTGAAGATTTCGAAAATATCAGTGCTAGCCGGAGACCGCGCCGACTTCACCCCGTTGGTTATAAATGTTCCAGAAGCTTCGATTCTGGCATAACTCCATTGTTACCACGAGTCACTACTCGCCTATTGCGGTTAGGACTTTCGGGTTGAATAGCCCGAAAAAAATGGTGGACTTGATGGCCGCGCTCGAAGTTCTTGAGAAGCCCAGAAAGAACCGCGAGAGAGACCGCTCGAAAGAGAAGAAGAAGAAAAAGGCGACGCGGCCTGATAAGACCGTAACAATTGCTTTTACAAGTAAACCAACCGACCCGCCTGCAGAGTTGACAGTCGGCCTGTCGTCTGGACAGGAGGCAAGTAAGCCGACCGAACTGCTTCCTGAGCAAACAACCATCCTGTTGACTAAAAATGAGGCGAGCTGTCCGAACCCACCCCCAGCTGATCCCCCAACCTTTTCTGACAAAGGAAACAGCCCGCCTTCCCCGCCGGGTAAGAAAGACTTGGAGACTGCTTCCCTGAAAGGCAATGGGGATGAGTCTTTTAAGATGGACGTTACTCCATCCGGGGTTTTTCATCTGAACATAAGGGATGAAGGGGGAGAGGCAGTTGACTCCCCCAAGCCGACCGATCAGGAAGCTCCAGTAATTAACATTGAGGACAGTCCGGAAAAACCAACCGCCCTGAAGTTGAAGAAGAGAAAGAAGGAGGAGTCCACAGCGGACAGGCTTCTCAAGAAGATGAAGAAGCTAAAGGCCAAGAATAAGGCAGCGTCCGGGAAACCGAGAGAGGACAGCCTGCAAGGCAAGTCGTGCGAGAATGAAGTCTCGGAGGGCTTGATTACTCCTTCCCCCCAGCCGAAAGACCAGGTTCCAGTCGATGCTCATAGCATTTCCGTAAGTGACCTACTCAAGGATTTTGATTCTCTTCAGAAGCAAGATGATCAGCTGAGAACTTCTTCCTAACTGCAGGCTGCCAACCCGCCAGGAGAGAAAGGATTCGCCCTGTCTGAGGATGCGACCATCCTTAAGGAGGCCATCCTTCCTGAGGTCGCGACTGAAAGAACAATACCGGTACCCGAAGATACCGTGACGGCCGGTCTGCGGTTTATGCAGGTGAAGGTGGAGCGAGTAAGAGATCAACTTGCCAGGCCGCCCCCGCCGCAACCCAATCTTTTGCTGCAAGGTAAAGAGGAAGCGGATTACCACCCTGTTCGTTTTTTCAGGCCGCGGCCTCGAAACAAGTCGCGCGCTTCATTGTTGAACCCGTCACCCAGCTTCTTTCCCTCCGCTGCTCAAATTTCTGCTGCTAAGCGGAGGCAAAGTGAGAGATCGTGGAGAGAACAACGCCGAAGGTTCGATACCGAGCTAACAAGGCGACCCGTCCGCCCGAGTTCAATTCAAACTGCCGCGGCTTGTAAGCGAGGAAAATTCGATGAAAGCGGTTTCCTTTTGAACACTCCTTGACTATTTTCTCTTATTGCAGATGACCGTGACTCTATTTCGAAGCCGGGCGAATTGGTGACCTATCTTCCCCCTCTTGATCCACCCCATCTGCGTTCTTCTCTGCCGGATACTCGGATGGAGGATGAGATGTCCCGGCTTCAAAAGAATCTGGAAACCCTTGCTAAGCAGTTGAGGGCTGTGGAGGAGAAAGAGAAGGCCGCCCAGGATGAGAAAGCTGCTCTTCGGGTTGAATTGGAAACCGAATGGAAGGAAAGCCGAGCAGCGCTGGAGGCCGAGCGGAGAGAGCGCCGAGAGAAAGAAAAGGCGCAGCAAGACCAGGTGGCTGCGTTGACCGTCCGGATTGATTGTGGAAAGACGGAAGTCCGCAAGCTCGAAGAGTACTGTGCCTATTATTGGGACAGATACCTTCATTTGGCAAAGGAAGTCGGCGGAAGTCGGCGCCCTATTAACGTGGTTGACGAAGGCCGGCGAGGGTCAAGCTGCCCGGACGCTGGGACGAGCCACCCAGTTGTTAGTGTTCATGAGTCCGCAGCGACCTTGCCTACTCGCGTGATCCCCGCGACGCGAGTAGAGAGAGATGCCGCGCAGATTCATAGCATGATCAACCGCCTTAATCATAATATGAACCAAATGCAGGGAACTGTACTTCAAATCGGCGATCATGTCGCGCGGCTTCACAGGGAGGATGAACCGAGCGATACCCGTCCGTAACGAGTGGCTCTAAGATATGAACTTGTAATAATATTTCTATTCGGTCCCTTGGATAATTGCTTGAATCTGACTCTATAATATTCGATCCGCCATCCAGGCCGTGCGGCTTAAATATTTGAATTTACTTTTTTGCCTTCTTGCTGTGTTGATTGATGCCTGTGGGTTATTTTACATAAACCGATCTGCTTATTTTCGTGATTCTTTAATTCGCTTGTTTGAATTATACAGTCTCTGTGGTTGACTTTTGTGATGATGTATCCGTACGGGTTGATCGGTCTAGCCGTGATTTGACCTTTGCTAAATGCAGATCAGTCGTTCTTATAAGTAGCGCCCTCCCGAAATTCCTTTTACCAAAATTTCAAGATGGGAGTAAAGCGCCAGCCGAAGCGACCTGCCAAGACTTCTGCTACCCGCTCCGAAGCCGCTGTGGCCTTTCATTCTGCAGAACTCGAGGAGTGTCGTTTGACAAAGGCCGAGCTGGATGAATTCGTCGAGAAGCACATGACTGACAGTCCGCTGCTCGCGCGGCTTCCGCTCCGTGATGAGCGGATGAATTCGTCTGGCCCAAACCATATCGCGATCCCAATCGACCATTTCGATTGCGGATTTAAATTCCCGATTTTGATTGAGCTCGCCATGTTCTTTGACCATTATGGAGTTGTTCCCGGCCAGATTTCTCCCAACTCGATGGCCGGGATATGTAGCTTCATCTCCTACCTGCGATCTGAGAGAGTCCGCTTCTCTATGGACCTCTTCAGGAAGATATTCTCGGTGCGGGCAATCCCGGACTCTGAATCGGATGTCTTCAAAGGCCACCTCTACTTTGGCTGCCGCGGGTTGAAGATGGTCAATCTGGCGAACAAAGTCACGGCCTGGCCGGAGAGGTATTTGAGCTTCGAAGGCCGACTTGGCCTGTTGAACCCGAATCCGCAAGTGCGGCCTGAGGAGGCCTTTCAATCGGTACCAATAAGCGAAGTGGTGAAGGGAATCTGCAAGCTTCTCAAGGATGAGCGGCTTAACATAAGTTACTATATCCCTCTACTTGCCGAGCTAGAGAACGTTCGGTTTGAAGATAGTAAGCTTCCCTTTGCTTCCGACTTCAATGTTAACCGCTCGATCTCTTGTGCTGACTCTTCTCCTTTTGTAGCCCAAGCCGTTGTTCCTGCCAACAAGCCGATAAGCCCGGCGAGTTTATTCTTGACTCAGACGGAGAAGAGAAAGAGGCAAGCCGGGAACAAGCCGATGCCGTCCGATGGGGAGGATTCGGGTTCCTCAGGCGACATCGCCGCCCTTCGCTCCTTCAGCAAGGTGAAGGATCTAAAAAGCCGCCCGGTCTTGACCTGGCATCCAGACAGTGATAGTGTCCAGGTCTCTACTGTGCTTCCCCACTGGGCGAACGAGAAGTCGGGCCGGCATGCTGAGGCCGCTAGCATCGCTATGTTCGGCCGACGGAACTTCAGGAGGTTGAGGAAAATTCCTGAGGAAGAGCTCGCCAGAGAGGCCGCGCGGGTTGGTGCCGAGAGCCTCATAACCAACGCCTTCATGGGAATGACCCTCAAGAGGTTGATTAAAGAAAACGCTCTCCAAGAGAAGGAAATTGCCGAACTGAAGAAAGAAAATGCGCGGCTAAAGGAAGCCGAGTCGGTAAGTCATCACCTCGCCAGCCTCAACACCAATGTTCTCAGACCGCACGGTCTTATCTTACTCTTTTCTTTTGCCGGCTAAGTATGATGAGACCGACCCGGTCTATCAGCAGGAACTCTTCCCTCATGTCGCCGAGGGAATTGATAATGCTTTTAACCGCTTGCGGGAGCTCAAAGGGTTCGCGCCCGGTTTCGAGCATTTCACCTTCTCGGACGCCTATCCGATCTTGCAAAAGAAGTTAGAAAAGATCAGGCGGAAAGCCAAAGGAAAGAATAAAGCCGACGGATCCAGTTCGGAGGAGAGCGATGATGGAGATGATGAGGTCGAAGAACCCGGAGCGGCTAAGAGTGGTGAGAGTGGCTCGGAGTCTGAATCCAGCGATTCTGAAGAAGATGCTGGTCGCAAATCGGGCGAATTGAGCAGCTCATCCTCGTCGGGTAGCGAGGGTTATTCTCCTGACGTTTCGATTGATGGCAGCGAACATTCAAGTGCTCCTGCGTCTAAGAAACTCAAGTCGCACAATCAGTAGCCGTATTTCGTTTTTTATTTTGAATAGCTGTCGGCTTGATGTTGTTAGCCGGACAGCTTAAAATATAATGTAAATGTTTTGATAATGAAATGAAAAGTTTTTACCTGTCTATCCGTCTACCTTCTGCGACTTACATATGATTGTTTGCGATTTCTTTGTGTTAAATCTAAGCAAGTCATGCGACTTAATGTTAACTCATCCGGTTAAGATAGTGATTTTCATAAGATTCTGGCAAAGTATCTATAAAAAACCCACTCGCATAGCTTGCTTCTTTTAATCCAGATCGAATTTGTCCGATTTACTCTGAGAAGGTGCTAACTTATTACGAATGTATTACGACATCCGGAAATCGGACATAATTGAGCCGCGCGGTTACTACTAGACCCGGCATACTTGCTTTCCAGGATAAAGAAGGACAAGTCATGAGAACAATTATCAGACCGAGCGGTCAGTGTTTTAACTCAGGCGACTTGCAGCTAACATCGCTGTAAATCCCACCTCCGTGAATGCAATCAGATAACCGATCCGGAATTTGAAATAATCAAGCCGTGCGACCGTAAACAGAATATCCAGTCTCAAGAAGATCAGTTGATAGACCGTGCGATTAACATTTAATCCGAACAATCTATATGACAGCTATATATAACATTGACTGACAAGCCGCACGAGCTGTATATAGAATTCGTGCGATTAGCAGGTTTAATACTTGCAACGAGAATCATAACCGCCTGATTGAAAAGATCCTGTGATTATTCGATCGGATTGAATGGAAACCCATAAGGATGATAAATTCATAATCCGGATAATAAGGTCGGCCGGTCATGATTATGCTTGCTTCCCTGATATTTACCTTGATACCTTAATGATACCCTGTTTATTTTCAAACCGTCCGGTCTAAAAACCGAACCGCATGACATCTTTGGAACCTGCTGATTTTAGACTGCCTGGTTTAATAACCAGACCGCCAGGTTTAATAACCAGACCGCCAGGTTTAATAACCAGACCGCCAGGTTTAATAACCAGACCGCCAGGTTTAATAACCAGACCACCTGAAAGCCCTGGTACCTGCTTATTTCAAACCGCCCGGTTTGAGTATTAAGTCATCCGGTTTATGCTGCACATAGAAATCCTGCTTTTTCCTCCAAATGGTCTATAATGACCATATGGGATGAGATAATCCCTTGTAATGCAATAAAGATGATTACAGACTCAGATGACCAAGTGGGCAGGTGGGCCTAGGCGGCGAACATTGCTTTCCTCAAGTGGTCATAAGAGCTGTAGAAATAAAGAGAAACAAGTACAGACCCAGATGACCAAGTGGGCAGGTGGGCCTAGGCGGCGAACATTGCTTTCCTCAAGTGGTCATAAAGGCTGTAAGCGAATTTACTGCTCTCTTGCCTAGGGCTACAAGCCGAGTTGATCAATTGGGCAGGTGGGCCTAGGCGGCGAACATTGCTTTCCTCAGAGAGATCAACTCAGTTGTGGTTCCCGCTTAGGCATCGCTTGAGAGTACCTTGGAGTATTCGATAGTCACAAACTAAGATGATCAGTTGGGCAGGTGTGGTTATGCCGCGGGGGCTATACCGACATTGCTTTCCTCAGAAGGATCATCAAAGCTGTAATTATATCCCTCTCGGGGCATGATAGAGCCAACATTCACCTAGACCTCCCTTGATGCAGGGGTGTGTTGGATATCAGCCGGGATCCAAGGTTCTGAAGACCACCGCACGGGAATTGGCAAGCTACCACTACACGTGTGAGAAAACTCCCCGTTACACATGATCTTCATGGTTTTATGCTAATGACTACAATCCGAGGGGGTTCGAGCAGAACTTGGCGATGTCTCCATGGTTCAGTGAGTTTGATATATGAGAAAATGCAGAAAGGAAACATCAGACATGGAGAAGTGTCAGTATGGTGCTTCTTATTAAAATATCTTAAAAACTGCAGGAAAGTAAAGAAGACATTTTAAGGATAGAATCGTTTGAGATCGTCGCCACTCCAGGTGCGCGGGATGTCTTCTCCTTCACTTGTTTGGAGGCGATAAGCCCCACTTTTTAGTACCTCCTTGACGATGAAAGGTCCAGCCCAATTAGGATTTAGCTTCCCGACATTACCTGTTCGGGCTGCTGCATCAACCTTTTTTAGTACGACGTCGCCGACCGCAAAATGCTTTACCCTGACATTTTTGTCAAAGTACTTTGCCATCCTCCTTTTAACTTCTTCTTGCCTGATTGTTGCCTCATCCTGAAGTTCTTCGATTAGATCCAGACTATACTTGATAGCCTCGTCATTGTATTCTACCCACGCTTCTCCTCCTTCTTTTCCGTACACAACTCTTGGAGTGACCACCTCAAACTCCACAGGAACAACAGCCTCCGAGCCATGAGACAGTTTAAATGGTGTCTCCCCTGTAGCTGAAGATGGAGTAGTACGAAGAGTCCAAAGGATGGAGGGAAGTTGATCGGCCCAGCTTCCTTTCTGATTCCAAACTCTTTTCATCAGGAGTTGCTGGATTCGCCTGTTGGCTGCTTCTACCTGACCATTGGTCCTTGGATGATGTACTGAGGAAAACTGCAGGTCAATTCCAACCTGATCACAAAATTTTATCATCTCGGGATTATTGAATTGTGGACCATTATCAGTGACAATTGCCAGCGGAATTCCGTGTCGGCAGACTATTTCTCCCCAGATAAAGTTTCTGATAATTTGGGTAGTAGTTCTTGCCAGTGCCTTAGCCTCGATCCACTTACTGAAGTAGTCAATCATCACTATGATAAATTGGCGCTGACCGCTAGCCATTGGAAAGGGTCCGATGAGATCCATCCCCCAAACCGCGAAGGGCCAGGGTGCAGTTATTGACCTAAGCGACTGAGCGGGCAAATGCTGAAGAGGAGCAAACTTTTGGCACTGAACACAACGCTTGGCAAATGCTTCGGCATCCTTTCTCATGGTTGGCCAAAAATACCCCTGCCTTAGGATTCTCTTCTCTAGAGTTTTTGCACCTGAATGGCTACCGCATTCCCCGGAATGAACTTCATGAAGTATGATAGGGATCTCTTCTTCTGAAACACATCGTGCTGAGGGGGAAATCAAAGTTTTTCTGTAGAGAACTCCTGCTATTAGATAATAATATGCCGTCTTCCTTTTGAATCTTCTCCGATCTTTAATGGAATGCTGGAACTCTCCTTTTGACAGAAATAGTTCATAAGGATCCTTCCAGGAGGGATTCTGATCAATCTGCATGAGCTCCACTTTCTCCGTGGCCGGATGGAAAAGTTCCGAGGTCACCCCTCCTGATGGAAGACCAAACTTTGATAACTCGTCTGCGTCTTCATTTTGTGTCCTCGGAATGTGCTCGATGATGAAGGATTTGAATTTCCCGATCTCTTCCTTAGCTAGCGATAGATACTTTCTCAGCATTGGTTCTCTTGTTTCGTAGTTCCCTAGAACTTGCGAGGCCATTACAAGAGAATCAGTTTTTACATGAACATGTTCTATCCCAAGCTCTTTTGCAAGTCTTAGGCCGGCCAAGAGTGCTTCGTATTCAGCCTGGTTGTTTGTTACTGGGAAAAAGAATTTGATTGCCTGCTCGAGTTTGATGCCATTTGGACTGAGAAGAACTACTCCGGCTCCCACGGAGTTTCTCCCTGAAGCTCTATCTACGTAGATGATCCAGGCATAAGGAGATTTTTCCACCCGTTCAGGGTTAGACTCCATCGTGTCTACCAAGAAGTCTGCCAGTACTTGTGCCTTAATTGCTGTTCTAGGAATGTATAGTATTTCAAACTCGCTCAGTTCAATTGCCCATTTGGCCAGTCTTCCTGAATGATATGGCTTCTCCAGGATACTTCTTAGTGGATGATCCGTAACCACCTGAATAGGATGAGCCTGAAAATAGGGGCGAAGCCTTCGTGAGGACATCACTAAGGCCAAGGCTAATTTCTCTAGAATTGAATATCTAGTTTCGGCATCTTTAAGGATATGGCTGACATAATATATTGGAAATTGCTTCTTCTTCTCCTCCCGAACCAGGACGGAGCTTATGGCATCTGGACCCACCCCCAAGTACAAGAATAGTGTTTCCCTTTCACGAGGGCTTTGAAGAAGAGGGGTTGAGGTTAACTGCTTTTTCAACTGTTCGAAAGCATTATCGCACTCTTCATTCCATTCAAACTTAGATCCTCCCTTAAGTGTCTTGAAGAATAGAGCGCTTTTATCTCCTGATTTGGAAATGAATCGGCTCAATCCTGCCAGCCTCCCCCCAAGTTGTTGTACCTCTTTCTGATTACGAGGAGGGGTCATATCTAGGATGGCTTTTACTTTATCCGGATTTGGTGCGAGGCCATCAGGGGTGAGAAGATGCCCGAGAAATTTCCCTTTGTTTGCCCCGAATACGCATTTTGATGGGTTTAGCTTTAATTTGAACCTCTGTAGAGTAGCGAACGTATCTACGAGGTCTTTCAGGTGGACTGAAAAAGTTTTACTTTTTAGAAGGAGATCATCAACGTATACTTCAAGATTTCTTCCTTTCTATTTTTCAAAAACCGTGTCCATCATCCTCTGATATGTCGCACCCGCGTTTTTGAGTCCGAAAGGCATGATGAGATAACAATAACACCCGTCATTGGTAATGAAGGACGTATGCGGGATATCAGGCTTATGCATCTTAATCTGGTGGTAACCAGAAAACGCATCTAGGAAACTCATGAAATTATATCCCACCGCGGAATCTACCAAAACATCTATCCGAGGCAAGGGATAACAATCCTTGGGACATGCTTTATTGAGTTTAGTGTAATCTACACACATACGCCATTTCCACCCAGATTTTTTCACCATCACTACATTCGACATCCAGGTGGGATACTGGATTTCAGAAATGAAATTGGCTTTAAGAAGTTTTGCAACTTCTTCTTTGATGGGTACCGCCAGCTTGGTTGCTACCTCCCTCTTCTTCTGTTGGATTGGCTTGAATTTAGGAGAAATGTTGAGGTGATGGCACGCGACATCTGGATCTACACCAGGCATATCTTCTGCTGACCAGGCGAAGATGTCTAGATTCTCCAACAGGCAAGAGATCAACTGAACCTTCTCTTCTTCTGATAGCTCGGCGTTGATGATCAACTTCTTTCCTTCCTCTTCAGCAATAGGAACCTCTTGGGTCTCCTGGGCAGGTTCCAGGTAAGTCCCTGTCCGTTCTGCGCTTTCCTCGGCAGCCCCTGAAGACTCAGCAACCTCCAAAACCTCATCCATGATCTTGGGAAGTGGTGCGTCGATGACCATGTTGACAGTTCGGACGTAGCACTCTCGAGCTACCTTTGGGTTGCTTCTGACCCGATACTGCTTTCCTTCAGCAGCGAACTTGAGGGCAAGGTGAAAGGTGGACACTACTGCCCTATACGCATTGAGAATCGGCCTCCCGAAGATAGCACAGTAGTTGCTCGGGGCATCTACTACCACGAAATTGATCAACTTTATTACTCCTCCAAGAGAGACCAGGAGCTTCACTGAACCCTCTACTTCCTTCTTCTCCCCAGAAAAACCGTAGAGGGGCCCATCGGTGGAAAGCAGATGCTTTCTAGTCTTCAGGGCCTCGAAAGTCGGGCGGAAAAGGAGATTGACGGAGCTGCCGGTATCAATCAGAATCTTGTGGACTGTATAGTTTTCGATGACGGCCCTGATAACCACCGCATCATCGAAAGGATTAGCATTGGGGGGAAAGTCATCCTGACCAAACGTGACAATAGTGCTTTCGGGAGGAGAACTTGTAGTGGCTGCCACTTCCTGCTTTAGAACTCTCGCAATGTTGGATTTGCGAGATGATTCCGCTCCAACTCCCCCATGGATACAATAGATGTCCCCTAAGGGGCCCACATCATTGACTTCGACGCATTCGGTAGAAGGATGGATGTCACCATAGTAGCCGGCGTCCTCGACGTCGGCGCATTCCCAGGTCACTTCTACTGTTTCCTTCTCCTTTTTCTTCTCGGTAGTTGGCTCAGCAGTTTTATCTTTCCGAACTAGACCTCGGAGCTTTCCTTCTCCCAGGAGTCTTTCTATAAGCAGACAAAGAGCTCGACAGTTTTCAGTTAGATGTCCCCCCTCTTTATGATATTCACAATAAAGGTTCGGATTTCGATTGCGAATATCCGACTTCAGAGGAGCAGGCCTTTTGAAATCTGGCCTCTTTTGCAGAATCTGGACTACTTCGTCCATGGTGACGTTTAGGGGAGTGAATGACTCTTGCGAATCATCGTATTGAGTTGATGGAATGACTGGAGGTGGCTGCGCAGCATACTGTTGTAAATATACCGGCATGATTTGCGGAAGGGGAGCGGATGGAGCGGGAGCGACGGCCAACGGTGGTTTCTGATCTTGAAACCGCTGATGGCCCATAAATGGTTGCTTATTTTTGTAGTTCCTCCCCCTTTGGGAACGGGGTTCAAAGTGGGACTGATTCGATGGTGGATGATGGAAGGACGGATTTGACTGCTCCTTGTCGCTTACCAGCTTCGCGACGTAGTCCGGATTGCTCTTCTCTCCTCTGATAAACATATTTGCCAAACTTATCATTTCCTGATAAGTCTTAGGCTCCCTTATATTTGCTTCGAACTTTAGGGGGCCCTCTCTTAGGCCATGGATGAGGGCAACCCTATACAGCTCCGGGTCCACATTTTGGACTTCCATGATATCTTTCTGGAAGCGGTCCACAAAACGAGCCCACGTCTCGTCTTCCCGTTGTTTTATATCGAAAAGGGCCGCCGGGCCACTCTTTCTCTTCCTTGAGGTAGAGAATCTCAGCAGGAATTCTCTTCGCAGCTCCGCGAAACAACGGATCGACCTGGGGTGCAAACCGTAAAACCATTCCCTCGCTTGTCCTTCGAAGGAGGTTACAAGAAGCTTGCACTTAGTTGCATCAGTTAAGGTTCTGAGAGCAATGGCTGACTCGAAAGCTTGTAAATGAACCGTGGGATCAGTCTCCCCATTGAAAGTTGGCAGGCGAGGCTCCCTGAAATTATTAGGGGCAGGCTCCCCTCTGACTTCGTCCACAAAGGGAGAAGTTTCTTCCATATCTTCATACAGAGGAGCAGGGTAATAAGCTGCCGGAGCTGTGGCTATTCACGGACAAGCCGCCTGATAAGAAGACCGGGCAGCAGCTTCTGGCGGGTAGGAGTGATGAATAAGAACTTAAGGCGGGTAGGAGTGATGAATAAGAACTTAAGGCGGGTAGGAGAGACGGGCTGCGCCCTCCTGCGGGTAGGAAAGGTGGGCAGTGTGAGAAGTCGCCCCCCTGGAAGTCGAGGACTTGAGCTGGCATGTTGTGCGCGGCTTCCTGATAGAAGTTTTTCCTAGCCGCAAGGTCTTCTTGGTGGAGCTGGAAATTAGCGGCTTGCGGTAGCGGGTAAGGAGGAGGTGGAGGAAGGACCGGGGTCACCGCCTGATTAGCCGCGGCTTGTTGTGGAACTAGTCGCTCGGTTAGCATTGCTAAAGTCTGACTGATCGCTTCAAGTCGCTGATCAGTGGCCCTCTGAGCCCGCTCGGCTTCTCTCCTTGATTGCTCTAGGGCTTCCCACAAAGAGTCCTCGCTATGATCAGAGCGGTCTCCAAGGGGGAACTGACGGTCTGACATCGTGGCGAAAAGGATTTCACCGACAATCCGCGATCTGAAGGTCGCGTGTTTTTGTTGAGTCCGAAATCGCACCTCCGAGGGAAACCGGAGGCTGCGGGTTGCCGGTTACTTTTTGTGCAGAAGAATGAGACAGCTAGCAGCGGTCAAGGCCACACTTCGCCCACCGCGGCAAATGCCACTCCTGCTACGGGCTTTCCTTTGATTAGAAAGAAGGGGTTACAGCGGGTTACAAGTGCAGGAAAAGAGAAGCCGGCCGGTCAGACAGTCCGCAAGACGAGAAACTCGAGTCCGCAGCTCAAACAAGCGAGCTCCTAGATTTGAGTGTGCGTGTCTTGGGAACAGTGCCGCCCCCTATTTATAGGCTTGGGGGCCTGCCCGGACGGGCAGGGATAAAATAACCGCCTGCCCAGGTACAGTAGAAACGGGCAGGCGGTGACGGGATACACAAAGAAGGAAAGAAAGAAGCCGCGCAGCTTGGCGGCTTGCCCTTCCGACTTGTCTGTCCAGAAGATAGAGATGATGTGACTAAGGCGACTGTGCTATCCGAGCGGTCTCTATTTTGAGACCACGGCTTGTTCTTTGACCTTGAATCTGGGCTTATCTCCATGGCATAAACCGCGCGATCTCCGACTTGAGACCGCGACAGCTCGGTCTGCGAGTAATCCTCTTGAAAGCGGTTTCCCGGGTAAACAAGTTGCAGCGGTAATGCAAAATTTAGCTCCAAAGGTGGGTTCTACTGGTAATGCGAGATTTTACTCCAAATGACACATAAATTTCAAAATGAAAGAATTTTAGATGCAGTTTGTAGCGAAAAGTGAGAGATTTAGCTCCAAATGACACTTAAACTTTAAACAGCAATAACTTTTGATCCGGTTGTCTGATTTTACCCCACAACACCTTTTCGGAATGAGCTCAGAGCACTACATTCATTGGAGCACAAGTTTTACCCATTCCATATCATTTTGTTGTCGATATATAGCCGGTTGCAGTGGTAATGCGAAATTTAGCTCCATATTACACCTAAACTTCTAACAGTCATATCTTTTGATTTGTATGTTTGATTGTTGCCCACAACACCTTTACGGAATATGCTTAGAGGCATACATATAATGAAGCACAATTTTAAACCATTCCAGCTCATTTTTTAGGTCAATATACAACCGGTTGCAATGATAATGAGGGATTTTGCTCCTCTTGACACATAAACTGTAACAGCCATAACTTTTGATCTGGTTGTCCGATTTTTGCGCACAACACCTTTTTGGAATGAGCTCGGAGCCCTACATCCAATGGAGAACAAATTTTACCCATTCTAGTTTGTTTAGTGGTCAATATCAGCCGGGTTGGTAATAAGGTATTTAGCTCGAAAGGAGACCTAAACTTCAAACATCCGTAACATTTGATCCGGTTATCAGATTTTCACCCGCAATACCTTTTCATAATGAGATAGGAGCCCTAAATCCAATGGAGAACAATTTTAACCCATTCAAGCTCGTTTAGAGGTCGATATACAGTGGGTTCTACTGGTAATGCGAGATTTAGCTCCAAATGACACATAAATTTCAAAATGAAAGAATTTTTGATGCGGTTTGTAGCGAAAGTGAGAGATTTAGCTCCAAATGACACTCAAACTTTAAACAGCAATAACTTTTGATCCGGTTGTCTGACTTTACCCCACAACACCTTTTCGGAATGAGCTCGGAGCACTACATTCCTTGGATCACAAGTTTTACCCATTCCAGTTAATTTAGTTGTCGATATATAGCCGGTTGCAGCGGTAATGCGAAATTTAGCACCAAAGGACACCTTTTCAGAATGAGATAGGAGCCCTAAATCCAATGGAGAACAATTTTAACCCATTCAACCTCGTTTAGAGGTCGATATACAGTGGGTTCTACTGGTAATGCGAGATTTTGCACCAAATGACACATAAATTTCAAAATAAAATAATTTTAGATGCGGTTTGTAGCGAAAGTGAGAGATTTAGCTCCAAATGACACTTAAACTTTAAACAACAATAACTTTTGATCAGGTTGTCTGATTTCACCCCACAACACATTTTCAGAATGAGCTCGGAGCACTACATTCATTAGAGCACAAGTTTTACCCAGTCCAGTTCATTTAGTTATCGATATATAGCTAGTTGCAGCGGTAATGCAAAATTTAGCTCCAAATGACACCTTTTCAAAATGAGATAGGAGCCATAAATCCAATGCAGAATAATTTTAACAAATTCAAGCTCGTTTAGAGGCCGATATACTGTGCGTTCTACTAGTAATGTAAGATTTAGGTCCAAATGACACATAAATTTCAAAATGAAAGAATTTTAGATGCGGTTTGTAGCGAAAGTGAGAGATTTAGCTCCAAATGACACTTAAACTTTAAACAGCAATAACTTTTGATCCGGTTGTTTGATATTACCCCACAACACCTTTTCGGAATGAGCTCGGAGCACTACATTCCTTGGAGCATAAGTTTTAACCATTCCAGTTCATTTAGTTGTCAATATATAATCGGTTGCAGCGGTAATGCGAAATTTAGCTCCAAAAGACACCTTTTCAGAATGAGATAGGAGCCCTAAATCCAATGGAAAACAATTTTAACCCATTCAAGCCCGTTAAGAGGTCGATATACAGTGGGTTCTACTGGTAATGCGACATTTTGCTCCAAATGACACATAAATTTCAAAATAAAAGAATTTTAGATGCGGTTTGTAGCGAAAGTGAGAGATTTAGCTCCAAATGACACTTAAACTTTAAACAGCAATAACTTTTGATCCGGTTGTCTGATTTTACCCCACAACACCTTTTTGGAATGAGCTCGGAGCACTACATTCATTGGAGCACAAGTGTTACGCAGTCCAGTTCATTTAGTTGTTGATATATTGCCAGTTGCAGCGGTAATGCAAAATTTAGCGCCAAAAGACACCTTTTCAGAATGAGATAGGAGCCCTAAATCCAATGGAGAACAATTTTAACCCATTCAAGCTCGTTTAGAGGTCGATATATAGTGGGTTCTACTGGTAATGCGAGATTTTGCTCCAAATGACACATAAATTTCAAAATGAAAGAATTTTAGATGCGGTTTGTAGCGAAAGTGAGAAAGTTAGCTCCAAATGACACTTAAACTTTAAACAGCAATAACTTTTGATCCGGTTGTCCGATTTTACCCCACAAGAACTTTTCGGAATGAGTTTGGAGCACTACATTCATTGGGGCACAAGTTTTACCCATTCCAGTTCATTTAGTTGTCGATATATAGCCGGTTGCAGCGGTAATGCGAAATTTAGCACCAAAGGACACCTTTTCAGAATGAGTTAGGAGCCCTAAATCCAATGGAGAATAATTTTAACCCCTTCAAGCTCGTTTAGAGGTCGATATATAGTTGGTTCTACTGGTAATGCGAGATTTTGGTCCAAATGACACATAAATTTCAAAATTAAAGAATTTTAGATGCGGTTTGTATCGAAAGTGAGAGATTTAGCTCCAAATGACACAAATTTTAAACACCAACAACTTTTGATCCGGTTGTCAGATTTAAACCCGACAACACCTTTTCAGAATGAGCTCGGAGCTCTACATTCATTGGAGCACAATTTTTACCCAGTCCAGTTCATTTAGTTGTCGATATATAGCCGGTTGCAGCTGTAATGCAAAATTTAGCTCCAAAGGAAACCTTTTCAGAATGAGATAGGAGCCATAAATCCAATGGAGAACAATTTTAACAATTCAAGCTCGTTTAGAGGTCGATATACAGTGCGTTCTACTAGTAATGTAAGATTTAGGTCCAAATGACACATAAATTTCAAAATGAAAGAATTTTAGATGCGGTTTGTAGCGAAAGTGAGAGATTTAGCTCCAAATGACGCTTAAACTTTAAACAGCAATAACTTTTGATATGATTGTCTGATTTTACCCCACAACACCTTTTCGGAATGAGCTCTGAGCACTACATTCCTTGGAGCACAAGTCTTACCCATTCCAGTTAATTTAGTTGTCGATATATAGCCGGTTGCAGCGGTAATGCGAAATTTAGCTCCAAATTACACCTAAACTTCTAACAGCCATATCTTTAGATTTGTATGTTTGATTGTTGCCCACAACACCTTTACGGAATATGCTCGGAGGCATACATCTAATGGAGCATAATTTTAAACCATTCCAGCTCATTTTTGAGGTCAATATACAATCAGTTGCAATGATAATGAGGGATTTTGCTCCTCTTGACACATAAGCTGTTACAGCCATACCTTTTGATCAGTTTGTCCGATTCATGCGCACAACACCTTTTTGGAATGAGCTCGGAGCCCTACTGTTGAGTCCGAAATCGCACCTCCGAAGGAAATCGGAGGCTGCGGGTTGCGGGTTACTTTTTAGGTGGGAAAAATGAGACCGCTAGCAGCGGTCAAGGCCAGACTTCGCCCGTCACGGCGAATGCCACTCCTGTGATGGGCTTTCCTTTGATCAAAATAAGGTGGTTACAGCGGTTACAAGTGCAGGAAAAGAGAAGTCGGCCGGTCAGACAGTCCGCAAGACGGTAAACTCGAGACCGCAGCTCAAATAAGCGAGCTCTGGATTCGAGTGTGCGTGCCTTGGGAACAGTGCCGCCCCCTATTTATAGGCTTGGGGGCCTGCCCGAACGGGCAGGGATAAAATAACCGCCTGCCTGGGTACAGGAGAAATGGGCAGGCGGTGACGGGATACACAAAGAAGGAAAGAAAGAAGCCGCGCGGCTTGGCGGCTTGCCCTTTCGACCTGTCTGACCAGAGGCTGAGGATGACGCGACCAAGGTGACGATGCAATCCGAACAGTCTCCGTCTTGAGACCGCGGCTTGTTCTTTGATCTCGAACCTTGGCTTGTCTCTATGGCACAATCCGCACGGTCCCCGACTTGAGACCGCGACTTGTCCTGTTGGACTTGGGCCTGGATCATCTTTAGTACTTGGAGGCGGTCTGAATTATGTCAGACCGCCCGGCCTGTGCTAGTTAGTATTGATGGACCTTGTACAACCTGAGTCGGGTGACTTGGATCCGTAAACCGCACGGTCTGCGAGTAATCCTATTGAAAGCGGTCTTCTGGGTAAACATAATCCCCGCATATTTTTAAATTTCCTTGAAGATTTCGAAAATATCAGTTCTAGCCGGAGACCGCGCCGATTTCACCCTGTTGGTTATAAATGTTCTAGAAGCTTCTATTCTGGCATAACTCCATTGCTATCACGAGTCACTACTCGCCTATTGTGGTTAGGACTTTCAGGCTGAACAACCCAAAAAAGATGGTGGATTTAATGGCCCAACTCGAAGTTCTTGAGAAGCCCGGAAAAAACCGCGAGAGAGACCGTTCGAAGGATAAGAGGAAGAAGAAGAAGACGATGCGACCTGATAATACAGTAACGATCGCTTCCACGAGTAGGCCGACCGACCCGCCTCCCGAGATGACAGTCGACTTGTCGAATAAAAAGGAGGCGAGTTGTCCGAACCCACCCCCAGCTGATCCCCCAACCTTCTCTGACAAAGGAAACAACCCGCCTCCCCCGCCGGATAAGGCATACTTGGAGACCGTTTCCCCGAAGGGCGATGGGGATGAGTCTTTCAAAGTGGAAGTCACCCCATCCGGGGTTTTTCATCTAAAAATAAGAGACGAAGGGGGAGAGGCAGTTGACTCCTCCAAGCCGAGCGACCAGCAAGCTTCAGTAGTTAACATCGAGGATAGTCCGGAAAAACCAACCGCCCTGAAGTCGAAAAAGAGGAAGAAGGAGGATTCCGCGGCGGACAGGCTTCTGAAGAAGATGAAGAGGCTAAAAGCCAAGAATAAGGCAGCGTCTGGGAGACCGAGAGCGGACATCCTGCATGTCAAGTCGCGCGAGAATGAAGTCTCGGAGGGCGTGATTACTCCCTCCCCCCAGTCGAATGACCAGGCTCCCGTTGACGCCCATAGCATTTCCGTAAGTGACCTCCTCAAGGATTTTGATTCTCTTCAGAAGCAAGATTCAGCTGAGAACTTCTTCCGAACTGCAGGCTGCCAACCCGCCAGGAGAGAAAGGAGCCGCCCTGTCTGAGGATGCGACCAGCATTAAGGAGGTCGTCCTCCCTGATGTTGCGACTAGCACTAAGGAGGCCGTCCTCCCTGAGGTTGCGACCAAAACCAAAAAAACCGTACCGGCTCCTGAAGATACTGTGATGACCGGTCTCCGACTTATGCAGGTGAAGGCGGAGCGAGTAAGAGATCAACTTACCAGGCCGCCACCGCCGCCACCGCCGCCACCCAATATTCTGCTGCAAGATACAAAGGGAGCGGATTACCACCCCGTTCATTTTTTCAAGCCGCGGCCTCGAAACAAGTCGCGCGCTTCGTTGTTGAACCCGTCGCCCAGCTTCTTCCCCTCCGCTGCTCAATTTTTTGTTGCTAAGCGGAGGCAAAGCGAGAGGTCGTAGAGAGAACAATGCCTAAAGTTTGATACCGAGCAAGCAAGGCGACCTGTCTGCCCGAATTCAACCCAAACCGCTGCGGCTTGTAAGCGAGGAAGATTCGAAGAGAGCGATCTCCTTTTTAACACTCTTTGACTGTTTTTTCTTATTGCAGATGATCGTGACTCTATTCCGAAGCCGGGCGAACTGGTGACCTATCTTCCCCCTCTCGATCCACCCCTGCTGCATTCTTCGCTGCCGGATACCCGGATGGAGGACAAGGTGTCCCGGCTTCAAAGGAACTTCGAAACCCTTACGAAACAGTTGAGGGCTATGGAGGAGAGGGAGAAGGCCGCCCAAGATGAAAAAGCTGCTCTTCGGGCTGAGTTGGAAACCGAACGGAAGGAGAACCGAAAAGCGTTGGAGGCCGAGCGGAGAGAGCGCCGAGAGAAAGAAAAGGCGCAGCAAGACCAGATGGCTTCCCTGACCGCCCGGGTTGATCGCGGAAAGAAAGAAGTCTGCAAGCTCGAAGAGGACTGCACCTATTATAGGGACAGATACCTTCAATTGGCAAGGGAAGCCGGCGGAAGCCGGCGTCCTATTAATGCGGTTGACGAAGGTCGGCGTGGGTCACGCTGCCCGGACGCAGGGACGAGCTCGTCTCTTCTTATAGCCGGGACGATCCACCCAGTTGTTAGTGTTCATGAGCCCGCATCGGCCTTACCTACTCGCGTGATCCCAGCGGCGCGAGTAGAGAGGGATGCCGCGCGGCTTCATAGCATGATCAACCGCCTTAATCACAACATGAATCAAATGCAAGGGACTGTCCTTCAGATCGGCGATCATGTCGCGCGACTTCACAGGGAGGATGAACCGAGTGATACCCGCCAGTGATGAGTGGTTTTAAGACATCAGCTTGTAATAACATTTCTATTCGGTCCTTTGGACAACTGTTTGAACCTGATTTCATAATATTCGATCTGTCTTCCAGGCCGCGCGGTCTAAGTATTCGAATTTATTTTTGCATTCTTGTTGTGTTGATTGATGCCTGCGGATTACTTTATATAAACCGATCGGCTTGTCTCTGTGCTTTTTTAATTCGCCTGCTTGAATTATACTTATGTCTTTGTGGTTGTCTTTTGTGGTGATGCACCCGTGCGGGTTGATTGGTCTAGCCGCGATTTGACCCTTGCTAAGTGCAGATCAGCCGTTCCTATAAGTAGCGCCCTTCCGAAAGTCTTCTTACCAAAACTTCAAGATTGGAGCAAAGCGCCAGCCGAAGCGACCTGCGAAAACCTCTGCTACCCGCTCCGAAGCCGCTGTGGCCTTTCACTCAGCAGACCTCGATGAGTGCCGTTTGACAAAGGCCGAATTGGACAAATTCGTTGAGAAGCATATGACTGACAGTCCGCTGCTCGCACGGCTTCCGCTCCGTGATGAGCGGATGAATTCTTCTGGGCCAAACCAAATCGCGATCCCAATCGGCCATTTCGATTGTGGCTTCAAGTTCCCTATTTCGATCAAGCTCGCCATGGTCTTTCACCATTATGGAGTTGTACCCGGCCAAATTTCTCCTAACTCGATGGCCGGGATTTGCAGCTTCATCTCCTACCTGCGGTCTGAGAGAGTCTGCTTCTCTATGGACCTTTTCAGGAAGATATTCTCGGTGCGTGCTATCCCGGACTCCGAGTCGAATATCTTCAAAGGCCATCTCTACTTTTGCTGCCGCGGGTTGAAGATGGTCAACCTTGCGAACAAGTTCACAGCCTGGTCGGAGAGGTACTTGATTTTCGAAGGCCGACTTGGCCTGTTGAACCCGAATCCGCAAGTGCGGCCTGACGAGGCCTTTCAACAGGTCCCAATAAGCGAGGTCAAGAAGAAAACCTACAAGCTTCTCGAGGATGAGCGGCTTAACGTAAGCTACTACATCCCGCTACTTGCCGAGCTAGAGAATGTTCAGCCTGAAGATAGTAAGCTTTCCTTTAACCCGCTTCCGACTTCAATGTTGACCGCTCGATCTTTTGTGCCGACTCTTTTCTCTTTTTTGTAGCCGAAGCTGTTGTCCCTGCTAACAAGCCGGTCAGCCCGGCCGGTTTAATCTTAACTCAGACGGAGAAGAGGAAAAGACAAGTCAAGAACAAGCCGCTGCCATCCGATGGGGAGGATTCGGCCTCCTCGGGCGACTTCTCCGCCCTTCGTTCCTTCAGCAAGGTGAAGGATTTAAAAGGCCGCACGGTCTTGACCTGGCATCCGGATGGCGACGGTGTTCAGGTCTCTACCGCTCTCCCCCACTGGGCGAATGAGAAGTTGGGACGGCATGCTGAGGCCGCCAGTATTGCCATGTTCGGCCGACGGAACTTCAGGATGTTGAGAAGGATTCCCGAGGAAGAGCTCGCCCGGGAGGCCGCGCGGGTTGGTGCTGAGAGCCTCATCACCAATGTTTTTATGGGAATGACCTTCAAAAGGTTGATTAAAGCGAATGATCACCTAGAGAAGGAAATTGCCGAATTGAAGAAGGAAAATGCACGGCTAAAGGAAGCCGAGACGGTAAGTTATCACCTGACCAGCCATCCTTCTGAATTTTCCAGACCGCACGGTCTCTTACCTTACTCTTTCTTGCAGGCAAAGTATGATGAGACTGACCCGGTCTATCAACAGGAACTCTTTCCTCATGTCGCCGAGGGAATTGACAATGCTTTTAACCGTTTGCGGGAGCTCAAAGGGTTCGCGCCTGGTTTCGAGCATTTCACCTTCTCGAATGCATACCCGATCTTGCAAAAGAAGTTAGAGAAGATCAGGCGGAAAGCCAAAGGAAAGAACAAAGCCGACGGATCCAGTTCAGAGGAGAGCGATGACGAGGATGATGAGGCCGAAGAACCCACAGCAGCCAAGAGTGGTGAGAGTGGCTCGGAGTCCGAATCCAGCGATTCCGAAGAAGAGGCTGGGCGCAAGTCGGGCGAATTGAGCAGCTCATCCTCGTCGGGTAGCGAGGGTTACTCCCCTGACGTTTCAATTGACGGGAGCGAACACTCAAGTGCTCCTGCGCCTAAGAAACTTAAGTCGGATAATCAGTAGCTGTATTTTGCTTCTTGTTTTGAATAGCCGACGGCTTGATGTTGTTAGCCGATCGGTTTAAAGTATAATGTAAAAATATGTTTTGATAATGAAATGGAAAGCTTTTACCTGTCTATCTATCTACCTTCTGCGACTTACTTGTGATTGTTTGCGATTTCTTTCTGTGTTAGATCGAACCAAGTCGTGCGACTTAATATTAACTCATCTGGTTTGGATAATGATTTTCATAGGATTTCGGTAAAGTAACTATTAGTAAAAAAACCATTCGCATAGCTTGCTTTCTTCAACCCGGATCAAATTGATTCGATTCATCCCGAGAAGGTGCTAACTTATTATGAATACATTACGATATCCAGGAAGCCAAACATAATCAAGCCACGCGGTTGTTACCAAACCCTGCATACTTGCTTTCCAGGATAAAGAATGCCAAGTCATAAGAACAATCAACAGACCGAGCGGCCAGTATTTTAACTCAAGCGGCTTGCAACTAAGATTTCCACAAGTCCTACCCCCGTGAATGTAACTGATAACCAATCAGGAAATTGAAATAATCAAGCCGCGCGACCATAACCTGGCTTTACATAATTGCCTTGCAAGACAGAATATCAAGTCGCAAGAAAATCAGTTGATATACCGTGCGATTAATATTTAATCCGAACAATTTATATGTCAGCCTTATATAGTATTAGCTGACAACCTGCACGGACTATATATATAATTTGTGCGATTAGTAGGTTTAACACTTGCAATGAGGATCATAACTGCCTGATTGAAAAGAGCCTGTAATTAGCCGAACGGATCAAATTGAAACTCATAAAGATGATAGATTCACAACCCGAATAATGAGGTCGGCCGGTCATGATTATGCTTGATCCCTTGATATTTACCTTGTGACATTTTAATGATATCCTATTTATTTCAAACCGTCCGGTCTGAAAACCAAACCGTATGACATCTTTGAAACCTGCTTATTTTAGACCGCCCGGTTTAATAACCAGACCGCCCGAAAGTCCTGGTACATGCTTATTTCAAACCGCCCGGTTTGAGTATTAAGTCGGCCGGTTTGTGACGTACATAAGAATCCTGCTCTTTTCTCTAAATGGTCTATAATAACCATATAAGGTGAGATAATTCCCTGTAATGTAATAAAAGATGACTACAGACTCATATGACCAAGTGGGCAGGTGGGCCTAGGCGGCGAACATTGCTTTCCTTAAGTGGTCATAAGAGCTGTAGGAATAAAGAAAAAGACAAGTACAGACCCAGATGACCAAGTGGGCAGGTGGGCCTAGGCGGCGAACATTGCTTTCCTCAAGTGGTCATAAGGGCTGTAGGCGACTCGACTGCTCTCTTGCCTAGGGCTACAAGCCGAGTTGATCAATTGGGCAGGTGGGCCTAGGAGGCGAACATTGCTTTCCTCAGAGAGATCAACTCAGTTGTGGGTCCCGCTTAGGCATCGCTTGAGAGTACCTAGGAGTATTCGATGGTCACAGACTAAGATGATCAGTTGGGCAGGTGTGGTTGTGCCGCGGGGGCTATACCGACATTGCTTTCCTCAGAAAGATCATCAAAGCTGTAACTATATCCCTCTCGGGGCATAATAGAGCCAACATTCACCTAGACCTCCCTTGATGCAGGGGTGTGTTGGATATCAGCCGGGATCCAAGGTTCTGAAGACCACCACACGGGAATTGGCAAGCTACCACTACACGTGTGCGAAAACTCCCCGCTACACATGATCTTCATGGTTTTACGTTAATCACTACAATCCGAGGGGGTTCGAGCAGAACTTGGCGATGTCTCCGTGGTTCAGTGAGGTTGATATGTAAAAAGGAAACATCAGACATGGAGAAGTGTCAGTATGGGGCTTCTTATTGAAATATCTAAAAAATTGCAGGAAAGTAAAGAAGACATTTTAAGGATAGAACCGTTTGAGATCGTCACCGCTCCAGGTGCGCGAGATGTCTTCTCCTTCGCTTGTTTGGAGGCGGTAAGCCCCACTTTTTAGTACCTCCTTGACGATGAAAGGTCCAGCCCAATTAGGATTTAGCTTCCCGACATTGCCTGTTCGGGCTGCTGCATCAACCTTTTTTAGCACAACGTCGCCGACCGCAAAATGCTTTACCCTGACATTTTTGTCAAAGTACTTTGCCATCCTCCTTTTAACTTCTTCTTGTCTGATTATTGCCTCGTCCTGAAGTTCTTCGATCAGATCCAGACTATACTTGATAGCCTCATCATTGTCTTCTATCCATGCTTCTCCTCCCTCTTTTGCATACACAACTCTTGGAGTGACCACCTCAAACTCTATAGGCGCAACAGCTTCCGAGCCATGAGATAATTTGAATGGTGTCTCCCCGGTAGCTGAAGACGGGGTAGTACGAAGAGTCCAGAGGATGGAAGGAAGCTGATCTGCCCAATTTCCCCTTTGATTCAAAACCCTTTTCATCAGGAGCTGCTGGATTTGCCTGTTTGCCGCTTCTACTTGTCCATTTGTTCTTGGATGATGTACTGAGGCAAATCGAAGATCAATTCCCACCTGATCACAAAAGTTTATCATCTCCGGATTATTGAACTGTGGACCATTATCAGTGACAATTGCTAGCAGAATTCCATTCTGGCAGACTATTTCTCCCCAGATGAAGTTTCTGATAATTTGGGTTGTAGTTCTTGCCAGCGCTTTTGCCTCAATCCACTTGCTGAAATAGTCGATCATCACAATGAAAAAATGACGCTGGCCGCTGGCTATTGGGAAGGGTCCGATAAGATCCATCCCCCATACTGCGAAGGGCCATGGCGCAGTTATTGATCTGAGTGACTGAGCAGGCAAATGCTGAAGTGGAGCAAACTTTTGGCACTGAACACACCGCTTGGCAAATGC
Organism: Dactylorhiza incarnata; assembly: GCA_033032865.1. Classification (NCBI taxonomy): domain Eukaryota; kingdom Viridiplantae; phylum Streptophyta; class Magnoliopsida; order Asparagales; family Orchidaceae; genus Dactylorhiza; species Dactylorhiza incarnata. The sequence continues at coordinate 14,218,036 of JAWHQI010000029.1, forward strand.
TTCAGCATCCTTTCTCATGGTTGGCCAAAAATACCCCTGCCTTAAGATTCTCTTCTCTAGAGTCTTCGCTCCCGAATGACTACCGCACTCCCCGGAATGAACTTCCTGAAGTATGGTTGGGACTTCATCCTCCGAAACACATCGTGCTGAGGGAGAGATCAAAGTTTTTCTGTAGAGAACTCCCGCTATCAGATAATAATACGCCGCCTTCCTTTTGATTCTTCTCCGATCATTGATGGAATGATGGAACTGCCCCTTTGATAGAAATAGCTCATAAGGGTCCTTCCACGAAGGATTATGATCAATTTGCATAAGTTCTGCCTCATCTGTTGCCGTATGAAAAAGTTCAGAGGTCACTCCCCCGGATGGAAGACCGAACTTTGACAACTCATCTGCCTCCTCATTTTGTGTCCTTGGAATGTGCTCGATGATGAATGAATTGAATCTTCCAATTTCTCTTTTGGCTAACAACAGGTATTTCCTCAGAATTGGCTCCCTTGTCTCATAATTTCCCAAGACCTGAGAGGTCATCACCAGTGAATCAGTTTTAACATGTACATGTTCTATGCCTAGCTCTTTCGAAAGCCTCAGCCCATCCAAAAGTGCTTCATATTCTGCCTGATTATTTGTAACTGAAAAGAAGAATTTGATAGCTTGCTCCAGCCTGATGCCATTTGGACTGATCAGAACTACCCCGGCTCCCACGGAGTTTCTGCCAGAAGCCCCATCCACATAAATGATCCAAGCCAAAGGAGATTGCACTACCTGTTCGGAACTAGGTTCTGTTGTATCTACCAAGAAGTCTGCCAGAATTTGCGCCTTGATCGCTGTTCGAGGGATGTATGATATCTCAAATTCGCTTAGTTCAATAGCCCATTTTGCCAACCTCCCTGAATGATCTAGCTTTTCAAGAATATTTTTTAAAGGATGATCTGTAATAACTTGGATGGAATGAGCCTGAAAATAAGGACGAAGCCTTCACGCAGACATAACCAAGGCCAAGGCCAGTTTTTCCAAGATCGAATATCTGGTTTCTGCATCTTTAAGGATATGGCTGACATAGTATATTGTAAACTGCCTCTTCTTTTCTTCCCGAATGAGGACAGAACTCACCGCATCTGGTCCGATTCCCAGATATAAGAATAGCATTTCTCCCTCACGGGGACTTTGGAGTAGTGGAGTCATGGTTAACTGTTTTTTCAGCTGCTCAAAAGCCTTGTTACACTCCTCGCTCTATTCAAACTTTGATCCCCCTCGCAGTGTTTTAAAGAATGGGGCACTTTTATCTCCGGATTTGGAGATAAACCTGCTCAATCCTGCCAATCTCCCCCCAAGCTGCTGAACTTCTTTAGTATTTCGAGGAGGGGCCATATCAAGGATGGCCTTCACCTTGTCTGGATTTGGTGCAAGGCCGTTAAGAGTTAAGAGATGCCCAAGAAACTTCCCCTTGTTTGCCCCAAACACACATTTAAACGGGTTTAGTTTTAACTTGAACCTCCGTAGAGTAGCGAACGTCTCTACGAGGTCTTTCAAGTGCAATGAGAATGTTTTACTTTTTAGAAGGAGGTCATCAACGTAAACTTCAAGATTCCTGCCTTTTTGATGCTTAAAGACGGTATCCATCATTCTTTGGTATGTTGCGCTCGCATTTTTAAGACCGAAGGGCATTACGAGATAGTAGTAACACCCATCATTCGTGATAAATGAAGTATGCGGGATGTCAGGTTTGTGCATTTTAATTTGATGATACCCTGAGAAAGCATCGAGAAAACTCATAAAGCCATACCCAACCGCGGAATCAACTAAGACATCTATCCGAGGCAAAGGGTAGCAATCTTTAGGGCACGCTTTATTAAGTTTGGTGAAGTCCACGCACATGTACCACTTCCCACCGGGTTTCTTAACCATTACAACATTCGACATCCACGTGGGATATTGAATTTCAGAAATAAAACCCGCTTTTAGGAGTTTGGAAACCTCCTCTCTGATGGGCAACGCCAGCTTGGTCGCCACTTCTCTCTTCTTTTGCTGGACGGGCTTGAACTCAGGAGATACGTTTAGATGATGACAAGCCACGTCTGGATCCACTCCTGGCGTATCCTCCGCTGACCAAGCGAAGATATCCAGATTCTCCAACAGGCAGGAGATTAGCTCCACTTTCTCCTCCTCTGGCAACTCAGCGTTGATGATCAGCTTCTTTTCTGCCCCTTCAGCAATAGGAACTTCTTGGGTCGCTTGGGCAGGTTCCAAGTGAGCCCCTTCTCGATCTTTTCCTTCCTTGGCATCCCGTGAAGACTCAGCAATCTCTAAAACGTCAGCCACGACCTCGGGAAGTGGAACGTCGGTGATCATGTTGACAGTTCGGACGTAGCACTCCCGAGCCACCTTTGGGTTGCTTCTGACCCGATACTGCTTTCCTTCGGCAGCGAACTTGAGGGCAAGGTGAAAGGTAGACACTACTGCCCTATATGCATTGAGAATCGGCCTCCCGAAGATGGCACAGTAGTTGCTCGGGGCATCCACTACCACGAAATTGATCAACTTTATTACTCCTCCAAGAGAGACCAGGAGCTTTACTGAACCCTCTACTTCCTTCTTATCCCCAGAAAAACCGTAGAGGGGCCCGTCGGTGGAAATCAAAGGCTTTCCTGTCTTCAAGGCCTCGAAAGTCGGGCGGAAAAGGAGATTGACGGAGCTGCCGGTATCAATCAGAATCTTGTGGACTGTATAGTTTTCAATGACGGCCTTGATGACCACCGCATCGTCGAAAGGATTGGCATTGGGGGGAAGGTCATCTTGACCAAAGGTGACAATAGTGCTTTCGGGAGGAGAACTTGTAGTGGCTGCTACTTCCTGCTTTAAAACTCTCGCGATGCTGGATTTGCGAGATGATTCCGCTCCAGCTCCTCCATCAATACAATAGATGTCCCCTAAGGGGCCCACATCATTGACTTCGACGCATTCGGTAGAAGGATGGATGTCACCATAGCAGCCGGCGTCTTCGACGTCGGCGCATTCCCAGGTTACTTTTACTGTTTCTTTCTCTTTTCTCTTCTCGGCAATTGGCTCAGCAATTGCATCTTTCCGAACTAGACCCCGGAGCTTTCCTTCTCCAAGGAGTCTCTCTATAAGCAAACGAAGGGCTTGACAGTCTTTGGTTAGATGTCCCCCTTCTTTATGATATTCACAATAAAGGTTCGGATTTCGACTGCGGATATCCGACTTCAGAGGAGCAGGTCTTTTGAAATCTGGCCTCTTTTGCAGAATTTAGACCACTTCGTCCATGGTGACGTTTAAGGGAGTGAATGACTCTTGCGAGTCATCATATTGAGTGGATGGAATGACTGGAGGTGGCTGCGTGGCATACTGTTGTAAGTATACCGGCATGATTTGCGGAAGGGGAGCGGATGGAGCGGGAGTGACGGCCAACAGTGGTTTCTGATCTTGAAACCGCTGATGGCCCATGAATGGTTGCTTATTTTTGTAGTTTCTCCCCCTTTGGGAACGGGTTCAAAGTGGGACTGATTCGATGGCGGATGATGGAAGGACGGATTTGACTGCTCCTTGTCGCTTACCAGCTTTGCGACGTAGCCCAGATTGCTCTTCTCTCCTCTGATAAATATATTTGCCAAACTTATCATTTCCTGATAAGTCCTAGGCTCCCTTATATTTGCTTCAAATTTTAGGGGGCGCTCTCTTTGGCCATGGATGAGGGAAACCCTATACAGCTCCGGATCCACATTTTGAACTTCCATGATCTCTTTCTGGAAGCGGTCTACGAAACGAGCGCACGTCTCGTCTTCCCGCTGTTTTATATCAAAAAGGGCCGCCGGGCCACTTTTTCTCTTCTTTGAGGTAGAGAATCTCAACAGAAACTCCCTTCGTAGCTCAGCGAAACAACGGATTGACCTGGGGTGCAACCCGTAAAACCACTCCCTTGCTTGTCCTTCAAAGGAGGTTACAAGAAGCTTGCACTTAGTTGCATCAGTTAAGGTTCTGAGAGCGATGGCTGACTCGAAGGCTTGTAAATAAACTGTGGGATCAGTCTCCCCATTGAAAGCTGGCAGGCGAGGCTCTCTGAAATTATTAGGGGCTGGTTCCCCTCGGACTTCGTCCACAAAGGGAGAAGTTTCTTCCATATCTTCATATAGAGGAGCTGGATAATAAGTCGCCGGAACTGCGGCTAATCGCGTGCAAGCCGCTTGGTAAGAGGATCGGGCCGCGGCTTCTGGCGGGTAGGAAACGTTGGCAGCATGAGAAGCCGCCCCATGGAAGTCGAGGACCCGAGCCGGCATGCTGTGCGCGGCTTCCTGATAGAAGTTTTGCCTAGCCGCAAAGTCTTCTTGCTGGGGCTGGAAGTTAGCGGCTTGTGGTAGCGGGTAAGGAGGAGGTGGAGGAGGGACCGGGGTCACTGCCTGATTAGCCGCGGCTTGCTGTGGAACTAGCCGCTCGGTTAGCATTGCTAAAGTCTGACTGATCGCTTCAAGTCGCTGATCAGTGGCCCTCTGAGCTCGCTCGGCTTCTCTCCTTGATTGCTCCAGGGCTTCCCACAAAGATTCCTCACTGTGATCGGAGCGGTCTCCAAGGGGGAACTGACGGTCTGACATTTAGTGAGGATTTCACCGATAATCCGCGATCTGAAGGTCGCGTGTTTCTGTTGAGTCCAAAATCGCACCTCCGAAGAAAATCGGAGGCTGCGGGTTGCTAGTTACTTTTTAGGTGGGAAAAATGAGACCGCTAGCAGCGGTCAAGGCCAGACTTCGCCCATCACGGCAAATGCCACTCCTGTGATAGGCTTTCCTTTGATCAAAATAAGGTGGTTACAGCGGTTACAAGTGCAGGAAAAGAGAAGTCGGCCGGTCAGACAGTCCACAAGACGGGAAACTCGAGACCGCAGCTCAAACAAGCATGCTCCTGGATTCGAGTGTGCGTACCTTGGGAACAGTGCCGCCCCCTATTTATAGGCTTGGGGGCTTGCCCAAACGGGCAGGGATAAAATAACCGCCTGCCCGGGTACAGGAGAAACGGGCAGGCGGTGAAGGGATACACAAAGAAGGAAAGAAAGAAGCTGCGCGGCTTGGCGGCTTGCCCTTTCGACCTGTCTGACCAGAGGCTGAGGATGACGCGACCAAGGTGACGATGCAATCCGAACGGTCTCCATCTTGAGACCGCGGCTTGTTCTTTGAACTCGAACCTTGGCTTGTCTCTATGGCACAATCTGCATGGTCCCCGACTTGAGACCGCGACTTGTCCTGTTGGACTTGGGCCTGGATTATCTTTAGTACTTGGAGGTGGTCTGAATTATGTCAGACCGCCCGACCTGTGCTAGTTAGTGTTGATGGACCTTGTACAACCTGAGCTGGGCGACTTGGATCTGCAAACCGCATGGTCTGCGAGTAATCCTATTGAAAGCAGTCTTCTGGGTAAACACCTACATCCAATGGAGAACAAATTTTACCCAATCTAGTTTGTTTAGTGGTCAATATACAGCTGGGTTGGTAATAAGGTATTTAGCTCGAAAGGAGACCTAAACTTCAAACATCCGTAACATTTGATCCGGTTGTCAGATTTTCACCCACAATACCTTTTCATAATGAGATAGGAGCCCTAAATCCAATGGAGAACAATTTTAACCCATTCAAGCTCATTTAGAGGTCGATATACAGTGGGTTCTACTGGTAATGCGAGATTTAGCTCCAAAAGACACAAATTTCAAAATGTAAGAAATTTTGATGTGGTTTATAGCGAATGTGAGAGATTTAGATCCAAATGACACTCAAACTTTAAACAGCAATAACTTTTGATCCGGTTGTATGGATTTACCCCACAACACTTTTTCGGAATGAGCTCGGAGCACTACATTCTTTGGAGTGCAAGTTTTACCTATTCCAGTTCATTTAGTTGTCGATATATAGCCGGTTGCAGCGGTAATGCGAAATTTAGCTCCAAAGGACACCTTTTCAGAATGAGATAGGAGCCCTAAATCTAATGGAGAACAATTTTAACCCATTCAAGCTCGTTTAGAGGTCTATATACAGTGGATTCTACTGGTAATGCGAGATTTTGCTCCAAATGACACATAAATTTCAAAATGAAAGAATTTTAGATGCGGTTTGTAGCGAAAGTGAGAGATTTAGCTCCAAATGACACTTAAACTTTAAACAACAATAACATTTGATCTGGTTGTCTGATTTTACCCCACAACACCTTTTCAGAATGAGTGAGCACTACATTCATTGGAGCACAAGTTTTACCCATTCCAGTTCATTTAGTTGTCGATATATAGACGGTTGCAGTGGTAATGCGAAATTTAGCTCCAAAAGACACCTTTTCAGAATGAGATAGAAGCACTAAATCCAATGGAGAACAATTTTAACACATTCAAGCTCGTTTAGAGGTCTATATACACTGGATTCTACTGGTAATGCGAGATTTTGCTCCAAATGACACATAAATTTCAAAATGAAAGAATTTTAGATGCGGTTTGTAGCGAAAGTGAGAGATTTAGCTCTAAATGACACTTAAACTTTAAACAGCAATAACATTTGATCTGGTTGTCTGATTTTACCCCACAACACCTTTTCGGAATGAGCGAGCACTACATTCATTGGAGCACAAGTTTTACCCATTTCAGTTCATTTAGTTGTCGATATATAGCCGGTTGCAGTGGTAATGCGAAGTTTTGCTCCAAAGGACACCTTTTCAGAATGAGATAGGAGCCCTATATCCAATGGAGAACAATTTTAACTCATTCAAGCTCGTTTAGAGGTCTATATACAGTGGGTTCTACTGGTAATGCGAGATTTTGCTCCAAATGGCACACAAATTTTAAAATGAAAGAATTTTAGATGCGGTTTGCAGCGAAAGTGAGAGATTTAGCTCCAAATGACACTTAAACTTTAAACATCAATAACATTTGATCAGGATGTCTGATTTTACCCCACAACACCTTTTCGGAATGAGCGAGCACTACATTCATTGGGGCATAAGTTTTACCCATTCCAGTTCATTTAGTTGTCGATATATAGCCAGTTGCAGCGGTAATGCGAAATTTAGCTCCAAAAGACACCTTTTCAGAATGAGATAGGAGCCCTAAATCCAATGGAGAACAATTTTACCCATTCAAGCTCGTTTAGAGGTCGATATACAGTGGGTTCTACTGGTAATGCGAGATTTTGCTCCAAATGACACATAAATTTCTAAATGACAGAATTTTAGATGCGGTTTGTAGTGAAAGTGAGAGATTTAGCTCTAAATGACACTTAAACTTTAAACAACAATAACTTTTATTCTGGTTGTCTGATTTTATCCCACAACACCTTTTCGGAATGAGCTCGGAGCACTACATTCATTGGAGCACAAGTTTTACCCATTCTAGTTAATTTAGTTGTTGATATATAGCCGGTTGCAGCGGTAATGCGAAATTTAGCTCCAAATTACACCTAAACTTCTAACAGCCATATCTTTTGATTTGTATGTTTGATTGTTGCCCACAACACCTTTACGGAATATGCTCGGAGGCATACATCTAATGGAGCACAATTTTAAACCATTCCAGCTCATTTTTGAGGTCAATATACAACTGGTTGCAATGATAAAGAGGGATTTTGCTCCTCTTGACACATAAACTATAACATCCATAACTTTTGATCTGGTTGTCCGATTTTTGCGCACAACACCTTTTTGGAATGAGCTCGGAGCCCTACATCCAATGGAGAACAAATTTTACCCATTCTAGTTTGTTTAGTGGTCAATATACAGCCGGGTTGGTAATAAGGTATTTAGCTCGAAAGGAGACCTAAACTTCAAACATCCGTAACTTTAGATCCGGTTCTCAGATTTTCACCCACAATACCTTTTCATAATGTGATAGGAGCCCTAAATCCAATGGAGAACAATTTTAACCCATTCAAGCTCGTTTAGAAGTCGATATACAGTGGGTTCTACTGGTAATGCGAGATCTTGCTCCAAATGACACATATAATTCAAAATGAAAGAAATTTAGATGCGGTTTGTAGCGAAAGTGAGAGATTCAGCTCTAAATGACACTTAAACTTTAAACAGCAATAATTTTTGATCCGGTTGGCTGATTTTACCCCACAAGACCTTTTAGGAATGAGCTCGGAGCACTATATTCATTGGAGCACAAGTTTTACCCATTCCAGTTCATTTAGTTGTCGATATATAGCCGGTTGCAGCGGTAATGCGAAATTTAGCTCCAAAGGACACCTTTTCAGAATGAGATAGGAGCCCTAAATCCAATGGAGAACAATTTTAACCCATTCAAGCTCGTTTAGAGGTCGATATACAGTGGGTTCTACTGGTAATGCGAGATTTTGCTCCAAATGACACATAAATTTCAAAATGAAAGAATTTTAGATGCAGTTTGTAGCGAAAGTGAGAGATTTAGCTCCAAATGACACTTAAACTTTAAACAACAATAACATTTGATTTGGTTGTCTGATTTTACCCCACAACACCTTTTCGGAATGAGCGAGCATTACATTCATTGGGACACAAGTTTTACCCATTCCAGTTCATTTAGTTGTCGATATATAGCCGGTTGCAGCGGTAATGCGAAATTTAGCTCCAAAAGACACCTTTTCAGAATGAGATAGGAGCCCTAAATCTAATGGAGAACAATTTTATCCATTCAAGCTCATTTATAGGTCGATATACAGCGGGTTTTACTGGTAATGTGAGATTTTGCTCCAAATGACACATAAATTTCAAAATGAAAGAATTTTAGATGCGGTTTGTAACGAAAGTGAGAGATTTAGCTCCAAATGACACTTAAACTTTAAACAGCAATAACATTTGATCTGGTTGTCTGATTATACCCCACAACACCTTTTCGGAATGAGCGAGCACTAAACTCATTGGGTCACAAGTTTTACCCATTCCAGTTCATTTAGTTGTCGATATATAGCCGGTTGCAGCGGTAATGCGAAATTTAGCTCCAAAAGACACCTTTTCAGAATGAGATAGGAGCCCTAAATCCAATGGAGAATAATTTTACCCATTCAAGCTCGTTTAGAGGTAGATACACAGTGGTTTCTACTGGTAATGCGAGATTTTGCTCCAAATGACACATAAATTTCAAAATAAAAGAATTTTAGATGCGGTTTGTAGCGAAAGTGAGAGATTTAGCTCTAAATGACACTTAAACTTTAAACAGCAATAAGTTTTGATCCGTTTGTCTGATTTTACCCCACAACACCTTTTCAGAATGAGCTCGGAGCACTATATTCATTGGAGCACAAGTTTTACCCATTCCAGTTCATTTAGTTGTCGATATATAGCCGGTTGCAGCGGTAATGCGAAATTTAGCTCCAAATTACACCTAAACTTCTAACAGCCATATCTTTTGATTTGTATGTTTGATTGTTGCCCACAACATCTTTACGGAATATGCTCGGAGGCATACATCTAATGGAGCACAATTTTAAGCCATTCCAGCTCATTTTTGAGGTCAATATACAACCGGTTGCAATGATAATGAGGGATTTTGCTCCTCTTGACACATAAACTGTAACAGCCATAACTTTTGATCTGGTTGTCCAATATTTGTGCACAACACCTTTTTGGAATGAGCTCGGAGCCCTACATCCAATGGAGAACAAATTTTACACATTCTAGTTTGTTTAGTGGTCAATATACAGCCGGGTTGGTAATAAGGTATTTAGCTCGAAAAAAGACCTAAACTTCAAACATCCGTAACATTTGATCCGGTTGTCAGATTTTCACCCATAATACCTTTTCATAATGAGATAGGAGCCCTAAATCCAATGGAGAATAATTTTAACCCATTCAAGCTCGTTTAGAGGTTGATATACAGTGGGTTCTACTGGTAATGCGAGATTTAGCTCCAAATGACACATAAATTTCAAAATGAAAGAATTTTTGATGCGGTTTGTAGCGAAAGTGAGAGATTTAGCTCCAAATGACACTCAAACTTTAAACAACAATAACTTTTGATCCGGTTGTCTGACTTTACACCAAAACACCTTTTCGGAATGAGCTCGGAGCACTACATTCCTTGGAGCACAAGATTTACCCATTCCAGTTCATTTAGTTGTCGATATATAGCTGGTTGCAGCGGTAATGCGAAATTTAGCTCCAAAGGACACCTTTTTAGAATGAGATAGGAGCCCTAAATCCAATGGAGAACAATTTTAACCCATTCAAGCTCGTTTAGAGGTCTATATACAGTGGATTCTACTGGTAATGCGAGATTTTGCTACAAATGACACATAAATTTTAAAATGAAAGAATTTTAGATGCGGTTTGTAGCGAAAGTGAGAGATTTAGCTCCAAATGACACTTAAACTTTAAACAGCAATAACATTTGATCCGATTGTCTGATTTTACCCCACAACAACTTTTCGGAATGACCGAGCACTACATTCATTGGAGCACAAGTTTTACCCATTCCAGTTCATTTAGTTGTCGATATATGGCCGGTTGCAGCGGTAATGCGAAATTTTGCTCCAAAGGACACTTTTTCAGAATGAGATAGGAGCCCTATATCCAATGGAGAACAATTTTAACCCATTCTAGCTCATTTAGAGGTCTATATACAGTGGATTCTACTGGTAATGCGAGATTTTGCTCCAAATGACACATAAATTTCAAAATGAAAGAATTTTAGATGCAGTTTGTAGCGAAAGTGAGAGATTTAGCTCCAAATGACACTTAAACTTTAAACAGCAATAACATTTGATCCGGTTGTCTGATTTTACCCCACAACACCTTTTCGGAATGAGCGAGTACTACATTCATTGGGGCACAAGTTTTACCCATTCTAGTTCATTTAGTTGTCGATATATAGCCGGTTGCAGCGGTAATGCGAAATTTAGCTCCAAAAGACACCTTTTCAGAATGAGATAGGAGCCCTAAATCCAATGGAGAACAATTTTACACATTCATTGCAGCGGTAATGCGATATTTTGCTCCAAATGACACATAAATTTCAAAATGAAAGAATTTTAGATGCGGTTTGCAGCGAAAGTGAGAGATTTATCTCTAAATGACACTTAAACTTTAAACAGCAATAAGTTTTGATCCGGTTGGCTGATTTTACCCCACAAGACCTTTTAGGAATGAGCTCGGAGCACTATATTCATTGGAGCACAAGTTTTACCCATTCCAGTTCATTTAGTTGTCGATATATAGCCGGTTGCAGCGGTAATGCGAAATTTAGCTCCAAAGGACACCTTTTCAGAATGAGATAGGAGCCCTAAATCCAATGGAGAACAATTTTAACCCATTCAAGCTCGTTTAGAGGTCGATATACAGTGGGTTCTACTGGTAATGCGAGATTTTGCTCCAAATGACACATAAATTTCAAAATGAAAGAATTTTAGATGCAGTTTGTAGCGAAAGTGAGAGATTTAGCTCCAAATGACACTTAAACTTTAAACAACAATAACATTTGATTTGGTTGTCTGATTTTACCCCACAACACCTTTTCGGAATGAGCGAGCATTACATTCATTGGGACACAAGTTTTACCCATTCCAGTTCATTTAGTTGTCGATATATAGCCGGTTGCAGCGGTAATGCGAAATTTAGCTCCAAAAGACACCTTTTCAGAATGAGATAGGAGCCCTAAATCTAATGGAGAACAATTTTAACCATTCAAGCTCATTTATAGGTCGATATACAGCGGGTTCTACTAGTAATGTGAGATTTTGCTCCAAATGACACATAAATTTCAAAATGAAAGAATTTTAGATGCGGTTTGTAACGAAAGTGAGAGATTTAGCTCCAAATGACACTTAAACTTTAAACAGCAATAACATTTGATCTGGTTGTCTGATTATACACCACAACACCTTTTCGGAATGAGCGAGCACTAAACTCATTGGGTCACAAGTTTTACCCATTCCAGTTCATTTAGTTGTCGATATATAGCCGGTTGCAGCGGTAATGCGAAATTTAGCTCCAAAAGACACCTTTTCAGAATGAGATAGGAGCCCTAAATCCAATGGAGAATAATTTTACCCATTCAAGCTCGTTTAGAGGTAGATACACAGTGGTTTCTACTGGTAATGCGAGATTTTGCTCCAAATGACACATAAATTTCAAAATAAAAGAATTTTAGATGCGGTTTGTAGCGAAAGTGAGAGATTTAGCTCTAAATGACACTTAAACTTTAAACAGCAATAAGTTTTGATCCGTTTGTCTGATTTTACCCCACAACACCTTTTCGGAATGAGCTCGGAGCACTATATTCATTGGAGCACAAGTTTTACCCATTCCAGTTCATTTAGTTGTCGATATATAGCCGGTTGCAGCGGTAATGCGAAATTTAGCTCCAAATTACACCTAAACTTCTAACAGCCATATCTTTTGATTTGTATGTTTGATTGTTGCCCACAACACCTTTACGGAATATGCTCGGAGGCATACATCTAATGGAGCACAATTTTAAGCCATTCCAGCTCATTTTTGAGGTCAATATACAACCGGTTGCAATGATAATGAGGGATTTTGCTCCTCTTGACACATAAACTGTAACAGCCATAACTTTTGATCTGGTTGTCCAATATTTGTGCACAACACCTTTTTGGAATGAGCTCGGAGCCCTACATCCAATGGAGAACAAATTTTACACATTCTAGTTTGTTTAGTGGTTAATATACAGTCGGGTTGGTAATAAGGTATTTAGCTCGAAAGGAGACCTAAACTTCAAACATCCATAACATTTGATCCGGTTGTCAGATTTTCACCCACAATACCTTTTTCATAATGAGATCGGAGCCCTAAATCCAATGGAGAACAATTTTAACCCATTCAAGCTAGTTTAGAGGTCGATATATAGTGGGTTCTACTGGTAATGCGAGATTTAGCTCCAAAAGACACATAAATTTCAAAATGAAAGAATTTTTTATGCGGTTTGTAGCAAAAGTGAGATATTTAGCTCCAAATGACACTCAAACTTTAAACAACAATAACTTTTGATCCGGTTGTCTGACTTTACCCGATAACACCTTTTCGGAATAAGCTCGGAGCACTACATTCCTTGGAGCACAAGTTTTACCCATTCCAGTTCATTTAATTGTCGATATATAGCTTGTTGCAGCGGTAATGCGAAATTTAGCTCCAAAGGACACCTTTACAGAATGAGATAGGAGCCCTAAATCCAATGGAGAACAATTTTAACCCATTCAAGCTCATTTAGAGGTCTATATACAGTGGATTCTACTGGTAATGCGAGATTTAGCTCCAAATGACACAAATTTCAAAATGAAAGAATTTTAGATGCGGTTTGTAGCGAAAGTGAGAGATTTAGCTCCAAATGACACTTAAACTTTAAACAGCAATAACATTTGATCCGGTTGTCTGATTTTATTCTACAACACCTTTTCGGAATGAGTGAGCACTACATTCATTGGAGCACAACTTTTACCCATTCCAGTTCATTTAGTTGTCGATATATAGTCGGTTGCAGCGGTAATGCGAAATTTAGCTTCAAAAGACACCTTTTCAGAATGAGATAGGAGCCCTAAATCCAATGGAGAACAATTTTAACCCATTCAAGCTCGTTTAGAGGTCGATATACAGTGGGTTCCACTGGTAATGCGAGATTTTGCTCCAAATGACACATAAATTTCAAAATAAAAGAATTTTAGATGCAGTTTGTAGCGAAAGTGAGAGATTTAGCTCCAAATGACACTTAAACTTTAAACAACAATAACATTTGATCCGGTTGTCTGCTTTTACGCCACAATGCCTTTTTGGAATGAGCGAACATTACATTCATTGGGGCACAAGTTTTACGCATTCCAGTTCATTTAGTTGTCGATATATAGCCGGTTGTAGTGGTAATGCGAAATTTAGCTCCAAAAGACACCTTTTCAAAATGAGATAGGAGCCCTAAATCTAATGGAGAACAATTTTACCCATTTAAGCTCGTTTAGAGGTCGATATACAGCGGGTTCTACTGGTAATGCGAGATTTTGCTCCAAATAACACATAAATTTCAAAATGAAAGAATTTTAGATGCGGTTTGTAGCGAAAGCGAGAGATATAGCTCTGAATGACACTAACTTTAAACAGCAATAACATTTGATTCGGTTGTCTGATTTTACACCACAACACCTTTTCAGAATGAGCGAGCACTACATTCATTGGGGCACAAGTTTTACCCATTCCAGTTCATTTAGTTGTCGATATATAACCGGTTGCAGCGGTAATGCGAAATTTATCTCCAAAAGACACCTTTTCAGAATGAGATAGGAGCCCTAAATCCAATGGAGAACAATTTTACCCATTCAAGCTCATTTAGAGGTCGATATACAGTGGGTTCTACTGGTAATGCGAGATTTTGCTCCAAATGTCACATAAATTTCAAAATGAAAGAATTTTAGATGCGGTTTGTAGCAAAAGTGATAGATTTAGCTCAAAATAACACTTAAACTTTAAACAACAATAAGTTTTGATCCGGTTGTCTGATTTTACCCCACAACACCTTTTCGGAATGAGCTCGGAACACTACATTCATTGGAGCACAAGTTTTACTCATTCCAGTTCATTTAGTTGTCGATATATAGCCGATTGCAGCGGTAATGCGAAATTTAGCTCCAAAGGACACCTTTTCAGAATGAGATAGGAGCCCTAAATCCAATGGAGAACAATTTTAACCCATTCAAGCTCGTTTAGAGGTCGATATACAGTGGGTTCTACTGGTAATGCGAGAGTTTGCTCCAAATGACACATAAATTTCAAAATGAAAGAATTTTAAATGCAGTTTGTAGCGAAAGTGAGAGATTTAGCTCCAAATGACACTTAAACTTTAAACAGCAATAACATTTGATCCGGTTGTCTGACTTTACCCCACAACACCTTTTCTGAATGAGCGAGCATTACATTCATTGGGGCACAAGTTTTACCCAATCCAGTTCATTTAGTTGTCAATATATAGCCGGTTGTAGTGGTAATGCGAAATTTAGCTCCAAAAGACACCTTTTCAGAATGAGATAGGAGCCATAAATCTAATGGAGAACAATTTTACTCATTCAAGCTCGTTTATAGGTCGATATACAGCGGGTTCTACTGGTAATGTGAGATTTTGCTCCAAATGACACATAAATTTCAAAATGAAAGAATTTTAGTTGCGGTTTGTTGCGAAAGTGAGAGATTTAGCTCCAAATGACAATTAAACTTTCAACAGCAATAACATTTGATCCAGTTGTCTGATTTTACCCCACAACACCTTTTCGGAATGAGCGAGCACTACATTCCTTGGGGCACACATTTTACCCATTCCAGTTCATTTCGTTGTCGATATATAGCCAGTTGCAGCGGTAATGCGAAATTTAGCTCCAAAAGACACCTTTTCATAATGAGATAGGAGCCCTAAATCCAATGGAGAACAATTTTACCCATTCAAGCTCATTTAGAGGTCGATATACAGTGGGTTCTACTGGTAATGCGAGATTTTGCTCCAAATGACACATAAATTTCAAAATGATAGAATTTTAGATGCGGTTTGTAGCGAAAGTGGGAGATTTATCTCTAAATGACACTTAAACTTTAAACAACAATAAGTTTTGATCCGGTTGTCTGATTTTACCCCACAACACCTTTTCGGAATGAGCTCGGAGCACTAAATTCATTGGAGCACAAGTTTTACCCATTCCAGTTCATTTAGTTGTCGATATATAGCCGGTTGCAGCGGTAATGCGAAATTTAGCTCCAAATTACACGTAAACTTCTAACAGCCATATTTTTTGATTTGTATGTTTGATTGTTGCCCACAACACTTTTACGGAATATGCTCGGAGGCATACATCTAATAGAGCACAATTTTAAACCATTCCAGCTCATTTTTGAGGTCAATATACAACCGGTTGCAATGACAATGAGGGATTTTGCTCCTCTTGACACATAAACTGTAACAGCCATAACTTTTGATCTGGTTATCCGATTTTTGCGCACAACACCTTTTTGGAATGAGCTCGGAGCCCTACATCTAATGGAGAACAAATTTTACCCATTCTAGTTTGTTTATTTGTCAATATACAGCTGGGTTGGTAATAAGGTATTTAGCTCGAAAGGAGACCTAAATTTTAAACATCCGTAACATTTGATCCGGTTGTTAGATCATCACCCACAATACCTTTTCATAATAAGATAGGAGCCCTAAATCCAATGGAGAACAATTTTAACTCATTCAAGTTCGTTTAGAGGTCAATATACAGTGGGTTCTACTGGTAATGCGAGATTTAGCTCCAAAAGACACATAAATTTCAAAATGAAAGAATTTTTGATGCGGTCTGTAGCGAAAGTGAGAGATTTAGCTCCAAATGGCACTCAAAGTTTAAACAACAATAACTTTTGATCCGGTTGTCTGACTTTACCCCACAACACCTTTATGAAATGAGCTCGGAGTACTACATTCCTTGGAGCACAAGTTTTACCCATTCCAGTCCAAAGGACACCTTTTCAGAATGAGATAGGAGCCCTAAATCCAATGGAGAACAATTTTAACTCATTCAAGCTCGTTTAGAGGTCTATATACAGTGGATTCTACTAGTAATGCGAGATTTTGCTCCAAATGACACATAAATTTCAAAATGAAAGAATTTTAGATGCGGTTTGTAGCGAAAGTAAGAGATTTAGCTCCAAATGACACTTAAACTTTAAACATCAATAACATTTGATCCAGTTGTCTGATTTTACCCCCACAACACTTTTTCGGAATGAGTGAGCACTACATTCATTGGAGCACAAGTTTTACCCATTCCAGTCCATTTAGTTGTCGATATATAGCCAGTTGCAGCGGTAATGCGAAATTTAGCTCCAAAAGACACCTTTTCAGAATGAGATAGGAGCCCTAAATCCAATGGAGAACAATTTTAACCCATTCAAGCTCGTTTAGAGGTCGATATACAGTGGGTTCTACTGGTAATGCGAGATTTTGCTCCAAATGACACATAAATTTCAAAATAAAAGAATTTTAGATGCAGTTTGTAGCGAAAGTGAGAGATTTAGCTCCAAATGACACTTAAACTTTAAACAGCAATAACATTTGATCCGGTTGTCTGATTTTACCCCACAACACATTTTCGGAATGAGCGAGCATGACATTCATTGGGGCACAAGTTTTTCCCATTCTAGTTCATTTAGTTGTTGATATATAGCCGGTTGCAGCGGTAATGCGAAATTTAGCTCCAAAAGACACCTTTTCAGAATGAGATAGGAGCCCTAAATCCAATGGAGAACAATTTTAACAAATTCAAGCTCGTTTAGAGGTCGATATACAGTGCGTTCTGCTAGTAATGTAAGATTTAGGTCCAAATGAAATGAGCTCGGAGCACTACATTCCTTGGAGCACAAGTTTTACCCATTCCAGTTCATTTAGTTGTCGATATATAGCTGGTTGCAGCGGTAATGCGAAATTTAGCTCCAAAGGACACCTTTTCAGAATGAGATAGGAGCCCTAAATCCAATGGAGAACAATTTTAACTCATTCAAGCTCGTTTAGAGGTCTATATACAGTGGATTCTACTGGTAATGCGAGATTTTGCTCCAAATGACACATAAATTTCAAAATGAAAGAATTTTAGATGCGGTTTATAGCGAAAGTGAGAGATTTAGCTCAAAATGACACTTAAACTTTAAACATCAATAACATTTGATCCGGTTGTCTGATTGTACCCCACAACACTTTTTCGGAATGAGTGAGCACTATATTCATTGGAGCACAAGTTTTACCCATTACAGTCCATTTAGTTGTCGATATATAGCCAGTTGCAGCGGTAATGCGAAATTTAGCTCCAAAAGACACCTTTTCAGAATGAGATAGGAGCCCTAAATCTAATGGAGAACAATTTTAACCCATTCAAGCTCGTTTAGAGGTCGATATACTGTGGGTTCTACTGGTAATGCGAGATTTTGCTCCAAATGACACATAAATTTCAAAATGAAAGAATTTTAGATGCGGTTTGTAGCGAAAGTGCGAGATTTATCTCCTAATGACACTTAAACTTTAAATAGCAATAACATTTGATCCGGTTGTCTGATTTTACCCCACAACACCTTTTCGGAATGAGCGAGCACTACATTCATTGGGGCATAAGTTTTACCCATTCCAGTTCATATAGTTGTCGATATATAACCGGTTGCAGCGGTAATGCGAAATTTAGCTCCAAAAGACACCTTTTCAAAATGAGATAGGAGCCCTAAATCCAATGGAGAACAATTTTAACCATTCAAGCTCGTTTAGAGGTCGATATACAGTGGGTTCTACTGGTAATGCGAGATTTTGCTCCAAATGACACATAAATTTCAAAATGAAAGAATTTTAGATGCGGTTTGTTACGAAAGTGATAGATTTAGCTCTAAATGACACTTAACCTTTAAACAGTAATAAGTTTTGATCCGGTTGTCTGATTTTACACCACAACACCTTTTCGGAATGAGCTCAGAGCACAACATTCATTGGAGCACAAGTTTTACCCATTCCAGTTCATTTAGTTGTCGATATATAGCCGGTTGCAGCGGCAATGCGAAATTTACCTCCAAATTACACCTAAACTTCTAACAGCCATATCTTTTGATTTGTATGTTTGATTGCTGCCCACAACACTTTACGGAATATGCTAGGAGGCATACATCTAATGGAGGACAATTTTAAACCATTCCAGCTCATTTTTGAGGTCAATATACAATCGGTTGCAATGATAATGAGGGATTTTGCTCCTCTTGACACAAACTGTAATAGCCATAACGTTTGATCTGGTTGTCTGATTTTTGCGCACAACACCTTTTTGGAATGAGTTCGGAGCCCTACATCTAATGGAGAACAAATTTTACCCAATTCTAGTTGGTTTAGTGGTCAATATACAGCCGGGTTGGTAATAAGGTATTTAGCTCGAAAGGAGACCTAAACTTCAAACATTTGTAACATTTGATCCGGTTGTCAGATTTTCACCCACAATACCTTTTCATAATGATATAGGAGCCCTAAATCCTATGGAGAACAATTTTAACCCATTCAAGCTCGTTTAGAGGTCGATATATAGTGGGTTCTACTGGTAATGCGAGATTTAGCTCCAAAAGACACATAAATTTCAAAATGAAAGAATTTTTGATGCGGTTTGTAGCGAAAGTGAGAGATTTAGCTCCAAATGACACTTAAACTTTAAACAGCAATAACATTTGATTTGGTTGTCTAATTTTACACCACAATACCTTTTCGGAATGAGCGAGCACTACATTCATTGGAGCACAAGTTTTACCCATTCCAGTTCATATAGTTGTCGATATATAGCCGGTTGCAGCGGTAATACGAAATTTTGCTCCAAAGGACACTTTTTCATAATGAGATAGGAGCCCTATATCCAATGGAGAACAATATTAAACCATTCAAGCTCGTTTAGAGGTCTATATACAGTGGATTCTACTGGTAATGCGAGATTTTGCTCCAAATGACACATAAATTTCAAAATGAAAGAATTTTAGATGCGGTTTGTAGCGAAGTGAGAGATTTAGCGCCAAATGACACTTAAACTTTAAAAAGCAATAACATTTGATCCGGTTGTCTGATTTTACCCCACAACACCTTTTCGGAATGAGCGAGCACTACATTCATTGGAGCACAAGTTTTAACCATTCCAGTTCATTTAGTTGTCGATATATAGCCGGTTGCAGCGGTAATGCAAAATTTTGCTCCAAAGGACACTTTTTCAGAATGAGATAGGAGCCCTATATCCACTGGAGAACAATTTTAACCCATTCAAGCTCATTTAGAGGTCGATCTATAGTGGGTTCTACTGGTAATACAAGATTTAGCTCCAAATAACACATAAATTTCAAATTGAAAGAATTTTAGATGCGGTTTGTAGCGAAAGTGAGAGATTTAGCTCTAAATGACACTTTAACTTTACACAGCAATAACTTTTGATCCGGTTGTCTGATTTTACCCCACAACAACTTTTCGGAATGAGCTCGGAGCACTACATTCATTGGAGCACAAGTTTTACCTATTCCAGTTTATTTAGTTGTCGATATATAGCCGGTTGCAGCGGTAATGCGAAATTTAGCTCCAAATTACACCTAAACTTCTAACAGCCATATCTTTTGATTTGAATGTTTGATTGTTGCCCACAACACCTTTACGGAATATGCTCGGAGGCATACATCTAATGGAGCACAATTTTAAACCATTCCAGCTCATTTTTGAGGTCAATATACAACCCGTTGCAATGATAATGAGGGATTTTGCTCCTCTTGACACATAAACTGTAACAGCAATAACTTTAGATCTGGTTTTCTGATCTTTGCGCACAATACCTTTTTGGAATGAGCTTGGAGCCCTACATCCAATGGAGAACAAATTTTACTCATTCTAGTTTGTTTAGTGGTCAATATACAGCCGGGTTGGTAATAAGGTATTTACCTCGAAAGGAGACCTAAACTTCAAACATCCGTAACATTTGATCTGGTTGTCAGATTTTCACCCACAATACCTTTTCATAATGAGATAGGAGCCCTAAATCCAATGGAGAACAATTTTAACCCATTCAAGCTCGTTTAGAGGTCGATATACAGTGGGTTCTACTGGTAATGCGAGATTTAGCTCCAAATGACACATAAATTTCAAAATGAAAGAATTTTTGATGCGGTTTGTAGCGAAAGTGAGAGATTTAGCTCCAAATGACACTTAAACTTTAAACAGCAATAACATTTGATTCGGTTCTCTAATTTTACACCACAACACCTTTTCAGAATGAGCGAGCACTACATTCATTGGAGCACAAGTTTTACCCATTCCAGTTCATTTAGTTGTCGATATATAGCCGGTTGCAGCGGTAATGCGAAATTTTGCTCCAAAGGACACTTTTTCAGAATGAGGTAGGAGCCCTATATCCAATGGAGAACAATATTAACCCATTCAAGCTCGTTTAGAGGTCTATATACAGTGGATTCTACTGGTAATGCGAGATTTTGCTCCAAATGACACATAAATTTCAAAATGAAAGAATTTTAGATGCGGTTTGTAGCGAAAGTGAGAGATTTAGCTCCAAATGACACCTAAACTTTAAACAGCAATAACATTTGATCCGGTTGTCTGATTTAACCCAACAACACCTTTTCGGAATGAGCGAGCACTATATTTATTGGAGCATAAGTTTTACCCATTCCAGTTCATTTAGTTGTCGATATATAGCTGGTTGCAGCGGTAATGCGAAATTTTGCTCCAAAAGACACTTTTTCAGAATGAGATAGGAGCCCTATATCCAATGGAGAACAATTTTAACCCATTCAAGCTCGTTTAGAGGTCGATCTATAGTGGGTTCTACTGGTAATGCGAGATTTTGCTCCAAATGACACATAAATTTCAAATTGAAAGAATTTTAGATGCGGTTTGTAGCGAAAGTGAGAGATTTAGCTCTAAATGACACTTAAACTTTACACAGCAATAACTTTTGATCCGGTTTTCTGATTTTACCCCACAACACCTTTTCGGAATGAGCTCGGAGCACTACATTCATTGGAGCACAAGTTTTACCTATTCCAGTTCATTTAGTTGTCGATATATAGCCGGTTGCAGCGGTAATGCGAAATTTAGCTCAAAATTACACCTAAACTTCTAACAGCCATATCTTTTGATTTGAATGTTTGACTGTTGCCCAC
The DNA here is from genome assembly GCA_033032865.1 of Dactylorhiza incarnata. Taxonomy (NCBI): domain Eukaryota; kingdom Viridiplantae; phylum Streptophyta; class Magnoliopsida; order Asparagales; family Orchidaceae; genus Dactylorhiza; species Dactylorhiza incarnata. The sequence goes on from JAWHQI010000029.1 coordinate 14,239,684, forward strand.
AACACCTTTACGGAATATGCTCGGAGGCATACATCTAATAGAGCACAATTTTAAACCATTCCAGCTCATTTTTGAGGTCCATATACAACCGGTTGCAATGATAATGAGGGATTTTGCTCCTCTTGACACATAAACTGTAACAGCCATAACTTTTGATCTGGTTGTCCGATCTTTACGCACAACACCTTTTTGGAATGAGCTCGGAGCCCTACATCCAATGGAGAACAAATTTTACCCATTCTAGTTTGTTTAGTGGTCCATATACAGCCGGGTTAGTTATAAGGTATTTACCTCGAAAGGAGACCTAAACTTCAAACATCCGTAACATTTGATCCGGTTGTCAGATTTTCACCAACAATACCTTTTCATAATGAGATAGGTGCCCTAAATCCAATGGAGTACAATTTTAACCCATTCAAGCTCGTTTAGAGGTCGATATACAGTGGGTTCTATTGGTAATGCGAGATTTAGCTCCAAATGACACATAAATTTCAAAATGAAAGAATTTTTGATGCGGTTTATAGCGAAAGTGAGAGATTTAGCTCCAAATGACACTTAAACTTTAAACAGCAATAACATTTGATTCGGTTGTCTAATTTTACACCACAACACCTTTTCGGAATGAGCGAGCACTACATTCATTGGAGCACAAGTTTTACCCATTCCAGTTCATTTAGTTGTCGATATATAGCCGGTTGCAGCGGTAATGCGAAATTTTGCTCCAAAGGACACTTTTTCAGAATGAGGTAGGAGCCCTATATCCAATGGAGAATAATATTAACCCATTCAAGCTCGTTTAGAGGTCTATATACAGTGGATTCTACTGGTAATGCGAGATTTTGCTCCAAATGACACATAAATTTCAAAATGAAAGAGTTTTAGATGCGGTTTGTAGCGAAGGTGAGAGATTTAGCGCCAAATGACACTTAAACTTTAAAAAGCAATAACATTTGATCCGGTTGTCTGATTTTACCCCACAACACCTTTTCGGAATGAGCGGGCACTACATTCATTGGAGCACAAGTTTTAACCATTCCAGTTCATTTAGTTGTCGATATATAGCCGGTTGCAGCGGTAATGCAAATTTTGCTCCAAAGGACACTTTTTTAGAATGAGATAGGAGCCCTATATCCACTGGAGAACAATTTTAACCCATTCAAGCTCATTTAGAGGTCAATCTACAGTGGGTTCTACTGGTAATGCGAGATTTTGCTCCAAATGACACATAAATTTCAAATTGAAAGAATTTTAGATGCGGTTTGTAGCGAAAGTGAGAGATTTAGCTCTAAATGACACTTAAACTTTACACAGCAATAACTTTTGATCCGGTTGTCTGATTTTACCCCACAACAATTTTTCGGAATGAGCTCGGAGCACTACATTCATTGGAGCACAAGTTTTACCTATTCCAGTTTATTTAGATGTCGATATATAGCCGGTTGCAGCGGTAATGCGAAATTTAGCTCCAAATTACACCTAAACTTCTAATAGCCATATCTTTTGATTTGAATGTTTGAGTGTTGCCCATAACACCTTTACGGAATATGCTCGGAGGCATACATCTAATTGAGCACAATTTTAAACCATTCCAGCTCATTTTTGAGGTCAATATACAACCGGTTGCAATGATAATGAGGGATTTTGCTCCTCTTGACACATAAACTGTAACAGCCATAACTTTTGATCTGGTTGTCCGATCTTTGCGCACAATACCTTTTTGGAATGGGCTCGGAGCCCTACATCCAATGGAGAACAAATTTTACCCATTCTAGTTTGTTTAGTGGTCAATATACAGCCGGGTTGGTAATAAGGTATTTAGCTCGAAAGGAGACCTAAACTTCAAACATCCGTAACTTTAGATCCGGTTCTCAGATTTTCACCCACAATACCTTTTCATAATGTGATAGGAGCCCTAAATCCAATGGAGAACAATTTTAACCCATTCAAGCTCGTTTAGAAGTCGATATACAGTGGGTTCTACTGGTAATGCGAGATTTAGCTCCAAATGACACATAAATTTCAAAATGAAAGAATTTTTGATGCGGTTTGTAGCGAAAGTGAGAGATTTAGCTCCAAATGACACTTAAACTTTAAACAGCAATAACATTTGATCTGGTTGTCTGATTTTACACCACAACACCTTTTCGGAATGAGCGAGCACTACATTCATTGGAGCACAAGTTTTACCCATTCCAGTTCATTTAGTTGTCGATATATAGCAGGTTGCAGCGATAATGCAAAATTTTGCGCCAAAGGACACTTTTTCAGAATGAGATAGGAGCCCTATATCCAATGGAGAAAAATTTTAACCCATTCAAGCTCGTTTAGATGCCTATATACAGTGGATTCTACTGGTAATGCGAGATTTTTCTCCAAATGACACATAAATTTCAAAATGAAAGAATTTTAGATGCGGTTTGTAGCGAAAGTGAGAGATTTAGCTCCAAATGACACTTAAACTTTAAACAGCAATAACATTTGATCCGGTTATGTGATTTTACCCCACAACACCTTTTCGGAATGAGCGAGCACTACATTCATTGGGGCACAAGTTTTACCCATTCCAGTTCATTTAGTTGTCGATATAGAGCCGGTTGCAGCGGTAATGCAAAATTTAGCTCCAAAAGACACCTTTTCAGAATGAGATAGGAGCCCTAAATCTAGTGGAGAACAATTTTACTCATTCAAGCTCATTTAGAGGTCGATATACAGTGGGTTCTACTGGTAATGTGAGATTTTGCTCCAAATGACACATAAATTTCAAAATGAAAGAATTTTAGATGCGGTTTGTAGCGAATGAGAGAGATTTAGCTCTAAATGACACTTAAATTTTAAACAGCAATAACGTTTGATCCAGTTGTCTGATTTTACCCCACAACACCTTTTCGGAATGAGCTCGGAGCACTACATTCATTGGAGCACAAGTTTTACCCATTCCAGTTCATTTAGTTGTCGATATATAGCCGGTTGCAGCGACAATGCGAAATTTAGCTCCAAATTACACCTAAACATCTAACAGCCATATCTTTTGATTTGTATGTTTGATTGTTGCCCACAACACCTTTACGGAATATGCTCGGAGGAATACATCTAATGGAGCACAATTTTAAACCATTCCAGCTCATTTTTGAGGTCAATATACAACCGGTTGCAATGATAATGAGGGATTTTGCTCCTCTTGACACATAAACTATAACAGCCATAACTTTTGATCTGGTTGTCCGATCTTTGCGCACAACACCTTTTTGGAATGAGCTCGGAGCCCTTCATCCAATGGAGAACAAATTTTACCCATTCTAGTTTGTTTAGTGGTCAATATAAAGCCGGGTTGGTAATAAGGTATTTAGCTCGAAAGGACACCTAAACTTCAAACATCCGTAACATTTGATATGGTTGTCATATTTTCACCCATAATACCTTTTCATAATGATATAGGAGCCCTAAATCCAATGGAGAACAATTTTAACACATTCAAGCTCGTTTAGAGGTCGATATACAGTGGGTTCTACTGGTAATGTGAGATTTAGCTCCAAATGACACATAAATTTCAAAATGAAAGAATTTTTGATGCAGTTTGTAGCGAAAGTGAGAGATTTAGCTCCAAATGACACTCAAACTTTAAACAGAAATAACATTTGATCCGGTTGTCTGATTTTACCCTACAACACCTTTTCGGAATGAGCGAGCACTACGTTCATTGGGGCACAAGTTTTACCCATTCCAGTTCATTTAGTTGTCGATATATAGCCAGTTGCAGTGGTAATGCGAAATTTAGCTCCAAAAGACACCTTTTCAGAATGAGATAGGAGCCCTAAATCCAATGGAGAACAATTTTACCCATTCAAGCTCGTTTAGAGGTCGATATACAGTGGGTTCTACTGGTAATGTGAGATTTTGCTCCAAATGACACATAAATTTCAAAATGAAAGAATTTTAGATGCGGTTCGTAGCGAAAGTGAGAGATTTAGCTCTAAATGACACTTAAACAATAAACATCAATAACTTTTGATCCGGTTGTCTGATTTTTACCCCCACAACACCTTTTCGGAATGAGCTCGGAGCACTACATTCATTGGAGCACAAGTTTTACCCATTCCAGTTCATTTAGTTGTCGATATATAGCCGGTTGCAGCGGTTATGCGAAATTTTGCTCCAAATTACACCTAAACTTCTAACAGCCATATCTTTTGATTTGTATGTTTGATTGTTGCCCTCAACACCTTTACAGAATATGCTCGGAGGCATACATCTAATGGAGCACAATTTTAAACCATTCCAGCTCATTTTTGAGGTCAATATACAACCGGTTGTAATGATAATGAGGGATTTTGCTCCTCTTGACACATAAACTGTAACAGCCATAACTTTTGATCTGGTTGTCCGATTTTTGCGCACAACACCTTTTTGGAATGGGCTCGGAGCCCTACATCCAATGGAGAACAAATTTTACCCATTCTAGTTTGTTTAGTGGTCAATATACAGCCGGGTTGGTAATAAGGTATTTAGCTCGAAAGGAGACCTAAACTTCAAACATTCGTAACATTTGATCTGGTTGTCAGATTTTCACCCAAAATACCTTTTCATATTGAGATAGGAGCCCTAAATTCAACGGAGAACAATTTTAACCCATTCAAGCTCGTTTAGAGGTTGATATACAGTGGGTTCTATTGGTAATGCGAGATTTAGCTCCAAATGACACATAAATTTCAAAATGAAAGAATTTTTGATGCGGTTTGTAGCGAAAGTGAGAGATTTAGCTCCAAATCACACTCAAACTTTAAACACCAATAACTTTGATCTGGTTGTCTGACTTTACCCCACAACACCTTTTCGGAATGAGCTCGGAGCACTACATTCATTGGAGCACATGTTGAGTCCGAAATCGCACCTCCGAAGGAAATTGGAGGTTGCGGACTGCCGGTTACTTTTTAGGTGGAGAAAACGAGACCGCTAGCAGCGGTCAAGGCCAGACTTCGCCCGTCACGGCGAATGCCACTCCTGTGACGGGCTTTCCTTTGATTAAGAAGAAGCGGTTACAGCGGGTTACAAGTGCTGGAAAGCAAAAGCCGGCCGGTCAGACAGTCCGCAAGATGCGAAACTCGAGACCGCAGCTCAAACAAGTGAGCTCCTGGATTCGAGTGTGCGTGCCTTGGAAATCGTGCCGCCCCCTATTTATATGCTTGGGGGCCTGCCCGAACGGGCAGGGATAAGATAACCGCCTACCCGGGTACAGGAGAATCGGGCAGGCGGTGACGGGATACAAAGAGGAGGAAAGAAAGAAGCCGCGCAGCTTGGCGGCTTGCGCTTGTGGTCTGTCCCGTAGATGGGCTGGAGATGCTCCGGACAAGGCGATGAGGTCACCCGAGCGGTCTCCGACTTGAGACTGCGGCTTGTCTTCTTGGACTTGATCCTTGCTGGGCTTCATGGCACAATCCGGGCAGGCTCTAACTTGAGACCGTAGCTTGCCCGTGAGAACGTGGCCTGTTTCCCGGACTTGATCTTTTGTCAGCCTTCAAGATGCAACCCGAGCGGTTTCCAACTTGAGACCGCGGGTTGCCTTCTAGACCCGGACCCTGATAGCTTTCATGGCACAACCCGGGCGGTCTCCGACTTGAGACCGCGGTCTTCCGTTTTGGTGATCTTCAACCTTTGGAGGCGACCTGAATGCTCGGACCGCCCGGTCTGTATGGGTGGATGTTGGTGGACCTCGTAAAACCTGAACCGGGCGACTTGTATCCGCAGACAACCCGGTCTGTGAATAATCACTATTCGGAAGCGGTCTTCTGGGTAAACATAATCCCCGCATATTTTCAAATTCCGAAGTGATTTCGAAAATATCAGTTCTAGCCGGAGACCGAGCCGATATTGCCCTGTGGGTTATAAATGTTCTGGAAGCTTCTGTTTTCGCATAACTGCAACGCTATCACGAGTCACTACTCGCCTCTTGCGGTTAGAACTTTCAGATTGAACAGCCCAAAAAAGATGGTGGATTTAATGGCCCAGTTCGAAGGTCGTCAGAAACCTGGTAAAGACCGCGAGGGAGACCGTCCGAAGGATAAGAAGAAGAAGAAGACGCAGCCCGATAATACGGTGATGATTGCTTCCACGAGTAAGCCAACCGGCCCGCTTCCCGAGCTGACAATCGACTTGTCAACCAAAAATGATGCGAGTAGCCCGAACCTGCCCCCAGCTAATCCTCCTGCTGTCTCTGATAAGGGAACCAACCTACCCCCTCCTCCGGACAAGACGGACTCGGAAGCTGCCGTCTCGAAGGGCGATGGGGACGACTCTTTTAAAGTGGAGGTCACTCCCTCCGGCATATTCCATCTGAAGATAAGAGATGAAGGGGGAGAAGCGGTTGATTCTCCCAAGCCGAGCGACCAGTAGGACCTGGTAGTGAATATTGAAGATAGCCCGATTTCGCCAAAACAAGCTGGCCTGAAGTCGACCAAGAAGAGGAAAAAAGATGAATCCACGGCGGACAGGGTTCTGAAAAAGGTGAAGAGCCTGAAGGCCAAGAACAAGGCGGCTTCCAGGAAACCAGGAGCGGGTAGTCTACAAGGCAAATCACGCGAGAAAGAAGTTTCGGAGGGCGTGATTACTCCTTCACCTAAGCCGAACGAACAGATCCAAACTGATGCGCACAACATCTCTATAAGTGACATCATCAGAGACTTGGATTCCCTCCAGAAACAAGACGACCTACTGAGATCTTCTTCCGACCTGCAGGCTGCTAACCCGCCTGGAGAGAAAGAGGCCGCCCTGGATGAGGATGCGACCAGCATTAAGGAGGCAGTCCTACCTGAGGTTGCGACTAGAATTGAGAAAACTGCACCGGCCCCTGAAGATTCTGAGATGGCCGGGCTTCGGTTTATGCAGGTGAAGGCGGAGAATGTAAGGGATCAGCTTACCAGACCGCCACCGCCGCCACCCAATCTTCTGTTACAAGGTAAACAGGTCGCGGATTACCACCCTGTTCATTTTTTCAAGACGAGGTCTCGAAACAAGTCGCGCGACTTGTTGTTGAACCCGTCCCCAAGCTTCTTTCCCTCTGCCGCTCAATTTTCCGCTGTCAAGCGGAGGCAAAGCGAGAGATCGTGGAGAGAACAGCTCCGAAAGATCGATACCGAGCAAGCAAAGCGATCTATCCGTACGAATTTTACTCGAACTGCAGCGGCTTGTAAGCGAGGAGAATTTGGAAAGAGCGGTCTTCTTTTGATAATTCTCTTATCACATGAAGTTATATGCGGCCAACGTTTTTGACTGTTTTTCTTACTTGCAGATGATCGTGATTCCATTCCTAAACCGGGCGAACTGGTGACTTACCTTCCTCCAATTGATCCACCTTTGCCGAGTTCCTCGGTTATACCGGATACCCGAATGGAGGATGAGATGACCCGACTTCAAAGGAACTTCGAAACCCTTTCGAAGCAGCTGAAGGCCCTTGAGGGGCGAGAGAAGGCGGCTCAAGAAGAAAAAGCTGCGCTGCGAGCTGAGATGGAAGCCGAGAGGAAAGAGAGTCGGGCCGCACTGGAGGTTGAACGGAGAGAGCGCCGCGAGCAGGAAAAGTGCATCAAGACCAGGTGGCTGCCCTGTCCGCCCGACTTGATCGAGGAAAGAAAGAGATCCATAAGCTTGAAGGGGATTGCACTTACTTCAGGGAGAAGTACCTTCGTCTGAGAAGGGAGGCCGGCGGGAGCCGTCGCCCTGTTAATGTTGCTGAGGAAGGTCGGCGTGGATCACACCGCCCGGCTGCCGGAACGAGCTCGACTCTTTCAGTAGTTGGGACGATCCATCATGTTGCTGGTGCAAATGAGGTCGCGACGACCTTACCTAATCGCGTGATTCCTGCAACGCGAGTGAAAGGGATGCCACGCAACATCATAGCATGATCAACCACCTCAATCACAGCATGAATCAGATGCAAGGAACTATCCTTCAGATCGGCGACCATGTCGCGCGACTTCACAGGGAGGATGCACCGAGTGATACTCGCCAGTGATAAGCGGTTTTAAGATGGTTATTTGTAATAATACTTCTATTCGGTCCTTCAGACAACTCTAACTGCTCGAGCTTATTTTTTATGATATTTGATCTATCTTTCAGACCGCTCGGTCTGTATATTTGAATATGCTTTATACTCTTCTCTCGTATGTTGATTGATGCCTGCGAATTATTTTATAAGCCGGGCGGCTTATTGTTTCTGTTGCTTTTTTAATTTGCCTGCTTGAATTGTACTTGTGATCTAATGTGGAAATGTACCCGCGCGGGTTGATTGGTCTAGCCGCGATTTGACCTTTGCTAAATGCAGATCACCCATTCTTATAAGTAGCGCCTTTTCAAAGGTTTTTCTACCAGAATCTCAAGATGGGAGTAAAGCGCCAACCGAAGCGACCTGCGAAAACCTCTGCTACCCGCTCCGAAGCCGCTCTAGCATTTCATTCGGCTGATCTCGAGGAATGCCATTTGACAAAGGCCGAATTGGATGAATTTGTTGAGAAGCATATGGTTGATAGTCCGCTGCTCGCGCGGCTTCCGCTCCGTGATGAGCGGATGAATTCTTCTGGCCCGAACCAAATCGCCATCCCAATCGATCATTTCGATTGCGGTTTTAAGTTTCCCATATCCATCGAGCTCGCCACGGTCTTCGACCACTATGGAGTTGTCCCCGGCCAAATCTCCCCTAACTCGATGGCCGGGATTTGCAGCTTTATTTCATACCTGCAGTCTGAGAGAGTCCGCTTCTCTATGGACCTTTTTAGAAAGATATTCTCGGTGCGGGCTATCCCAGACTCCGAGTCGAATGTGTTCAAAGGCCATCTCTACTTTGACTGCCGGTGGTTGAAGATGGTCAACCTTGCGAACAAGGTCACGACCTGGTCGGAGAGGTATTTGATTTTCGAAGGCCGACTCGGCCTACTGAACCCGAACCCGCAAGTGCGGCCGGAAGAGGCCTTTCAAAAGCGAGATCGAGAAGAAAACCTGCAAGCTTCTCCAGGATGAGCGGCTTAACGTAAGCTACTACGTTCCGCTGCTCGCCGAGTTAGAGAGTGTTCGGCCTGAAGATAGTAAGTTTTCCTTCAACCCGCTTCTGACTTCAACGTTGACTGCACGACCTCTTGTGCTGATTCTTCCCTTTTGTAGCTGAGGCCATTGTCCCTGCTAACAAGCCGGTCAGCCCGGCCGGTTTGATCTTAACCCAGACGGAGAAGAGAAAACAACAGGTCAGGAACAAGCCGTTGCTATCCGATGGGGAGGATTCGACCTCCTCAGGCGACTTCTCCGCCCTCCGTTCCTTCAGCAAGGTGAAGGACTTAAAAGGCCGTACGGTCTTGACCTGGCATCCGGACGGTGATAGCGTCCAGGTCTCTACTGCGCTTCCCCACTGGGCGAATGAGAAGTCGGGCCGGCATGCTGAGGCCGCCAGAATTGCCATGTTTGGCCGACGAAATTTCAGGCGATTGAGGAAGATCCCTGAGGAAGAGCTTGCCCGGGAGGCCGCGCGGGTTGGAGCTGAAAGCCTTATTACCAACGTCTTCATGGGGATGACCTTTAAAAGATTGATCAGAGCAAATGATCATCTAGAGAAGGAAATTGCCGAACTGAAGAAGGAAAACGTGCGGCTAAAGGAGGCCGAGTTGGTAAGTCATCACCTGGCTAGCCATCTTTCTGTTTTTTTTTTCCAAACCGTGCGGTTTCTTACCTTTACTCTTTCTTCGCAGGCAAAGTATGATAAGACCGATCCAGTCTATCAAGAAGAACTTTTCCCTCATGTTGCCGAGGGAATTGACAATGCTTTTAACCGCCTGCGAGAGCTTGGAGGGTTCGCAGCTGGTTTTGAGCATTTCACCTTTTCAGATGCCTACCCGACTTTGCAGAAGAAATTAGAGAAAATCAGGCGGAAACCCAAAGGGAAGAACAAAGTCGATGGGTCTAGCTCGGAGGAAAGTGACGACAAGGATGATGAAGCCGAAGAGCCCGTTGTGGCTAAAGTGGGAGAGAGCGGATCAGACTCCGAGTCCACCGACTCTGACGAAGGGAGCGGGCGGAAGTCGGACGAACTGAGCAGCTCATCTTCGTCGAGTAGCGAAGGCTATTCCCCCGATGTTTCGATTGGAGGCAGCGAACATTCAAGTGCTCCTGCATCTAAGAAGCTCAAGTCGGGTGACGAATAACTGTATTTTGTTTTTATTTCGAATGACCGACGGTTTGATTTTGTTAACCGTTCGGTTAGAACTTAATGTAAGAACATTTTGAAAATGAAATGAAATGGAAAGTTTTTACCTGTCTAGTTGTCTACTTTATGTGACTTACTTGTGATTGTTTGTGATCTCTTTCTACTTTGGATAATTGACTCTTCTAATCAAGCCGTGCGACTTAGTTTTAACCCAACCGGTCAGAACAATGATCTTTATGGAATTTCAGTTAAGTAAGCATTAGAAAAAACTTGTTCGCATAGCTTGTTTCTTCAATTCGGATCATGTGAACTTGATTCATCCTGAGAAAGTGGTAACTGTAATGTTTCGCTATGTAGTTGATACGGTTTGGATATATAATCGAGCGGACAGAAATCCAAGTTCTGCCTCATCTTATTTTGGATGCCTTGTAATAACCAGGAAATCGAACATAACCAAGCCGCGCGACTATTACTAGGTTCTACATACTTGCTTTCCAGGATAAAGAATGCCAAGTCATAAGAACAATCAACAGGTCGAGCGGTCAGCATTTTAACACGAACGACTTACAACTCGGATTGTTGACTTTATATACAGGATAAAGAATGCCAAGTCATAAGAACAATCAACAGGTCGAGCGGCCAACATTTTAACACGAGCGACTTACCACTCAGATTGTTGCAAGCCCTATCCCTGTGAATATAGTTGATAACAGGAAATTGTCATATCCAAGCCGCGCGATTATGACCCAGCTTTTTATTATTGCTTCACAAGATAGAATATCAAGTCATAAGAAGACCATTGGTAGGCCGCGCGATTAATATTTAACCTGAACGATTTATGTGACATATCATCGACTGATAAATCTGCGCGGACTATACATATTTTGAGCGACCTAGTAGCTTGATACTTGCAATGAGAATTATAATTGCCTGATTGTGAAGAGTCCGTTATTAATCGAACGGATTGAATTGAAATCCATAAAAAATGATAGGTTCATAAACCGAATGATGAGATCGACTGATCAGAATTATGCTTGATCCTTCGATATTTTCCTTGTGTCGTTCTATGATAACCTGTATATTCCAAATCGTGCGGTCTGAAGACCAGACCGCATGATATCTTTGATACCTGCTTATTCCAAACCGTCTGGTTTTAAAAACCAGACCGCATGATATTTTTGGTGTCCGCTTGTTTCAAACCGTCCGGATTAAACAACAAACCGACCGGTTTGTGATGCACCCATAAGAATCCTGTTTTTTCTCCCAAATGGTCTAGAGTGACCATATAGGATGAGATAATTTCCTGTAATGCAACAAGAGATGGCTACAGACTCAGATGACCAAGTGGGCAGGTGGGCCTAGGCGGCGAACATTTGTTGGAAATTGCATTCACAATTACCTTGATTTGTGAGAAGTCACCCTTAAACTAAGATTGAATTGCTTTTGTATTTGATATGCTTTTCTAGTATTGTCTTGCAGATTATCATGGGTAAGTGTAAGCCAATGTCAGGTCACAATGGGTCTGCAAACACAGTTTCATAGTATGTAATTCCTCATTTTATGAAACATGGTGATGACTCATATGTGATCTCTCTATTGAGATACACTTCATTTTCAAGACTATTGAAGACCTTGGAGTGCAGCTGCAGCAAGTGGTCTAGAAAAGAAAAGGAGCAAAAGAAAATAATTTCTCTATCTGGATGTCTCGAGAGATCAACCATGTCTCGAGAACTACTGGACCGAGAGATTTCCTTTGTCTCGAGAGATCCTGCTTTACTCGAGTCTGCAATCTTTTGATCTCTTAATCTCAGTTCTCGAGAGATAGATTTCTGATGTCTCGAGATATTTGGTATGTCTCGAGAGCTATTCCTTATGTCTCGAGAGATCCATTTTTCCCGAGACATTGGTCTGATGATTTCTCCTCCTTCTGTTCTCGAGAGTTACTCCTCATGTCTCGAGAAATCCCATTTGTCTCGAGACATCTGTCTAAATTTTGATATTCTCTGTTCTCTATTCTTGATGACCCGTGATCGCTCATTTCCGATCCTAACGACTTTCTTGAGAGCATTTAAGGCTGGTTTATACCTTAATTGCCATTCTATATATATAGGATTGGTTTTGGGGTTTCAAAAACAAGTTCTCTAATCGTTCAAGCCCTAATTCTCTTTCCCGATCTAGAAGAACGAGAAAAGCGCCGCCTCGCCGTCGCCTACGTTTGGAGATCGATCTTCTCATAGGATTTGTCGATTTCATTCAGGGAAGATTCGATTGATCCAAGGTCTGATTCTACAACCTCTATTGGATCGTTTCGGATTGCAAAGGTCAGATTTGAAGGATCTTAGTTCTTCCTCACTGTTCTCTAAAGCCATTCAAGAAGAAGGAAGAATACACCTCTATCTTTCAGATCTGGTATTGTTTTGTTCAAAACTTTTATCATCTTTGTAGGAGAGATTGTTCTCCGAGTTGTAGGAGTTGTAATCTCCGAGTTGTAGGAGTTGTTCTCCGAGTTGTAGGAGAGGTTGTTCTCCGAGGTGTAGGAGTTGTTTTCTCCGAGTTGTAAGAGAAGTTTTCTCTGAGTTTGTAGGAGTTTTGACTCCGAGACAGTAGGATCGTTCTTGATCCGAGTTTCAGAAAGTAGTCAAGTCTAGCTGTGGTGCTAGATTGGCGAGGCCGGCAGTGGAGTACCCAAGTACGGGGAACCACTATAAATTCCTGTGTTATCTGTGGCTGTAATTTCTTTTCTGTGCTGTGCTTTGCGTTTAATATTTTAATTCCGCAAAAGACGGAGAGTTCACCTATTCACCCCCCTCTAGGTGATTTAGGTAGGCAACTAGATACTTCAATTGGTATCAGAGGGTCGGTATTCGTTGCTAGGTTAACACCTTGAACAGGATCCATTCTTCTAGTTGCTAGCAAGCCATGGATAGAGTCCAGGAATCCTCTCTGAAATTGCCCATTTGCACCAAGGCCAACTTTCCTATGTGGAAGGAAAGAGTCCGTTTTTATATGGAAGCTGCAGATCCCAGAATCTTCCAAGTCGTGGAAGAAGGTCCGCATGTGCCTATGACTGCTTCGTCAACAAATCCTACTGTTCAGATACCTAAGAAAATGATGAATTTGAATAAGGATGAGATAGCTCTTGTCGCTCTTGACAAGAAGGCTAAGAACATAATTGCTAGTGCAGTGGACGATTCCATGTTGCAAAACTTAATCCACTGCAAATCAGCCAAAGAGATGTGGACATCCTTAATTGTTCTAATGGAAGGTACTGACGAGGTAAGAGAAGATAGACGGTCTCTACTTAATCAAGAGTACGAGGCGTTCAAGCAGAATAAGAAGGAGTGCATTGCTGATGCGTATGAAAGATTCTTCAAGATAGTCAATGGTTTGAGGAACTACGACAGGGAGTTCACAAACGGTGAACTAAATGACAAATTCTTGCGTTCCCTAACGAAAGACTGGGATAGCAAAATTGTTGCCATAAGAGAGTTTGGAAAACTGCCAAGTCTAGAACCTCAAAATCTGTTCGGGAAGCTGTTGTCTCATGAATTACAAATAAACATCCGAAAGTCTGAAGAGGATGTAAATCGAGCCTCAAGCAAAGAAAGAACCTTAGCTTTGAAGGCAGAGAACTCAAAGAAGAGCAAAGCAGTGATACCGATCAGAGAAAAGGAATCTGATATTGAAGAAGAATCGGAAGCCAGTTCCTCCTGTTCCGAACTGTCTGATGGGGAGTTCTCTTTAATTTCCCGACAATTTAAGAAACTGCTGAACAAACGAAGGCACATGAACAACAAGCCGTCTTCCTCGGATCATAAACATTCTCGTCGTGATGACGACTATCACAGGAAGGGCTCAAGCAATAATGGAAGGTATAAATCCAAACAGAACAAACATATTTCTTCTGACATTATTTGCTACTGTTGTAATAAGCCAGGGCACATGATTGCTGAGTGTCCCTACAAAAAGAAAGAAGGTGGAAGAAAAGAAGACAAGAAATCCACTCATGGAAAGAAGAAATCAGATAGAAGCTTTGTCGCTAAGAAAGCCAAAACTCTGAGCGACGGTGACTCCGATGAGTCGAGTGATGAAGAAGAAGCTTACTTCGGTCTAATGGCTATGTCTGATGATGAAGAAGCACCCCCGTTCACCGGAAAGGTAAATGATCACACTATTCTCTCTGATTCTGATTATGCTTCGGCTGAACAACAGGATAACTCCTTAGACGATGAATCTGAGCTCATGTCTCAATATACCAAAATGCTCCAAAGTTTTGACAAGTGCCGAAAGGTTGTCAAAACTCAGGGTAAGGAGATCATGGCTCTCAAGGAGATGGAATCTAACTTGAGAAAAGAAGTTGAAGAACTTTCTTCTCTCAAAGAGGAAGTCCAATCCTTGAAAGACAAGATCAAAAGCTCAGAAGAGACTCTTGCCCTGAGAGATCATTCGATAAATGTATTGGAGGAACAGCTTGCGGCTGAGAAGAAGCTGGTTGAAGCATTCTCTCAACCTAAAACTGTTCTGCCAATTATTGGTACTTTTACCACTAAGGCAAAAGGAAGCGGTATAGGGCATGAAGCTAGTACTAGCAATTCTTCAAAAAATACAATTGCTAAGAAAAATGGTTTGGTTGCTAAGAAAGCTACCGCCAAAGAAAAAGGGAAAGCTCATCAAGAGCCTGTAGCATTCAAGAGAGTCATATTCCCTACGAATGCTTATGATATGGAGAGTTCCTATGGTCATTTCACACGACCAATTCCTTTTTCACCTGTGAATGATCATAAGGAATGGGCTCCTCCCCGAAACTTTGGTGATAGTGCTTTTCAAGCACCCTATCAAGAGATTAATCGGAAAGGGTACGGTCCATTTGTTCATGGCCCGAGTGCTAAGGAAGCATCAAAAGTGAAGGTTGTTGCACCAAAGCCAAAGAAGACAGTACCACCTTGTGTGTGCTGCCCTCATGAGGCATCCTCATCTAGAAGGGCTGCTCCTGCAAGAGCTAACGCTCAAAAAGTAAAGCAGGAAAGTGTAAAAAGAAGGTACAACAGATTCAACTGTTGGTGCTGCGGCAGGATTGGTCACTTTGCCGTTGATTGTTGGTTTAATACAACGTATACTAGGAGACCACAAGTGAACGTTGCAAGACCGACCACTCGCAATGTTAACATTTATCGTGGTGCTCAACTGACAAGGGACCAAGGACCCAAATATGTTTGGGCTCCTAAGGCAAAATAATCTGTTTTTGCAGGTATGTCCAAAGGCCAACAAAAATCCTATCTGGTATTTGGACAGTGGATGCTCTCGGCATATGACCGGGACAAGAAGCCTTTTGCAAAACTACATTCCAGTTGCGAACGGTCCAAAAGTTATTTTTGGCAGTTCAGACAGAGGAATAACTAAAGGCTATGGTATGATTTCTAACGGTAATGTATCGTTTTCCGATGTAGCTTATGTGGAAGGATTACAACATAATCTGATAAGCATAAGTCAACTTTGTGATAAAGGATACATTGTTGATTTTCATAAAGATAAATGTTTGATAAAGTCAGCTGAAAATAATGAAACGATTTTATCAGGCATTCGCTGTAGAAATATATTTTGTTTAAATTTTTTTTGCATATCATCTTCTACACCCGTATGTCTTTTAGCTAAAGATAGTGCATCTCTTGTCGACCAATGGCATAAGAGATTAGCACATATAAATCTCAAAACTATAAATAAATTGTTTTCACAAAACTTGGTGCGCGATGCTCCTGATGTTAAGTGCATTAAAGATAGACCTTGTCATGCTTGTGTAAAAGGCAAGCAAACAAGAGCTACCTTCAAGAGCATTATTGGCAAAGATTCCACCAGGTGTTTATACCTGCTCCACATGGATTTGTTTGGTCCTTTGCAAATTAGGAGTTTAGGAGGAAAATCTTACACATTAGTTATTGTAGATGATTACTCTCGTTTTGCCTGGGTATTCTTTCTGAAACACAAGTCAGATACCTTTGACACTTTCACTAGTTTTGTCAGGCAAGTCCAGAATGAATTTAACTGTTCGGTGGTCAAAATCAGAAGTGACCATGGTACAGAATTTGAATCTAGAGCCATGACAGAATTCTGTGAAAGCCTCGGTATCTTTCATGAGTTCTCCTCTCCTCGAACTCCACAACAAAATGGAGTAGCTGAGAGAAAGAATAGAACACTCATTGAGGCTTGCAGAACCATGTTGAGTGACTCTTCACTACCTGAATACTTTTGGGCTGAAGCTGTCAACACTGCATGCCATGTGCAAAACAGAGCACTCATAAACAAAAACCATGAAAAGACTCCTTATGAACTTCTAAAGGACAAGAAACCAATCATCTCTTATTTTAGAATCTTTGGTAGTAAATGCTTTGTACTAAACAATGGAAAGCATTACAAAACTAAGTTCAGTGAAAAGAGCTTTGAAGGTATTTTTGTAGGCTATAGTAGCCATAGTAGGGCATATAGAGTTTTTAATAAGAAAACCCGGGTGGTAGAAGAATCTATTAACGTTGTATTTGATGAGACGAGCATGCTACAAGGCAGCTCTTCTAGCATTTCTTCTGTAGACACAGGTTCAAAGCTACAGGATTTAAGCTTGGATCAGCCAGTTGAAGGAAGTTCTCAACAGTTCATCAAGATTCCCCCAACAACTACCTATGAACAAGATAATCCTGATGAAGAGCCAATCCAAGTGGAGGAAGATACTCCAACTGTAGAAGAAACTCCTATTGGTCAAAATCATGCAAGGAACCTCGGGCTACGACACTTGAGGGATCATCCAGTTGATCAGATCATAGGAGATCCTCATGAAGGAATAAGAACAAGACGAGGTACCATTAACGAAAATATGCACCTAAGTTTTCTTTCGCAGGTTGAACCAAAGAAATTTCAAGAGGCAAATGAAGATCCATCTTGGATAATCGCTATGGAAGAAGAATTAAACCAGTTCAAACGCTGCAAGGTTTGGACACTTGTTCCAAAACCCAAAGACAAGAATGTCATTGGAACAAAGTGGGTGTATAGAAACAAGCTGGATGAAGAAGGAACAATTATAAAGAACAAAGCCAGACTTGTAGCTAAGGGATACAGACAAGAGGAAGGTATCGACTTCGATCAGACGTACGCTCCAGTAGCAAGGCTCGAAGCGATCAGACTCTTCCTTGCTTATGCTGCTTTCAAGGGTTTCACCGTATATCAGATGGATGTCAAGTCCGCTTTCCTAAACGGAGACATCAAAGAGGAAGTATACGTTGAACAACCCCCAGGTTTTGTTAATCCTGATCATCCCAATCATGTTTATTTATTACAAAAAGCTTTATATGGTTTGAAACAAGCTCCTCGAGCTTGGTACGAGACGCTGTCTAACTTTCTTCTTGAGAACAAGTTCACAAGAGGAAAGATAGATAAAACATTATTTCTTAGGGAAGTAAAAGGCAAGATTTTGCTAGTGCAAATCTATGTCGATGACATCATATTTGGCTCTACGGATAATAACCTTTGCAAAAAGTTTTCTAAACTTATGCAAGGGAAATTTGAAATGAGCAGTATGGGTGAGCTGAAATATTTCTTAGGACTTCAAGTGAAGCAGTCAGAAGATGGAATCTTCATCTCTCAGACAAAGTTCACTAAGGAGTTGATTAAGAAATTTGGAATGGAGAGTGCAACCTCTATGAGGACTCCAATGAGCTCAGCTATGTCTCTGGACAAGGATGAAAAAGGGAAACCTTTTGATGAAACCAAGTACAGAAGCATAATTGGCTCTTTGCTCTATCTTACTGCCAGTAGACCTGATATAATGTTCTCTACATGTGTATGCGCTAGATATCAGGTGAACTCTAAGGAATCCCACTATACTGCTGCGAAGCGGATTTTGAGATACCTTAAAGGCACACCAAATCTTGGCTTATGGTACCCAAGAAGTAATGATATCGAACTAATTGGTTTTTCAGATGCAGATTTTGCAGGTAGCAAAGACGACAGGAAAAGCACTTCCGGGACATGTCAATTCCTCGGAAGGAGACTTATTTCCTGGAGTAGCAAGAAGCAGAATTGTGTCGCAATTTCAACCGCCGAGTCGGAATACATTTCTGCTGGCAGTTGTTGCGCACAACTTCTATGGATAAGGAATCAACTTCAAGACTACAACATGAAGATCAAAGATATTCCCATGTTTTGCAACTCTTCCAGTGCAATTGCTATCGCAAACAATCCAGTCTCTCACAGTCGGACAAAGCACATCGAGCTTCGATATCACTTTATCCGGGAGCATGTGGAGAAGGGTGACATAAGTCTGAGATATGTCCCCACGAATAAGCAAGTTGCAGATATCTTCACGAAGCCGCTGGATGAGACTAAGTTCTCTTTCTTCAAGACGGAACTTGGAATGCTCAACATGGAGTAATGTTCATTCAAGCAAATCATGAAGACTTGGAGATTTCAAGACTCAAAACCTGTTCCTGGACAATTTCAAGTTGATGTCTCGAGAACTATAGATTGTCTCGAGAACTACAAGGTCTCTCGACAACTCTGTCACTTCAAGATCTCGAAACAAACCTAAAGGACTTCTGGGAGTTTTCGAGACATGACAAGTCTCTCGAGACATAGTCAGAACTCGGGAAATGGTAATGTCTCGAGACTTAATCTATCTCTCGAGACATCAGGACAAGTCAAACCGCGCAGAGTTTCCAGAGTTCTCGAGACATAGCCGATGTCTCGAGACATAGGTCTGCTTTAAAACTATTCCGGAACTCAGGTATGTTCCGTTTTTCCTATTTTTTTTAAAAATGTCACCTAAAACATCAAATCAAGGTCATATATATATACATCCTATCAGAAACTTGGTGTTCACTAAACCTTCGACCCCGAGACCTCGACCCTTCGACTTCCTCTCGAGCGGCGACTGGACGACTTCGTGGTTCTCGGAAGTGGATCGTCTCCCCTGTTCTTCTCCTCCTCTCAAATCCTTCGATGGCTCCCTCCTCAAATCCCAAGATCGGAGTTGGCAATGAGGTTGTTCGCTCGGGTATTGCCGACTTATCCGAGGACTTCCAGAATCTCTTCTGTATGCTTGATGCCGCCGGTTTGGAATTTGTTCTTGAGCACCCATGCCGTATTCTGTTTGATGAGGTTGAAGAATTCTTCAACAATGCAAAGGCTATCAAGGACGGAAGGATGTTGGTCTCTTTCGTAAAAGGGATCAAAATCAAGATGTCTCCCAAGACCATTGTGAAACATTTGCACCTCACTAAAGTTGATTTTGAAGAAGAGTTAAGTGACAGTGATTGGTTGAGAACAGCTCGATACTGTGGTCTGGACTCAGACTTTTCTGCTGTTAAAAGGAGCAAGATGAATGATGCAGGCAAGCTCTTGGTGGATATAATTCTAAAAGTTCTCTTTTGCAAGCAAGGCACACAGGGGCATGTATCTGAAGAGACCTTTCTTCTGATGGTTGGAATAGTCACTGGGAAGAAGAGAGATTGGGCCTCAATCTTGTTCTCCAACATCAAGGCCTCAATCAGCTCTCCAAAGTTTGCAAGGATCATCACTCTGTTTCTGAATCAGTTCAATTCTGCCATTTTTGACATGTCCAAAGGTGCAGTTATTCATCACCTCAAGAAGATCGATGTCGTCACCATGCAGAGATGGGACATTCGGATCCAGAAGCCGGGAGTGGCTAGTGCAGTTTCTGAGGGGGAGCCTCAGCAGTCTGCAAAAGCTGATATTCCCTCTGAAGGCCAGGTACCTGTAGTACCCTCATTTCCCCTTCCTCCTCAGATTAGACCTAAAGCCTCAGGCAGAGCTAAGCTGCCAATCTGTTCAAAGACCAAAGGTCAGCCCTCCTCAGCTCCAGAAGTTTCCATTCCTCCATCAGATCCAGCAGTTCCATCAGTTCCATCCGATAATATTCCTTCACCATCTCAAACTCCCATTACAGTTTCAGTTCCACCACCTCCATCTCCTCCTCCTCCTTCAGTTACTGAAGAAGAAGCCTCCTTGGCAAATGAGGCAGTGGCAGCTGTTCTCATGGATATTCAAAAAGAACCCTCTGATGTGCACAGTCCCAGTGGCCAGCAGGCAGGGTCTGGTGCTGATTTTGCTTTCAATCAAGATGATGATGTTGATTCAGTACATGTTTCAACACCTTCCCCAGTACATGTTGAGGGGGAGTCAGAGATTGATACAACCAAGCATGCTCCGGATGAGCTAGGTTGTGAAGACGGTAAGGTAGCACCTTCTTGTGAAATTGAAGACATTCCTGATGATGAAGAAGCTCCAGTAGATATTCATATTGCTGCTCCTACTGCTCCTCTACCATCCTTTCACTCTTCTCCTCCAGTACATGATGCAGGTTCCCTTCTGGGACAAATAGAGGCTATGCTAAAAAGGCAAAGTGAACAGTTTGAACACTCCTTGACGACTGTCCACAGGAGGATTGCTTCAGTGGAAAGTGAGCTTGGTCGGGAGCTAGCCAAGATCAAGACAAATTATGAACATCTTTCAGATTTGATGTGCCATGGAAGCAAGTCAGTGGAGCATGCAACTGCCGGTGTAGGCACTGTGCTGAAGCAGACTGTAATCATAACCCAACTTCAACAAACTATGCTGAATGATGCTGAAGCCAACACTTTCAAAGTTGTTGATGAAGTGGGCAAGTTTAAAGATGATACTCTCCAAACCCTATCTGTAGAAGTCAGAAAGGGGGAGGAAAATATAGTAGCTCAAATGACAGATTTGGTTGAAAGCTCAGTATCTGCTCTTCAAAGCTCATGGAATTCTCAGTTTGAGCAGTTCTCTACCAGGATGTTGAAGCAAGTTGCTGATATTAATGCTTATTCATTCAAAACAGCAACGTGGCTGCATAATCAGATCTTCCCTGAGTTGGAAATTGATCCTAATGTTCCTGTTCCTCAGTTCTCTCCTAGACCAGAAGATTTTGTTGGCAAGGCTCCTTCTGTTGCAGATCAGTCAGATAGGACTGGGTCTAAAAGAAAAAGAAATTATGGTGAGGGTCCCTCTGCTACTAGATCTGTTCCCTCCTCCAGTTCTGCAGGTTCTTACAAGGCTAAGGTTGAGAAAAGTTTTCCAGAACTCTGGAGCCCAGTCTCAAAAGATATTATTCTTGAATCCTATAAGTTAGTCCATGAAGGTAAATTGAACAGATCTGAATGCTACAGCTCTCAAGAATGGGAAAAACATGAGACAGCTCAAAGGAAGCGAAGGATTCATTTCAGAGCTTTTGGTTATAATAATGCTGATGCTCCGGAACCCCCTCCGTTTTACCATCCCAAGCCTCATGCTTATTTCTCCAGACAAGAAGAAAAGATGAAAAGACGATCTTGAAGGATGATAATGATGATTCTGTGAAGACATATTTTGGTTTCATTCTGATTTAGTGAACATCAACTCTTCTGAACAATTCAAATTTAGATATATATATATATATATATATATATATATATATATATATATATTTGATGTTTTGATGTTCTTTACTTTTTCATTTCTATATCTTTGTGTAGTGTAGCATATTTA
Source organism: Dactylorhiza incarnata (assembly GCA_033032865.1). NCBI lineage: Eukaryota > Viridiplantae > Streptophyta > Magnoliopsida > Asparagales > Orchidaceae > Dactylorhiza > Dactylorhiza incarnata. Next base: position 14,261,408 of record JAWHQI010000029.1, read on the forward strand.
TTCTTTAACTGCTGTAATTCAACTTAGTGTACAGGGTTCTGACTTCTACAAATAGGGGGAGATTGTTGGAAATTGCATTCACAATTACCTTGATTTGTGAGAAGTCACCCTTAAACTAAGATTGAATTGCTTTTGTATTTGATATGCTTTTCTAGTATTGTCTTGCAGATTATCATGGGTAAGTGTAAGCCAATGTCAGGTCACAATGGGTCTGCAAACACAGTTTCATAGTATGTAATTCCTCATTTTATGAAACATGGTGATGACTCATATGTGATCTCTCTATTGAGATACACTTCATTTTCAAGACTATTGAAGACCTTGGAGTGCAGCTGCAGCAAGTGGTCTAGAAAAGAAAAGGAGCAAAAGAAAATAATTTCTCTATCTGGATGTCTCGAGAGATCAACCATGTCTCGAGAACTACTGGACCGAGAGATTTCCTTTGTCTCGAGAGATCCTGCTTTACTCGAGTCTGCAATCTTTTGATCTCTTAATCTCAGTTCTCGAGAGATAGATTTCTGATGTCTCGAGATATTTGGTATGTCTCGAGAGCTATTCCTTATGTCTCGAGAGATCCATTTTTCCCGAGACATTGGTCTGATGATTTCTCCTCCTTCTGTTCTCGAGAGTTACTCCTCATGTCTCGAGAAATCCCATTTGTCTCGAGACATCTGTCTAAAATTTGATATTCTCTGTTCTCTGTTCTTGACGACCCGTGATCGCTCATTTCCGATCCTAACGACTTTCTTGAGAGCATTTAAGGCTGGTTTATACCTTAATTGCCATTCTATATATATAGGATTGGTTTTGGGGTTTCAAAAACAAGTTCTCTAATCGTTCAAGCCCTAATTCTCTTTCCCGATCTAGAAGAACGAGAAAAGCGCCGCCTCGCCGTCGCCTACGTTTGGAGATCGATCTTCTCATAGGATTTGTCGATTTCATTCAGGGAAGATTCGATTGATCCAAGGTCTGATTCTACAACCTCTATTGGATCGTTTCGGATTGCAAAGGTCAGATTTGAAGGATCTTAGTTCTTCCTCACTGTTCTCTAAAGCCATTCAAGAAGAAGGAAGAATACACCTCTATCTTTCAGATCTGGTATTGTTTTGTTCAAAACTTTTATCATCTTTGTAGGAGAGATTGTTCTCCGAGTTGTAGGAGTTGTAATCTCCGAGTTGTAGGAGTTGTTCTCCGAGTTGTAGGAGAGGTTGTTCTCCGAGGTGTAGGAGTTGTTTTCTCCGAGTTGTAAGAGAAGTTTTCTCTGAGTTTGTAGGAGTTTTGACTCCGAGACAGTAGGATCGTTCTTGATCCGAGTTTCAGAAAGTAGTCAAGTCTAGCTGTGGTGCTAGATTGGCGAGGCCGGCAGTGGAGTACCCAAGTACGGGGAACCACTATAAATTCCTGTGTTATCTGTGGCTGTAATTTCTTTTCTGTGCTGTGCTTTGCGTTTAATATTTTAATTCCGCAAAAGACGGAGAGTTCACCTATTCACCCCCCTCTAGGTGATTTAGGTAGGCAACTAGATACTTCAACATTGCTTTCCTCAAGTGGTCATAAGAGCTGCAGAAATAAAGAAAAAGATAAGTACAGACCCAGATGACCAAGTGGGCAGGTGGGCCTAGGCGGCGAACATTGCTTTCCTCAAGTGGTCATAAGGGTTGTAAGAGACTCAACAGCTCTCTTGCCTAGGGCTACAAGCTGAGTTGATCAATTGGGCAGGTGGGCCTAGGCGGCGAACATTGCTTTCCTCAGAGAGATCAACTCAGTTGTGGGTCCCGCTTAGGCATCGCTTGAGAGTACCTAGGAGTATTCGATGGTCACAGACTAGGATGATCAGTTGGGCAGGTGTGGTTATGTCGCGAAGGCTATACCGACATTGCTTTCCTCAGAAAGATCATCAAATCTGTAACTATATCCCTCTCGGGGTATGATAGAGCCAACATTCACCCGGACCTCCCTTGATGCAGGGGTGTGTTGGATATCAGCCCGGATCCAAGGTTCCGAAGACCACCGCACGGGAATTGGCAAGCTACCACTACATGTGTGCGAAAACTCCCCGCTGCACATGATCTTCGTGGTTTTACGCTAATGACTACAATCCGAGGGGGTTCGAGCAGAACTTGGCGATGTCTCCGCAGTTCAGTGAGGTTGATATATAAGAAAGTGTAAGGAAACATCAGACATGGAGAAGTGTCAGTATAGGGCTTCTCATTAAAATATCCAAAGAATGCAAGAAAGTAAAAAGGACATTTTTAAGGATAGAACCATTTGAGATCGTCACCGCTCCAGGTGCATGAGAAGTCTTCTCCTTCACTCATTTGGAGGCGGTAAGCCCCACTTTTTAGTACTTCCTTGATGATGAAAGGTCCAGCCCAATTAGGATTCAACGTCCCAACGTTGCCTGCTCTGGCTGCTGCATCAACTTTCTTTAGCACAACGTCTCCGACTGCAAAATGTTTTACCCTAACATTCTTGTCAAAGTACTTCGCCATTCTCCTTTTAACTTCTTCTTGTCTGATGGTTGCCTCATCCTGAAGCTCTTCGATCAGATCCAGACTATACGTGACAGCCTCATCATTTTCATCTATCCATGCTTCTCCTCCCTCCTTTGCATATACAACTCTTGGAGTGAACACCTCAAATTCTATAGGAACAACAGCTTCCGAGCCATAGGATAATTTGAATGGTGTCTCCCCCGTAGCTGAAGATGGAGTGGTACGAAGAGTCCAAAGGATGGAAGGAAGTTGTTCTGCCCAATTTCCTCTTTGATTCAAGACCCTCTTCATCAGAAGTTGCTGGATCTGCCGATTTGCTGCTTCTACTTGACCATTTGTCCTTGTATGATGCACCGAAGCAAACCGAAGATCAATTCCCACCTGATGGCAAAAGTGTATCATCTCCGGATTGTTAAATTGCGGACCATTGTCAGTGACGATTGCTAGCAGAATTCCATGCCGACAGACTATCTCTCCCCATATGAAGTTCCTGATAATTTGAGTTGTAGTTCTTGCTAATGCCTTTGCCTCAATCCACTTGCTAAAGTAGTCAATCATAACAATGATAAAGCGACGCTGGCCACTAGCTACTGGGAAGGGTCCGATAAGATCCATCCCCCAAACTGCAACGGGCCATGGTGCAGTTATTAATCTGAGCGACTGAGCAGGCAAATGCTGAAGAGGAGCGAACTTTTGACACTGAACACATCGCATGGAGAATGCTTCAGCATCCTTCCTCATGGTTGGCCAGAAATATCCCTGCCTTAAGATTCTCTTCTCCAGAGTCTTTGCTCCTGAATGGCTACCACACTCCCCGAAATGAACTTCTTGAAGTATGGTTGGGATTTCTCCCTCGGAAGCACATCATGCTGAGGGAGAGATCAAAGTCTTCCTGTAGAGAACTCCTGCTATCAGATAATAGTATGCCGCTTTACTTCTGAATCTTCTTCTATCTTTGATGGAATGATGGAACTCTCCTTTTGACAGAAACAGCTCGTAAGGATCCTTCCACGAAGAATTATGATCAATTTGCATGAGTTCCGCTTCATCTGTTGCTGGATGAAAAAGTTCAGAGGTCACTCCCCCGGATGGAAGACCGAACTTTGACAATTCATCTGCTTCCTCGTTTTGCGTTCTTGGAATATGCTCGATGATGAATGACATGAATCTTCGGTTTCCTTTTTGGCTAATAGCAGATATTTCCTCAGAATTGGCTCCCTTGTCTCATAATTCCCCAAGACCTGAGAGGCCATTACCAATGAATCAGTTCTAACATGTGCATGTTCTATCCCCAGCTCTTTTGCAAGTCTCAGCCCAGCCAAAAGTGCTTCATATTCTGCCTGGTTGTTTGTAACTGGAAAGAAGAATTTGATAGCTTGTTCCAGCCTGATGCCATTTGGACTGATTAAAACTACTCCGGCTCCCGCGGAGTTTTTGCCAGAAGCCCCATCCACATAGATGACCCAAGCTAAAGGAGATTGCACCACCTGTTCGGAACTAGGTTCTGCTGTATCCACCAAGAAGTCTGCCAAGATTTGTGCTTTGATTGCTGTTCGAGGGATGTATGATATTTCAAATTCACTTATTTTGATAGCCCATTTAGCCAACCTCCCTGAATGGTCTGGCTTTTCAAGAATATTTCTTAAAGGATGATCTGTAATCACTTGGACGGGATGAGCTTGGAAATAAGGACGAAGCCTTCGTGAAGACATAACCAAGGCCAAGGCCAGTTTCTCCAAGATTGAATATCTGGTTTCCGCATCTTTGAGAATGTGGCTAACATAATATATTGGAAACTGCCTCTTCTTTTCCTCCGGAACGAGGACAGAGCTTACCGCATCTGGGCCGACTCCCAAATATAAGAATAATATTTCCCCCTCACGGGGACTTTGGAGTAGCGGAGTTGAAGTCAACTGTACTTTTAGCTGCTCGAAAGCCCTGTTGCACTCCTCGCTCCATTCAAACTTCGATCCTCCCCGCAGTATTTTAAAGAATGGGGCACTTTTGTCCCCGGATTTGGAGATAAACCTGCTTAATCCTGCCAATCTTCCTCCAAGCTGCTGAACTTCCTTGGTATTTCGAGGAGGGGTCATATCAAGGATGGCCTTCACCTTATCTGGATTCGGTGCAAGGCCATCGAGGGTTAAGAGATGCCTGAGAAACTTTCCTTTGTTTGCCCCAAACACACATTTCAATGGGTTTAATTTTAACTTGAACCTTCGTAGAGTAGCGAACGTCTCTACGAGATCTTTCAAGTGTAATGAAAATGTTTTACTTTTCAGAAGGAGATCATCAACGTAAACTTCGAGGTTTCTGCCTTTTTGATGCTTAAAGATGGTATCCATCATTCTTTGATATGTTGCGCCCGTATTTTTAAGACTGAAGGGCATTACGAGATAGCAGTGTTACCCATCGTTTGTGATAAATGAGGTGTGCGGGATATCAGGTTTGTGCATTTTAATTTGATGGTACCCAGAGAAGGCATGGAGAAAACTCATAAAGTCATACCCAACCGTGGAATCAACTAAGACATCTATCCGAGGCAGAGGGTAGCAATCTTTGAGACACGCTTTATTAAGTTTGGTGAAGTCTACGCACATGCGTCACTTCCCACCAGATTTCTTAACCATTACAACATTTGACATCCACGTGGGATATTGAATTTCAGAAATAAAGCCTGCTTTCAGGAGTTTGGCAACCTCCTCTCTGATAGGCAATGCCAGCTTGGTTGCTACTTCTCTCTTCTTTTGCTGGACGGGCTTGAACTCGGGAGATACGTTCAGATGATGACAAGCCACGTCCGGATCTACTCCTGGCATATCCTCCGCTGACCAGGCGAAGACATCCAGGTTCTCCAAAAGGCAGGAGATCAGCTCCACTTTCTCCTCCTCTAGCAACTCAGCATTGATGACCAGCTTCTTTTCTTCCCCTTCAGCAATAGGGATCTCTTGGGTCGCCTGGGCAGGTTCCAGGTGAGCCCCTTCTAGATCTTTTCCTTCCATAGCAGCCCTTGAGGATTCAGCAATCTCCAAAACTTCAGCCACGGCCTCGGGAAGTGAAACGTCGGTGATCATGTTGACAGTTTGGAAATAGCACTCCCGAGCCACCTTTGGGTTACTTCTAACCCGATACTGCCTTCCCTCAGCATCAAACTTAAGAGCGAGGTGGAAAGTAGACACCAGTGCCCGGTATGCATTAAGAATCGGCCTCCCGAAGATGGCGCAGTAGTTACTTGGGGCATCCACCACCACGAAGTTGATCAGTTTTATCACTCCTCCAAGAGAGACCAGGAGCTTTACTGAACCCTCCACTTCTTTCTTCTCCCCAGAAAAATCGTAGAGGGGCCCGTCGGTTGAAAGTAGAGGCTTTCCAGTTTTCAAGGCTTCGAAGGTTGGGCGGAAAAGGAGATTGACAGAGCTACCTGTGTCAATCAAGATCTTGTGAACTGTATAATTTTCGATGGCGGCTTTGATGACCACCCCATCGTCGAAAGGATTGGCATTGGGGGGGAAGGTCATCCTGACCAAAGGTGACAATAGTGCTTTCGGGGGGAGAAGTTGTAGTGGCTGCTACTTCCTGCTTCAGAACTCTCGTGATGCTGGATTTGCGAGATGACTCTGCTCCAGCCCCTCCATGGATACAATAGATGTCCCCCAAGGGGCCTACATCATTGACTTCGATGCATTCGGCGGAAGGATGGATGTCTCCATAGAATCTGGCGTCTTCGACGTCGGCGCATTCCCAGGTTACTTCCACGGTTTCTTTCTCTTTTTTCTTCTCAGCTGCTGGCTCAGCAGTTGAGTCTTTCCGAACTAGGCCCCGGAGCTTTCCTTCTCCCAGGAGCCTCTCTATCAGCAAGCGAAGGGCCCGATAGTCTTCGGTCAGATGCCCTCCCTCTTTATGGTATTCACAGTAAAGGTTCGGATTTCGATTCCGAACATCCAACCTCAGAGGAGCAGGCCTTTTGAAATCTGGCATTTTCTGCAGGATCTGGACCACTTCATCCATGGTAACATTTAGGGGAGTGAATGACTCTTGCGAGTCATCATATTGAGTGGATGGAATGACTGGAGGTGGCTGTGCGGTATACTGTGGCAGGTATACCGGCATGATTTGTGGAAGAGGAATGGATGGAGCGGGAGCGATGGCCAACAGCGGTTTCTGATCCTGAAACCGTTGATGGCCAATAAAGGGTTGCTTGTTTTTGTAGTTTCTTCCCCTCTGGGAACGGGGTTCGAAGTGGGACTGATTTGATGGTGGATGGTGAAAGGACGGATTGGACTGCTCCTTATCACTTATCAGCTTTGCGACATAGCCTGGGTTGCTCTTTTCTCCTCTAATGAACATATTTGCCAAACTTATCATTTCCTGATAAGTCCTGGGCTCCCTTATATTTGCTTCAAATTTTAGGGGGCCCTCTCTCAAGCCATGGATGAGGGAAACCCTATACAGCTCTGGATCCACATTTTGGACTTCCATGATCTCCTTCTGGAAGCGGTCTACGAAACGGGCCCACGTTTCGTCTTCCCACTGCTTTATATCGAAAAATGCCGCCGGGCCACTTTTCCTCTTCCTTGAGGTGGATAATCTCAGCAAGAACTCCCTTCGTAGCTCTGCAAAACAACTGATCGATCTGGGATGCAGCCCATAAAACCACTCCCTTGCTTGTCCTTCAAAGGAGGTCACAAGGAGTTTGCACTTAGTCGCATCAGTTAAGGTCCTAAGAGCGATGGCTGATTCAAAGGCTTGTAGATGAACAGTGGGATCAGTCTCCCCACTGAAAGCTGGCAGACGAGGCTCTTTGAAATTATTAGGGGATGGCTCCCCCCGGACTTCGTCCACGAAGGGAGAAGTTTCTTCCATATCTTCATATAGAGGAGCAGGGTAGTAAGCCGCCGAAGCCGCGGCTACTCGCGGACAAGCCGCCTAGTCAGAGGACCGGGCAGCAGCTTCTGGCGGGTAGAAAGGGTGAGCAGCGGCCTCAGGCGGATATGACAGGAGGATTGCTCCTTCTGGCGGATAGGACAGGCGGGCTGTATGAGAAGCCGCCCCCTGAAAATCGAGGACTCGAGTCGGCATGCTATGCGCGGCTTCCTGGTAGAAGTTTTGCCTGGCCACAAAACCTTCTTGCTAGGGTTGGAGGTTGGCGGCTTGTGGTAGCGGGTAAGGTGGAGGCGGAGGAGGAACCGGAGCCACCGCCTGATTAACTGCGGTTTGCTTTGGAACTAACTGATCGGTTAATAGGGCCAAAGTCTGAGTGATTGCGTCCAACCGCTGATCAGTCGCCCTCTGAGCCTGCTCGGCTTCTCTTCTGGATTGCACCAAGGCTTCCCACAAAGAGTCCTCACTGTGATCGGAGCGGTCTCCAAGGGGAAACTGGCGGTCTGACATTATGGCAAGGAGGATTTCACCGACAATCCGCGATCTGAAGGTCGCGTGTTTTTGTTGAGTCCGAAATCGCACCTCCGAAGGAAATCGGAGGTTGCGGACTGCCGGTTACTTTTTAGGAGGAGAAAACGAGACCGCTAGTAGCGGTCAAGGCCAGACTTCGCCCGTCACGGTGAATGCCACTCCTGTGATGGGCTTTCCTTTGATTAAGAAGAAGCGGTTACAGCGGGTTACAAGTGCTGGAAAGCAGAAGCCGGTCGGTCAGACAGTCCGCAAGACGGGAAACTCGAGACTGCAGTTCAAACAAGTGAGCTCCTGGATTCGAGTGTGCGTGCCTTGGGAATGGTGCCGCTCCCCTATTTATAGGCTTGGGGGCCTGCCCGAACGGGCAGGGATAAGATAACCGCCTGCCCGGGTACAGGAGAATCGGGCAGGCGGTGACGGGATACAAAGAGGAGGAAAGAAAGAAGCCGCGCGGCTTGCCGGCTTGCGCTTGCGGTCTATCCCGTAGATGGGCTGGAGATGCTGCGGACAAGGCGATGAGGTCACCCGAGCGGTCTCCGACTTGACACCGCGGCTTGTCTTCTTGGACTTGATCCTTGCCGGGCTTCATGGCACAATCCGGGCAGGCTCTAACTTGAGACCGTAGCTTGCCCGTGAAAACGTGGCCTGTTGCCCAGACTTGAGCTTTTGTCAGCCTTCAAGATGCAACCCGAGCGGTTTCCAACTTGAGACCGCGGATTGCCTTCTGGACCCGGACCCTGATAGCTTTCATGGCACAACCCGGGCGGTCTCCGACTTGAGACCGCGGTCTTCCGTTTTGGTGATCTTCAACCTTTGGAGGCGACCTGAATGCTCGAACCGCCCGGTCTGTATGGGTGGATGTTGGTGGACCTCATAAAACCTGAACCGGGTGACTTGTATCCACAGACCTCCCGGTCTGTGAATAATCACTATTCGGAAGCGGTCTTCTGGGTAAACAGCACAAGTTTTACCCATTCCAGTTCTTTTAGTTGTCGATATATAGCCGGTTGCAGCGGTAATGCGAAATTTAGCTCCAAATTACACCTAAACTTCTAACAGCCATATCTTTTGATTTGTATGTTTGATTGTTGCCCACAACACCTTTACGGAATATGCTCGGAGGCATACATCTAATGGAGCACAATTTCAAACCATTCCAACTCATTTTTAAGGTCAATATACAACCGGTTGCAATGATAATGAGGGATTTTGCTCCTCTTGACACATAAACTATAGCAGCCATAACTTTTGATCTGGTTGTCCGATTTTTGCGCACAACACCTTTTTGGAATTAGCTCGGAGCCCTACATCCAATGGAGAGCAAATTTTACCCATTCTAGTTTGTTTAGTGGTCAATATACAGCCGGGTTGGTAATAAGGTATTTAGCTCGAAAGGAGACCTAAACTTCAAACATCCGTAACATTTGATCCGGTTGTCAGATTTTCACCCACAATACCTTTTCATAATTAGATAGGAGCCCTAAATCCAATGGAGAACAATTTTAACCCATTCAAGCTCGTTTAGAGGTCAATATACAGTGGGTTCTACTGGTAATGCGAGATTTAGCTCCAAATGACACATAAATTTCAAAATGAAAGAATTTTTGATGTGGTTTGTAGCGAAAGTGAGAGATTTAGCTCCAAATTGTTTACCCGAAAGACCGCTTCCGAGTAGCCCTTCTCCCAGACTGGGCGGCCTAAGGATGAAGGTCTCCCGGTTCAGGTTCAGCAAAGGTCCGTCAGAACCAACCAGCACAAAACCGGGCGGTTTGACATGATTCAGACCGCCTCCAAAGACTAAAGTTCACCAAGGACAGGCCTCCAAAGGCAAGCCGCGGTCTCAGGTCGGAGACCGCCCGGGTTGCACCATGAAGACCAACCAAGGTCCAGTCCCAGAGGCAAGCCGTGGTCTCAAGTTGGAGACCGTCCGGGTTGTACCATCGCCTTGGTCACAGCATCTTCAACCCAGGCCAAAAGACAGACCGGGAGCGCAAGCCGCCAAGCCGCGCGCGGCTTCTTTCTTTTCTCCTTTTTGTATCCCTTCACCGCCTGCCCATTTCTCCTATACCCGGACAGGCGGTTATTTTATCCCTGCCCATTCGGGCAGGCCCCCAAGCCTATAAATAGGGGGCGGCACCGTTCCCAAGACACGCACACTCGAATCCTGGAGCTCGCTTGTTTGAGCTGCGGTCTCGAGTTTCCCGTCTTGCGACCTGTCTGACCCACCGGCTTCTGCTTTCCTGCACTTTATAACCCGCTGTAACCGCTTCATCTTAATCAAAGGAAAGCCCATCACAGGAGTGGCATTCGCCGTGACGGGCGAAGTCTGGCCTTGACCGCTGCCAGCGGTCTCGTTTTCTCTACCTAAAAAGTAACCAACAACTCGCAGCCTCTGATTTCCTTCGGAGGTGCGATTTCGGACTCAACAGAAACACGCGACCTTCAAAGCGCAGATTGTCGGTGAAAGATCATTACCATAATGTCAGACCACCAGTTCCCCCTTGGAGACCTCTCCGACCACAGTGAAGATTCCCTGTGGAGGGCTTTGGAACAATCAAAACGAGAAGCCGAGCGGGCTCAGAAAGCCACTGACCAGCGTCTCGACGCAATCAATCAGGCTTTAGCAGTACTAACTGAGCGGTTAGCCCCACAACAGACTGTGGTCAACCAGGCGGTTACTTCGGTCCCTCCTCCACCCCCTCCTTATCCGCTACCTCAGATCACCAACTTCCCGCCACTACAAGAAGGTTTTGCGGCTAGGCAAAACTTTTACCAGGAAGCCGCGCACAGCATGCCGGCTCGAGTCCTCGATTTCTAAGGGGCGGCTTCTCACGCAGCCCGCCTGTCCTATCCGCCAGAAGGAGTAGCTCGCTACTCCTATCCGTGTGAGGCCGCTGCTCACCCTTCCTACCCGCCAGAAGCCGCTGTCCGCTCCTCCTATCAAGTGGCTCATCCGCGAGTAGTTGCAGCTCAGGCGGCTTACTATTCAGCTCCCCTGTATGAAGATATTGAGGAAACTTCTCCCTTCATGGACGAAGTCCGGGGGGAGCCCGCCCCAAATAATTTCAGAGAGCCTCGTCTGCCGACTTTCAATGGAGAAACTGACCCCACAGTCCATCTACAGGCCTTCGAGTCGGCCACTGCATTGAGGACACTCTCGGATGCGACCAAGTGCAAACTCCTTGTGAAATCCTTCGAAGGACAAGCAAGGGAGTGGTTTTACGGGCTGCACCCCAGGTCAATCAGTTGTTTTGCTGAGCTACGCAGAGAATTTCTACTGAGATTCTCTACCTCGAGAAAAAGGAAAAGTGGCCCGGCGGCCCTTTTTGATATAAAACAGCGGGAAGACGAAACGTGGGCCCGTTTTGTAGACTACTTCCAGAAAGAGATTATGGAAGTTCAGAACGTGGATCCAGAGCTATACAAGGTTGCCCTCATTCATGGTTTAAGGGAGGGCCCCCTGAAATTTGAAGCGAACATAAGGGAGCCGAAAACTTATCAGGAAATGATAAGTTTGGCAAATATGTTCATCAGGGGAGAGAAGAGCAACCCAGGCTACATCACCAAGCTAGTGAGCGACAAGGAGCAGCCTAATCAATCCTTCCATCACCCGCCACCAAACCAATCCTACTTCGAGCCCCGTTCCCAAAGGGGAAGAAACTACAAAAATAAGCAACCATTCATGGGAAATCAACGGTTTCAAGATCAGAAACCGTCGTTGGCCATCGCACCTGCTCCATCTGTCCCCCTTCCCTAAATCATGCCGGTATATCCACAATATGCAGCACAACCACCTCCAGTTGCTCCAGCCACCAAGTATGATGACTCGCAAGAGTCATTCACTGCACTTAATGTTACTATGGACGAAGTCGTCTAGATTCTCCAAAAGAAACCAGATTTCAGAAGACCCGCTCCTTTGAGATCAGATGTTCAAAACCGAAATACGAACCTCTTATGTGAATATCACAAGGAGGGAGGGCATCTGACCAAAAATTGTCGGGCCCTCCGCTTGTTGATAGAAAGACACCTGGGAGAAGAAAGCTCTGGGGGCTAGTTCGGAAAGAGGCATCTGTTGAGCCGGCCACTGAGAAGAAAAAAGAAACAGTGGAGGTGACCTGGGAATGCGCTGACGTTGAAGACGTCGGTTGCTATGGGGACATCCACCCTACGACTAAATGCATTGAAGTTAATGATGCGAGCCCCCTGGGGGACATCTACTGCATTCATGGAGGAGCTGGGGCTGAGTCATCTCGCAAATCCAGCATTGCGAGGGTTCTGAGACAAGAAGTGACTGCAACCACAAGCTCTCCCCCTGAAAGCACCATTGTCACTTTTGGCCAGGAAGACCTTCCTCCCAACGCCAATCCCTTCGACGATGCGGTGGTCATCAAAGTCGTCATCGAAAATTATACTGTTCACAAAATCTTGATCGACACAGGCAGCTCTGTCAATCTTCTCTTCCGCCCGACCTTTGAAGCCCTAAAGACTGGGAAGCCTTTGCTTTCCTCTGATGGGCCCCTCTATGGCTTTTCAGTGGAGAGAAAAGAAGTGGAGGGTTCCGTAAATCTTCTGGTATCGCTTGACGGAGTAATAAAGCTGGTCAATTTCGTGGTGGTGGACGCCCCAAGCAATTACTGCGCCATATTTGGAAGGCCAATTCTCAATGCATACAGGGCGGTAGTGTCCACTTTCCACCTTGCCCTTAAGTTTGCTGCTGAGGGAAGGCATTATCGTATCCGAAGTAACCCGAAGTTGGCTCGGGAGTGTTACGTGTGGACTGTCAACATGGTCACCGACGTTTCATTTCCCGAGGCCACAATTGAGGTTTTGGAAGTCGCAGAGTCTTCAAAGGCCGTTGAGGAGAAGATAGATCGAGAATGGGCTTACATGGAACCTGCCCAGGCAACCCAAGAGGTTCCCATTGCTGAAGGGGAAGATAAGAAACTGGTCATCAATGATGAATTGCTGTAAGAGGAGAAAGTGGAGCTGATCTCCTGTCTTCTAAAGAATCTGGATTTTTTCGCCTGGTCAGCGGAGGATATGTCGGGAGTATACCCGGATGTGGCCTGCCATCATCTAAACATATCTCCAGAGTTCAAACCAATCCAACAGAAGAAGAGAGAAGTGGCGACTAAGCTGGCGGTGCCCATCAGAGAGGAGGTGGCCAAGCTCCTAAAAGCGGGTTTCATTTCTGAAATACAATATCCCACGTGGATGTCGAATGTTGTAATGGTCAAAAATTCCGGTGGGAAATGGCGTATGTGTGTGGATTTCACTAAACTCAATAAAGCGTGCCCCAAAGATTGTTACCCCTTGCCTCAGATAGATGTTTTAGTAGATTCCGCGGTTGGGTATTATTTTATGAGTTTTCTTGACGCATTTTCGGGTTACCACCAAATCAAAATGCATAAACCCGATATCCCGCATACTTCTTTCATCACAAATGATGGGTGTTATTGCTATCTCGTAATGCCCTTCGGACTTAAAAATGCGGGTGCAACATACCAGAGAGGGGGAAGTTTCTCGGACATCTCCTCACTCCCGATGGCCTTGCACCGAATCCAGATAAGGTGAAGGCCATCCTCGACATGATCCCTCCTCGAAATACCAAGGAGGTCCAGCAACTTGGGGGAAGGTTGGCCGGACTGAGCAGGTTTATCTCCAAATCAGGAGATAAGAGTGCCCCATTCTTTAAAATACTTCGTGGAGGACCAAAGTTTGAATGGAGCAAAGAATGCAATAAGGCTTTTGAACAATTGAAGGAGCAGTTGACTTCAACTCCTCTACTTCAAAGTCCTCGTGAGGGGGAGATACTATACTTATACTTGGGGGTCGGCCCAGATGCAGTCAGCTCTGTCCTTGTTCAGGAAGAAAAGAAGAGACAGTTTCTGATCTACTATGTCAGCCATATCCTCAAGGACGTAGAGACCAGATATTCAATCTTAGAAAAGCTAGCCTTAGCTTTGGTTATGTCATCACGAAGACTCCGTCCCTATTTTCAGGCTCATCCTATCCAAATAATTACAGATCATCCTTTAAAAAGCATTCTTGAAAAGCCAGATCATTCAGGGAGGCTAGCTAAATGGGCTATTGAATTAAGTGAGTTTGAAATATCCTATATTCTGAGGACAGCAATCAAAGCACAGGTCTTGGCAGATTTTCTGGTTGATACGGCAGAATCTGATCCCAATCAAGTGGTGAAATCCCCTCTGGCTTGGGTCGTTTATGTCGATGGGGCTTTTGGAAAAAACTCTGTGGGAGCCGGGGTAGTTTTGATTAGTCCAAATGGCATCAAGCTGTAGCAGGCCATCAAGTTCTACTTTCCAGTTACGAACAATCAGGCAGAATACGAGGCACTTCTAGCTGGTCTGAGGCTAGCCAAAGAACTGGGCAAAGAACAAGTACATGTTAAGACCGACTCACTTGTAATGGCTTCCGAGGTCCTAGGGAATTTCGAGACAAGGGAACCAATTCTGAGGAAATATCTGCTGCTAGCCAAAATGGAAATCGGAAGATTCAAGTCATTCATTATCGAACATATTCCAAGAACACAAAATGAGGAGGCAGATGAGTTGTCAAAGTTCGGTCTTCCATCAGGGGGAGTGACCTTTGAACTTTTCCATCCAGCAACAGACGAAGCAGAACTTATGCAAATCGATCAGAATCCCTCATGGAAGGATCCTTATGAGCTGTTTTTATCAAAGGGAGAATTCCATCACTCCGTTAAAGATAGAAGAAGATTTAGAAGGAAAGCGGCACATTACTATCTGATAGCAGGAGTTCTCTACAGGAAGACTTTAATCTCACCCTCAGCGCGATGTGTTTCTGAAGACGAAATTCCAACCATTCTTCGGGAGGTTCATTCCGGGGAATGTGGTAGCCACTCGGGGGCAAAGACTTTAGAGAAAAGAATCTTGAGGCAAGGATATTTCTGGCCAACCATGAGAAAAGACGCTGAAACATTCGCAAAGCGATGTGTTCAGTGTCAAAAGTTTGCTCATCTTCAACATCTGCCCGCTCAGTCGCTCAGATCAATAACTGCACCTTGGCCTTTCGCAGTTTGGGGGATGGATCTAGTCGGACCCTTCCCAATGGCTAGTGGCCAACGATGTTTTATAATTGTGATGATCGATTATTTCAGCAAATGGATTGAAGCAAAGGCACTAGCAAAAACCACAACGCAGGTCATCAGAAACTTCAGTTGGGGGGAAATAGTGTGCCGACATGGAATTCCGATGGCAATTGTCACTGACAATGGTCCACAGTTCAACAATCCAGAGATGATAATTTTTTGTGATCAGGTGGGAATTGATCTTCGATTTGCCTCGGTACATCATCCAAGGACCAATGGTCAGGTAGAAGCAGCGAACAGGCAAATCCAGCAGCTTCTGATGAAAAGAGTTTTGAATCAAAGAGGGAACTGGGCAGATCAACTCCCTTCTATCCTTTGGACTCTCCGTACTACCCTTTCTTCAGCTACCGGAGAGACACCATTCAAGTTGTCTCATGGCTCAGAGGCTGTCGTTCCTGTAGAATTTGAGGTAGTCACTCCAAGAGTTATGTACGCAAGGGAAGGGGGAGAAGCCTGGATAGAAGATAATGATGAGGCCATCAAGTATAGTTTGGATTTGATTGAAGAGCTTCAGGATGAGGCAACAATCAGACAGGAGGAAGTGAAGAGGAGAATGGCAAAGTACTTTGACAGAAACATCAGGGTTAAACACTTCGCAGTCGGTGACGTTGTGTTGAAGAAAGTTGATGCAGCAGCCATGACAGGCAACGTCGGAAAGCTAAATCCCAATTGGGCTGGACCTTTCATTGTCAAGGAGGTGCTGAAAAGCGGGGCGTATCGCCTCCAGACAAGCGAAGGAGAGGACATCTCACGCACTTGGAGCGGTGACGACCTTAAACGGTTCTATCCTTAAAATGTCTTCTCCGTTCCTTGCATTTTTTGATATTCAAACGAAAAGCCCCATACTGACACTTCTCCATGTTTGGTGACTCTTTTTTTATTTATATCTCCCTCACTGAACCGAGGAGACATCGCCAAGTTCTGCTCGAACCCCCTCGGATTGTAGTCATTAGCATAAAACCATGAAGATCATGTGTAGCGGGGAGATTTCGCACACGTGTAGTGGTAGCTTGCCAATTCCCGTGCGGTGGTCTTCGGAACCTTGGATCCCGGCTGATATCTGACACGCCCCTGCATCAAGGGAGGTCCGGGTGAATGTTGGCTCTATCATGCCCCGAGGGGGATATAGTTACAGCCTTGATGATCTCTCTGAGGAAAGCAATGTCGATATAGTCCCTGCGACATAACCACACCTGCCCAATTGATCGTCTCGGTCTGTGGCCATCGAATACTCCTAGGTACTCTCAAGTGATGCCTAAGTGGGACCCACAACTGAGTTGATCCCTCTAAGGAAAGCAATGTCGGTATAGCCCCCGCGGCATAACCACACCTGCCCAATTGATCAACTCAGCTTGTAGC
Organism: Dactylorhiza incarnata; assembly: GCA_033032865.1. Lineage (NCBI taxonomy): Eukaryota > Viridiplantae > Streptophyta > Magnoliopsida > Asparagales > Orchidaceae > Dactylorhiza > Dactylorhiza incarnata. The sequence continues at coordinate 14,277,806 of JAWHQI010000029.1, forward strand.
CCTAGGAAAGAGAGCAGTTGAGTCGCTCACAGCCTTCATGACCACTTGAGGAAAGCAATGGTTTCCGCCTAGGCCCACGTTCCCACTTGGTCATCTAGGTCTGTACTTATCTTTTTTTCTTTTTCTCTACAAACTCTTATGACCCTCTGAGGAAAGCAATGGCTGCCGCCTAGGCCCACCTGCCCATTTGGTCATCTGAGTTTGTAGCTGCTTTTTACCACATTACAGGGAATAATCTCATCTCATAGGGTCCTTTCAGACCATATGAGGAGAAAACAGGTTTTTAACAGGCATATCGCAGACCGGGCGGTTTGTATTTAAACCTTGCGGTTTGAAATAAGCAGGTACCGAAATTATCGGGTAGTCTGGTTGTGAAACTGGTCGGATTTGATAAAATGACGTAATACAGGTATCGGAGGATCAAGCATAATGACCGGTCAGTCTCGTCATCTGATTTGTAAACCTGTCATCATTATAAGTATCAATTCGACCCGCTCGGTCAATAACAAGCTCTTCACAATCAAGCAATTATGTTCCTTATAGAATGATCATCGAAAATATCAAGCCGCTAACAAGCGAGTTTATTTTATGTAAATCCGTTCGGATTTATCCAGAAGAACGAGATTTACGGTAATATGAGCTATGTGAATCATCCTGATTAAAAAACTAATCGCACGACCTGTTGATTATTCTCTTATGACTTGGCATTCTCAATCTGGTGGAGCAATTATGAAAAGCCAGGCTATAATCGCACGCCTTGGTTACATTCGATTTCCCGATTGGATGTATATCCGCCCGAGTTATATATATAAACCGCACGGGTGTATCGGTTGTTGATTATATTCACAGCAATGTCTTATGATTATAAGTCGCTTGAATCAAAATATTAACCGCTCAAACCTGTTGATCGTTTCCTTATGGCTTGGTGTGTCTCGCAAAGTGGTTGTATAAGGCCAGATAATGGTCGCGCGGCTTGATATCAAATATATGGAGTCATCGAATCAAACAAGACATGTTCAAACCGCATGGTCATGATTCCTCAGTGGCCTGAAGTTATTCTCGGGTATTATAAAGCATTCGTAATGCGATGAAGAATTTCAATATCTGACTACTCAATTATATATTCAAACCGGGCCAACTATGCATCGGAATATCATGGTTGATACTTCTTCAGGACATATTAAAGCTTGCTTAATCCAGATCGAAGACACAAGCCGCACGACCTAATTAAAGGAAAGGAGACCGCAACAAACACAAGTAAGTCGCAGAAAAAACAAACAACTAGACAAGTAAAAGCTTTCCATTTCATCTCCAAAATATCTTTACATTGTTTCATGACCGACCGGCTAACAAAATCAAGCCGTCGGCCATGCAAAATAAAAGCAAAATTCAAAAATTACAATCGGAGCTACTCGTCCGGTTTGAGTTTTTTGTCCGCAGGAGAGCTTGATTCTTCATTGCCAGAAATGTCCACTTCAGGCGAATATCCTTTACTGGAAATAGAGAAACCCGAGGGGCTGCTACCCGAGCTACTCAAGCTACTTGAGCCGTCCGACTTGTGAGACCTAGACCGCCCGGTTTCATCGAAATCACTGGATCCTGCATCCGAGCCATCTTCTTTTTCTTCGACAACCGGGGCGGTTTCCTTCTCGACTTCTTCGTCATTGCTCTCTTCCTCAGTACTACTGGACTCGACTTTGCCCTTCCCCTTGGTTAGGCGGGTTATTTCAACTAGTTTGTCCTTCAGGCCAGGATAGAGATCCGGGAAGGTTGTATCTTCAAAACCCGCAGCTAGGCCGTCCCGGTCTCGCAGGCGATTCAAGGCGTCGTCAATCCCCTTGGCTACATGGGGGAAGACCTCGTCCTGGAAATCCGGGTTGTCCATGTCATATTGATGCTATAAAAATAAAATAAAAATCAGATCGGCGGTCTGAAAATGATAAGCCTGAAATGTTCGTCGAAAACTTACCGCAATAATCTCCTTCAATTTGGCATTCTCATCGGCCTGGTCGGCGAAATTCTTCTCCAGATAGGTATGGGATGAGACCAGTTGCTTATATGAGAGTGCCATAAAATGACTGGCCTCAAAGCCCCATGCACCAGCCTGCGCGACTACTCGGGAAAGTTCCTCTTCTGGAACCCTCTTCAGTCTCTTCATGGTTTTTCTGCCATACATGGCATCCCGGGCGGGTAATGCATGCCGGCTGATCTTCTCGCTCCCCCAATATGGGAGAGTAGTGGACACTTGCACGCATACACCATCCTTATGCCAAATAATTGTCGGCTTGCCCTTGAGGTCGCGCGGGTTGCTGCAAGAGTGAAGCAGCTCAAACTCGCCCGAGGAGGCCGGGCTCTCCTCATCAGACCACTGCGGGTCGGATTTCCTTTGTCGCTTCCCCCTCTGGGTGAGAACCGGAGCAGCCGGAGTAACCGGCTTATTCAAAGGAACGACAGTGGCAGCTACAGAAATTGGAAACTTAGAAGAACAGCCCCCGCGGTCAGAAAATGACGAGTTAAGGAAAACTTACTATCCTCAGGGCGGACATCTGCTAGCTCCGCGAACAGCGGAATGTAATGATTCACGTTGATCCGTTCATTTTCAAGAGATTCAAAGATCTCTTTTTCGGCCGCTCCAAGTTTAACCGCTTTGAAATCCGCCGCACTCCTCGTCTGCGGGTTGACTTGCAGTAAACCGAGGGGTCCCTCGAACATTATATAACGTTCAGACCAACTCGCTACCTTGTTCGCAAGGTTAACGACTTTCATCCCCCGACATCCAAAGTAAACATGCCCCATAAAGATGGTGGTTCCGGTCTCTGGAATAGATTGTACCGAGAAAAATTTTCGGAAAAGAGAAATCGAAAACTTGACTCGCTCTGACCGCAAATATGAGATAAAACTGTAGATAGAGGTGATAGAATTCGGCGGGAGTTGACCGGGCACGACTCCATAAGGGTAAAAAATGACGATAACTTCAAGTGGCGGGGGGGAATCTAAAACCGTACTTAAAATGGTCGAGGGGGATGGCAATCTTAGTGGGAGAAAAGGAGTTTATCCGCTCGTCACGTAAAGGAAGCCGAGCGGTTATGTTGCTTCCAACCATGTATTCTTTAATGAAATCATCCAACTCGCCTTGAGTTAAGCGGCACTCTTTGTGATTGGCTGATCGGAAAGCGGAGGCCGCGTCAGTTCGGACCGCGTGAACCTTCTCAGACCGCGACGACTTTTTCTTAGCTCGCGCCATTTCAGAAAGCGTGGATGAATCTCCGTAATAGTTACTACTTATAGAGACAGCGATCTGCAAATAACAAAATTATGGTGCGGATTTGACATAAAACCGCGCGGATTATATCGTAACACTAGCACAAGCAATACAGATAACAGGAATATACAGTGGCTTGCGCATAAGCAAGTCAGGTCAATTAAAACAGAAACCTGCGAACATCATGTTAATAAAGTTCAACGAAAATCTCAAGCATTCAGCGCAAGTCGCGCGACCTGTATCTTAATTCGGATTATAGGAAAAAGCACAAGTCATTTCAGCATAAATCACACGGGTGATATGCACAACAGAAAGTGCTAAAGGAAAATATTATCCAAAACAAACCAAATCGTCAGGTCGTCTCAAGAAGCGAACAAAGAAATATTACAAGCATGGTTCATAGAAGTTAGAAGTCGTTCACGACTGATGAGGCTCTTGAGGGGTATCCTCGCGATGAAGTCGAGCGACCTGGTCGCCGGTTTGAATGAGGAGGCCGTAAATTTGGCTCGAATGATAATGAATATGATTGAGGGTGCTATGAAGCCGCGCGGCATCTTGTTCTACCCGTGCGGCAGGAACCGTACGAGCAGAAGGAGCCCCAACGGACTCATTGGCAGCAGGATCGAACGCCCTGACTGGCGGGGGGTTTGAACTCGCCCCAGCAGCCTGGCGGTTCGGCACACTCAACCTTTCATCGTTAACGGGACGTCGGCTTCCGCTGACTTCCCTGGTCAAGCAGAGGCATTTGTCTTGATAATATTTACAGTCCCTTTCGAACTTCAAATACATCTTCCTCTCCCTATCAAGACGCGCGGTTATGGTGGCGATCTGGTCTACCAACACTTTCTCCTTGTCAAGCCGCACTTTCCTCTCGGCTTCTATTTGGGCCTATAGCGCCTTCTCTCTTTCCGATCGCCCTTTCTTCTCGACCTCCAGTTCGGCTTGCGCTGTCTCCAGCTGGGCTCTAATCATTAAATGCTCTTCTTCCCGTTCTTTTTTCTCCACCTCCAGAGCAACTTGGGCGGCCTTTTCTCTTCCTTCCATTTCCCTTACCGTCACCTCCAGGTTGTTAAGATGGAGTTGAAAGTTGGACAGCTCCTCTTGCCCGGAATTAGATCTCGGCACAAGGCCCGGCACCTGGGACAGAGGCGGAAGGCTAGATATAAGGTCGCCCGGTTTTACTCGGTCCTCTGGCTTATCTACAAATAAAAGTTATAATTAGCACAGCCAAAGGCGAATAGAACGACTAAAGGATTATAAGATTAAATGCCTGAATGAACAGGCCGCTTCAACTGTTCCGGGTCCATTCTCCGGCGTTGTTCTCGCCAGATCCTTTCATTGTTCCTTTGTCTAGTGGCCAAGGTTTGAGTCAGGGGCGGGAAGAAACTCGGCGGCGGATTCAACAACAATTTGTTTTGCTTTTTCCGAGGACGCGGAATGAAGAAACAGATAGTTTCATAACTCGCACCGGGCTTACCTGGGGCTAATAGATTGGGTAGTTGCGGTTTGCCCTGCACTCATACCTTCTCTGCCTTTATACTCATTAAACATAGTCCGGCCAGCATTTGGTCTTTCTCTTCTCGCACAGCTTTTTCAGAGTCACCTGTATTCTAATCAGGAGAGACAGCTCGGCTCGAAGTCGCAGGACTATCGAGTAACTTATCTTGATTCCGAAAATTATCCATTCCTCTGAGGATGCCCCCGATCGACACACTATTCGCGGAATCCAGGACAAGATCATCCGACTTGGCAAGAGGGGTATTGGGAGCGTCGATCTCCTCTTTCAGACACGGATTAGTCTGAAGACAGGCCGCCGTTGGTTTTTTAAAGGCTCTATTCTTAGCCTTCAATTTCCGAAGCTTGCTGGCAATTCGCTCTGCCGACGAATGGCCCCTTTTCCTCTTCTTCTTTCCCGACTCTGGGTTGACCTGCTTTGCAGGGCTGGAATCATCAAGAATCAGAACCGACGAGGTAGGAGACCTGTCCGGCTTGGAAGAAACAACTTCTCCTTCTTCTCCAACATTCAGCTTCATGTGAGGAGTTCCCGGCGGAGTAAACTCCATGTCAAAGGAGGGCGTGGAATGGTCCGCCCCGGGCTCTGCCAACTTCTTGTCTGAGGTCTTCTCCTCAGACAGTGAAACCTCCACGGCTTTATCCTTGGCCGCCTCTTCCTCGGCGGCTTTTGCTTTAGCCGCCTCCTCTTCAGCGGCTTTAGCTTTGGCCGCCACCTCCTCGGCGGCTTCAGCTTTAGCCGCCTCCTCTTTGGCGACTATAACCTTGGCCGCCTCCTCTTTGGCGGCTTTAGCCTTGGCCGCCTCCTCTTTGGCGGCTTTAGCCTTGGCCGCCTCCTCTTTGGCGGCTTTAGCCTTTGCCGCCTCCTCTTCGGCGGCTTTAGCCTTTGCCGCCTCCTCTCTTGCGGCTTTGACCTTAGCAGCCTCTTCCTCTATAGCCCTTCTCTTGGCCAACAACTCTTCGGCGACTTTCCTCTCCTCTACAGTTTTTTCCCCAGCATTCTTTTTAGATCCAGAAATTTCCACCTTTGTAGACCGCCCAGCTTTATCAGATCGATGACTCTTTTTTCTTTTTCGGGCGTCCTTCTCTTTCAGTTCGTCGTCCTTCTTCCGGTCACCGCCTTTATCAAGACGGGTTTGAAGAGAATCAAGGAAATCCATTCTAATTAAAGGGGTGCCGACCTGAAAAATCCTAACCACAATTGGCGAGTAGTGTCCCATGATCTCGGAGGAATTATGCAGAAAAAAAGAGCTCTCAGGAAATTTTATAGACATAAGTACAAGTCGGGTGCGGTCTTGCGGCTAGAACTAAAATTTTCGAAATCCCCTTTGGAGTTTGAAAATATGCGGGGATTATGTTTACCCGAAAGAACGCTTCCGAGTAGCCCTTCTCCCAGACCGGGCGGCCTAAGGATGAAGGTCGCCCGGTTCAGGTGCAGCAAAGGTCCGTCAGAACCAACCAGCACAAAACCGGGCGGTCTGACATGATTCAGACCGCCTCCAAAGACTAAAGTTCACCAAGGACAGGCCTCCAAAGGCATGCCGCGGTCTCAGGTCGGAGACCGCCCGGGTTGCACCATGAAGACCAGCCAAGGTCCAGTCCCAGAGGCAAGCCGCGGTCTCAAGTTGGAGACCGTTCGGGTTGTACCATCGCCTTGGTCACAGCATCTTCAACCCAGGCCAAAAGACAGATCGGGAGCGCAAGCCGCCAAGCCACGTGGCTTCGTTCTTTTCTCCTTTTTGTATCCCTTCACAGCCTGCCCGTTTCTCCTGTACCCGGGCAGGCGGTTATTTTATCCCTGCCCATTCGGGCAGACACCCAAGCCTATAAATAGGGGGCGGCACCATTCCCAAGATACGCACACTCGAATCCAGGAGCTCGCTTGTTTGAGCTGCAGTCTCGAGTTTCCCGTCTTGCGACCTGTCTGACCGGCCGGCTTCTGCTTTCCTACACTTGTAACCCGCTGTAACTGCTTCATCTTAATCAACGGAAAGCCCGTCACAGGAGTGGCATTCGCTGTGACGGGCGAAGTCTGTCCTTGACCTCTGCCAGCGGTCTCGTTTTCTCTACCTAAAAAGTAACCGACAACCCGCAGCCTCCGATTTCCTTTGGAGGTGCGATTTCGGACTCAACACAAATGACACTCAAACTTTAAACATCAATAACTTTTGATCCGGTTGTCTGACTTTACCCCACAACACCTTTTCGGAATGAGTTCAGAGCACTACATTCCTTGGAGCACAAGTTTTACCCATTCCAGTTCATTTAGTTGTCGATATATAGCCGGTTGCAGCGGTAATGCAAAATTTAGCTCCAAAGGACACCTTTTCAGAATGAGATAGGAGCCCTAAATCCAATGGAGAACAATTTTAACCCATTCAAGCTCGTTTGGAGGTCTATATACAGTGGATTCTACTGGTAATGCGAGATTTTGCTCCAAATGACACATAAATTTCAAAATGAAAGAATTTTAGATGCGGTTTGTAGCGAAAGTGAGAGATTTAGCTCCAAATGACACTTAAACTTTAAACAGCAATAACATTTGATCTGGTTGTCTGATTTTACTCCACGACACCTTTTCGGAATGAGCGAGCACAACATTCATTGGAGCACAAGTTTTACCCATTCAAGTTCATTTAGTTGTCGATATATAGCCGGTTGCAGTGGTAATGCGAAATTTTGCTCCAAAGGACACCTTTTCAGAATGAGATAGGAGCCCTAAATCCAATGGATAACAATTTTAACCCATTCAAGCTCATTTAGAGGTCTATATACAGTGGATTCTACTAGTAATGCGAGATTTTGCTCCAAATGACACAAATTTCAAAATGAAAGAATTTTAGATGCGGTTTGTAGCGAAAGTGAGAGATTTAGCTCCAAATGACACTTAAACTTTAAACAGCAATAACATTTGATCCGGTTGTCTGATTTTACCCCACAACACCTTTTTGGAATGAGCGAGCACTACATTCATTGGGGCATAAGTTTTACCCATTCCAGTTCATTTAGTTGTCGATATATAGTCGGTTGCAGCGGTAATGCGAAATTTAGCTCCAAAAGACACCTTTTCAGAATGAGATAGGAGCCCTAAATCCAATGGAGAACAATTTTACCCATTCAAGCTCGTTTAGAGGTCGATATACAGTGGGTTCTACCGGCAATGCGAGATTTTGCTCCAAATGACACATAAATTTCAAAATGAAAGAATTTTAGATGCGGTTTGTAGCGAAAGTGAGAGATTTAGCTCCAAATGACACTTAAACTTTAAACAGCAATAACAATTGATCTGGTTGTCTGATTTTACTCCACGACACCTTTTCGGAATGAGCGAGCACAACATTCATTGGAGCACAAGTTTTACCCATTCAAGTTCATTTAGTTGTCGATATATAGCCGGTTGCAGCGGCAATGCGAAATTTTGCTCCAAAGGACACCTTTTCAGAATGAGATAGAAGCCCTAAATCCAATGGATAACAATTTTAACCCATTCAAGCTCATTTAGAGGTCTATATATAGTGGATTCTACTAGTAATGCGAGATTTTGCTCCAAATGACACAAATTTCAAAATGAAAGAATTTTAGATGCGGTTTGTAGCGAAAGTGAGAGATTTAGCTCCAAATGACACTTAAACTTTAAACAGCAATAACATTTGATCCGGTTGTCTGATTTTACCCCACAACACCTTTTCGGAATGAGCGAGCACTACATTCATTGGGGCATAAGTTTTACCCATTCCAGTTCATTTAGTTGTCGATATATAGTCGGTTGCAGCGGTAATGCAAAATTTAGCTCCAAAAGACACCTTTTCAGAATGAGATAGGAGCCCTAAATCCAATGGAGAACAATTTTACCCATTCAAGCTCGTTTAGAGGTCGATATACAGTGGGTTCTACCGGCAATGCGAGATTTTGCTCCAAATGACACATAAATTTCAAAATGAAAGAATTTTAGATGCGGTTTGTAGCGAAAGTGAGAGATTTAGCTCTAAATGACACTTGAACTTTAAACATCAATAACTTTTGATCCGGTTGTCTGATTTTACCCCACAACACCTTTTCGGAATGAGCTCGGAGCACTACATTCAATGGAGCACAAGTTTTACCCATTCCAGTTCATTTAGTTGTCGATATATAGCCGGTTGTAGCGGTAATGCGAAATTTAGCTTAAAATTACACATAAACTTCTAACAGCCATATCTTTTGATTTGTATGTTTGATTGTTGCCCACAACACCTTTACGGAATATGCTCGGAGGCATACATCTAATGGAGCACAATTTTAAACCATTCCAGCTTATTTTTGAGATCAATATACAACCGGTTGCAATGATAATGAGGGATTTTGCTCCTCTTGACACATAAACAGTAACAGCCATAACTTTTGATCTGGTTGTCCGATTTTTGCGCACTACACCTTTTTGGAAAAAGCTCAGAGCCCTACATCCAATGGAGAACAAATTTTACCCATTATAGTTTGTTTAGTGGTCAATATACACCCGGGTTGGTAATAAGGTATTTAGCTCGAAAGGAGACCTAAACTTCAAACATCCGTAACATTTGATCCGGTTGTCAGATTTTCACCTACAATACCTTTTCATTATGAGATAAGAGCCCTAAATCCAATGGAGAACAATTTTAACCCATTCAAGCTCGTTTAGAGGTCTATATATAGTGGATTCTACTGGAATGCGAGATTTTGCTCCAAATGACACAAATTTCAAAATGAAAGAATTTTAGATGCGGTTTGTAGCGAAAGTGAGAGATTTAGCTCCAAATGACACTTAAACTTTAAACAGCAATAACATTTGATCCGGTTGTCTGATTTTACACCACAACACCTTTTCGGAATGATCTCAGAGCACTATATTCCTTGGAGCACAAGTTTTACCCATTCCAGTTTATTTAGTTGTCGATATATAGCCGGTTGCAGCGGTAATGCGAAATTTAGCTCCAAAAGACACCTTTTTAGAATGAGATAGGAGCCCTAAATCCAATGGAGAACAATTTTACCCATTCAAGCTCGTTTAGAGGTCGATATACAGTGGGTTCTAATGGTAATGCGAGATTTTGCTCCAAATGACACATAAATTTTAAAATGAAAGAATTTTAGATGCGGTTTGTAGCGAAAGTGAGAGATTTAGCTCTAAATGACACTTAAACTTTAAACAACAATAACTTTTGATCCGGTTGTCTGATTTTACCCCACAACACCTTTTCAGAATGAGCTCAGAGCACTACATTCATTGGAGCACAAGTTTTACCCATTCCAGTTCATTTAGTTGTCGATATATAGCCGGTTGCAGCGGTAATGCGAAATTTAGCTCCATATTACACCTAAACTTCTAACAGTCATATCTTTTGATTTGTATGTTTGATTGTTGCCCACAACACCTTTACGGAATATGCTTGGAGGCATACATATAATGAAGCACAATTTTAAACCATTCCAGCTCATTTTTTAGGTCAATATACAACCGGTTGCAATGATAATGAGGGATTTTGCTCCTCTTGACACATAAACTGTAACAGCCATAACTTTTGATCTGGTTGTCCGATTTTTGCGCACAACACCTTTTTGGAATGAGCTCGGAGCCCTACATCCAATGGAGAACAAATTTTACCCATTCTAGTTTGTTTAGTGGTCCATATACAGCCGGGTTGGTAATAAGGTATTTAGCTCGAAAGGAGACCTAAACTTCAAACATCCATAACATTTGATCCGGTTGTCAGATTTTTACCCACAATACCTTTTCATAATGAGATAGGAGCCCTAAATCCAATGGAGAACAATTTTAACCCATTCAAGCTCGTTTAGAGGTCAATATACAGTGGGTTCTACTGGTAATGCGAGATTTAGCTCCAAATGACACATCAATTTCAAAATGAAAGAATTTTTGATGCGGTTTGTAGCGAAAGTGAGAGATTTAGCTCCAAATGACACTCAAACTTTAAACAACAATAACTTTTGATCCGGTTGTCTGACTTTACCCCACAACACCTTTTCAGAATGAGCTCGGATCACTACATTCCTTGGAGCACAAGTTTTACCCATTCCAGTTCATTTAGTTGTCGATATATAGCCGGTTGCAGCGGTAATGCGAAATTTAGCTCCAAAGGACACCTTTTCAGATGAGATAGGAGCCCTAAATCCAATGGAGAACAATTTTAACCCATTCAAGCTCGTTTAGAGGTCTATATACAGTGGATTCTACTGGCAATGCGAGATTTTGCTCCAAATGACACATAAATTTCAAAATGAAAGAATTTTAGATGCGGTCTGTAGCGAAAGTGAGAGATTTAGCGCTATCCAAATGACACTTAAACTTTAAACAGCAATAACATTTGATCCGGTTGTCTGATTTTACCCCACAACACCTTTTCGAAATGAGCGAGCACTACATTCATTGGAGCACAAGTTTTACCCATTCCAGTTCATTTAGTTGTCGATATATAGCCGGTTGCATCGGTAATGCAGAATTTTGCTCCAAAGGACACCTTTTTAGAATGAGATAGGAGCCCTAAATCCAATGGAGAACAATTTTAACCCATTCAAGCTTGTTTAGAGGTCTATATACAGTGGATTCTACTAACGATGCGAGATTTTGCTCCAAATGACACATAAATTTCAAAATGAAAGAATTTTAGATGTGGTTTGTAGCGAAAGTGAGAGATTTAGCTAAAAATAACACTTAAACTTTAAACAGCAATAACATTTGATCCGGTTGTCTGATTTTACCCCACAACACCTTTTCGGAATGAGCAATCACTATATTCATTGGAGCACAAGTTTTACCCATTCCAGTTAATTTAGTTGTCGATATATAGTCGGTTGCAGCGGTAATGCGAAATTTAGCTCCAAAAGACAATTTTCAGAATAAGATAGGAGCCCTAAATCTAATGGAGAACAATTTTACCCATTCAAGCTCGTTTAGAGGTTGATATACAGTGGGTTCTAATGGTAATGCGAGATTTTGCTCCAAATGACACATAAATTTCAAAATGAAAGAATTTTTGATGCGGTTTGTAGCGAAAGTGAGAGATTTAGCTCTAAATGACACAAACATTAAACAACAATAACTTTTGATCCGGTTGTCTGATTTTACTCCACAACACCTTTTCGGAATTAGCTCGGAGAACTACATTCATTGGAGCACAAGTTTTACCCATTCCAGTTCATTTAGTTGTCGATATATAGTCGGTTGCAGCGGTAATGCGAAATTTAGCTCCAAATTACACCTAAACTTCTAACAGCCATATCTTTTGATTTGTATGTTTGATTGTTGCCCACAACACATTTATGGAATATGCTCGAAGGCATACATCTAATGGAGCACAATTTTAAACCATTCCAGCTCATTTTTGAGGTAAATATACAACAGGTTGCAATGATAATGCGGGATTTTGCTCCTCTTGACACATAAACTGTAACATCCATAACTTTTGATCTGGTTGTCCGATTTTTGTGCACAACGCTTTTTTGGAATGAGCTCGGAGCCCTACATCCAATGGAGAACAAATTTTACCCATTCTAGTTTGTTTAGTGGTCCATATACAGCCGGGTTGGTAATAAGGTATTTAGCTCGAAAGGAGACCTAAACTTCAAACATCCGTAACATTTGATCCGGTTGTCAGATTTTCACCCACAATACCTTTTCATAATGAGATAGGAGCCCTAAATCCAATGGAGAACAATTTTAACACATTTAAGCTCATTTAGAGGTCAATATGCAGTGGGTTCTACTGGTAACGCGAGATTTAGCTCCAAATGACACATACATTTCAAAATGAAAGAATTTTTGATGCGGTTTGTAGCGAAAGTGAGAGATTTAGCTCCAAATGACACTCAAACTTTAAAAAACAATAACTTTTGATCCGGTTGTCTGACTTTACCCCACAACACCTTTTCGAAATGAGCTCGGAGCACTACATTCCTTGGTGCACAAGTTTTACCCATTCCAGTTCATTTAGTTGTCGATATATAGCCGGTTGCAGCGGTAATGCGAAATTTCGCTCAAAAGGACACCTTTTTAGAATGAGATAGGAGCCCTAAATCCAATGGTGAACGATTTTAACCCATTCAAGCTCGTTTAGAGGTCTATATACAGTGGATTCTACTGGTAATGCGAGATTTTGCTCCAAATGACACATAAATTTCAAAATGAAAGGATTTTAAATGCGGTGTGTAGCAAAAGTGAGAGATTTAGCTCCAAATGACACTTAAACTTTAAACATCAATAACATTTGATCCGATTGTCTGATTTTACCCCCACAACACCTTTTCGGAATGAGCGAGCACTACATTCATTGGAGCACAAGGTTTACCCATTCCAGTTCATTTAGTTGTCGATATATAGCCGGTTGTAGCGGTAATGCGAAATTTTGCTCCAAAGGACACCTTTTCAGAATGAGATAGGAGCCCTATATCCAATGGAGAACAATTTTAACCCATTCAAGATCGTTTATAGGTCTATATACAGTGGATTCTATTGGTAATGTGAGATTTTGCTCCAAATGGCACATAAATTTCAAAATGAAAGAATTTTAGATGCGGTTTGTAGCGAAAGTTAGAGATTTAGCTCCAAATGACACTTAAAGTTTAAACAGCAATAACATTTGATCCGGTTGTCTGATTTTACCTCACAACACCTTTTCGGAATGAGCGAGCGCTACATTCATTGGGGCACAAGTTTTACACATTCCAGTTCATTTAGTTGTCGATATATAGCCGGTTGCAGCGGTAATGCGAAATTTAGCTCCAAAAGACACCTTTTCAGAATGAGATAGGAGCCCTAAATCCAGTGGAGAACAATTTTACCCATTCAAGCTCGTTTAGAGGTCGATATACAGTGGGTTCTACTGGTAATGCGAGTTTTTGCTCCAAATGACACATAAATTTCAAAATGAAAGAATTTTAGATGCGGTTTGTAGCGAAAGTGAGAGATTTGGCTCTAAATGACACTTAAACTTTAAACAGCAATAACTTTTGATCTGGTTGTCTGATTTTACCCCACAACACCTTTTCGGATTGAGCTCGGAGCACTACATTCATTGGAGCACAAGTTTTACCCATTTCAGTTCATTTAGTTGTCGATATATAGCCGGTTGCAGCGGTAATGCAAAATTTAGCTCCAAATTACACCTAAACTTCTAACAGCGATATCTTTTGATTTGTATGTTTGATTGTTGCCCACAACACCTTTACGGAATATGCTCGGAGGCATACATCTAATGGAGCACAATTTTAAACCATTCCAGCTCATTTTTTTTTGCGGTCAATATACAACCGGTTGCAATGATAATGAGGGATTTTGCTTCTCTTGACACATAAACTGTAACAGCCATAACTTTTGATCTAGTTGTCCGATTTTTGCGCACAATATCTTTTTGGAATGAGCTCGGAGCCCTAAATCCAATGGAGAACAATTTTAACCCATTTAAGCTTGTTAAGAGATCGATATACAGTGGGTTCTACTGGTAATGCGTGATTTAGCTCCAAATGACACATAAATTTCAAAATAAAAGAATTTTTCATGCGGTTTGTAGTGAAAGTGAGAGATTTAGCTCCAAATGACACTCAAACTTTAAACACCAATAACTTTTGACTCGGTTGTCTGACTTTACCCCACATCACCTTTTCGGAATGAGCTCGGAGCACTACATTCCTTGGAACTCAAGTTTTACCCATTCCAGTTCATTTAGTTGTCGATATATAGCCGGTTGCAGCGGTAATGCGAAATTTAGCTCCAAAGGACACCTTTTCAGAATGAGATAGGAGCACTAAATCCAATGGAGAACAATTTTAACCCGTTCAAGCTCATTTAGAGGTCAATATACAGTGGGTTCTCTGGTAATGCGAGATTTAGCTCCAAATGACACATAAATTTGAAAATGAAAGAATTTTTGATGCAGTTTGTAGCGAAAGTGAGAGATTTAGCTCCAAATGACACTTAAACTTTAAACAGCAATAACATTTGATCCAGTTGTCTGATTTTACCCCACAACACCTTTTCGTAATGAGCGAGCACTATATTCATTGGAGCACAAGTTTTACCCATTCCAGTTCATTTAGTTGTCGATATATAGCCGGTTGCAGCGGTAATGCGGAATTTTGCTCCAAAGGACACCTTTTCAGAATGAGATAGGAGCCCTAAATCTAATGGAGAACAATTTTAACCCATTCAAGCTCGTTTAGAGGTCAATATACAATGGATTCTACTGGCAATGCGAGATTTTGCTCCAAATGACACATAAATTTCAAACTGAAAGAATTTTAGATGCGGTTTGTAGCGAAAGTGAGAGATTTAGCTCCAAATGTCACTTAAACTTTAAACAGCAATAACATTTGATCCGGTTGTCTGATTTTACCCCACAAAACCTTTTCGGAATGAGCGAGCACTACATTCATTGGGGCATAAGTTTTACCCATTCCAGTTCATTTAGTTTTCGATATATAGTCGGTTGCAGCGGTAATGCGAAATTTAGCTCCAAAAGACACCTTTTCAGAATGAGATAGGAGCCCTAAATCCAATGGAGAACAATTTTACCCATTCAAGCTCGTTTAGAGGTCGATATATAGTGGGTTCTACTGGTAATGTGAGATTTTGCTCCAAATGACACATAAATTTCAAAATGAAAGAATTTTAGATGCGGTTTGTAGCGAAAGTGAGATATTTGGCTCTAAATGACACTTAATCTTTAAACAGCAATAACTTTTGATCCGGTTGTCTGATTTTACCCCACAACACCTTTTCGGAATGAGCTCGGAGCACTACATTCATTGGAGCACAAGTTTTACCCATTCCAGTTCATTTAGTTGTCGATATATAGCCGGTTGCAGTGGTAATGCGAAATTTAGCTCCAAATTACACCTAATCTTCTAACAGCCATATCTTTTGATTTGTATGTTTGATTGTTGCCCACAACACCTTTACGGAATATGCTCGGAGGCATACATCTAATGGAGCACAATTTTAAACCATTCCAGCTCATTTTTTTTTGCGGTCAATATACAACCGGTTGCAATGATAATGAGGGATTTTGCTTCTCTTGACACATAAACTGTAACAGCCATAACTTTTGATCTAGTTGTCCGATTTTTGCGCACAATATCTTTTTGGAATGAGCTCGGAGCCCTAAATCCAATGGAGAACAATTTTAACCCATTTAAGCTTGTTAAGAGGTAGATATACAGTGGGTTCTACTGGTAATGCGTGATTTAGCTCCAAATGACACATAAATTTCAAAATAAAAGAATTTTTCATGCGGTTTGTAGCGAAAGTGAGAGATTTAGCTCCAAATGACACTCAAACTTTAAACACCAATAACTTTTGACTCGGTTGTCTGACTTTACCCCACATCACCTTTTCGGAATGAGCTCGGAGCACTACATTCCTTGGAACTCAAGTTTTACCCATTCCAGTTCATTTAGTTGTCGATATATAGCCGGTTGCAGCGGTAATGCGAAATTTAGCTCCAAAGGACACCTTTTCAGAATGAGATAGGAGCACTAAATCCAATGGAGAACAATTTTAACCCGTTCAAGCTCATTTAGAGGTCAATATACAGTGGGTTCTCTGGTAATGCGAGATTTAGCTCCAAATGACACATAAATTTGAAAATGAAAGAATTTTTGATGCGGTTTGTAGCGAAAGTGAGAGATTTAGCTCCAAATGACACTTAAACTTTAAACAGCAATAACATTTGATCCGGTTGTCTGATTTTACCCCACAACACCTTTTCGGAATGAGCGAGCACTACATTCATTGGAGCACAAGTTTTACCCATTCCAGTTCATTTAGTTGTCGATATATAGCCGGTTGCAGCGGTAATGCGGAATTTTGCTCCAAAGGACACCTTTTCAGAATGAGATAGGAGCCCTAAATCTAATGGAGAACAATTTTAACCCATTCAAGCTCGTTTAGAGGTCAATATACAATGGATTCTACTGGCAATGCGAGATTTTGCTCCAAATGACACATAAATTTCAAACTGAAAGAATTTTAGATGCGGTTTGTAGCGAAAGTGAGAGATTTAGCTCCAAATGTCACTTAAACTTTAAACAGCAATAACATTTGATCCGGTTGTCTGATTTTACCCCACAAAACCTTTTCGGAATGAGCGAGCACTACATTCATTGGGGCACAAGTTTTACCCATTCCAGTTCATTTAGTTTTCGATATATAGTCGGTTGCAGCGGTAATGCGAAATTTAGCTCCAAAAGACACCTTTTCAGAATGAGATAGGAGCCCTAAATCCAATGGAGAACAATTTTACCCATTCAAGCTCGTTTAGAGGTCGATATATAGTGGGTTCTACTGGTAATGTGAGATTTTGCTCCAAATGACACATAAATTTCAAAATGAAAGAATTTTAGATGCGGTTTGTAGCGAAAGTGAGATATTTGGCTCTAAATGACACTTAATCTTTAAACAGCAATAACTTTTGATCCGGTTGTCTGATTTTACCCCACAACACCTTTTCGGAATGAGCTCGGAGCACTACATTCATTGGAGCACAAGTTTTACCCATTCCAGTTCATTTAGTTGTCGATATATAGCCGGTTGCAGTGGTAATGCGAAATTTAGCTCCAAATTACACCTAATCTTCTAACAGCCATATCTTTTGATTTGTATGTTTGATTGTTGCCCACAACACCTTTACGGAATATGCTCGGAGGCATACATCTAATGGAGCACAATTTTAAACCATTCCAGCTCATTTTTGAGGTCAATATACAACCGGTTGCAAAGATAATGAGGGATTTTGCTCCTCTTGACACATAAACTGTAACAGCCATAACTTTTGATCTGGTTATCCGATTTTTGCGCACAACACCTTTTCGGAATGGGCTCGGAGCCCTACATCCAATGGAGAACAAATTTTACCCATTCTAGTTTGTTTAGTGGTCAATATACAGTCGGGTTGGTAATAAGGTATTTAGCTCGAAAGGAGACCTAAACTTCAAACATCCGTAACATTTGATCCGGTTGTGAGATTTTCACCCACAATACCTTTTCATAATGAGATAGGAGCCATAAATCCAATGGAGAACAATTTTTACCCATTCAAGCTCGTTTAGGGGTCGATATACAGTGAGTTCTACTGGTAATGCGAGATTTAGCTCCAAATGACACAAATTTCAAAATGAAAGAATTTTTGATGCGGTTTGTAGCGAAAATGAGAGATTTAGCTCCAAATGACACTCAAACTTTAAACAGCAATAACTTTTGATCCGATTGTCTGACTTTACCCCCACAACACCTTTTCGGAAAGAGCTCGGAGCACTACATTCCTTGGAACTCAAGTTTTACCCATTTCAGTTCATATAGTTGTCGATATATAGCAGTTGCAGCGGTAATGCGAAATTTAGCTCCAAAGGACACCTTTATAGATTGAGATAGGAGCCCTAAATCCAATGGAGAACAATTTTAACCCATTCAAGCTCGTTTAGAGGTCTATATACAGTGGATTCTACTAGTAATGCGTGATTTTGCTCCAAATGACACATACATTTTAAAATGAAAGAATTTTAGATACGGTCTGTAGCGAAAGTGAGAGATTTAGCTTCAAATGACACTTAAACTTTAAACAGCAATAACATTTGATCCGGTTGTCTGATTTTACCCCACAACACCTTTTCGGAATGAGCGAGCACTACATTCATTGGAGCACAAGTTTTACCCATTCCAGTTCATTTAGTTGTCGATATATAGCCGGTTGCAGTGGTAATGCGGAATTTTGCTCCAAAGGACACGTTTTTAGAATGAGATAGGAGTCCTAAATCCAATGGAGAACAATTTTAACCCATTCAATCTCGTTTAGAGGTCTATATACAGTGGATTCTACTGGCAATGCGAGATTTTGCTCCAAATGACACATAAATTTCAAAATGAAAGAATTTTAGATGCGGTTTGTAGCGAAAGTGAGAGATTTAGCTCCAAATGACACTTAAACTTTAAATAGCAATAACATTTGATCCGGTTGTCTGATTTTACCCCACAACACCTTTTCGGAATGAACGAGCACTACATTCATTGGAGCACAAGTTTTACCCATTCCAGTTCATTTAGTTGTCGATATATAGCTGGTTGCAGCGGTAATGCGAAATTTAGCTCTAAAAGACACTTTTCAGAATGAGATAAGAGCCCTAAATCTAATGGAGAACAATTTTACCCATTCAAGCTCGTTTAGAGGTCGATATACAGTGGGTTCTAATGGTAATGCGAGATTTTGCTCCAAATGTAAATTTCAAAATTAAAGAATTTTAGATGCGGTTTGTAACGAAAGTGAGAGATTTAGCTCTAAATGACACTTAAACTTTAAACAGCAATAACTTTTGATCCGGTTGTCTGATTTTACCCCACAACACCTTTTCGAAATTAGCTCGGAGCACTACATTCATTGGAGCACAAGTTTTACCCATTCCAGTTCATTTAGTTGTCGATATATAGCCGGTTGCAGCGGTAATGTGAAATTTAACTCCAAATTACACCTAAACTTCTGACAGCCATATCTTTTGATTTGTATGTTCTATTGTTGCCCACAAGACCTTTATGGAATATGCTCGGAGACATACATCTAATGGTGCACAATTTTAAATCATTCCAGCTCATTTTTGAGGTCAATATACAACCGGTTGCAATGATAATGAGGGATTTTGCTCCTCTTGACACATAAACTGTAATAGCCATAACTTTTGATCTGGTTGTCCGATTTTTGTGCACAACACCTTTTTGGAATGAGCTCGGAGCCCTACCTCCATGGAGAACAAATTTTACCCATTCTAGTTTGTTTAGTGGTCCATATACAGCCGGGTTGGTAATAAGGTATTTAGCTCGAAAAGAGACCTAAAGTTCAAACATCCGTCACATTTGATCTGGTTGTCAGATTTTCACCCACAATACCTTTTCATAATGAGATAGGAGCCCTAAATCTAATGGAGAACAATTTTAACCCATTCAAGCTCGTTTAGAGGTCAATATACAGTGGGTTCTACTGGTAATGCGAGATTTAGCTCCAAATGACACATAAATTTCAAAATAAAAGAATTTTTGATGCGGTTTGTAGCGAAAGTGAGAGATTTAGCTTCAAATGACACTCAAACTTTAAACAATAATAACTTTTGATCCGTTTGTCTGACTTTACCCGACAACACCTTTTCGGAATGAGCTCGCAGCACTACATTCCTTGGAGCACAAGTTTTACCCATTCCAGTTCATTTAGTTGTCGATATATAGCCGGTTGTAGCGGTAATGCGAAATTTAGCTCCAAATGACACCTTTTTAGAATGAGATAGGAGCCCTAAATCCAATGGAGAACAATTTTAACCCATTCAAGCTCGTTTTGAGGTCTATATACAGTGGATTTTACTAGTAATGCGAGATTTTGCTCCAAATGACACATAAATTTTAAAATGAAAGAATTTTAAATGCGGTTTGTAGCGAAAGTGAGAGATTTTGCTCCAAATGACACTTAAACTTTAAACAGCAATAACATTTGATCCGGTTGTCTGATTTTACCCCACGACACCTTTTCGGAATGAGCTCGGAGCACTACATTCCTTGGGGCATAATTTTTACCCATTCCAGTTCATTTAGTTGTCGATATATAGTCTGTTGCAGCGGTAATGCGAAATTTTGCTCCAAAGGACACCTTTTCAGAATGAGATAGGAGCCCTAAATCCAATGGAGAACAATTTTAAGCCATTCAAGCTCGTTTAGAGGTCTATATACAGTGGATTCTACTGATAATGCGAGATTTTGCACCAAATGACACATAAATTTGAAAATAAAAGAATTTTAGATGTGGTTTGTAGCGAAAGTGAGAGATTTAGCTCCAAATGACACTTAAACTTTATACAGCAATAACATTTGATCCGGTTGTCTGATTTTACCCCACAACACCTTTTCGGAAAGAGCGAGCACTACATTCATTGGGACACAAGTTTTACACATTCCAGTTCATTTAGTTGTCGATATATAGCCGGTTGCAGCTGTAATGCGAAATTTAGCTCCAAAAGACACCTTTTCAGAATGAGATAGGAGCCCTAAATCCAATGGAGAACAATTTTACCCATTCAAGCTCGTTTAGAGGTCGATATACAGTGGGTTCTACTGGTAATGCGAGATTTTGCTCCAAATGACACAAATTTCAAAATGAAAGAATTTTAGATGTGGTTTGTAGCAAAAGTGAGAGATTTAGCTCTAAATGACACTTAAACTTTAAACAGCAATAACTTTTGATCCGGTTGTCTGATTTTACCCCACAACACCTTTTCGGAATGAGCTCGGAGCATTACATTCATTGGAGCACAAGTTTTACCCATTCCAGTTCATTTAGTTGTCGATATATAGCCGGTTGCAGCGGTAATGCGAAATTTAGCTCCAAAAGACACTTTTCAGAATGAGATAGCAGCCCTAAATCTAATGGAGAACAATTTTACCCATTCAAGCTCGTTTAGAGGTCGATATACAGTGGGTTCTAATGGTAATGCGAGATTTTGCTCCAAATGACACATAAATTTCAAAATTAAAGAATTTTAGATGCGGTTTGTAGTGAAAGTGAGAGATTTAGCTCTAAATGACACTTAAACTTTAAACAGCAATAACTTTTGATACGGTTGTCTGATTTTACCCCACAACACCTTTTCGGAATTAGCTCGGAGCACTACATTCATTGGAGAACAAGTTTTACCCATTCCAGTTCATTTAGTTGTCGATATATTGCCGGTTGCAGCGGTAATGCGAAATTTAGCTCCAAATTACACCTAAACTTTTAACAGCCATATATTTTGATTTGTATGTTTGATTATTGCCCACAACACCTTTATGAAATATGCTCGGAGGCATACATCTAATGGAGCACAATTTTAAACCATTCCAGCTCATTTTTGAGGTCAATATACAACCGGTTGCAATGATAATGAGGGATTTTGCTCCTCTTGACACATAAACTGTAACAGCCATAACTTTTGATCTGGTTGTCCGATTTTTGCGCACAACACCTTTTTGGAATGAGCTCGGAGCCCTACATCCAATGGAGAACAAATTTTACACATTCTAGTTTGTTTAGTGGTCCATATACAGCCAGGTTGGTAATAAGATATTTAGCTCGAAAGGAGATCTAAATTTCAAACATCCGTAACATTTGATCCGGTTGTCAGATTTTCACCCACAATACCTTTTCATAATGAGATAGGAGCCCTAAATCTAATGGAGAACAATTTTAACCCATTCAAGCTCGTTTAGAGGTCAATATACAGTGGGTTCTACTGGTAATGCGAGATTTAGCTCCAAATGACACATAAATTTCAAAATGAAAGAATTTTTGATGCGGTTGGTAGCGAAAGTGAGAGATTTAGCTCCAAATGACACTCAAACTTTAAACAACAATAACCTTTGATCCGGTTGTCTGACTTTACCCACAACACCTTTTCGGAATGAGCTCGGAGCACTACATTCCTTGGAGTACAAGTTTTACCCATTCCAGTTCATTTAGTTGTCGATATATAGCCGGTTGCAGCGGTAATGCGAAATTTAGCTGCAAAGGACACCTTTTTAGAATGAGATAGGAGCCCTAAATCCAATGGAGAACAATTTTAACCCATTCAAGCTCGTTTAGAGGTCTATATACAGTGGATTCTACTGGTAATGCGAGATTTTGCTCCAAATGACACATAAATTTCAAAACGAAAGAATTTTAAATGCGGTTTGTAGCGGAAGTGAGAGATTTAGCTCCAAATGACACTTAAACTTTAAAAATCAATAACATTTGATCTGGTTGTCTGATTTTACCCCACAACACCTTTTCGAAATGAGCGATCACTACATTCATTGGAGCACAAGGTTTACCCATTCCAGTTAATTTAGTTGTCGATATATAGCTGGTTGCAACGGTAATGCGAAATTTTGCTCCAAAGGACACCTTTTTAGAATGAGATAGGAGCCCAATATCCAATGGAGAACAATTTTAACCCATTCAAGCTTGTTTAGAGGTCTATATACAGTGGATTCTACTAGTAATGCGAGATTTTGCTCCAAATGACACATAAATTTCAAAATGAAAGAATTTTAGATGCGGTCTGTAGCGAAAGTGATAGATTTAGCTCCAATTGACCTTAAACTTTAAACAACAATAACATT
Organism: Dactylorhiza incarnata; assembly: GCA_033032865.1. Lineage (NCBI taxonomy): Eukaryota > Viridiplantae > Streptophyta > Magnoliopsida > Asparagales > Orchidaceae > Dactylorhiza > Dactylorhiza incarnata. The sequence continues at coordinate 14,300,719 of JAWHQI010000029.1, forward strand.
TGATCCGGTTGTCTGATTTTACCCCACAACACCTTTTCGGAATGAGCGAGCACTACATTCATTGGAGCACAAGTTTTACCCATTCCAGTTCATTTAGTTGTCGATATATAGCCGGTTGCAGCGGTAATGCGGAATTTTGCTCCAAAGGACACCTTTTCAGAATGAGATAGGAGCCCTAAATCCAATGGAGAACAATTTTAACCCATTCAAGCTCGTTTAGAAGTCTATATACAGCGGATTCTACTGGCAATGCGAGATTTTGCTCCAAATGACACATAAATTTCAAAATTAAAGAATTTTAGATGCGGTTTGTAGCGAAAGTGAGAGATTTAGCTCCTAATGACACTTAAACATTAAATAGCAATAATATTTGATCCGGTTGTCTTATTTTACCCCCACAACACCTTTTCGGAATGAGCGAGCACTACATTCATTGCAGCACAAGTTTTACCCATTCCAGTTCATTTAGTTGTCGATATATAGCCGGTTGCAGCAGAAATGCAAAATTTAGCTCAAAAAGACACTTTTCAGAATGAGATAGGAGCCCTAAATCTAATGGAGAACAATTTTACCCATTCAAGCTCGTTTAGAGGTCGATATACAGTGGGTTCTAATGGTAATGCGAGATTTTGCTCCAAATGACACATAAATTTCAAAATTAAATAATTTTAGTTGCGGTTTGTAGTGAAAGTGAGAGATTTAGCTCTAAATGACACTTAAAATTTAAACAGCAATAACTTTTGATCCGGTTGTCTGATTTTACCCCACAACACCTTTTCGGAATTAGCTCGGAGCACTACATTCATTGGAGCACAATTTTTACCCATTCCAGTTCATTTAGTTGTCGATATATAGTCGGTTGCAGCGGTAATGCGAAATTTAGCTCCAAATTACACCTAAACTTCTAACAGCCATATCTTTTGATTTGTATGTTTGATTATTGCCCACAACACCTTTATGAAATATGCTTGGAGGCATACATCTAATGGAGCACAATTTTAAATCATTCCAGCTCATTTTTGAGGTCAATATACAACTGGTTGCAATGATAATGAGGGATTTTGTTCCTCTTGACACATAAACTGTAACATTCATAACTTTTGATCTGGTTGTCCGATTTTTGCGCACAACACCTTTTTGGAATGAGCTCGGAGCCCTACATCCAAAGGAGAACAAATTTTACCCATTCTAGTTTTTTTAGTGGTCCATATACAACCGGGTTGGTAATAAGGTATTTAGCTCGAAAGGAGACCTAAACTCAAACATCCGTAACATTTGATCCGGTTGTCAGATTTTCACCCACAATACCTTTTCATAATGAGATAGGAGCCCTAAATCCAATGGAGAACAATTTTAACCCATTCAAGCTCGTTTAGAGGTCAATATATAGTGGGTTCTACTGGTAATGCGAGATTTAGCTCCAAATGACACATAAATTTCAAAATGAAAGAATTTCTGATGCGGTTTGTAGCGAAAGTGAGAGATTTAGCTCCAAATGACACTCAAACTTTAAACAACAATAACTTTTGATCTCGTTGTCTGACTTTACCCACAACACCTTTTCGGAATGAGCTCGGAGCACTACATTCCTTGGAGTACAAGTTTTACCCATTCCAGTTCATTTAGTTGTCGATATATAGCCGGTTGCAGCGGTAATGCGAAATTTAGCTCCAAAGGACACCTTTTTAGAATGAGATAGGAGCCCTAAATCCAATGGAGAACAATTTTAACCCATTCAAGCTCGTTTAGAGGTCTATATACAGTGGATTCTATTGGTAATGCGAGATTTTGCTCCAAATGACACATAAATTTCAAAATGAAAGAATTTTAAATGCGGTTTGTAGCGGAAGTGAGAGATTTAGCTCCAAATGACACTTAAACTTTAAAAATCAATAACATTTGATGTGGTTGTCTGATTTTACCCCACAACACCTTTTCGGAATGAGCGAGCACTACATTCATTGGAGCACAAGGTTTACCCATTCCAGTTAATTTAGTTGTCGATATATAGCTGGTTGCAGCGGTAATGCGAAATTTTGCTCCAAAGGACACCTTTTTAGAATGAGATAGGAGCCCTATATTCAATGGAGAATAATTTTAACCCGTTCAAGCTTGTTTAGAGGTCTATATACAGTGGATTCTACTGGTAATGTGAGATTTTGCTCCAAATGACACATAAATTTCAAAATGAAAGAATTTTAGATGCGGTTTGTAGCGAAAGTGTGAGATTTAGCTCCAAATGACACTTAAACTTTAAACAGCAATAACATTTGATCCGGTTGTCTGATTTTACCTCACAACACCTTTTCGGAATGAGCGAGCACTACATTCATTGGGGCACAAGTTTTACTCATTCCAGTTCATTTAGTTGTCGATATATAGTCGGTTGCAGCAGTAATGCGAAATTTAGCTCCAAAAGACACCTTTTCAGAATGAGATAGGAGCCCTAAATCCAATGGAGAACAATTTTACCCATTCAAGCTCGTTTAGAGGTCGATATACAGTGGGTTCTACTGGTAATGTGAGTTTTTGCTCCAAATGACACATAAATTTCAAAATGAAAAAATTTTAGATGCGGTTTGTAGCGAAAGTGAGAGATTTAGCTCTAAATGACACTTAAACTTTAAACAGCAATAACTTTTGATCTGGTTGTCTGATTTTACCCCACAACACCTTTTCGGATTGAGCTCGGAGCACTACATTCATTGGAGCACAAGTTTTACCCATTCCAGTTCATTTAGTTGTCGATATATAGCCGGTTGCAGCGGTAATGCGAAATTTAGCTCCAAATTACACTTAAACTTCTAACAGCCATATCTTTTGATTTGTATGTTTGATTGTTGCCCACAACACCTTTACGGAATATGATCGGAGGCATACATCTAATGGAGCACAATTTTAAACCATTCCAGCTCATTTTTGGGGTCAATATACAACCGGTTGCAATGATAATGAGGGATTTTGCTCCTCTTGACACATAATCTGTAACGGCCATAACTTTTGATCTGGTTGTCCGAGTTTTGCGCACAACACCTTTTTTACCCATTCTAGTTTGTTTAGTGGTCAATATACAGTCGGGTTGGTAATAAGGTATTTAGCTCAAAAAGAGACCTAAACTTCGAACATCCGTAACATTTGATCCGGTTGTCAGATTTTCACCCACAATACCTTTTCATAATGAGATAGGAGCCCTAAATCCAATGGAGAACAATTTTAACCCATTTAAGCTCGTTTAGAGGTCGATATACAGTGGGTTCTACTAGTAATGCGAGATTTAGCTCCAAATGACACATAAATTTCAAAATGAAAGAATTTTTGATGCGGTTTGTAGCGAAAGTGAGAGATTTAGCTCAAAATGATACTCAAACTTTAAACAGCAATAACTTTTGATCCGGCTGTCTGACTTTACCCCACATCACCTTTTCGGAATGAGCTCGGAGCATTACATTCGTTGGAGCACAAGTTTTATCCATTCTAGTTCATTTAGTTGTCGATATATAGCCGGTTGCAGCGGTAATGCGAAATTTAGCTCCAAAAGACACCTTTTCAGAATGAGATAGCAGCCCTAAATCCAATGGAGAACAATTTTATCTCGTTCAAGCTTGTTTAGAGGTCTATATACAGTGGGTTCTACAGGTAATGCGAGATTTTTCTCCAAATGACACATAAATTTCAAAATAAAAGAATTTTAGATACGGTTTGTAGCGAAAGTGAGAGATTTAGCTCCAAATGACACTTAAACTTTAAACAGCAATAACATTTTATCCGGTTGTCTGATTTTACCCCACAACACCTTTTCGGAATGAGCGAGCATTATATTTATTGGAGCACAAGTTTTACCCATTCCAATTCATTTAGTTGTCGATTTTGTTGAGTCCGAGATCGCACCTCCGAGGGAAACCGGAGGCTGCGGGTTGCCGGTTACTTTTTGTGTAGAAGAATGAGACCGCTGGCAGCGGTCAAGGATAGACTTCGCCCGCCGCGGCAAATGCCACTCCTTCGACGGGCTTTCCTTTGATTAGAAAGAAGTGGTTACAGCGGGCTGCAAGTGCAGGAAAAGAGAAGCCGGCCGGTCAGACAGTCCGCAAGACGTGAAACTCGAGACCGCAGCCCAAACAAGCGAGCTCCTAGATTTGAGAGTGCGTGCCTTGTGAACAGTGCCGCCCCCTATTTATAGGCTTGGGGCCCTGCCCGAATGGGCAGGGATAGAATAACCACCTGGCCGGGTACAGGAGAAACGGGCAGGCTGTGACGGGATGCACAAAGAAAAAAAGAAAGAAGCCGCGCGGCTTGGCGGCTTGCTTCTCCGACCTGTCTGACCTGAGGCTGAAGATACCGGGACCAAGTCAATGATCCAGACCGAGCGGCCTCTGGCTTGAGACCGCGGACTGTCTTCTGGGCATGGCTTGGCTGATCTTCATGAGGTAACTTGGATAGTCTCTGATCTGAAACCGCGGCTTGTTCTCCGGGTTTGAATCTTGAATCTCTATGGCACAACCCGCGCGGTCTCCTTCCTGAGACCGCGGATAGCCTTCTTACTTTGGCCCTTGACGACCTTCACTCTTGGGGGCGGTCCGAAAATGACATCAGACCACCCGACCTAGTTTACCTTGAGCTGAGAGCCACTGATCCTGGAACTCAGCGGCCAGACCCAGCAGTTCGCCCGGTCCGAGAGTGATCCAACCCGAGAAGCGGTTTTCCGGGTAAACATAATCCCGGCATATTTTCAAATCTCAAGAGGATTTCGAAAATATAAACTTTGGCCGGGAGACCGCTCCGACTTGCCCTGAATTCTATAAGAGAGCCAGAGAATTCATTCTGCAGAGTTTTTTCTGAAATCACGGGATATTGCTCGCCAGCTGCGGTTGAAATTTCTAAGACCGGTAACTCTTCAATAATGGACTTTCTAGACACCGTGTTAGACCGCGTGGATCCCGCCGGAGATCAGAAGAAGGTGGAAGGTAGAAGGCGCGAATCGACGGAGAGGTCGAGAAAGGAGAAAGAACAGCAGGACCGAAAAGACCGGAAAAAGAGGAAGCGGGCTTAGCCATGGATCCGAGATTTCACACGGAGGGAAAGAACCGCACCGGGCTGCACACTCCAGATCTGGAAACGGCTCGCGAAACGGAGCTCCGGAGCTCCGTCAATGGCGGAATCTCCTCTTCTTCTTCCTTGCCTCCTTCCTCTTCCTCTAGCCTAGGAGAGAGAAACACTATGAAATAATGAGGGTTTAATCCCTCTCCAAAGCCCTAAGACCCCCCAGCAACAAATCCCAGCCGTTGGATCTATTTCCAAGAAATTTGATCGGTCGGATCTTCTTCTCCGCTCAAAATCGCGGAACAGAATAAACAGGGCGCACGATCGCTGGCGCACGATCACTGGTCGTGCGCGAAGAGGGAAGTGGTCGTGCGCACTGTCCGAGACAGAACTCGATTCTCTTCTGAATTAACGCACGATCGCTGGCGCACGATCACTGGTCGTGCGCGATGAGGCCACTGATCGTGCGCTAAGAGCAGACAGGGAAAATTCTAGCCTGCTTCACGTTCCGCACAGCCACTCCGCCTACTTCGCGGAACTACCAGTTTTGGGGTGTTACAGTTTCAACTCATGGTGAGGAGATTTGACCACAATACCCCAAGATAAACACCATGCCCTAATTTTGACCTACTTAGACCCAACTTAGGTTAACCAATTTCCAAACTAAATCAGTCCCAATCACGCTGAAATCTTTACCAGTGTCATGTTATGACCCTAAGAAGTACCCACCAAAATTTGGAGGGCATTGGAGGTCATTTGACCCAATAACTAATTAATATATGATTTATGAAATTATTACAAAAACCTTAGAAAAGTTTTCTCCTAAAATTTCCATCTTTGGATATGATGTGTGTGTAGGTACAAGTAGACTATGTTTCAAATCTCAAGTCCATATCATTTCCCAATCAAAAGTTATTCAAGAAATGGTGGCTGTCCTACACTAGGGACCAGTCCCACCAAAATGGACCTCCAAGGAGATACAGAACTCCTTTTGGGGTGAAATTAATTTTAAAATAAAGTAGACTCCAAGGGCTACAACTTTGGTGTTGACCACTTTTTCTGTAGAGGGGCCTAAGTATTTTTAATAATTAATTATAACTGCTGTCAGTAAAGGGACAAAAATATAGGAATATTAATGCATTAATATAAAAACTGCTGCACGAATCTTAAAGCAGAAATGGAGGGCATCGGGTTGTCTTCCTCCTCCAGCTGACGGCTGAGATTGCTCCGACCTGGGCAGTTTTGGAAGTGGTTTTCCCGGCCACCCACGCCCCTCCCCGGTCGGCCAATGCCACCACCACCTTCCTTGAGGTGGTGACCGGCGATAGGATGTCTTGGCCGGCCGGTGGTAGCCGGAAATGGGGGTTTAGACAAGAGGAAAGAGCTCCAAAAATAGAGTTTTCGGCTCACACGATCTAGGGCCAATTGGCCTTAAAGCTTGCAAGCAATAGATGTAGATCTATCTACTAGGGTAGAGGAGAAGAACCAGACCTTCTTGGAGCCCGACGACGCTGGCGGCGGTGTTCGGCCATGGCTTTTCCCTTCTCCGGCGAGCTTGCCCGATCTATCCATTCTCCACCAAAACCTTCGATCCAATATCTGATTTCGACTGCCATCCACCTTTTGAAGCTAATAGTGGAGTTAGATTTGAGAATGGGGGGCTGTAAAGGGGGAATTTGAGGAGAATATATTTCGGCCATGATGGTTGGGCTCCTCCATTGATGATGGATCGCTGGAATTTATGGGGAAACTCCTCCCAAGCATCATGGAAGATTTATGGAGGGTCTTGGGGAGATGAGTGGAGTGACTCATGGTCTCCCACCATTAACTTTCCTTCTTTTTTCCTCTTTCTCTCTCTTCATTAAGGGGGAAATTGCACTTTCTCTCTCCTACTCATCATTTCTAGAAATTGAGTGGTAACTCCTAGTAATTATCAGCCTCCTAAGCTAATGGGCTACTCCAATTAGGCCTAGCCCAAGTGGATTGGGCTTGAGTTAGCCTTTTCCCCTCTTTTTGGGCAAGGTTGACCAAGTGTTGACTTGAGGTGTTGACTTGGTCAACTGATGGGTTGAATGGTCCAAGTGGTGTGTCTTGAGTCCCTTGACACCACCAAAGTTGGTTGAGTCATGGTGGTGCCCTAATTGGGCCAATTAATCCAAAAGGTGTTGGTTTGACCAAAATAGGGTTAGAGTTGACTTTGGTCAATTTGACCATTTGGGTTGACCCCAATGGGTGGGTAGTGACCTATTGGTCTCTCTTAAGGGTTAGGAAGGTCTAGGTAGGGTCAATTTGGCAAGGTGGAGGTCAATTGACCCTAATTAGGCTTCTTTGACCAATTTGGGGTTAGGGTTGACTTTGGTCAATTTGGCCTCTTTGGTCGACCCCAATGGGTCCTTGGTGCTCTAGGGGAGGCCCTAATGGGTTATGTATGCTATGGTGGGGGTCAAAGGGTCAAGGTGAGGCCCTTAAGTCCAACCCTATGCTTGTTAACTGGAAATTGCTATTTGCAGACCACTGTGGTTTCCTTCTTCTTGGCTAATGGTCTCTTCAAGCTTCCTAGGGTTTTGTCATGGCCTAGTTATGACAAAACCACTCTAGGGGTCTAGTTGTTTAGGGGATGTTACAAATCTCAATAAACAAAAAAAATAATTTCGTCCTCGAAATTCAGGCTAGGCTCGCGGGATTTTCACCGAAAGTGACTGAACGTAACATCCCCTAAGAAGTGAAGTTATTACTGACTCGAAGAGCACCGACTATCTCTGCTACATCAGTTCTAGAGGCTCCCTGATAAGCTTCTCCTGTCCATGATTTCTCCATAGGACATTGATCAGCGGGGCCTTCTTGCGCCGCAAGACCTGCATCTTCGTGCCATCTAACCGGACCGGCTCCAGGTGAATCAATCAATCGGAGGATACCGGGCCATCTATAGTAGAAATTCGCTACTCCGGTCGTAGTAGAGATTTCCTAAAGGAGGAGACATGGAAGTTGTCATGCAATCCCGCCATCTCCGGTGGCAACTCCAGTCTATAAGCCAACGGGCTGATCCACTCCAGGATCCTGTAGAGCCCCATTTTATCTCAGACTGAGATTCTTCCTCCTGCGAACCCGCAAGACTTCCTGCATCGGATGTATCTTCCGGAACACCTGGTCTCCAACATCCTAACTCAAATCAGTCACACCTGGGTATCTATGTCCTCCATAAATTTCGAGCCGAGTGTCTTGGGATCCTCATCCTGGATCCAAGATAGTGTAGTCCTGCGCCTCCGTCCCTCTGAGTGTGGAAAGCTGTCCTGAACGTTAACCAAGAGCCCAGATAAGCCTGGATTGATCTTCACTTTTTGACATAACTCGTCCATCCTGATCTGACACGATCGTCCTGGTTACGCCTCGATAATGGCCAAACATCTCGTCAAATCCCACCAAACACCAACGAGAGCGTCCTTCCAGCCCCGGGTGACCCTAGCTACCTTGGTTAATCTATCCTCGTTGTTCCAAATAAGACTGTGTTCAGAGTGGTAACCTGTGTGTGAAATCCATAGTTATGTCCTTGAACTCCACTCTAACATAGGCAGTGACTGTGGTAGTTCTCCAAAGACTTTTGCACTTGGCCTTCACCATGCATCACAAAACTTACGATGTCTTCCTTCATTTCGGGGAAATATACATTTCGCAATACACCATTTTTCCGGTGACTATATTTCTCATCTATGTGGGTAGGCAGCGACTCTATAAAAAATTCTCTACACAATCAGCTTCTTATTCCTACGAGTACGCCCGAGTCATCAACCAACTCAACTTTATGATTTTAAATGATTCTTATCATTCAATGGGACTGACCGCATCATCAAGCGTCCCAATTATCCTCAGAATTTAAGGGGGGTACACATGGATCTTATGAACATATGTTAACCAACCAACACTAGTATCAATGTTTGAAGATGACTCTCAATCACTTTCTGGGTGGAGTTTGATTCATAAGGTATACGGGTAGAAGCTTTTGAAACCCTAAGATTTTTCACAAGTCAATTTCATCATGAAAATATATTCACGTTTATTTCTCCAAATTCCTATTACTTCCACATATGCTAGTCTTGATCACTTTCGAATGGTCCAAAGTAAGATAAACTTAGATCATTCTTATCATAGTAAACTCAAACACTATATTCAAAATCCAATAAGTCATCGTCTATGATCTCTGGTTATCCGTCATCAATGCTCCCAAGGTATAAGGGCTATGTAGTTAAAATTATCTACCAGGACAGGGCGTGATTTTTAACCAACCATAAGTTAATCACTTCTGAAAGCCTCAAGTCACAAGAACCTCAAATATAACTACAACTTGTATGACCTAGTTTCCGTCCTCAAGTTCTAGACTAGGACATTGACATCCTTAAGTGATTAATCCTGGCGACTTTACATTTCCAATGATTCAACTAAGGTCAAGTTGTTGTTCTATCTACGATGTCCTTTCATTATCCTGGTAACACCTAAGATTATCATTCCAGACCTACTTTTACACCATCTCATCTTTGTCCAAGTGACATCGAATATGATCAACCTCAAAATCATTATTGTTCAGGACACAGAATTTTTCTAACTTAGGTCTAAGGGAAATCCAAGTCCGTCATTAATTTGCCCAATAAACAAAAGGTAAGCCCCAATAAACAAAAGATTATCCTCTATCTATTTTTGGGCGCAGTATCTTCAATATCACCATGTTATACTCGTCCTAGGTATGCAAGCAATCCTTATGGCACACAACCTTAGACTTGGGGTTCTATCTTGTGACTTGTTGGTATACTCCACACTTTAGACTCTTCTAGGTATCCTCTACTACAACCTTATCAGGATCAACATGTCACCCAATCCCAAACGGGTCCCTTCTGAACTTCAATTCTTATCCGACCCTCGGTGCTTGTCATGGTGGTTGTCTCAATATAAACATGTCACCGGTATGAGGGTTAAGTCTATGAGTCTCATACCATTCTGCTTCTGAGTCAATCTCTCTTTCTCTAATCTCTTTGGGGTATCCTCGTACATTCACCAAAGGTTATACCTACGGTCTATTTCACACTAGGTCACAGTATACATTGTTAAGGTAAGTCACGTATCCTAGTGGGGTTGAGTCTAACTCGTTCACTAAGGGACTATCTAATGAGATCTTTGCAGCCAGAGGTATTCCCTGCCGGGGGGCAGGGTTCGCCGCAGGCTACAAAAGAAAACTTGACACTCGTAAAGAGATTTGGCTAAAAAGATTCAGTTAAAAGTGGATTTTTCATGTGATTTCCCCATATGAGCACACCACTGCTTCTGCTGCTAGTTTGTCCTCAAACTAAGCTCGCGCGGGGTGGCCCAGGGTTTGTGGACTTCTTTTCTTCGGATCGAGGTTTGCTTTGATACCACTTGTAAGACCCCATTTTTTTTAAACACCGAGTCGTAGGCCCAGAACCGCCGCTTTGCAGTGACACCTTCACTCGGGAAGGTCACCACTACAAAACACCGATCCTGCCGGCCAAATCGATCACAAAGAAAAGTGCATTAAAGAAGACAAGTCCACAGAATCAACATGAAATATAAAACCTTAAAGGTAAATGTCCACAGATAATAACTGAATAAAAGATTGTTACAATAATAAAGGGCACATGCCCTGTACATCATGTCCTCACTACAAGATCACTCGCGGAAGCTAACTACTAATCACTCACTGATCCTGAACCTGGTGCTCATGTAATAGGTTGGCCCGCCTTCGTCTGCACCGGCCTCTGGTGCTTCTGCGTCTCCTCGATCTCCTAAAATGATATGGTCCACCGACCGTTAGTCAAAAAGACTAAGCCTTATGTTCCCCACCCCACCCCCATTGGCTCCTAGGCACCGTGCGGGAGGATGAAGCGGAGGCAGCAAGGGGTATAACAAAGAGCATGCGACAGTGGTACATGAAATGTTTCTACACTACACATGTGTATACATATATAACTGAAGCGGTAAAGGGCATAGTAAGAGCAGGTAAAGAATAAGTAAAGTGCAGTAAGTAAAGACAATAGCAATAGAAAAGTAACCATTGATTTATAGGAATGCCCATACAAACCTATAGACCAAGGGGTCGTTTAACAAGGCCTATCGTATAAGAAGTCTCATAACCGACTTATACGATAGGGGTAGGGGTTGAAATGCAATATTTATGCTATGACATGCAAGGTATGTTGTTATGCTATGTTCATACAAGTGCAACTCACCCACTTCGACTCTATGCGCATAGACCTTTAGTTTCCCCTTTTTGGAGCGAGCTAGACTCCCAGGATACTCCCGTAGTGGCAAACAGAAGCGGTGGGTTGGGCCTCGCCCACCTCTAGGTTGGTATTCACACTACCTAACCTAAACCTATCGTACGCCTCAACGCAAAACCGCGGAGCATCTGTGTACTCTTACTGGCTGGACCAGACTTTCAAGGCTAAGTGCAAATTCCACACTTGCCGAGTCAACGTATTGACGTCGGTGTGAACGATCGTCCAATACCGAAGACCCACCACCTTCGTGCACATGCAACATGTTCTACTATCTATCTCCGAGCCATAAGCTCCCCGGACTAACCTGCCCGTGACCATAACCTTCCGAGCCACCGGCTCGCCGGACCAACCCGTCCGTAACAACAAACCTTACTGAGTCACAAGCTCACCAGACTAATTAATCTACTGCTACAACCACCGAGCCTACCGCTCGTACAACCAAACCAACTAACCTCCCGTAACTATGGGGTGTGCGTGTGTGCGTTATCAAGTTCATCTTGTACATCATCTTATCCCTACAATTTATGGTTAATCTTGGACTTCCCGAGGAATACCCTGTAAGGGGCTCGCTACGGTACTAGGAACTATAATGGGATGACACCCCAAAGTTCCCTTTCTCAAGACACTTAGTGTTGTTGGTATCTACCCACAAGAATACCCTCCTCGTCATTACTCTTGAATTAACCCTAAGTGACTTATGACTTTCCAGGATGATCTTTCGTCGACCCCGAGTGCAACTTACCTATCACTCACCAAGCACACCTTTACCATGTATAATCCTTCTTGTTGACCATCATACCTTCTCAACTAAACTTGGTAAACCACTTACCTCCCATTCCCTCCTAAGTATCCACTTTGATTCTCAAATTTCACAGTTTACTATACGCAGACCAAATGAATTATATGAAGCTCACAACTAGAGGTACTCCAAATATTCACCCAACTGACCCAAGCTATTTACTGGAGGTCTATCATGATGTTATAAGACTAATTCAAGAGAATCATATTTTCCCTAATTAATTAATATTTATTTTAATTTCTCCAAACATCTGCCAAGCATGAAAATGAACATGAACTATAAGTAAATCTTATGATATGGCTTTCCAAAAATTATGATAAATCTATGGTGACTAAATAACATCAGAAACAGCATATCATATTTTTACAGTAAGAAATTTTTCTCTAATTTAATTATTTATTATCTATCCAAAATCATAGTTTTATGAAAGAACTACCAAAAAGATCAACACTAAGATTATGGGAAAATTACCAAGCTCTTGTAATCACCAGAAAAGGCTACTGACTATGTTTCAGGATTTAAGGAATTCATTTTCTCATTAAATTAAATACTTTAAGAAAACCTCAAATTAAATGAATTGTGAAGTAGCCTACTGATTTAAGTCTTCAAAAATTCTGTAAAAATTCACAAAGGTTTCTAATGTTCTGAAATGTCCTATCACCAATTTGCATAATTTATAAGAGTATTGGCCCCTTAATTATTTTTCTTAAGCCTAAGACAAAATAAATGCCTTGCGAATGAAGTACTTGTTAAATCATTTCAATAATTACACAAAAATTACCAGAGGTGTATATCATGATATTAAGGACACTACCAAAGTTTCATCATCATCCAAGACCATTTAAGCATGCAAATTTCTCTTATAAGGAATTTCCCTAAAGGGATTATGACCTAATTCAAAGGGAATAATTACTCCTAAAATTCTTATAAAATTGACTAAGGCCTATTTACACCCTATGAACTTATCCACCAAGTTTCATAACCATTCAAGGATATTTGACCCCATGTCCTTCACAAGGTCCTATATGCACACCTAGGGATAAAACTAGTGTCCTAGGACATAACCACCTCCACACCACCCCATATCACTCATGGAGGTGTTTTAGGTGATCCTAAACCAGTGACCAATGTTTCAACTCATGGTGAGGAGATTTGATCACAATACCCCAAGATAAACACCATGCCCTAATTTTGACCTAATTAGACCCAACTTAGGTTAACCAATTTCCAAACTAAATCAGTCCCAATTGGGCTGAAAGTTTTACCAAGGTCTTGTGATGACCTTAAGAAGTACCCACCAAAATTTGGAGGGCATTGGAGGTCATTTGACCTAATAATTAATTAATATATAATTTATGAAATTATTACTAAAACCTTAGAAAAATGTTCTCCTAAAATTCCCATCTTTGGATATGATGTGTGTGTAGGTACAAGTAGACTATGTTTCAAATCTCAAGTCCATATCATTTCCCAATCAATAGTTATTCAAGAAATGGTGGATGTCATACACTAGGGACCAGCCCCACCAAAATGGACCTACACGGAGCTACAGAACTCCTTTTGGGATGAAATCAATTTTAAAATAAAGTAGACTCCAAGGGCTACAACTTTGTTGTTGACCACTTTTTCTGTAGAGGGGCCTAAGTATTTTTAATAATTAATTCTAACTGATGTTAGTAAAGGGACAGAAATATATGAATAGTAATGCATTAATATAAAAACTGTTGCACGAATCTTAAAGCAGAAATGGAGGGCATCGGGTTGTCTTCCTCCTCCAGCCGACGGCTGAGATTGCTCCGACCTGGGCGGTTTTGGAAGTGGTTTTCCCGGCCACCCACGCCCCTCCCCGGCCGGCCAATGCCACCACCACCTTCCTTGAGGTGGTGGCCGGCGATAGGAGGTCTTGGCCGGCCGGTGGTGGCCGGAAATGGGGGTTTAGACAAGAGGAAAAAGCTCCAAAAATGGAGTTTTCGGCTCACACGATCTAGGGCCAATTGGCCTTAAATCTTGCAAGCAATAGATGTAGATCTATCCATTAGGGTAGAGGAGAAGAACCAGACCTTCGTAGAGCCCGACGACGATGGCGCCGGTGTTCGTCCATGGCCTTTCCCTTCTCCGGCAAGCTTTCCCGATCTCTCCATTCTCCACCAAAACCTTCGATCCAATATATGATTTCGACTGCCATCAACCTCTTGAAGCTAATGGTGGAGTTAGATTTGAGAATGGGGGCTGTATAGGGGGAATTTGAGGAGAATATATTTCGGCCATGATGGTTGGGCTCCTCCATTGATGATGGCTGGCTGGAATTTATGGGGAAACTCCTCCCAAGCATCATGGAAGATGAATGGAGGGTTTTGGGGAGATGAATGGAGTGACCATGGTCTCCCACCATTAACTTTCCTTCTTTTTTCCTCTTTCTCTCTCTTCATTAAGGGGGAAATTGCACTTTCTCTCTCCTACTCATCATTTCCAGAAATTGAGTGGTAACTCATGGTAATTATCAGCCTCCTAAGCTAATGGTCTACTCCAATTAGGCCTAGCCCAAGTGGATTGGGCTTGAGTTAGCCTTTTCCCCTCTTTTTGGGCAAGGTTGACCAAGTGTTGACTTGTGGTGTTGACTTGATCAACTGATGGGTTAACTGGTCCAAGTGGTGTGTCTTGAGTCCCTTGACACCACCCAAAGTTGGTTGAGTCATGGTGGTGGCCCAATTGGGCCAATTAATCCAAAAGGTGTTGGTTTGACCAAAATAGGTTAGAGTTGACTTTGGTCAATTTGACCATTTGGGTTGACCCCAATGGGTGGGTAGTGACCTATTGGTCTCTCTTAAGGGTTAGGAAGGTCTAGGTAGGGTCAATTTGGCAAGGTGGAGGTCAATTGACCCTAATTAGGCTACTTTGACCAATTTGGGGCTAGGGTTGACTTTGGTAAATTTGGCCTCTTTGGTCGACCCCAATGGGTCCTTGGTGCTCTAGGGGGCCCCTAAAGGGTTAGGTATGCTATGGTGGGGTCAAATGGTCAAGGTGAGGCCCTTAAGTCCAACCCTATGCTTGTTAACTGGAAATTGCTATTTGCAGACCACTGTGGTTTCCTTCTTCTTGGCTAAGGCCAAGTGGTCTCTTCAAGCTTCCTAGTGTTTTGTCATGACCTAGTTATGACAAAACCACTCTAGGGGTCTAGTTGTTTGGGGGATGTTACACACAACACCTTTTCGGAATGAGCTCGGAGCACTACATTCATTGGAGCACAAGTTTTACCCATTCCAGTTCATTTAGTTGTCGATATATAGCTGGTTGCAGCGGTAATGCAAAATTTAGCTCCAAAGGACACCTTTTCAGAATGAGATAGGAGCCCTAAATCCAATGGAGAACATTTTAACCCATTCAAGCTCGTTTAGAGGTTGATATACAGTGGGTTCTACTGGTAATGCGAGATTTTGCTCCAAATGACACATAAATTTCAAAATGATAGAATTTTAGATGCGGTTTGTAGCGAAAGTGAGAAATTTAGCTCCAAATGACACTCAAACTTTAAACAGCAATAACTTTTGATCTGCTTGTCTGATTTTACCCCACAACACCTTTTCGGAATTAGCTCGGAGCACTACATTCATTGGAGCACAAGATTTACCCATTCCAGTTCATTTAGTTGTCGATATATAGCCGGTTGCAGCGGTAATGCAAAGTTTAGCTCCAAATTACACATAAACTTCTAACAGCCATAACTTTTGATTTGTATGTTTGATTGTTGCCCACAACACCTTTACGGAATATGCTCGGAGGCATACATCTAATGGAGCAAAATTTTAAACCATTCAAGCACATTTTAGAGGTCAATATACAGCCGGTTGCAATGGTAATGAGGGATTTTGCTCCTCTTGACGCATAAACTGTAACAGCCATAACTTTTGATCTGGTTGTCCGATTTTTGCACACAACACCTTTTTGGAATGAGCTCGGAGCCCTACATTCAATGGAGAACAAATTTTACCCATTTTAGTTTGTTTGGTGGTCAATATACAACCAGGTTGGTAATAAGGTATTTAGATCGAACGGAGACCTAAACTTCAAACATCCGTAACTTTTGATCCGGTTGTCAGATTTTCACCCACACTACCTTTTCATAATGAGATAGGAGCCCTTAATCCAATGTATAACAATTTTAACGCATTCAAGCTCGTTTAGAGGTTGTTATACAGTGGGTTCTGCTGGTAATGCGAGATTTAGCTCCAAATGACTCATAAATTTCAAAATGAAAGAATTTTAGATGCGGTTTGTAGCGAAAGTGAGAGATTTAGCTCCAAATGACACTCAAACTTTAAACAGCAATAACTTTTGATCCGGTTGTCTGATTTTACCCCACAAAACCTTTTCGGAATGAGCTCGAAGCACTACATTCATTGGAGCATAAGTTTTACCAATTCCAGTTCATTTAGTTGTCGATATATAGCCGATTGCAGCGGTAATTTAAAATTTAGCTCCAAAGACACCTTTTCAGAATGAGATAGGAACCCTAAGTCCAATGGAGAACAATTTTAACCCATTCAAGCTCGTTTAGAGGTCGATATACAGTGGGTTCTACTGGTAATGCGATATTTTGCTCCAAATGACACATAAATTTCAGAATGAAAGAATTTTAGATTCGGTTTGTAGCGAAAGTGAGAGATTTAGCTCCAAATGACACTTAAACTTTAAACAGTAATAACTTTTGATCCGGTTGTCTGATTTTACCACACAAAATCTTTTCGAAATGAGCTCGGATCACTACATTCATTGGAGCACAAGTTTTACCCATTCCGGTTCATTTAGTTGTCGATATATAGCCGATTGCAGCGGTAATGTGAAATTTAGCTCCAAAGGACACCTTTTCAGAATGAGATAGGAACCCTAAATCCAATGGAGAACAATTTAACTCATTCAAGCTCGTTTAGAGGTCGATATACAGTGGGTTCTACTGGTAATGCGAGATTTTGCTCCAAATGACACATAAATTTCAAAATAAAAGAATTTTAGATGCGGTTTGTAGGGAAATTGAGAGATTTAGCTCCAAATGACACTTAAACTTTAAACAGCAATAACTTTTGATCTAGTTGTCTGATTTTACCCCCACAACACCTTTTCGGAATGAGCTCGGAGCACTACATTCATTGGAGCACAAGTTTTACCCATTCCAGTTCATTTAGTTGTCCATATATAGCCAGTTGCAGCGGTAATGCGAAATTTAGCTCCAAAGGACACCTTTTCAGAATGAGATAGGAGCCCTAAATCCAATGGAGAATAATTTTAACACATTCAAGCTCGTTTAGAGGTCGATATACAGTGGGTTCTACTGGTAATGCGAGATTTTGCTCCAAATGACACATAAATTTCAAAATGAAAGAATTTTAGATGCGGTTTGTAGCGAAAGTGAGAGATTTAGCTCCAAATGACACTTAAACTTTAAACAGCGATATCTTTTGATCCGGTCGTCTGATTTTCCCCCATAACACCTTTTTGGAATGAGCTCGGATCACTACATTCATTGGAGCACAATTTTTACCCATTCCAGTTCATTTAGTTGTCGATATATAGCCGGTTGCAGCGATAATGCGAAATTTAGCTCCAAATTACACCTAAACTTCTAACAGTCATAACAGTTGATTTGTATGTTTGATTGTTGCCCACAACACCTTTACGGAATATGCTCGGAGGCATACATCTAATGAAGCACAATTGTAAACCATTCCAGCTCATTTTAGAGGTCAACATACAGTCGGTTGCAATGGTAATGAGGGATTTTGCTTCTCTTGACACATAAACTGTAACAGCCATAACTTTTGATCTGGTTGTCTGATTTTACCCCCACAACACCTTTTCGGAATGAGCTCAGAGCACTACATTCATTGGAGCACAAGTTTTACCCATTCCAGTTCATTTAGTTGTCGATATATAGCCGGTTGCAGCGGTAATGCAAAATTTAGCTCCATAGGACACCTTTTCAGAATGAGATAGGAGCCCTAAATCTAATGGAGAACAATTTTAACCCATTCAAGCTCGTTTAGAGGTTGATATACAGTGGGTTGTACTGGTAATGCGAGATTTTGCTCCAAATGACACATAAATTTCAAAATGAAAGAATTTTAGATGCGATTTGTAGCGAAAGTGAGAAATTTAGCTCCAAATGACACTCAAACTTTAAACAGCAATAACTTTTGATTTGGTTGTCTGAATTTACCCCCACAACACCTTTTCGGAATGAGCTCGGAGCACTACATTCATTGGAGCACAAGATTTACCCATTCCAGTTCATTTAGTTGTCGATATATAGCCGGTTGCAGCATTAATGCGAAATTTAGCTCCAAATTACACCTAAACTTCTAACAGCCATATCTTTTGATTTGTATGTTTGATTGTTGCCCACAACACCTTTATGGAATATGATCGGAGGCATACATCTAATGGAGCTCAATTTTAAACCATTCTAGCACATTTTAGAGGTCAATATACAACCGGTTGCAATGATAATGAGGGATTTTGCTCCTCTTGACACATAAACTGTAACAGCCATAACTTTTGATCTGGTTGTCCGATTTTTGCGTACAACACCTTTTTGGAATGAGCTCGGAGCCCTACATCCAATGGAGAACAAATTTTACCCATTCTAGTTTGTTTAGTGGTCAATATAAAGCCGGGTTGGTAATGAGGTATTTAGATCGAACGGAGACCTAAACTTCAAACATCCGTAACTTTTGATCCGGTTGTCAGATTTTCACCCACAATACCTTTTCATAATCAGATAGGAGCCCATAATCTAATGGATAACAATTTTAACCCATTCAAGCTCGTTAAGAGGTTGTTATACAGTGGGTTCTACTGGTAATGTGAGATTTAGCCCCAAATGACTCATAAATTTCAAAATGAAATAATTTTAGATGCGGTTTGTAACGAAAGTGAGAGATTTAGCTCCAAATGACACTCAAACTTTAAACAACAATAACTTTTAATCCGGTTGTCTGATTTTACCCCACAAAACCTTTTCGGAATGAGCTCGGAGAACTACATTCAATGGAGCAAAAGTTTTACCCTTTCCAGTTCATCTAGTTGTCGATATATAGCCGATTGCAGCGGTAATGTAAAAATTTAGCTCCAAAGGACACCTTTTCAGAATGAGATAGGACCCCTAAATCCAATGGAGAACAATTTTAGCCCATTCAAGCTCGTTTAGAGGTCGATATATAGTGGGTTCTACTGGTAATGCAATATTTTGCTCCAAATGACTCATAAATTTCAAAATGAAAGAATTTTAGATTCGGTTTATAGCGAAAGTGAGAGATTTAGCTCCAAATGACACTTAAACTTTAAACAGCAATAACTTTTGATTCGGTTGTCTGATTTTACCACACAACACCTTTTCGGAATGAGCTCGGAGCACTACATTCATTGGAGCACAAGTTTTCCCCATTCCAGTTCATTTAGTTGTCGATATATAGCCAGTTGCAGCGGTAATGAGAAATTTAGCTCCAAAGGACACCTTTTCAGAATGAGATAGGAGCCCTAAATCCAATGGAGAACAATTTTAACCCATTCAAGCTCGTTTAGAGGTCGATATACAGTGGGTTCTACTGGTAATGTGAGATTTTGCTCCAAATGACACATAAATTTTAAAATGAAAGAATTTTAGATGCGGTTTGTAGCGAAAGTGAGAGATTTAGCCCCAAATGACACTTAAACTTTAAACAGCAATATCTTTTGATCTGGTTGTCTGATTTTCCCCCACAACACCTTTTTGGAATGAGCTCGGAGCACTACATTCATTGGAGCACAAGTTTTACCCATTCCAGTTCATTTTGTTGTCAATATATAGCCGGTTGCAGCGGTAATGTGAAATTTAGCTCCAAATTACACCTAAACTTCTAATACAAATAACATTTGATTTGTATGTTTGATTGTTGCCCACAACACCTTTACGGAAGATGCTCGGAGGCATACATCTAATGGAGCACAATTGTAAACCATTCCAGCTCATTTTAAAGGTCAACATACAGTCGGTTGCAATGGTAATGAGGGATTTTGCTTCTCTTGACACATAAACTGTAACAGCCATAACTTTTGATCTGGTTGTCTGATTTTACCCCACAACACCTTTTCGGAATGAGCTCGGAGCACTACATTCATTGGAGCACAAGTTTTACCCATTCCAGTTCATTTAGTTGTCGATATATAGCCGGTTGCAGCGGTAATGCGAAATTTAGCTCCAAAGGACACCTTTTCAGAATGAGATAGGATCCCTAAATCCAATGGAGAACAATTTTAACCCATTCAAGCTCGTTTAGAGGTTGATATACAATGGGTTCTACTAGTAATGCGAGATTTTGCTCCAAATGACACATAAATTTCAAAATGAAAGAATTTTAGATGCGGTTTGTAGCGAAAGTGAGATATTTGGCTCTAAATGACACTTAATCATTAAACAGCAATAACTTTTGATCCGGTTGTCTGATTTTACCCCACAACACCTTTTCGGAATGAGCTCGGAGCACTACATTCATTGGAGCACAAGTTTTACCCATTCCAGTTTATTTAGTTGTCGATATATAGCCGGTTGCAGTGGTAATGCGAAATTTAGCTCCAAATTACACCTAATCTTCTAACAGCCATATCTTTTGATTTGTATGTTTGATTGTTGCCCACAACACCTTTACGGAATATGCTCGGAGGCATACATCTAATGGAGCACAATTTTAAACCATTCCAGCTCATTTTTGAGGTCAATATACAACCGGTTGCAAAGATAATGAGGGATTTTGCTCCTCTTGACACATAAACTGTAACAGCCATAACTTTTGATCTGGTTATCCGATTTTTGCGCACAACACCTTTTCGGAATGGGCTCGGAGCCCTACATCCAATGGAGAACAAATTTTACCCATTCTAGTTTGTTTAGTGGTCAATATACAGTCGGGTTGGTAATAAGGTATTTAGATCGAACGGAGACCTAAACTTCAAACATCCGTAACTTTTGATCATGTTGTCAGATTTTCACCCACAATACCTTTTCATAATGAGATAGGAGCCCTTAATCCAATGGATAACAATTTTAACCCATTCAAGCTCGTTTAGAGGTTGTTATACAGTGGGTTCTACTGATAATGCGAGATTTAGCTCCAAATGACTCATAAATTTCAAAATGAAAGAATTTTAGATGCGGTTTGTAGCGAAAGTGCGAGATTTAGCTCCAAATGACACTCAAACTTTAAACAGCAATAACTTTTGATTCGGTTGTCTGATTTTACCCCACAAAACCTTTTCGGAATGAGCTCGGAGAACTACATTCATTGGAGCACAAGTTTTACCCATTCCAGTTCATTTAGTTGTCGATATATAGCCGATTGTAGCGGTAATGTAAAATTTAGCTCCATAGGACACCTTTTCAGAATGAGATAGGAACCCTAAGTCCAATGGAGAATAATTTTAACCCATTCAAGCTCGTTTAGAGGTCGATATATACTGGGTTCTACTGGTAATGCGAGATTTTTCTCCAAATGACTCATAAATTTCAAAATGAAAGAATTTTAGATGCGGTTTGTAGCGAAAGTGAGAGATTTAGCACCAAATGACACTTAAACTTTAAACAGCAATAACTTTTGATCTGGTTGTCTGATTTTACCCCCACAACACCTTTTCGGAATGAGCTCGGAGCACTACTTTCATTGGAGCACAAGATTTACCCATTCCAGTTCATTTAGTTGTCGATATATAGCCAGTTGCAGCGGTAATGCAAAATTTAGCTCCAAAGGACACCGTTTCAGAATGAGATAGGAGCCCTAAATCCAATGGAGAACAATTTTCACCCATTCAAGCTCGTTTAGAGGTCGATATACAGTGGGTTCTACTGGTAATGCGAGATTTTGCTCCAAATGACACATAAATTTCAAAATGTAAGAATTTTAGATGCGGTTTGTAGCGAAAGTGAGTGATTTAGCTCCAAATGACACTTAAACTTTAAACAGCAATATCTTTTGATCCGGTTGTCTGATTTTCCCCCACAACATCTTTTTGGAATGAGCTCGGAGCACTACATTCATTGGAGCACAAGTTTTACCCAATCAAGTTCATTTAGTTGTCGATATATAGCCGGTTGCAGCGATAATGCGAAATTTAGCTCCAAATTACACCTAAACTTTTAACAGCCATAACATTTGATTTGTATGTTTGATTGTTGCCCACAACACATTTACGAAATATGCTCGGAGGCATACATCTAATGAAGCACAATTGTAAACCATTCCAGCTCATTTTAGAGGTCAACATACAGTCGGTTGCAATGGTAATGAGGGATTTTTCTTCTCTTGACACATAAACTGTAACATCCATAACTTTTGATCTGGTTGTCTGATTTACCCCACAACACCTTTACGGAATGACCTCGGAGCACTACATTCATTGGAGCACAAGTTTTACCCATTCCAGTTCATTTAGTTGTTGATATATAGCCGGTTTCAGCGGTAATGCGAAATTTAGCTTCAAAGGACACCTTTTCAGAATGAGATAAGAGCCCTAAATCCAACTGAGAACAATTTTAACCCATTCAAGCTCGTTTAGAGGTTGATATACAGTGGGTTCTACTGGTAATGCGAGATTTTGCTCCAAATGACACATAAATTTCAAAATGAAAGAATTTTAGATGTGGTTTGTAGCGAAAATGAGAAATTTAGCTCCAAATGATACTCAAACTTTAAACAGCAATAACTTTTGATCTGGTTGTCTGAATTTACCACACAACACCTTTTCGGAATGAGCTCGGAGCACTACATTCATTGGAGCATAAGATTTACCCATTCCAGTTCATTTAGTTGTCGATATATAGCCGGTTGCAGCGGTAATACAAAATTTAGCTCCAAATTACACCTAAACTTCTAACAACCATATCTTTTGATTTGTATGTTTGATTGTTGCCCACAACACCTTTACAGAATATGCTCGGAGGCATACATCTAATGGAGCACAATTTTAAACCATTCCAGCACATTTTAGAGGTCAATATACAGCCGGTTGCAATGATAATGAGGGATTTTGCTCCTCTTGACACATAAACTGTAACAGACATAACTTTTGATCTGGTTATCCGATTTTTGCGCACAACACCTTTTTGGAATGAGCTCGGAGCCCTACATCCAATGGAGAACAAATTTTACCCATTCTAGTTTGTTTAGTGGTCAATATACGGCCGGTTTGGTAATAATGTATTTAGATCGAACGGAGACCTAAACTTCAAACATCCGTAACTTTTGATCCGGTTGTCAGATTTTCACCCACAATACCTTTTCATAATGAAATAGGAGCCCATAATCCAATGGATAACAATTTTAACCCATTCAAGCTCGTTTAGAGGTTGTTATACAGTGGGTTCTACTGGTAATGCAAGATTTAGCTCCAAATGACTCATAAATTTCAAAATGAAAGAATTTTAGATGCGGTTTGTAGCGAAAGTGAGAGATTTAGCTCAAATGACACTCAAACTTTAAACAGCAATAACTTTTGATCTAGGTAATGTAAAATTTTGCTCCAAAGGACACCTTTTCAGAATGAGATAGGAACCCTAAATTCAATGGAGAACAATTTTAACCCATTCAAGCTCGTTTTGAGGTCGATATACAGTGGGTTCTACTGGTAATGCGATATTTTGCTCCAAATGACACATAAATTTCAAAATGAAAGAATTTTAGATTTGGTTTGTAGCGAAAGTGAGAGATTTAGCTCAAAATGACATTTAAACTTTAAACAGCAATAACTTTTGATTCGGTTGTCTGATTTTACCCCACAACACCTTTTCGGAATGAGCTCGGAGCACTACAATCATTGGAGCACAAGTTTTACCAATTCCAGTTCATTTAGTTGTCGATATATAGCCAGTTGCAGCGGTAATGCGAAATTTAGCTCCAAAGGACACCTTTTCAGAATGAGATAGGAGCCCTAAATCCAATGGAGAATAATTTTAACCAACTCAAGCTCGTTTAGAGGTCCATATACAGTGGGTTCTACTGGTAATGCGAGATTTTGCTCCAAATGACACATAATTTCAAAATGAAAGAATTTTAGATGCGGTTTGTAGCGAAAGTGAGAGATTTAGCTCCAAATGACACTTAAACTTTAAACAGCAATATCTTTTGATCTGGTTGTCTGATTTTCCCCCACAACACCTTTTTGGAATGAGCTCGGAGCACTACATTCATTGGAGCACAAGTTTTACCCATTCCAGTTCATTTAGTTGTCAATATATAGCCGGTTGCAACGGTAATGCGAAATTTAGCTCCAAATTAACCAATTTTAAACAATTCCAGCTCATTTTAGAGGTCAATATATAGCCGGTTGCAATGCTAATGAGGGATATTGCTCCTCTTGACACATAAACTGTAACAGCCATAACTTTTGATCTGGTTGTCCGATTTTTGCGCACAACACCTTTTTGGAATGAGCTCGGAGCCCTACATCCAATGGAGAACAAATTTTACCCATTCTAGTTTGTTTAGTGGTCAATATACACCCGGGTTGGTAATAAGGTATTTAGATCGAACGGAGACCTAAACTTCAAACATCTGTAACTTTTCATCCGGTTGTCAGATTTTCACCCACAATACCTTTTCATAATGAGATAGGAGCCCTTAATCCAATGGATAACAATTTTAACCCATTTAAGCTCGTTTAGAGGTTGTTATACTGTGGGTTCTACTGGTAATGCAAGATTTAGCTCCAAATGACTCATAAATTTCAAAATGAAAGAATTTTAGATGCGGTTTATAGCGAAAGTGAGAGATTTATCTCCAAATGACACTCAAACTTTAAACAGCAATAACTGTTGATCCTGTTGGGGAAATGATTTCTCTTAACCCCTAGAAATGAGTTAAAGAAAGAGTTTTATGAATGAAAAACAAGACTAAGTAAATATGCGTCGAATAGTATTCGACGCAACGTCGAAATGTAGTCGACGTTTTCTTCAGGTTATGTCGAAGTAACTTTAGGAAGATTTCGACGTATGTGTTGTCGACGCTACTCTGATTTCTAGTCGACGCATATAGAGAAGTCGACGCACCTTAGTCGACGCACCTTCCTTATTCTTCTCTCGACGTCCAGCCAGGATGAATTCGATGCTTACGTCGAATAGTAATCGACGCACGTCGATTTATATGACAGATTTAAATATGCGTCAGATCTCTTTCCTTCTTTCAGTAGATCTAATTTACATGGAATAATGTTAATATTTTATAGCCGTTCTGAATCATTCTTTCCTTCTATTTTGATTCTTGGCTAATCTGATAAAACTCATTATGGATATTATTTGAATTTAGAATGAATTCTTTCCTTCTATTGGTATGCTAATTATAGAAACATTTCTATTTTTTAAATTCTCTGACTGCTAATTAATTATCCTCCTATAGCATTATTTTGAATACACAGAGCTATAAATAAATAGGAGGTCGGCAGAAAATAAACAAGTTGAGTGATCTACCACATACATTTTGAAATAGAGGAAAAGCTCCTAAAAGAAAATAGAGATATTGTCAAACAGCTCTGCAGCAACAATCTGAAATCTCCCTGCTGCAAACTCTGATTGCTCTCACTAAAAGAGAGAAAGGCTACAAATCTTCTTCTCTCTATAGAAGAAAGATTTAATTCACTTCTTGTGCTTCCAATCTTCTTGATAGGAAGAAGATTCATTATTGTTTCTTTCTTTCTTTCTTACTTAAATATTGTAAAATAGTTTTTAGAATCTCTCTTCAAAAAATTCAGTGTACTGGTTCTAAGAGTCTCCTTGTCAAAAGACTCAGTTGGTTCTAAGAGTCTCCTTGTCAAAAGACTCAGGGTGGTTCTAAGAGTCTCCTTATCAAAAGACTCAGTGCAAGATAGTGAATTCCTACCAAGGGGGTAGAAGAGTGGACTACCCAAAGTTTGGGGAACCACTATATTTTCTTGTGTTGTGCTGTGATTTTCTCTCTTGCATTTACTTTAATTACTTGTCCAATTCTTGTTGGTGTGTGGGAAGCTCTAATCTGTGATCATACACATATATATATTAACTTAGCACAAAATATTTTAAATCTCTATTCACCCCCCCTCTAGAGAATTCTAGTGAGGTTAACTGTGCACTTTCAATTGGTATCAGAGGGAGGTTGGTCTAAATAGGATAGCTCCTTGATCAAAAGATTCTACCTCTTATATATATATATCTTCAAAACTATTTTTTTTTCATGGCACAAATCAAAGATTATGCTTCCACCAGACCACCAATGTGCAATCTTGAAAAGTTTGCAGTTTGGAAAACAAGAATCAGAATCTATATGAATTCCCTTGATGCTGACTTGTTCAATATTACTGTAACAGGTCCCCCAAAGCCTTATAGAAAGGATGCAAATGGCAATATCACACAAACACTTGTTCCAAGATCTGAATGGACAGAAGATGAGAAGAAGGCAAGAACTCATGATCTAAAGGCCATGAACATACTTGTCTCAACTCTCTCAGATGACATCTTTCAAAAGGTTGTTGATTGTGAATCATCCAAAGAAATTTGGGATGCCCTCACAAAGATGGTGGAAGGAAGTGCTGATGAAAAGAAAGACAAGAAGGCCCTATTGATCTCTCAATATGAGAACTTTCAAAAGAAGGCTGAAGAAAGCATCTCTGAAATGTATGACAGATTCAGTCTGATCATTAATCAACTAAGAGACTTGGATAGAGAAATCTCTCTCACTGAGATTAATGACAAATTGCTAATGAGTCTCCCTAGTTCATGGGACTCAAGAATATGGGCAATAAGAGACACAAGAGGACAAAAAGAGATCTCAACAGATGCTCTCTTAGGAAAACTCAGATCCTATGAGCAATTGCTGAAAACTAGAGAAGAGAAGGAAAGAAGAGAAAACACCTCAACTTCCTCAAAAGACAGGAACATTGCCTTAAAGGCAACAGAAGAAGGGACTCCTGTCACTGAAGAAGAACTATTCAGTTTCCTAGCAAGAAGATTTAAGAGATGGGTCAAGACTGATGGATCAAAAAGGAGGGAGTCAAAACCAAGGTATGACAAAACCCCCACTAAAGAAATTATTTGCTATTCTTGCAGGAAACCTGGACACATTGCCCCAGAATGTCCAGAGAATGCTGAAACAGGAAAGGATCTGAAAAAGAAAGATCTGAAGAAAAAGGGGAAGAAGAAAGAAAGAGGCTTCATTGCAGAAGTCTGGAGTGAAACAAACTCTGAGGATAGTTCATCCTCTAAGAGTGACAATGAAGAATCTAGGCAAGAAGACCTATGCTTGATGGCCCTTGAAGACTCAAAGAATGATGATAAATCATGGAGTGAAACAGGATCAGAAGAAAGCATATCTTCTGATGATGAAAAAGAAAAGAACCTCATTCTCATTGAGGAATCTGAGGATGAGGATGAGGTAAGCATGTTTGATGAAATAGATTTTCAATGTGATGACTTTAGAAATGATTTTATGGGAATGTACATAGATCAACTAAAAACAAAACAAGAAATCAAAGATCTAAAAGAACAAATTAACATGGTTAAGAACCAAAGTGATAAAGAGAAAATATGCTCAAAAGATTATGCACTAAAAGCTAAAGAAATAGAAAGGGCTAAAATAGAAAACCAGTTCCTTAAAGATAAAGTAATCCAGGCAAAGGCCTTTGAAGAATCAATAAAAATGAGAAGCCAAACTCTTAAGGAAATCACTGAAAAAAAAAAACTAAGACACAAGAATCTTGGGCTAGGGGCTGATCCCTTAATCAGCCTAATTCCATCCAACAAACCTGCTTGGATGAGCCCTGTAAAATTCACTAAACCTGTTAATTTGTTAAACCCAGAAAAAGACCCACAGGAAGAAAACTCCTTCAAAGAAATAAAAGAATTGGATGAAACATCTTATTATTCAGCTGATGACTCACAAACTTCATCTGAAGAAACAATCAATCCAAGAAAAACAACACATAAAGGAGTAAAAACAGAGAAAGGCAAAATGAAAATTTGTGAAGGCACAGATGCGTCGACTTCATATCGACGCATGCACGATAGTGCGTCGACTTCTACTCAACGCAATCTCTCAGATGCTTCGATCTCTTCTAGACGGCTGAACAAAAGCACGTCGACTTCCAATCGACGCAACCTTTTTATGCGTCGAAATCAGATCGACGCCATCTGGAGAAAGCGCCGAATACAAATCGACGCGACTATCAACATGCGTCGAATAGATATCGACGCACAAAAGTTCAGAGCAACTTAAATACCTTTCATCCAAAACCCTTTCACCCTAACCTCCATTCAGGACCCATTCATCCTGATCATGATCAACATCTCTATTCTAACCAAAATTTCTACCCAAAACTTAGTAAACAAAATTCTCATCCTAATTTCTTTCATAACCATAGTTTCTATCCAAAACAAAACTTCCATCCTAAACAAAGATTCTATCAAAATCAAGACTCTTATTCTAATCAATACCACCATCCCTATCTAAACTCAAACTTTCAAAATCTTAAAATACTCAAATGTTGTATATGCAACAAAAATGGCCACCTTGCCAAACAATGTTGGTATAATCAATCAAACTATCTGTATAATCTAGTCTTAGGCTGACTTAGAAAACTTTAGGATCAGGAAGAGACAACAAGAAATAAGAACATAGAGTGGTTCTGAAAAACCAAAAGTCACGTCGACTTCTAATCGACGCACCGTCGATGACTCAGATTAACAGTTGTAATCGACGCATGCGTCGACTACTATCGACGCATACGTCGATAGGAAACCCTATCATACCAAATCAGACCATATCGACGTTCACGTCGAATTCCACTCGCCGTAACGTCGACTTCATGATAAAGAGCGGCAACATTAGAATATTTTCGGTCACATCCACTGGAGTACCGAAAAAGCCTCGAATTGAGCCCTGTCTCAACGTTTCACCTGGCTTAAAAAGACTCTTCAGAAACCTCCACTACTCTGCATCTTTTATCCTTCATGCTCCTTTGTCCAGCTGATTCTTCTTGCTTCTCTCTCACTGATCTTCAATGGCTCCCAAAATAAATTCTGGGTTCGACATCGATCTTGAATCCTTCCAAGCAGCAGCAGAGAACTATAAAAGCATCATTGCTCTCTTTACAGAAGCAGGACTGAACAAGCTCATCTCCACTAGGTGCAAGCTCCTGGAAACTGAGCTCACTGAGCTCATAACTCATGTTCAGATTTCTGAACAAGGAGAAATTCAAGGAACACCCTATGAGACACCAGTCTCAATCTCAGCAGACCACATTAGGGCCACCTTTGATCTTCCATCAGGTATATCCTACTATCATCTTAGTTTAAAATAAATAACGATAGACAATGAGCTTCTAAAAGAATGATTAAACAAGTCTTGATTATTCCCCTATTAGGTGATGAATCCATTGAACTCACACCTGATGAAGTCAAGCATTTACTTATCACCATGAAATTCTCAAAAGATAGACCAATCCATCTGAAAAAAGGTAGACTTTTCTGATGAATATAGGCTGCTGGCTGATATAGTAGGGAAAGTTCTACTGTGCAAGATCTCAGCACATGATGCAGTACCAAAACAACAACTGAACATCATGGGGGACCTTGTGTTGAAGAAGAAGGTAGACTGGGCCACATGGCTACTCAAGATGATAGGCTCTAAATACTCTCACAAAGAGAATGCCTACATGAGAATGATGAGTCAAGTACTGTTCCATTCCTTCCCTGACCTATGTAGGTCAAAAGGAATTCCCATCCCTCCAGGAAAAATGATGTCCATAGCCCTATTTTCTAAATGGGCCAGGCAAATCCCTAAGCCTGGTTCCATCCCTGAAAGGACTCCATCTCCTCCTATCTCTCCTGCTCATCCTACTCCTCCTCCTCCTTCTCAAACAGTCACATCTTCTGTACCTTCTTCATCCACACAAATACCACCTCAATCACATGCCCAAGTCTCATCTATTCCTCCACCTCCTCCATCAAATATATCTCCTCAAGATGATAGAATCCCCTCTCCACATCCATCATCTCCTCATCCTCCACCATCTGCATCCACTGAGGCTCTACTCACTCAGTGCATCCAATCTGCAGCCCAAAAATTCCAGGCAATGCTAGATGAGCATTGCTCCCAGATTCATTCCTCCATCCTTCACATGCACACCCAAATAGATGGGGTCAGTGCCTCTGTGCAAGATCTAAAGTCATATCTCTCTTCCTCTAGAGTGACTAGGTCTTTCTTAACCTCCTTGGACAAGAAGGTCAAGAAGGGGGAGAATCTAGATGAAGATCAGCTCTCCAATCCTAAATCTCCTTCTCACAAATCCCTTCCTACCTCAAAAACTGACAGTCTAGCACTGCTCAAAACCCTTGGGAATGAGATAGTACCTGAGCTCCATATTGATGAACAAACAATAGAGATACTCAACATAGCAAGAGATGCTGCAAATCAAATGACACCACTACAGGGGAAGGAAGCAGAGCAGTGAATGAGGCTGAAAATGAAGCTGGTACAAATCTAGATGGAAATGAACCAGCTGATGGAACTGAGAAAGGAAATGAAGCTGATACTGGAAAAGAAAAAGAGACAGATATTCTGTTGGCTGAAGAAGAAAGAATAAAAGGAGCTCTATCCCAGGGGGAGCTACCTGCTCAGGGGGAGCTAAATGAACTTCTTACAAGTGGGAAAGAGAAATCCTCCTCTCCTCAAACATTAGTATTCAAGAGAAAAAGAAAGACTCCTCCTACCCCACCTGAGTAGTATTTGAAAACATTGCTGATATATCTCATTCTATAGTTGAAAATGAATTGGTATGAAAATGAAATCTGTTTATATGATTCTGGAGTATTTGATCTCCTTATCTAAATTTCACTTTTTAAAGTGACATACTTCTTATGCTAATACAATTTCTCTCTAAATAGGGTTAAGACAAATAGGGGGAGATTGTTGGGGAAATGATTTCTCTTAACCCCTAGAAATGAGTTAAAGAAAGAGTTTTATGAATGAAAAACAAGACTAAGTAAATATGCGTCGAATAGTATTCGACGCAACGTCGAAATGTAGTCGACGTTTTCTTCAGGTTATGTCGAAGTAACTTTAGGAAGATTTCGACGTATGTGTTGTCGACGCTACTCTGATTTCTAGTCGACGCATATAGAGAAGTCGACGCACCTTCCTTATTCTTCTCTCGACGTCCAGCCAGGATGAATTCGACGCTTACGTCGAATAGTAATCGACGCACGTCGATTTATATGACAGATTTAAATATGCGCCAAATCTCTTTCCTTCTTTCAGTAGATCTAATTTAAATGGAATAATGTTAATATTTTATAGCCGTTCTTAATCATTCTTTCCTTCTATTTTGATTCTTGGCTAATCTGATAAAACTCATTATGGATATTATTTGAATTTGGAATGAATTCTTTCCTTCTATTGGTATGCTAATTATAGAAACATTTCTATTTTTCAAATTCTCTGACTGCTAATTAATTATCCTCCTATAGCATTATTTTGAATACACAGAGCTATAAATAAAGAGGAGGTCGGCAGAAAATAAACAAGTTGAGTAATCTACCACATACATTTTGAAATAGAGGAAAAGCTCCCAAAAGAAAATAGAGATATTGTCAAACAGCTCTGCAGCAATAATTTGAAATCTCCCTGCTGCAAACTCTGATTGCTCTCACTAAAAGAGAGAAAGGCTACAAATCTTCTTCTCTCTATAGAAGAAAGATTTAATTCACTTCTTGTGCTTCCAATCTTCTTGATAGGAAGAAGATTCATTATTGTTTCTTTCTTTCTTTCTTACTTAAATATTGTAAAAGAGTTTTTAGAATCTCTCTTCAAAAAATTCAGTGTACTGGTTCTAAGAGTCTCCTTGTCAAAAGACTCAGTTGGTTCTAAGAGTATCCTTGTCAAAAGACTCAGGGTGGTTCTAAGAGTCTCCTTATCAAAAGACTCGGTGCAAGATAGTGAATTCCTACCAAGGGGGTAGAAGAGTGGACTACCCAAAGTTTGGGGAACCACTATATTTTCTTGTGTTGTGCTGTGATTTTCTCTCTTGCATTTACTTTAATTACTTGTCTAATTCTTGTTGGTGTGTGGGAAGCTCTAATCTGTGATCATACACATATATATATATTAACTTAACACAAAATATTTTAAATCTCTATTCACCCCCCTCTAGAGAATTCTAGTGAGGTTAACTGTGCACTTTCAGATCCGGTTGTCTGATTTTACCCCACAAAACCTTTTCGGAATGAGCTTGGAGCACTACATTTATTGGAGCACAAGTTTTACCCATTCCAGTTCATTTAGTTGTCGATATATAGCCGATTGCAGTGGTAATGTGAAATTTAGCACCAAAGGACACCTTTTCAAATGAGATAGGAACCCTAAATCCAATGAAGAACAATTTTAACCCATTCAAGCTTGTTTAGAGGTCAATATACAGTGGGTTCTACTGGTAATGCGAGATTTTTCTCCAAATGACACATAAATTTCAAAATTAAAGAATTTTAGATGCGGCTTGTAGCGAAAGTGAGAGATTTAGCTTCAAATGACACTTAAACTTTAAACAGCAATAAATTTTGATCCGGTTCTCTGATTTTACCCCACAACACCTTTTCGGAATGAGCTCGAAGCACTACATTCATTGGAGCACAAGTATTACCCATTCCAGTTCATTTAGTTGTCGATATATAGCCAGTTGCAGCGTTAATGCAAAATTTAGTTCCAAAGGACACCTTTTCAGAATGAGATAGGAGCCCTAAATCCAATGGAGAACGATTTTAACCCATTCAAGCTCGTTTAGAGGTCGATATACAGTGGGTTCTACTGGTAATGTGAGATTTTGCTCCAAATGACACATAAATTTCAAAATGAAAGAATTTTAGATGCGGTTTGTAGCGAAAGTGAGAGATTTAGCTCCAAATGACACTTAAACTTTAAACAACAATATCTTTTGATCCGGTTGTCTGATTTTCCCCCACGGCACCTTTTTGGAATGAGCTCGGAGCACTACATTCATTGGAGCATAAGTTATACCCATTCCAGTTCATTTAGTTGTCGATATATAGCTGGTTGCAGCGGTAATGCGAAATTTAGCTCAAAATTACACCTAAACTTCTAACAGCCATAACATTTGATTTGTATGTTTGATTGTTGCCCACAACACCTTTACGGAATATGCTCGGATCATACATCTAATGGAGCACAATTGTAAACCATTCCAGCTCATTTTAGAGGTCAACATACATTCGGTGCAACGGTAATGACGGATTTTGCTTCTCTTAACACATAAACTGTAACAGACATAACTTTTGATTTGGTTGTCTGATTTTACCCCACAACACCTTTTCAGAATGAGCTCGGAGCACTACATTCATTGGAGCACAAGTTTTACCCATTCCAGTTCATTTAGCTGTCGATATATAGTCGGTTGCAGCGGTAATGCGAAATTTAGCTCCAAAGGACACCTTTTCAGAATGAGATAGGAGCCCTAAATCCAATGGAGAACAATTTTAACCCATTCAAGCTCGTTTAGAGGTTGATATACAGTGGGTTCTATTCGTAATGCGAGATTTTGCTCCAAATGACACGTAAATTTCAAAATGAAAGAATTTTGATGCGGTTTGTAGCGAAAGTGAGAAGTTTAGCTCCAAATGACACTCAAACTTTAAACAGTAATAACTTTTGATCTGGTTGTCTGATTTTACCCCACAACACCTTTTCGGAATGAGCTCGGAGCAATACATTCATTGGAGCACAAGATTTACCCATTCCAGTTCATTTAGTTGTCGATATATAGCCGGTTGCAGTGGTAATGCGAAATTTAGCTCCAAATTACACCTAAACTTCTAACAGCCATATCTTTTTATTTGTATGTTTGATTGTTGCCCACAACAACTTTACGGAATATGCTCGGAGGCATACATCTAATGGAGCACAATTTTAAACCATTCCAGCTCATTTTAGAGGTCAATATGCAGCCGGTTGCAATGTTAATGAGGGATATTGCTCCTCTTGACACAAACTGTAACAGCCATAACTTTTGATCTGGTTGTCCGATTTTTGCGCACAACACCTTTTTGGAATGAGCTCGGAGCCCTACATCCAATGGAGAACAAATTTTACCCATTCTAGTTTGTTTAGTGGTCAATATACAGCCGGGTTGGTAATAAGGTATTTAGATCGAACGGAGACCTAAACTTCAAACATCCATAACTTTTGATCTGGTTGTCAGATTTTCACCCACAATACCTTTTCATAATGAGATAGGAGCCCTTAATCCAATGGATAACAATTTTAACTCATTCAAGCTCGTTTAGAGGTTGTTATACAGTGGGTTCTACTAGTAATACGAGATTTGGCTCCAAATGACTCATAAATTTCAAAATGAAAGAATTTTAGATGCGGTTTGTAGCGAAAGTGAGAGATTTAGCTCCAAATGACACTCAAACTTTAAACAACAATAACTTTTGATCTGGTTGTCTGATTTTACCCCACAAAACCTTTTCGGAATGAGCTCGGAGCACTTCATTCATTGGAGCACAAGTTTTACCCATTCCAGTTCATTTAGTTGTCGATATATAGCCGATTGCAGCGGTAATGTGAAATTAAGCTCCAAAGGACACCTTTTCAGAATGAGATAGGAACCCTAAATCCAATAAAGAACAATTTTAACCCATTCAAGCTCATTTAGAGGTTGATATACAGTGGGTTCTACTGCTAATGCGAGATTTTGCTCCAAATGACACATAAATTTCAAAATGAAAGAATTTTAGATGCGGTTTGTAGCGAAAGTGAGAAATTTAGCTCCAAATGACACTCAAACTTTAAACATTAATAACTTTTGATCTGGATTTCTGATTTTACCCCACAACACCTTTTCAGAATGAGCTCGGAGCACTACATTCATTGGAGCACAAGATTTACCCATTCCAGTTCATTTAGTTGTCGATATATAGCCGGTTGCAGCGGTAAAGCAAAATTTAGCTCCAAGTTACACCTAAACTTCTAACAGCCATATCTTTTGATTTGTATGTTTGATTGTTGCCCACAACACCTTTACAGAATATGCTCGGATGCATACATCTAATGGAGCACAATTTTAAACCATTCCATCTCATTTTAGAGTTCAATATACAGCCGGTTGCAATGCTAATGAGGGATATTGCTCATCTTGACACATAAACTGTTACAGCCATAACTTTTGATCTGGCTGTCCGATTTTTGCGCACAACACCTTTTTGGAATGAGCTCGGAGCCCTACATCCAATGGAGAACAAATTTTACCCATTCTAGTTTGATTAGTGGTCAATATACAGCCGGGTTGGTAATATTGTATTTAGATCTAACGGACACCTAAACTTCAAACATCCGTAACTTTTGATCTGGTTGTCAGATTTTCACCCACAATACCTTTTCATAATGAAATAGGAGCCCTTAATCCAATGGATAACAATTTTAACTCATTCAAGCTCGTTTAGAGGTTGTTATACTTGTGGGTTCTACTGGTAATGCGAGATTTAGCTCCAAATGACTCATAAATTTCAAAATGAAAGAATTTTAGATACGATTT
Organism: Dactylorhiza incarnata; assembly: GCA_033032865.1. Lineage (NCBI taxonomy): Eukaryota > Viridiplantae > Streptophyta > Magnoliopsida > Asparagales > Orchidaceae > Dactylorhiza > Dactylorhiza incarnata. Next base: position 14,336,428 of record JAWHQI010000029.1, read on the forward strand.
GTAGCGAAAGTGAGAGATTTAGCTCAAAATGACACTCAAACTTTAAACAGCAATAACTCTTGATCTGGTTGTCTGATTTTACCCCACAAAACCTTTTCGGAATGAGCTCGAAGCACTACATTCATTGAAGCACAAGTTTTACCCATTCCAGTTCATTTAGTTGTCGATATATAGCCGATTGCAGCGCTAATGTGAAATTAAGCTCCAAAGGACACCTTTTCAGAATGAGATAGGAACCCTAAATCCAATGGAGAACAATTTTAACTCATTCCAGCTAATTTAGAGGTCGATATACAGTGGGTTCTACTGGTAATTTGAGATTTTGCTCCAAATGACACATAAATTTCAAAATGAAAGAATTTTAGATGCGGTTTGTAGCGAAAGTGAGAGATTTAGCTCCAAATGACCCCTAAACTTTAAACAGCAATAACTTTTGATCTGGTTGTCTGATTTTACCCCCACAACACCTTTTCGGAATGAGCTCGGATCACTACATTCATTGGAGCACAAGTTTTACACATTCCAGTTCATTTAGTTGTCGATATATAGCCAGTTGCAGCGGTAATGCAAAATTTAGCTCCAAAGGACACCTTTTCAGAATGAGATAGGAGCCCTAAATCCAATAGAGAACAATTTTAACCCATTCAAGCTCGTTTAGAGGTTGATATACAGTGGATTCTACTGGTAATGCGAAATTTTGCTCCAAATGACACATAAATTTCAAAATGAAAGAATTTTAGATGCGGTTTGTAGCGAAAGTGAGAGATTTAGCTCCAAATGACACTTAAACTTTAAACAACAATATCTTTTGATCCGATTGTCTGATTTTCCCCCACAACACCTTTTTGGAATGAGCTCGGAGCACTACATTCATTGGAACACATGTTTTACGCATTCCAGTTCATTTAGTTGTCGATATATAGCCGGTTGCAGCGGTAATGCGAAATTTAGCTCTAAATTACACCTAAACTTCTAACAACCATAACATTTGATTTGTATGTTTGATTGCTGCCCACAACACCTTTACGGAATATGCTCGGAGGCATACATCTAATGGAGCAAAATTGTAAACCATTCCAGCTCATTTTAGAGGTCAACATACAGTCGGTTGCAATGGTAATGAGGGATTTTGCTTCTCATGACACATAAACTGTAACAGCCATAACTTTTGATCTGGTTGTCTGATTTTACCCCCACAACACCTTTTCGGAATGAGCATGAAGCACTACATTCATTGGAGCACAAGTTTTACCCATTCCAGTTCATTTAGTTGTCGATATATAGCCGGTTGCAGCGGTAATACGAAATTTAGCTCCAAATTACACCTAAACTTTTAACAGCCATATCTTTTGATTTCTAACAGCCATATCTTGACACATAAACTGTAACAGCCATAACTTTTGATCTGGTTGTCCAATATTTGCGCACAACACCTTTTTGGAATGAGCTCGGAGCCCTACATCCAATGGAGAACAAATTTTACCCATTCTAGTTTGTTTAGTGGTCAATATACAGCCAGGTTGGTAATAAGGTATTTAGATCGAACGAAGACCTAAACTTTAAACATCCGTAACTTTTGATCCGGTTGTCAGATTTTCACCCACAATACCTTTTCATAATGAGATAGGAGCCCTTAATCCAATGGATAATAATTTTAACTCATTCAAGCTCGTTTAGAGGTTGTTATATAGTGGGCTCTATTGGTAATGCGAGGTTTAGCTCCAAATGACTCATAAATTTCAAAATGAAAGAATTTAGATGTGGTTTGTAGCGAAAGTGAGAGATTTAGCTCTAAATGACACTCAAACTTTAAACAGCAATAACTTTTGATCCGGTTGTCTGATTTTACCCCACAAAACCTTTTCGGAATGAGCTCGGAGCACTTCATTCATTGGAGAACAAGTTTTACCCATTCCAGTTCATTTAGTTGTCGATATATAACTGATTGCAGCAGTAATGTAAAATTTAGCTCCAAAGGACACCTTTTCAGAATGAGATAGGAACCCTAAATCCAATAAAGAACAATTTTAACCCATTCAAGCTTGTTTAGAGGTCGATATACAGTGGGTTCTACTGGTAATGCGATATTTTGCTCCAAATGACACATAAATTTCAGAATGAAAGAATTTTAGATTCGGTTTGTAGCAAAAGTGAGAGATTTAGCTCCAAATGACACGTAAACTTTAAACAGCAATAACTTTTGATCCGGTTGTCTAATTTTACCCCGCAACACCTTTTCGTAATAAGCTCGGAGCACTACATTCATTGGAGCACAAGTTTTACCCATTCTAGTTCATTTAGTTGTCGATATATAGCCAGTTGCAGCGGTAATGCAAAATTTAGCTCCAAAGGACACCTTTTCAGAATGAGATAGGAGCCCTAAATCCAATGGAGAACGATTTAAACCCATTCAAGCTCGTTTAGAGGTTGATATATAATGGGTTCTAATGGTAATGTGAGATTTTGCTCCAAATGACACATAAATTTCAAAATAAAAGAAATTTTAGATGCGGTTTGTAGCGAAAGTGAGAGATTTAGCTCCAAATGACACTTAAACTTTAAACAGCAATATCTTTTGATCCGGTTGTCTTATTTTACCCCACAGCACCTTTTTGGAATGAGCTCGGAGCATTACATTCATTGGAGCACAAGTTTTACCCATTCCAGTTCATTTAGTTTTCGATATATAGCTGGTTGCAGCGGTAATGCGAAATTTAGCTCAAAATTACACCTAAACTTCTAACAGCCATAACATTTGATTTGTATGTTTGATTGTTGCCCACAACACCTTTATGGAATATGCTCGGAGGCATACATCTAATGGAGCACAATTGTAAACCATTCCAGCTCATTTTAAAGGTCAACATACATTCGGTTGCAATGGTAATGACGGATTATGCTTCTCTTGACACATAAACTGTAACAGACATAACTTTTGATTTGGTTGTCTGATTTTACCCCACAACACATTTTCGGAATGAGCTCGGAGCACTACATTCATTGGAGCACAAGTTTTACCCATTCCATTCATTTAGCTGTCGATATATAGCCGGTTGCAGCGGTAATGCGAAATTTAGCTCCAAAGGACACCTTTTCAGAATGAGATAGGAGGCCTAAATCCAATGGAGAACAATTTTAACCCATTTAAGCTCGTTTAGAGGTTGATATACAGTGGGTTCTACTGGTAATGCGATATTTTGCTCCAAATGACACATAAATTTCAAAATAAAAGAATTTTTGATGCGGTTTGTAGCGAAAGTGAGAAATTTAGCTCCAAATGACACTCAGAATTTAAACAGCAATAACTTTTGATCTGGTTGTCTGATTTTACCCCACAACACCTTTTCGGAATGAGCTCGGAGCACTACATTCATTGGAGCACATGATTTACCCATTCCAGTTCATTTAGTTGTCGATATATAGCCGGTTGCAGCGGTAATGCAAAATTTAGCTCCAAATTACACCTAAACTTCTAACAACCATATCTTTTGATTTGTATGTTTGATTGTTGCCCACAACACCTTTACGGAATATGCTCGGAGGCATACATATAATGGAGCACAATTTTAAACCATTCCAGCTCATTTTAGAGGTCAATATACAACCGGTTGCAATGCTAATGAGGGATATTGCTCCTCTTGACACATAAACTGTAACAGCCATAACTTTTGATATGGTTGTCCAATTTTTGCGCACAACACCTTTTTGGAATGAGCTCGGAGCCCTACATCCAATGGAGAACAAATTTTACCCATTCTAGTTTGTTTAGTGGTCAATATATAGCTGGGTTGCTAATAAGGTATTTTGATCGAACGGAGACCTAAACTTCAAACATCCGTAACTTTTGATCCGGTTGTCAAATTTTCACCCCAATACCGTTTCATAATTAGATAGGAGCCCTTAATCCAATGGATAACAATTTTAACCCATTCAAGCTCGTTTAGAGGTTGTTATACAGTGGGTTCTACAGGTAATGCGAGATTTAGCTCCAAATGACTCATAAATTTCAAAATGAAAGAATTTTAGATGCGGTTTGTAGCGAAAGTGAGAGATTTAGCTACAAATGACACTCAAACTTTAAACAGCAATAACTTTTGATCCGGTTGTCTGATTTTATCCCACAAAACCTTTTCGGAATGAGCTCGGAGCACTACATTCATTGGAGCACAAGTTTTACCCATTCCAGTTCATTTAGTTGTCGATATATAGCTGATTGCAGCGGTAAGGTGAAATTAAGCTCCAAATGACACCTTTTCAGAATGAGATAGGAACCTTAAATCCAATGGAGAACAATTTTAACCCATTCAAGCTCATTTAGAGGTTGATATACAGTGGGTTCTACTGGTAATGCGAGATTTTGCTCCAAATGACACATAAATTTCAAAATGAAAGAATTTTAGATGCGGTTTGTAGCGAAAGTGAGAAATTTAGCTCAAAATGACACTCAAACTTTAAACAGCAATAACTTTTGATCTGGTTTTCTGATTTTACCCCACAACACCTTTTCGGAATGAGCTCGGAGCACTACATTCATTGGAGCACAAGATTTACCCATTCCAGTTCATTTAGTTGTCGATATATAGCCGGTTGCAGAATATTGTTGTTGCTTGTGTTATTTTTAGCGTGTGTTTGTCACGTTCACGTTAATTAATTGTCAGTCGCCGCATGCGCACTAGACTAGGAACGGAGTATAACACACCTTGAACGTCTAGGATGGCTGCGAATGAGCACGGAGATCGTAACGCTGAGGCCATAGAGGGGCTACATAATGAGATGACTGAGCTTAGGACCATGTTAGCACAAATACTTCGGAATCATGGAGGACCGCCACCACCACCCGTTAATGTTGAGCAGCCTAACCGGCACCAACAGGTCCATGATTCATATTCTGATGGGAACTCTCCCCGAGTGCCCCCTCGAGAACACCTCCACGAGCGTGGCTTCGATATTACTAGGGCCGTTAAGATTGACGCCCCCACTTACGATGGTTTGGGAGATCCCCAGGTCTTCCTTACTTGGGTAGTGGATATGGAGTGCTACTTCGAATGACACAACCTGACGCCCAAAAGGTCCAAGTTGCCAGGATGAAGTTAACGGGTCAAGCGAAAACTTTTTGGCTAAATGAGGAGCGGAGATTAGGAGTCGGACAGGGAGTCCCACCTATAGGTTGGCATATGATGAAAAATTTGCTGACCGATCAGTACGTCCCAGCGTACCACCGAACACAGATGTTCAATGAGCTTGCCACTCTGCGGCAGGGCTCTAATTTGGTAGCTGAGTATAAGGGAGAGATGAAGGACCGTATGGTGCGTTGTGATCTTAGGGAGATTACCGAGGTCACCCTATCTAGATTTCGTAAGGGGCTTCAACCCGATATTTAGAGGAAGCTCCTGCGCTATGGCCACACGGACTTGAACACGACTTTTAATGCCGCCCTTGACATTGAAAAGCATCTTGCTTCGAAGGCCCACTCTCGTTATTCCCACACGAAGAGCAAGACCACAGTTGGAGCATCTTCCTCCACGAATCCGGATAAGTGAAAGTTTATATCTTCTGAGTCGAAGTCTGTAGTGATCACCACTAGAAATGGTAGGAATCGTGCGAGTGAGCGTGTACCCATAGGGAAGGTTAGCAAGGCCAACACTACTTGTTATTCGTGCGGCATTCAAGGTCACTATGCCTTCGAATGCCCAACAAAGACTAAGTCCATAGCACTGTTAGATTCGACGATCGACCCCGCTTACTACGTATACGAGGCTGAAGAGGAGGGAGACCCAGATGGGGTCCCAAGTGATTTAGAGGACGATCACCACCTTATGGTGATGCATTGTATCTTTACCACTCCTCGTCCGTTAGATGATTGGAAGAGGAGGAGCAATTTTCTCTGATCTTTAAGAGTGGTGAGAAGCTTTGCAAGCTGATTATTGATAGTGGTAGTTGCGTGAATGTCATTTCTGAGAGCGCCGTCACACATATGCACTTGACCACGGAACCACACCCGACCCCATATCAGGTAGCATGGATTAGCAAGATCACCGTCCCGGTCACCAAGCGGTGCCTGGTCCTCCTCTCATTCAAATCCTATACTGATGAGGTTTGGTGTGATGTCCTGCCGATGGACGCTTGTCACGTGTTGTTAGGCCGCCCTTGGCTCTATGACCGTGATGTGACGCATTTTGGTAGAGCCAACACTTATGAATTTAAATTCAATGGCAAAACCATCACCTTGAGGCCGACCATCCCGAAGGAGCCAGTAGTTATGGCTAAGGACACCACTGTCCCAGTTGAGAGAAAGACGTTGAGTCTAGTTGGTAGGAAAGAGTTTGTGAAGTATCCCTTTCTTGATGGAGTGATGTATGCACTAATACTTATGAGTGCAAATCCTGATTCTAGTGTTTTGGATGATTTGCCCAGAGAGTTACGGGTACTGTTGGAAGAGTATAGGGACGTGTACCCGGAGGAGTTATCGTCGTCACTACCCCCGCTTAGGGATATTCAGCATGCGATAGATCTGGTCCCGGGCTCCTCTTTGCCCAACCAGCCCCATTATCGACTCCATCCTACTGCCCACAAGGAGTTACAGGCCCAAATTGAGGACCTGTTAAAGAAGGGGTTCATTAGGACTAACATGAGTCCATGTGCGGTACCAGCCTTACTTGCCCCCAAGAAGGATGGTACATGGCGGATGTGTGTTGATAGTCGTGCTATCAACAAGATTACTATCAAGTATAGGTTTCCTATTCCACGATTAGATGACCTCTTAGATGTCTTATCTGGCGCCACTATCTTTTCGAAGTTAGATTTACGGAGTGGTTATCACCAGATTAGGATCCGCGAGGGTGACGAATGGAAGACTGCGTTTAAGTCTAAGGATGGGTTGTACGAGTGGCTTGTGATGCCCTTTGGGCTATCCAATGCCCCCAAAACCTTTTCACGGATGATGACCCACGTCTTTCGGCCATTCATGGGTAGGTTCGTGGTAGTCTACTTTGACGACATATTGATTTATAGCACCACCGCTGCCGAGCACACCTCCCACATGAGAGCGATTCTTTCCACCCTGTGGAAGGAAACATTATTTCTTAACCTTAAGAAATGCACCTTTTATGTCCGTGAAGTAGAGTTCTTAGGCTACATAGTCGGATCGGAGGGCATTAGAGTTGATCCTAGCAAGGTCCAAGTCATTAAGGACTGGCCCGTGCTGACCACTTTACGAGAGGTGCGTAGTTTCCACGGGTTAGCTACATTTTACCGCCATTTTATACGGGACTTCAGTAGCATCATGGCCCCCATTACTGATTGCATGAAGAAGGGCGAGTTCACCTGGACGAAGTCCGCCACCTATGCTTTCCAACGCATTAAGGATCTTAAGACTGAGGCACCTGTCTTACGTCTACCTGACTTCACAAAAGTCTTTGAGCTTACATGTGACGCTTCTGGAGTGGGATTAGGAGGTGTTTTGAGTCAGGAGGGGCACCCCGTAAGTTATTTTAGTGAGAAGTTATCTGGCGCTAAGTTAAATTATTCGAACTATGATAGAGAGTTTTACACGGTAATTCGATGTTTGCACCATTGGAGGCACTATTTGTTGGACATGTGTGTCACATCCCTTTGTTTGAGAATAACAAATCACATATTATATTTGATATTGCTTGTAGTGTGTTTATAGTGTGCAGGAACTATAGGTGCAATACTCCATAGGTAGAAAGCAGCTTGGAACAAACTTTTGAAAGGAGCAGCGCTACCGCCAGCGCTATCGCTAACGCCAGCGCTATCGCTAGCGCTACCGCTACCACCAGCACTGCCGCCAGCACTATCGCTACCGCCAGGCGCTATCTCGAGTTCGTGCACAGCGACGGTTTCGCAACCGCTACCGCTACCGCCAGCGCTATCTCCCGCTACCGCCAGCGCTATCGCTACCGCCAGGCACTATCTCCAGTTCATGCACAGCGCTACGCCGCCGACGGTTTCGCAACTGCTCCACACGAACGCTACCGCAGGCGCTAGCCACTACCGCCGGTGCTATCTCCAAGTTCTATAAATTGGAGCTTTGCTTCTCGTTTTGGCTAGAGATCCCAGAGAGGTTGCTTGTGCCACAAATTCCAGTGCTGTTATGCTGCCGAAGATGGATCTCCCACAAAAAGCTTCAGGAGAATTCTGGAGGAGGACTACGTCACGCTACATCCGAAGGACGATCGATTCGACCTCGCTTATACTACAACGATCCTTCATCCTCAACTCCAGAGATCTCATATAGGGAGTTTCATTATTATTTTCATTATTTCCATTCCATACTTTTTGTAACCGTTTAGAGAATTCGCCTTGTGTTGGCGACTAGGTCTGGGTAGGACTTAGGGGGAAATTCGCCTTGTGTTGGCGACTAGGTCTAGGTGATTAGATCTAGGGGGTGCTCGAGGCTATATCCGGGGAAGGATTGGCTAGAGTGGCTTGAGGCCTTATCCGGGGAAGGATAGGCTAAAGCCAACCGGTTTGTGGGGATACAAGTCGGTATAGAAAAGGAAAAGAAATTTACTTTTGTACGCCTCCGATTTCTAGCGATATTGAAATCAAATTTTGTAAACACCTTTTTTTATATAAATACAATCATGTCTTTATTTGTGTTTACTTGATTTCTCTCATTTGGCGTTATCTTTAATATATTGGTTACAAAGTTTTTCAATTCAAATTACTTTAACTAAATTGTTTATTTCAATCTCTTAATCATAAAACAATTTAGTACTTATTTCTAAAGATGAAAATTATGATATTCTCACAAATTAGCTAAATTGTTAGTTTGCCTTTCTCATATTATAAAACAATTTAGTAATTTCCATAAAATTATAAAAAGATTTTTTATTCCCTTATTCACCCCCCCCCCCCTCTAAGGGCGCCGTAAGATCCAACAAGTGGTATCAGAGCGAGGTTATTCCAAACGGTTTAAAAACCAGGAATAATGTCATCTCATGATCTCGCTTCTACTAGTAGGGGAAATTTTCTTATAAATGAAAAATCTTTAGCACCACCTTTATTTGAAGGCAAAAATTATAATGGGTGGAAATTTTTTATGAAAAAATTTCTTAAGTCTTTGGAAATGGAAGTATGGAATATTACTATTAAAATACCCCCAAGTACTTTAAATAAAAATGAAATGTTTTTAAATGCCAAATCAATGAATAGTCTATATTGTGCATTGCATCAAAATATTTTCAAACTAATTTATACACTTCCTACTGCTTATGAAGTTTGGAAATTTCTTGAGAATACTTATAGTCTTCCTTCTACAGATGATGAACGAGAGGAATTCCTTATGGATCCAAGAGAAGAAATCGACGAAGAATTCCTTATGGATCCAAGAGAAGAAATCGACGAGGAATTCCTTATGGATCCAAGAGAAGAAATCAATGAGGACTCATGCTTGGAGGAAGAAAAATACAATGTCACAATGTTGGACTGATTTGTTGGCAACACATCAAGCAAAAGAGAAGACGGAAACTATAGCAAGGTAAGAAAATCTAAATCTTCTCTTTTTGTAACAAATTCTATTTCTACTTCTCGTATGCTTAAAATTGCTAAACGTAAAATTTTAAAGTTAAAAATTGCTAATTCCAAATTACGTTTAGAAAATAAATCTTTAAAAGCAAACGATAAAGTAGAAACAAATATTGATGTGTTAAATTCTATTTCATGTCTTTAGTTACAATTCCTACTCCTTGTTTTGATTGCAATTTATTTAAAGAAAAATTCAAGGAAATTGAAAAAGGGCTCTTAATTTCTAAAAGGCATAATGAAAAATTGATAGTTGAAAATGATGCTTTATCTTGTAAGTTAAAACAATTAAAATCTTTTGTTGAAAAATTTCAAATGTCACCTAATGAATTTCATCATAAGATTTTGAATAACAAGGATAAATTAACTTACAAAATCATTTCTAAAAATGGCCATTTTCACACATTAAATCAAAAGGAGTTTAGTTTCAAAAAGAATTATGATCCTCATAAAATTCTTAAGAGTCACTATTATAAGTCTCAATATATTTTCAATCATGACTCAAATTTAAAAACTCCTTTTCATGAAAATCAAACTATAAAATATTATCCTTCATATTATAAGAGTATGTATATAAGAAAGAGTGGAAATGAAAATCATCAAAATAATAATCAATCATTTAAAACATATTGTAACCCACTCTTTCAACAATCATTTCTAAAGAAAGATAATCACTCTTATAAACTTTCAAAGAATCAATATAATAAAATTCATGATGATTATCAACATCAAACTACTTTGAAAAATAATTTGAATAAACATAAATCTCAAATGAATTATTTTTCAAACAAATATAATCATATAAAGATGTCACATAATCATAATATGAATTTGAAATATAAACAACCAAAGTATGAATGGAGGCCCAAAATTAAAAACGAAACACTAACTCCACTTGTAAAGGCCCATTCATCACTATCTCTCCAAAAGCCTACACGATGTATTTGGGTACCCAAAGGAACCATCCCACTTGGTCCCCTTGGATACCTAAATCTCTTATTAATTAGTATCCATTCATTTGCATTAATTAGAAACAAATAAAAATGTAATATCAATACTCTACTTCATGATATGCTTATTGTCTCTTTCCCTTTTGTTTATTTTATATTTTTTTTTTTAAAACAAACATGCTATGATCACTTTATATATCATGTAATATGACTTTCATATATTAAGCCTAATGTCTATCAAATCAAATTTGAATTAAAATTGAACATTAAGTCATATATTTTTTCAAAGTGATCTATCTCTCATCTTTGATTGTTCTTTATCCTTTTAAATACTTTACCCTTAATTGTCTTGAATTATCATTAGAAATTGAATTTTTAAATTATTATCAAGACTATTGAAACTATTTTAAAAATTGGATTTAAATAGTTTATTAAAGGGCTTAAAACTAAAAATTAAAATGCGCAACATTTTTTATTCGATATTTATTTGCTGCATTTTATGGCCCTTGTTATGAAAAATATTATCAAATAAAATCAAAAACAAAAATTCATCTAAACGCATGTTTAATCTTTCAAAAATGCGAGTTTACGATCAAAACTTCAAACATCCATATCTTTTAATCCGCTCGCCTGATTTTCGCGTTTAATATATTTTCGGAAAGAGCACAAAAATCTCCATCCAACGGCAAACTAGGCTTGCTCATTTGAGTTCTTTTGGTGTTGTCACTTGCCTAATTTCAACTCTGTTTTAAAAGCTATCTTAGTTTGCTTGATTTGGAAATTTCTGTGTTTATGGATTTTTCATCACATGCTATCCTTAGTATAATTATTTCATATATTAATTTAAATATTATGTGTGTGATGTGTGTCACCAATGTTTGCATGTAATTTAGACCTTAGAATCGTCTTGTATCATTAAGATCAAATCAAAAGTTTAATCATTTCATTCTAGGTCTAAAGAAAATTAATTTGAAAATTTCTCATATTACATGCAATATTATCTCCATTAAATCATATGTAATAACATTGCATTCAAACTCATCATCCTAGCATCACCTCTTGGTCTATGATTATATATTTATGCTAGGTATAACATGTACAATGTTATTTAAATTTGATGATAACTATGTGATTTGAAATTATAATAGAATACTAAAATTCCAACAAACAGATAGTTTATGGATTAATCATTAGAATATTTATGAATATTGTTTCATGAATCATATATTATCATGCAAAACCAAAGATCAATAAATTCAATTATTGAATGACATTCTATTTCAAAACTATATATTTGTGATCTTTGTCTTTGATATCAAAGCATTATCATCATTTTCTAGACTTACAATTCAAACATGCTCATTCAAAAGAAAATCTCCAAATCATATTGTCATAAGTCAAGAAGAATTAGAATTTACATACATCATGATGATCTAACATATATTCTATGCAAAAATTCTCTTTAATCCTAAATCATAATTCATGTTCTATCAAGACTTGTCTCAAATCGATAATAGGAATTATGAATCTTAGGATAAAAATTATGAATAATGTTTTCTTTACATTATTTGATGTATTGATTTACTTTGCTAGTGATTGCATGTATCTCTCATATTTATAGACTCTAGAATCAACTTTGTAATGAAAGTATAAATCAAACTAAATCATCACTCCATTCTAGATCTATAATTTGAAATTCTATTTTGGAATACATGCAATATTAATATAAATCTTATGACATGACATTTAACCCAAAACTCATCATACTAGCATTGTCACTTATTGAATATTAGTAATTGTGCTAGTTATCTCATTTCGTCATCTCATAAAAAGTAGAAAAACTATGCGGATTTATATAACTCATCACATTAAACAAAACCCATAATTTTTATATCAACCCTTAGATTTAAAAGCATAGGTTGTCCAAAAGATTATTTCACCTTTGACTTCATATCTCACAATAGCGGGGGCGTAGGGTTGTATGCATTAGAGACCTAACCTCTAAGTCATGTCTTGTCCTTAACCGGGGAGGGTTCCAGTGGGGCCTTGCGAGGCACTGGGGGGAAAGAGTGCTAGGTTGAGCGTTCTCTAGTGTGTACATATGGGATTAACACCCCAACCTACGGCATGCGTGCAGCTCATCATGCCCATCCGTCACTTAGTACGGGATAGGGTGTAGACATTTAGTCAGGATAGCCTTTAATCTTAGGACATACTTATATTACTTATTGCATGAACATTTTTATTTACTTATCACTTTAATCATGCATATTTTGGGTTGTTTAATAAAAAATGTCCTCTAGTGTTTGCATAATTTATCTTTTTGAGCTTAAATGTTTTTTTTTTGGAAAACACATGAATTTGAAAAAGCCAAAGTTTCATGCAAATTTGATCCACCTAGAGATCTCCAAAAATTCTGAAATTACAGCATGGAACTACTCTAAGGACACTTAACCAATATCAAAAATAAAAAATTTGAAATTCTTGAAAAATCGTGTACTGTTTCCAGCGCTAGCGCTAGCGCCGGCACTAGCATGGGTGTTGGAATTTTCTGTTTTTCAAATTTTCTAAAAATCACCAAAAATATTTTAGTCTATATGTACTACTTTGTTTTTGTATTTCAGACATTTGTTATTTTTGTTTTATTCGTATTATGAAAAATCACCTACAAAAGTTCAAAATTCAAAAAATACAAAAATATGTTTTTGATTATTTGTGTTTTTATTCATATTATGAAAAATCAACTACAAAAGTTCAAACTTCAAAAAATACAAAAATATGTTTTTGATTATTTGTGTTTTTATTCATATTATGAAAATTCTACTACAAAAATTCAAAATTCAAAAATTACAAAAATATGTTCTTGTGATTTTCTGTTTTTATTTGATTTAAAAATGATAAAACAAAAAAATTGTATGATCTTTATTGCCAATATCAAGCATGTATGAATTCTATTATTTAGAATTATTTACAATATTAAACCTTATTTCTTCAAATTACTATGAACATTGTTTTGCTTATCATGCTTTGATATATCTATTTAAAGTGCATCAATTATATTGGAAAATGTGTAGATACAAGCTTAGCATGCCTCTAAGTATGAGTAAATGTTTTATGATTGATAATGATACATTTCACTCACTTATTTTGGTAATCAACATGTGTGTCTAAATCTAAAAATGCTTGCTTGTGTATTGTATTTGTACAATGAATTAAAACTTGCATAAAGTTTATTGCCTACACTACATTTGAATTGCACTTATGACATTTAGAAAAGTGGTTAAGTTAAAATTTTTGGTTTGCAAAACAAGTGTACTCGGAGAATGTTGTCTCAAAAATGTGAACAAAAAATTATATATGTAGACAAATATAACTCCACCAAGCACTACTTGAACCTCTTGATAAGTCTTCATAAGCATTGTGAGGTTGAGCACCTTGGAAAGAATAGTAAAATTACTTGTGCAAACCTTGGTTATTACACCACTTTGTTAAAAATTATGTGCATTAAAAGTGTGTGAAAGTAATTTACATATGTTTTATTGTGCATTTTACTTTACATATGTCTTGTATTTTGGTGATTTAAATCAATTGTTAACATTGCCCAAAATACACTTATGTGCACATCATTATCTTTCATAACACTTCTTCTCATGAGTATTGGATTCTAATGCTTTATCTATACTACTCTTTATATAAAAAAATGCACTGGATAACCTAGCATGATCTCTACAATGTTTTGGTATTTCTTGAACTTAGAATTAAGTAACATTGTAGCTTAATCTCTCTTTGATTTGTTCATTTCATGCTTGGTATTTTTATGAAAAACTTTGAGATTTCAAAAAGGTTACAACATCTTTACATTTTGAACTTAAACTCATATTTATAATTATGATCTTCATGCTTACACAAAGATGTTTTCTATAATCTTCCGCTTTCTTACAACTCTTATCTTTATATTTGAAATCTCTTATATATGCTATGCTTAAACTCTTTATCATTCTTTATATTTCGAAAAGCTCGATCATGATATATAAATGCCTCCTTACGACCCTCACCCCACCTTCTTTTGATAATACCAAAAGGGGGAGATTAATTGAAGAAATCTATATATGAGAAATATAGATAAATAAGGGGAGACTAATTCATGAAATCTATCATTTAGGGGGAGTAACACATAAATTGCATTTATGTAGGGGGAGTATTAAGATGGGGGGAGTATGCACATTATCATGCATATCATATACTATAGTTGCACTTCTATCTTGCTTATCTTATCTATAAACACTATTGTTGATTTCTTGCTTAAAGGATTTGTTATTATCAAAAGGGGGAGATTGTTGGACATGTGTGTCACATCCCTTTGTTTGAGAATAACAAATCACATATTGTATTTGATATTGCTTGTAGTGTGTTTATAGTGTGCAGGAACTATAGGTGCAATACTCCACAGGTAGAAAGCAGCTTGGAACAAACTTTTGAAAGGAGCAACGCTACCGCCAGCGCCATCGCTAACGCCAGCGCTATCGCTAGCGCTACCGCTATCGCCAGCACTACCGCCAGCGCTATCGCTACCGCCAGGCGCTATCTCGAGTTCGTGCACAGCAACGGTTTTGCAACCGCTACCGCTACCGCTACCGCCAGCGCTATCTCCCGCTACCGCCAGCACTATCGCTACCGCCAGGCGCAATCTCCAGTTCATGCACAACGCCACGCCGCCGACAGTTTCGCAACTGCTCCACACGAACGCTACCGCAGGTGCTAGCCACTACCGCCGGCGCTAGCTCCAAGTTCTATAAATTGGAGCTTTGCTTCTCGTTTTGGCTAGAGATCCCAGAGAGGTTGCTTGTGCCACAAATTCCAGTGCTGTTATGCTGCCGAAGATGGATCTCCCACAAAAAGCTTAAGGAGAATTCTGGAGGAGGACTACGTCACGCTACATCCGAAGGACGATCGCTTCGACCTCGCTTATACTATAGCGATCCTTCATCCTCAACTCCAAAGATCTCATATAGGGAGTTTCATTATTATTTTCATTATTTCCATTCCATACTTTTTGTAACCGTTTAGAGAATTCGCCTTGTGTTGGCGACTAGGTCTGGGTAGGACTTAGGGGGAAATTCGCCTTGTATTGGCGACTAGGTCTAGGTGATTAGATCTAGGGGGTGCTCGAGGCCATATCCGGGGAAGGATTGGCTAGAGTGGCTTGAGGCATTATCCGGGGAAGGATAGGCTAAAGCCAACCGGTTTGTGGGGATACAAGCAGGTATAGAAAAGGAAAAGAAATTTACTTTTGTACGCCTCCGATTTCTAGCGATATTGAAATCAAATTTTGTAAACACCTTTTTTTATATAAATACAATCATATCTTTATTTGTGTTTACTTGATTTCTCTCCTTTGGCGTTATCTTTGATATATTGGTTACAAAGTTTTTCAATTCAAATTACTTTAACTAAATTGTTTATTTCAATCTCTTAATCATAAAACAATTTAGTACATATTTCTAAAGATGAAAATTATGATATTCTCACAAATTAGCTAAATTGTTATTTTACATTTCTCATATTATAAAACAATTTAGTAATTTCCATAAAATTATAAAATGATTTTTTATTCCCTTATTCACCCCCCCCCCCCCCCTCCTCTAAGGGCGTCGTAAGATCCAACACTATCTCCTCTCCAAGGAGTTTGTGATCCTCTCTGATCACGAGGTATTGTGGTTCATCAATGGCCAGCATAAAATCAGCCCGCGTCACGCTAAATGGGTATCTTTCTTACAAGGTTACACGTTTAATCTTAAGCACCTTAAGGGAGCTGATAACCGAGTCGCGGATGCTCTTAGTCGCCTTACCATTTTGCTTACTACTATGGAGGTTAATGTTGTAGGATTCGAGAGCATTAAGGATGAGTACGCTACTTGCCCAGATTTCCAGGATTCATATTTATCTTCCCAGGATAGTTCCCCCATGACTATATCTGCGTTCATTATTAAGGATGGCTATCTATTTAGGCTTGGGAAGTTGTGCATCCCGCAGTCATCTTTGCGTCTTCATATCATCTGGGAGCTGCATATCGGAGGGTTGAGTGGCCATTTCAGTAGAGATAAGACCGTTACGTTAGTTGAGGAGAAGTTTTATTGGCCTAAACTTAAGGCGATGGCGGGAAGGGTAGTGAGTAGTTGTCGTACCTGTCAGGTATCTAAGGGCACAAAAACCAACGTAGGATTATATACACCCCTGCCTATCCCTTCCACACCATGGGAAGACGTGAGCATGGACTTTGTTTTAGGCCTACCCACTACTTTATGCTGTTTAGAATCTATTCTCGTAGTTGTGGATAGGTTCTCCAAAATGGCATATTTTATTCTGTGCACTAGGACCAACGATGTGTCTCACGTAGCACAACTTTATTTTAAAGAGGTCGTTAGCCATCGCGGAGTGCCGAAGACAATTGTCTCGAATAGGGATGTAAAATTCACTAGCTATTTTTGGAAGACTTTGTGGATGTTAATGGGAACGAAGTTACTATTCTCCGCTACGTATCACCCGCAAACCGATGGGAAAACGGTGGTGGTCAATCGGAGTTTAGGGAACCTCCTTCGGTGTGTGGTGAGCGATCACAAAGGCACGTGGGATCTACTGCTGCCCCATGCCCAATTGGCGTACAATAACTCTAAGAATAGGTCCACGGGTATGTCACCTAATGAGATTGTTCACGGGTATAAGGCTCCGCTCTTGACTTGGTTTCGTTACCACCTACCTATAAAACAAGTCAATTTGCACAATCCTTCGCCCAACACATTCACGACTTGCACGCGCATATCCGAGCGACCTTAGCCTCTCAATACGAGTCGTATCAATCACACGCTAATCAACATAGGAGAGTGTCACACTTTAATGTCGGTGATCAAGTCTTAGTCCGCCTAGCATCCGAGCGACTGCCTGCCGGCACCGTTAAGAAGTTAGCGCCAAAGAGAGCCGGCCCATTTCGGATTATAAAGAAGATAGGTGACAATGCTTTTATTTTGGATTTGCCTGCTGATTGGGGTATATCCCCTATTTTTAATGTTTCGGATTTGACGTCGTTTGTGTTGCCTCCACTTGAGTTTAATTCTTCGTCGTCTTCTTCCCCCCACTAAAATTTTTAATGGGTTGGGGAGTGGTAGCTCGGATGATCTCTCTCCTTTGTTCCCCACAGGTATATCATCGAATGGTAAGTCGCATTCTTTTATTCCTACTGCTGACATGTTCCCCAGGTTTCCAAAGACATTTCTCACTCCTAAGATGATACTTGATGCTGAGCCGCTTATTACTCCAGATGGTGCTACCTACCGCTTCCTCATCCGTTGGCGTGACCGCCCTCCTTCAGATGACTCTTGGGCACTCGAGATGGAGCTTCGACGCTTGGATGCCGCTCTTCTCCACCGCTACCTCTTGGATCACGCATCAGTGACGCGTGATTTTGAGCGGGGGAGGATTGATGTCGCGGACCCTCCACCTATCCTTGAAGATGATCTGGTTGTCGAGGCACAACGACACAAAGATTTGAGGCGCCATGAAGACGGAGTTACAACCTCCGCCTGCGGCGTCCCAAGCCCGCTTGAAGACTTTTAATTTATTTAGTTCGTTTATTTTATAAATTTGCGAATATAAAATTATTTCATATTGTGGAAATAATTTTATATTCATTATGCACTTGTTTTATTTTCATTTTATGCTTTTGAACTATGGTGTGCGTTTAACCGTTTGGATGGCGGAAATTAAATCGCCATCACGAATGGTTGATTGTTTTTGTAAACTCCTATTTAAGGAGGCTTTGATGAGAGTGGTAATAGAATTGAAAAAAGAAAACCCTAAATTCCCCCTAGAGAATTTCGGCCAAGGCTTAGCTCCCTCCTTGCCGCCGCCCCCCTTGGTGAGACTCCAAGGTTTGCTTCCTCCTCCCGCTTCGGTGCGACTCCGGCGTGGTTCTCTTTGGTGCGACTCCAAGGAAGAAGGTTGCAACCCCATTCGGTGTGACGCCGGTGGCTCCGTGGAGAGAGTGATTCTCCCACAAACTTGTGCGAATACTTTCTTGGTTGGGTAATCTCTACACTTTTCTAGCATTTCTTCTCTTAGAGTTTGTGGAGGTTTTATGCAACCGTCTTTTCCGCAATTTTAAATACATCGCTCGCTTTCCAAATCGTTTTCATCGTTATTGATCTTCATTGTTTCCGGATCGGGAAGATCCATTGTGCTTGGCGGATCTAGGCCTATAGCCTTGGTTTGCCCTCACAACGGATTGGAACACTTTGACCTAATTTTTGGGAACATGATGACTATTAATAGATCATTGTTTTAGAGTATGTTCTCCTCCTATCTTTGTTTATGATTGTGAGCGAAAGATCCGGTATTTTGAGCGCTAGAATGCTTTTGTAGCTGCGGCTAGATCTAGAGTTTGTTGAAGGCGAACGATAGCTTTCCTCGTATACGTCTCCTACGAGATCCACCCTACATCACTAGTATCTTTCTGGTATTTTTCTAATGATTTTTCTCAGTTTATTGTGTCTTATTTCAAATTATTTTATTATTAATTTTGTTGTTTTCTTCCAAAATACAAAAAAAAATCAAATAATTCAAAATGCTCAAAAATATATTTTTGTTATTTATTTTGCTTTAAATCTTTACAAAATTATAGTTTGACTATAAAATTTCACAAGAGCAAACATCTTAGTTATTTTTGTTTCAAAAGGTCAAAATTATTTTTGGCATACACTTAAAGATAGCCTTCAATGTCTAATTTTAATTTCAAATTTCCTAAACATTGTTTTATCTTCATGCCTTAACCTTAATCTGATTATGTGCAATGAAATAGTCTATAGATAATTGTGTATGATTTCCTAGCATGCCTCTAAGTATGAGTAATACTTATTGTTAATCAATGAATTAGAAACTCACTATTTTGGTAATCTACATGTGCTCATAATCTTAGTCTTGCATGATTGTGTAGTGTAATAGTTTTAACATATTAAGTTGTATCTCTAAATTACCTACACCGTCTTTCAAAAATAAATTTCATGCACGATATAGAAGTGTTATTTCAATAATATTAATGTTTGCAACAACAAGTGAATTCGGAGACCTTCGGCCCAAAATAAAAATCTGAAATAAAAAGCCAAAGATAACTCCACCAAGCACTACTCACCCTCCTGATAAGTCTTAATGAGCATTGTGAGGTTGAGCACCTTGCAAAGAATTGTAAAGTGTCTTGTGCAAACACATTCATCTTTTATTACTTCTATTTGTACACCAGATCACTAAAAATAAAAATCAATTAAATTGCATATGTGATCCCCCAAGCAATACTTCGCTCCCTCATAAGTCTTAATGAGCATTGTGTGGGCGAAGCACCTTGGTTGTTGTACTCATTATATGTGCTTTGAAATTTTATTCTAGATGTGATGTGTGAAAGTAATTATATGGTTACAATCTTAATGTTGTTACTATTTCACTACATATGTCATGTGTTTTGATTATTTCACTTGTATACTTTTATCAAAACACCTAATGTACACATCATTCATTTTCATAAAGCTTCTACTCATGAGAATTGGATCCTAATGCAAACATTACATAATTCTCTAAAAACTCAAGTAAAAGCACTAGATTGCAATGCATGATTTCTACAATGTTTTCTTTACTTGAAATATGAATTGGTTACATTGTAGTTATTATCTTTTTGAATATGTTAATTCATGCTTGCCTATTTGTTATGAAAATTTTCAAAGTTAAAATGCTCAAACGTGAAATGTCTAGACATATTGTTGGAATGGTCAAACCATAACAAAAATACTACTCTTATTTGTTTTGTTTTTGTTTTCCGCATTTCTCTATCTAATCATGTATCCTTATATCATGTGTTCTCATGCTTATTTCTACATTTTGCTTTCACTTCTGCTTTTTCAAACAAACTTGCATCTATCTTAACAAGTAGAATCACTCATAAAATAAATTTAAAAAGCAAGTGATTACATTCCTTTGGTATAATCTTTGAATGATGTTCTTTTACGCTTATCATATATTTTTCTGATGTGCTACTCTCTCCATTAGCTCGATCATGACTTACTTTTTGTTTACACAAAACTCTTAATCCTCTCTTAGTTATGTCCCAACTTTTGTCTTCTTTATTCTAGTTTTGTTTCACTCCACCCTATTTTGCTAATAACAAAGGGGAGAATAAAATGCTAAATCATATTGATTAACGAAGTAGGATTCACTAGATTAAGGGGGAGCATGTATCTAGTTTATGGGAGTATACACTAAGGGGGAGCATCTTTGTAGGGGGAGCACAATGTTCAATGAACTATAATTCCTATCATTATCTTATAATTGTTGAGTGTCATATATCCTTATAAAAACACAAATTCTTTATCTATGAATCTGATGTATCTCTATTGGATTTGTTATTATCAAAAGGGGGAGATTGTTGGAACATGGTTTTCCTCATCCCTTTGATTTGAGAATAACAAATCCTACTTGTATTTAATCTTGTTTGTCATTGTGTTTTTAGCATGCAGGTTTGGACAGTTATGACACCAGGTTGCTGGAACAATGGTCTGGCACTAACCACAAGCTGAAGGATTGAAAGCTGTTTAACGTCGGGCATTAAGCTTAACGCTGGGCGTTAGCGCTAGACGAAAATGGCGTTCAACAAAATTGTGTTCGACGAAAGAAGAAGCTCGTTCGACGAAATGCGTTCGACAAAATTTTTGTTCGACAAAATGGAGGTTGCCGAAATGAGAGGCCGTTCGACGAAAATGGCGTTCGACGAAATAAATTGTCGTTCGACGAAATGAGTGGCGTTCGACGAAATGAAACTGCGTTCGACAAAATGAGACGTTCGACGAAGATGTTGTTAAACGAAATGGCAAGCCAGCTGATTAAAGAAAGAAACTCAACGTCAGGCGTTAGTCTTAACGTTGGGCGTTATCCGGCCGATGAATTTGGCAAGGAGAAAGCAGCCGTGATTGCAGGAGGAACTATAGGAATGAGTTGCCCAATGCCCGCGTTAGCCTTAACACCGACGTTGATATTGCCTAAAATAAAACAATTCCTAAAGTGCAGAATCTCCTTCCTCTTCTCAAGATTCGAGCCATCAATATGTTGATATACATGGTCAACGCCCGACGTTAGCACCTAACGCCGACGTTAGCTCAAAGTCTATAAATTGGATGATTTCGACGTCTCTAACTACTGATCGCCAAGATCCCTATTCCAGCACTTCAGAAACTTTGTGAGGGCCGTATTTCCAGACCAACACATCTCTCGCTCTTATTTCAATAGGAGGAATCAAAGGAGGCTTGGATCAACATGCTAACACAATGCGAAGAACGCACGCTTGAAATTCAACAATCTTCAGCGATTCTTCGGCGTCTCCTTCAGATTACCTCATAGGGAGTTTTATATTTGTCTTTTGTATTTGTCTTTTATTTTATCATTGTAATCGGTTCGTGAATTCGCCTCGTGTTGGCGACTAGGTCTAGGTAGTACTTAGGGAGGAATTCGCCTCGTGTTGGCGACTGGGTCTAGGGAGTAGATCTACGGGGTGCTCGAGGCCTTTCTGGTGATAGATTGGCTAGAACGGCTTGAGGTCGTATCTGGGGAGAGATCGGCTAAAGCCAACCAGTTTGTGGGGATACGAGTCGGTATAGAAAACAAAAAGGGTTTTCATATTATTCACTTCGATTTCTAAAGTCATTGAAATCAAATTTTGTAATCAATTTTATAAATGATAATCATGTGCTTTCTAGTTTAATAAAATTGATTTCATTTCTAATTTCATTATCTCTTTACTTTTGATTTAACTTACTTCGATCAAAATATCAAAAGTTTTCTATTAAAGTTTAGAGTTTTTAAAACCCTTATTCACCCCCCCCCCCCCCTCTAAGGGCGCCTATAGATCCAACAATTTGTACCTACACCCATAACATATCCAAAGATGGGAATTTTAGGGGAACCTTTTTCTAAGGTTTTTGTAATAGTTTCATAAATCAAATATTAATTAATTATTAGGTCAAATGACCTCCAATGCCCTCCAAATTTTGGTGGGTACTTCTTAGTGTTATCACATGACCCTGGTAAAAATCTCAGCCCAATTGGGACTGATTTGGTTGGTTAATTTGTCAACCCAAGTTAGGTCAAATTGGGTCAAAGTTAGGGCATGGTGTTTACCTTGGGGTATGATGGTCAGAACTCATCACCATGAGTTGAAACCTTGGACACTTGTTTAGGATCACCTAAAACACCTTCATGAGTAAGATGGGGTAGTGTAGAGGTGTATATGCCCTAGAACCCTTGTTGAGTCCGAAATTGCACCCCCAAAGGAAATCGGAGGCTGCGGGCTGCCGGTTACTTTTTGGTTAGAGAGAGTGAGACCGCTAGCAGTGGTCAAGGACAGACTTCGCCCGTCATGGCAAATGCCACTCCTGTGACAGGCTTTCCTTTGATTAAGAAGAAGCGGTTACAGCGAGTTACAGATGCAGGAAAGCAGAAGCCGGCCGGTCAGACAGGTCGCAAGACAGGAAACTCGAGACCGCAGCTCAGAAAAGCGAGCTCCTGGATTCGAGTGTGCGTCTCTTGGGAACGTTGCCGCCCCCTATTTATAGGCTTGGGGGCCTGCCCGAACGGGCAGGGATAAAATAACCGCCTGCCCGGGTACAGGAGAGACGGGCAGGCGGTGACGGGATACAGAAAGGAAAAAAGGAAGAAGTCGCGCGGCTTGGCGGCTTGCGCTTCCAATCTGTCTTGACCAGGGGTTGAAGATGCTGCGATCAAGGCGATGATGCAACCCAGGCGGTCTCCGACTTGAGGCCGCGGCTTGCCTTTTGGACATGGTCTTGGTAGTCTTTATGGTGCAGCCCGGGCGGTCTCCGACTTGAGACTGTGGCTTACCCTTTGAACTTGAGCTTTGTCGGTCTTCATGGTGCAACCCGGGCGGTCTCTAACTTTAGACTGCGGCTTGCCTTTTGGACTTTGCCTTGGAGATCTTCAATCTCTGGGGGCAATCTGAATCATGTCAGACCGCCCGGTTTTGTGCTGGTTGGTTCTGACGGACCTTTGCTGAACCTGAACCGGGCGACCTTCATCCTCAGGCCGCCCGGTCTGCGAGAAGGGCTACTCGGAAGCGGTCTTTTGGGTAAACATTATCCCCGCATATTTTCAAACTCCAAAGAGATTTCGAAAATATTAGTTCTAGCCGCAAGACCGCACCCGACTTGTACTCATGCCTATAAAATTGCCTGAGAGCTCTCTTCTTTGCATAATTCTTCTGAGATCACGGGACGCTACTCGCCAATTGCGGTTAGTATTTTTCAGGTCGGCACCCCTTTGATCAGAATGTATTTCCTTGATTCCCTTCAAACCCGCGTTGATAAGGGTAGTGACCGGAAGAAGGACGAAGAACGGAAGGAGAAAGATGCCCGAGGCCAGGCGGTCTCCAATGGTGGAACCTTCTGGATCTAAGAAGAATACCGGAGAAAAAACTGCAGAGGAGAGGAAGGCCGCCGAAGAGTTGTTGGCCAGGAAGAGGACTGTAGAGGAAGAGGCGGCCAAGGTCAAAGCCGCGAAAGAAGAGGCGGCCAAGGCCGAAGCCGCAAGAGAAGAGGCGGCCAAGGCTGAAGCCGCAAGGGAAGAGGCGGCCAAGGCTGAAGCCGCAAGAGAAGAGGCGGCCAAGGCTAAAGCCGCCAAAGAAGAGGCGGCCAAGTCTAAAGCCGCCGAGGAAGAGGCGGCCAAGGCCAAAGCTGCCGAGGAAGAGGCGGCCAAGGCTAAAGCCGCAGAGGTCTCACTGCCTGAGGAGAAGACCTCAGAGAAGAAGTCGGTAGAGCCCGGGGCGGACCATTCTACCCCTTCCTTTGAGATGGAGTTTACTCCGTCGGGGACTCCTCACATGAAACTAAATGTTGGAGAAGAAGGAGAAGTCATTTCTTCCAAGCCGGATGGGTCGTCTACCTCGCCGGTTCTGATTCTTGATGATTATAGCCCTTCAAAGTAGATCAACCCGGAGTCGGGGAAGAAGAAGAGGAAAAGGGGATATTCGTCGGCAGAGCGAATTGCCAGGAAGCTTCAGAAGTTGAAGACCAAGAATAGAGCCTTTAAGAAACCAACAGCGGCATGTCTTCAGAGCAATCCGCGTGTGAAGGAGGAGATCGACGCCCTCAGTACCCCTCTTGTCAAGTCGGACGACCTTGTCCCGGATTCTGCGAATAGCGTGTCGATTGCCGGCATCCTCAGAGGAATGGACAATTTTCTGAACCAAGATAAGTTACTCAATAGTCCTGCGACTTCGAGCCGAGCTGTCTCCCCTGACGAGAATACAGGTGACTCCGAAAAAGCTGTACGAGAAGAGAAAGACCAGACACTGGTCGGGCTACATTTAATGGGTATAAAGGCGGAAAAGATACGGGCGCAGGGCCAGTCGCAACTGCCCGACCTATTTGCCCTAGGTAAGCTCGATGCGGGTTATGAAACTATCCGTTTCTTCGATCTGCGTCCTCGGAAAAAGCAAAACAAATTGTTATTGAATCTGCCGCCGAGCTTCTTCCCGCCCATGACTCAGACCTTATGTTGGAGTTTCTGAGGTGATCTCAAAGCAATCAATAGTTAGTCTTGCTGCCAACGCAGTATGAGCCTATAGGGTCGCACATAAAAGCGTTTGGAGAAATTGGAGAAAAGATTGTGTTGGCCTTACTCATATTGGATATGAGTGAAGGACCAATCCTGTGATTGCTTGGAATCAAGTTGAGAATGTCTCAAAAAGAGAAATCGTTCAAAGTGTTTAAACGAACGGATTTACACTAGATAATTCGGCTAATGGCAAATTCGAATAATGGCAAATTCGGCTAAAGGGTTTCGCCGAATTTATATATAGTCGAATTCGTCGAAATGGTTTCGCCGAATTCGGTTATAGTGAATAGCCGAATTTATATATAGTCGAATTCGTTGAAATGGTTTCGCCGAATTCGGTTATAGTGTTTAGTCGAATTCGGTTAATGTGATTAGTCGAATTCGGCGAATGTAAATCTGGACGGATTTTCTTTTGGTCTGCGGATAGCCTTTCCTATACCTTGCGTATATAAAGGCATGCGATTAGGTCTTCGATAGAGACGGTTTTAGACTTAATCTTTTCGCGATTGAGAAGGACTGCCGACCGGAACTGTTCCGCGCGAGGGTACGTTCTTTCGTCCGCCGATCGTGTTCCGCCGCCGCTAGTCACCGCCGTCGTAGTCGCCGCCTCCCTTGGATCGGATCTAGCAGTCCGTGGTGACGTTGAGAGCTTCCTTCTCCGATCTAGTTCTTGTGCGATAAGAAGCTAGGGTTCTTCATCGCTTGTGTGGACTTCTATAGAGGGATCGATCTATTTCGATCCTTGAAGAACTCAAAGTCAGATTTCTGATTTCATCTTGGAGCACCTTGGTTGAGTATTGACTCAATCCCGCAAAGGTATATTGTATTTACTTTGCTTATTCTCTTGAATCATGAAAAACCGCAAGATCCGTTGATCTCTTTTTGGGTTGTTCTTGTTCATTTCCGCTGCGCATATTCGATATGTCATCCCATATGAAGGGGTATAGAAAACCCAACAGTGGTATCAGAGCCAGGTTGCGGTCAAGTGCGTGTAAATAAGGACATTTAGAAGCGTTCTAAAAGCCCTAATTTTGTCTTGGAATATCACATTTAGAAGCGTTCTAAAAGCCCATTAGGGGCTCTGCCCCTAAGACCCCGCCAGGGGCGCGGCCCCTTGGAACCCCGCCAGGAACGCATGTGATTGCGTTGCGATTTTCATGTTTCAGAGGCTGTTTCTCCTCTGCAGTGACCGTCCCTCAAAATGGTTTGTGAAACCAAATGTTTAGATTATTGAATCTGACATGAGAGACGAGCTTGTCTAATGCACTAGTGGAGTTGTTGTTCATATGTCCAATGCATGTAAATCTGGAGATTTAGAAATGTTCTAAATGCTCAGATTTAGCCCTATTTTGTCAAAGTGTTGATGCACATCTGGGATGTATCTGGAATGTGAATGTTGTATTTTATTTTCTGATTGTGCACTGTGATTAAAATGTTAATCACGATGAAACGTTCATCTAATGAAAAATAAAATCCCTTATCTAATATTAAGTGTTCGGATGCCTTCCGATGGATGACACTCTTCCTGCCTCGATCAATGAAGTGTGGGCTTGCCAAAGCAAGGTGTATTAATCTATCTTGGTAAGGGTGCGAGCGGATAATTGTGATATCCCACTGTCGACATCGGGTCAAACTTAACTGGGTGACCTCAAAGGTTGAGTGCCTAGAGGCATAGGGTTGGCATGCTCCATATGATGGATGCGAATAAAGAGTTATTCACCAACCATACAAGAGTTGCATAGTGATGCAATTGACAAATGTTGTCTACCTAAATAACCGCATTATGAGAGGAACGCCAAAGCGGACTCGTGGTGTTGGTGAAATACGGATCTTGTCCACTAAGAGAGTAGCTCGCATAAACTCTCCGAATCGATATCAAGGGTTATTGATTTGATTAAAATAGTGGGAGCTCTTTAATAAAAGTCCTTATTAAAATATATATAAAATGTATTTTGAAATATAGTACTAAAATTTCACTTTGCAAAATTCCTTGTAGAATATACATGGCAAGTGGATCTCACTCCGCCTTGTCCCTGAGAGCGATCCTTGAGAAGGATAAACTAAATGGGACAAATTTCCTTGACTGGTATAGAAACCTGAGAATTGTTCTCAGGCAAGAGCGCAAGCTTTATGTCTTGGAAGAAGATCCCCCTGAAGAGCCAGCCTCTAATGCACCGTGTGCAGATAAAGATGTTTACCCGGAAAACCGCTTCTCGGGTTGGATCATTCTCGGACCGGGCGAACTGCTGGGTCAGGCCGCTGGGTTCCAGGATCAGTAGCTCTCAGCTCAAGGTAAACCAGGCCGGGAGGTCTGATGTCAGTTTCGGACCGTCCCCAGGAGTGAAGGTCGTCAAGGGCCAAAGTAAGAAGGCTATCTGTGGTCTCAGGAAGGAGGCCGCGCGGGTTGTGCCATAGTGATTCAAGATTCAAGCCCGGAAAAGCAAGCCGCAGTTTCAGATCAGAGACTACCCGGGTTACCTCATGAAGATCAGCCAAGCCATGCCCAGAAGACAGACCGCGGTCTCAAGCCAGAGGTCGCTCGGTCTGGATCATTGACTTGGTCCCGGTATCTTCAGCCTCAGGTCAGACAGGTCGGAGAAGCAAGCTGCCAAGCCGCGCGGCTTCTTTCTTTTTTCTTCTTTGTGCATCCCGTCACCGCCTGCCCGTTTCTCCTGTACCCGGGCAGGTGGTCATTCTATCCCTGCCCATTCGGGCAGGCCCCCAAGCCTATAAATAGAGGGCGGCACTGTTCACAAGACACACACTCTCGAATCCAGGAGCTCGCTTGTTTGGGTTGCGGTCTCGAGTTTCACGTCTTGCGGGCTGTCTGACCGGCCGGCTTCTCTTTTTCTGCACTTGCAGCCCGCTGTAACCACTTTTTTCTAATCAAAGGAAAGCCGGTCGCAGGAGTGGCATTTGCCGCAGCGGGCGAAGTCTGGCCTTGACCGCTGCTAGCGATCTCATTCTTCTACACAAAAAGTAACCGGCAACCCGCAGCCTCCGGTTTCCCTCGGAGGTGCGATCTCGGACTAAACAGAAACACGCGACCTTCAGATCGCGGATTGTCGGTGAAATCCCTTTTCGCCATAATGTCAGACCGTCAGTTCCCCCTTGGAGACCGCTCCGATCATAGCGAGGACTCCTTGTGGGAAGCCCTGGAGCAGTCAAAGAGAGAAGCCGAGCGGGCTCAGAGGGCCACTGACCAGCGACTTGAAGAGATCAGTCAGACTTTAGCAATACTAACTGAGCGACTGGTTCCGCAACAAGCCGCGGCTAATCAGGCGATGACCCCGGTCCTTCCTCCACCTCCTCCTTACTCGCTACCGCAAGCCGCTAATTTCCAGCTCCATCAAGAAGACCCTGCGGCTAGGAAAAACTTCTATCAGGAAGCCGCGCACAACATGCCAGCTCGAGTCCTCGACTTCCAGGGGGCGACTTCTCACGCTGCCCATCTTTCCTACCCGCAGGAGGGCGCGGCCCGTCTCTCCTATCTGCCTGAAGTTCCTATTCATCACTCCTACCCTCCAGAAGCAGCCGCCCGGTCTTCTTATCAGGCGGCTTGTCCGCGAATAGCCGCAGCTCCAGCGGCTTATTACTCTACTCCTCTATATGAAGACATGGAAGAAACCTCTCCCTTTGTGGACGAAGTCAGAGGGGAGCCTGCCCCTAATAATTTCAGGGAACCTCGCCTGCCAGCGTTCAATGGAGAGACTGATCCCACGGTTCATTTACAAGCTTTCGAGTCAGCCATTGCTCTCAGAACCTTAACTGATGCAACCAAGTGCAAGCTTCTTGTAACCTCCTTTGAAGGACAAGCGAGGGAATGGTTTTACGGTTTGCACCCCAGGTCGATCCGTTGTTTCACGGAGTTGCGAAGAGAATTCCTGCTGAGATTCTCCACCTCAAGGAAAAGAAAGAGCGGCCCGGCGGCCCTTTTCGATATAAAACAACGGGAAGGCGAGACATGGGCTCGTTTTGTGGATCGATTCCAGAGAGAGATCATGGAAGTCCAAAATGTGGACCCGGAGCTGTATAGGGTTGCCCTCATCCATGGCCTAAGGGAGGGCCCCCTAAAGTTCGAAGCAAATATAAGGGAGCCTAAGACTTATCAGGAAATGATAAGTTTGGCAAATATGTTTATCAGAGGAGAGAAGAGCAATCCAGACTACGTCGCGAAGCTGGTAAGCGACAAGGAGCCATCAAATCCATCCTTCCGTCATCCACCATCGAATCAGTCCCACTTCGAACCCCGTTCCCAAAGGGGGAGGAACTACAAGAATAAGCAACCATTTATGGGCCATCAGCGGTTTCAAGATCAGAAATCACCGTTGGCCGTCGCTCCCGCTCCATCTGCTCCCCTTCCGCAAATCATGCCGGTATATTTGCAACAGTATGCCGCGCAGCCACCTCCAGTCATTCCATCAACTCAATACGATGATTCGCAAGAGTCATTCACTCCCCTAAACGTCACCATGGACGAAGTAGTTCAGATTCTGCAAAAGAGGCCAGATTTCAAAAGGCCTGCTCCTCTGAAGTCGGATGTTCGTAATCGAAATCCGAACCTTTATTGTGAATATCATAAAGAGGGGGGACATCTAACTGAAGACTGTCGAGCTCTTCGTCTGCTTATAGAAAGACTCCTGGGAGAAGGAAAGCTCCGGGGTCTAGTTCGAAAAGATAAAATTGCTGAGCCAACTACTGAGAAGAAAAAGGAGAAGGAAACAGTAGAAGTAACCTGGGAATGCGCCGACGTCGAGGACGCCGGCTACTATGGTGACATTCATCCTTCTACCGAATGCGTCGAAGTCAATGATGTGGGCCCCTTAGGTGACATCTATTGTATCCATGGGGGAGCTGGAGCAGAATCATCTCGCAAATCCAGCATTGCGAGGGTTCTAAAGCAGGAAGTGGCAGCCACTACAAGTTCTCCTCCCGAAAGTACTATCGTCACGTTTGATCAGGATGACCTTCCCCCCAATGCTAATCCTTTCGATGATGCTGTGGTTATCAAGGCCATCATCGAAAACTATACAGTCCACAAGATTCTGATTGATACCGGCAGCTCTGTCAATCTCCTTTTCCGTCCGACTTTCGAGGCCCTGAAGACTGGAAAGCATCTGCTCTCCACCGATGGACACCTCTATGGTTTTTCTGGGGAGAAGAAGGAAGTAGAGGGTTCAGTGAAGCTCCTGGTCTCACTTGGAGGAATAATAAAGTTGATCAATTTCGTGGTAGTAGATGCTCCGAGCAACTACTGTGCTATCTTCGGGAGGCCGATTCTTAATGCGTATAGGGCGGTAGTGTCCACCTTTCATCTTGCCCTCAAGTTCGCTGCTGAAGGAAAACAGTATCGGGTCAGAAGCAACCCAAAGGTAGCTCGGGAGTGCTACGTCCGAACTGTCAACATGGTCACCGACGCTCCACTTCCCAAGATCATGGATAAGGTTTTGGAGGTTGCTGAGTCTCCAGAGGACGCCGAGGAAGGAAAAGATCGAGAAGGGGCTCACTTGGAACCTGCCCAAGCGACCCAAGAAGTTCCTATTGCTGAAGGGGCAGAAAAGAAGCTGGTCATCAACGCTGAATTGTCAGAAGAGGGGAAAGTGGAGCTAATCTCATGTCTGTTGGGAAATCTGGATATCTTCGCTTGGTCAGCGGAGGATATGCCAGGAGTGGATCCAGACGTGGTTTGTCATCATCTAAACGTATCTCCTGAGTTCAAGCCCGTCCAGAAAAAGAAGAGAGAAGTGGCGACCAAGCTGGCGTTGCCCATCAGAGAGGAGGTTTCCAAACTCCTAAAAGCGGGTTTCATTTCTGAGATTCAATATCCCACGTGGATGTCGAATGTTGTAATGGTTAAGAAATCTGGTGGGAAGTGGCGCATGTGCGTAGACTTCACCAAACTTAATAAAGCGTGCCCTAAAGATTGTTACCCTTTGCCTTGGATAGATGTTTTAGTTGATTCCGCGGTTGGGTATGGTTTTATGAGTTTCCTCGATGCCTTCTCCGGGTATCATCAAATTAAAATGCATAAACCTGACATCCCGCATACCTCATTTATCACAAACGATGGGTGTTACTGTTATCTCGTAATGCCCTTCGGTCTTAAATATGCGGGTGCAACATACCAAAGAATGATGGATACCGTCTTTAAACATCAAAAGGGCAGGAATCTCGAAGTTTACGTTGATGACCTTCTTCTCAAAAGTAAAACATTCTCATTGCACCTGGAAGACCTCGTAGAGACGTTCGCTACTCTACGGAGGTTCAAGTTAAAATTAAACCCATTGAAATGTGTGTTCGGGGCGAACAGAGGAAATTTTCTTGGGCATCTCTTAACTCCTGATGGCCTTGCACCAAATCCAGATAAGGTGAAGGCCATCCTTGATATGACCCCTCCTCGAAATACTAAAGAAGTTAAACAACTTGGGGGGAGATTGGCAGGGTTGAGCAGGTTTATCTCTAAATCCGGAGATAAAAGTGCCCCATTCTTTAAAACGTTGCGAAAGGGATCAAAGTTCTAATGGAGCGAGGAGTGTAACAAGGCTTTCGAGCAGCTGAAGGGACAGTTAACTTTGATTCCACTACTCCAAAGTCCCCGTGAGGGAGAAAAACTATTCTTATATCTGGGAGTCGGACCAGAAGCGGTGAGTTCTGTCCTTGTTCGAGAAGAGAAGAGGAGGCAGTTTCCAATATACTATGTCAGCCACATCCTTAAGGATGCAGAAACCAGATATTCGATCCTGGAGAAATTGGCCTTGGCTTTGGTTATGTCTGCGCGAAGGCTTCGCCCTTATTTTCAGGCTCATTCCGTCCAAGTTATTACAGACCATCCTTTAAAAAATATTCTTGAAAAGCCAGATCACTCAGGGAGGTTGGCAAAATGGGCTATTGAACTAAGTGAATTTGAGATATCGTACATCCCCCGAACAGCGATCAAAGCGCAAATCTTGGCAGACTTCCTGGTAGATACAACAGAGCTTAGTCCTGAACAGGTGGTGCGATCTCCTCTGGCTTGGATCATTTATGTGGATGGGGCTTCTGGCGGGAACTCCGTGGGAGCCGGAGTAGTGTTGATCAGCCCAAATGGCATCAGGCTGGAGCAAGCTATCAAGTTCTTCTTCCCAGTTACGAATAACCAGGCAGAATATGAAGCACTTCTGGCTGGGCTAAGGCTCGCGAAAGAGTTGGGCATAGAATATGTACATGTGAGAACTGATTCATTGGTGATGGCTTCCCAGGTCTTGGGAAATTATGAGACAAGAGAGCCGATTCTGCGAAAATATCTGCTATTAGCCAAAAAGGAAATCGGAAGATTCAAGTCATTTATTATCGAGCACATCCCAAGAACGCAAAATGAGGAGACAGATGAATTGTCGAAGTTCGGTCTTCCATCAGGGGGAGTGACCTTTGAACTTTTTCATCCGGCAATAGATGAGGCAGAACTCATGCAAATTGATCATAATCCTTCATGGAAGGATCCTTACGAGCTATTTCTATCAAAGGGGGAGTTCCACCATTCCATCAAAGATCGGAGAAGATTCAAAAGGAAGGCGGCATATTATTATCTAATAGCAGGAGTTCTCTACAGAAAAACTTTGATTTCCCCCTCAGCACTATGTGTTTCAGAAGAAGAGATCCCTATCGTACTTCAGGAAGTTCACTCTGGAGAATGTGGTAGCCATTCAGGGGCAAAAACCTTGGAAAATAGGATCCTGCGGCAAGGATATTTTTGGCCGACTATGAGAAAGGATGCTGAAGCATTTGCCAAGCGGTGTGCGCAGTGCCAAAAGTTCGCTCCTCTTCAGCATCTGCCCGCTCAGTTGCTTAGGTCAATAACTGCACCCTGGCCCTTTGCAGTTTGGGGGATGGATCTCATCGGACCCTTTCCAATGGCTAGCGGTCAGCGCCGCTTTATCATAGTGATGATTGACTACTTCAGCAAGTGGATCGAGGCTAAGGCACTGGCAAGAACTACTACCCAAATCATCAGAAACTTCATCTGGGGAGAAATAGTCTGCCGACACGGAATTCCGCTGGCAATTGTCACTGATAATGGTCCACAATTCAATAATCCCGAGATGATAAAATTTTGCGATCCGGTTGGATCATTACCCGGAAAACCGCTTCTCTGGTTGGATCATTCTCGGACCGGGCGAACTGCTGGGTCAGGCCGCTGGGTTCCAGGATCAGTAGCTCTCAGCTCAAGGTAAACCAGGCTGGGAGGTCTGATGTCAGTTTCGGACCGTCCCCAGGAGTGAAGGTCGTCAAGGGCCAAAGTAAGAAGGCTATCTGTGGTCTCAGGAAGGAGGCCGCGCGGGTTGTGCCATAGTGATTCAAGATTCAAGCCCGGAAAAGCAAGCCGCAGTTTCAGATCAGAGACTACCCGGGTTACCTCATGAAGATCAGCCAAGCCATGCCCAGAAGACAGACCGCGGTCTCAAGCCAGAGGCCGCTCGGTCTGGATCATTGACTTGGTCTCGGTATCTTCAGCCTCAGGTCAGACAGGTCGGAGAAGCAAGCCGCCAAGCCGCGCGGCTTCTTTCTTTTTTCTTCTTTGTGCATCCCGTCACCGCCTGCCCGTTTCTCCTGTACCCGAGCAGGTGGTCATTCTATCCCTGCCCATTCGGGCAGGCCCCCAAGCCTATAAATAGGGGGCGGCACTGTTCAGAAGACACGCACTCTCGAATCCAGGAGCTCGCTTGTTTGGGCTGCGGTCTCGAGTTTCACGTCTTGCGGGCTGTCTGACCGGCCGGCTTCTCTTTTTCTGCACTTGCAGCCCGCTGTAACCACTTTTTTCTAATCAAAGGAAAGCCCGTCGCAGGAGTGGCATTTGCCGCGGCGGGCGAAGTCTGGCCTTGACCGCTGCTAGCGGTCTCATTCTTCTACACAAAAAGTAACCGGCAACCCGCAGCCTCCGGTTTCCCTCGGAGGTGCGATCTCGGACTCAACAAAAGATACTTATAAGAAGTATGGAGATGACTCCTTGGATGTTGAATGCCTTATGCTCGCGACTATGAACTCTGAGCTTCAGAAGCAACATGAGAACATGAGTTGTTATGAGATGGTTGAGCACCTGAAGAAAATGTTTCAAGGGCAAGCTCGCCAAGAGAGGTTCGATATATCCATGGCGTTATTTCGGTGTAAGATGGGAGCTCGAGACCCAGTAGGAACTCACGTACTCAAGATGATTGGGTATATAGAGAGCCTTGAAAGACTGGGGTTTCCTTTGAGCCAAGAGTTGGCCACTGATCTGATCCTGCAATCGTTGCTGGACAGTTACGAGCAGTTTGTCTTAAATTACAATATGAATGAAATTGACAAGACACTGCCCGAGCTCCTAGGCATGTTAAGAACTGCCGAGATCAACATGAAGAAGACCAAGCTTGCTAGCCCCATACTGATGGTGCATAAAGGCAAGGGCAAGGACAAGGGAACCAAGAAGACTAAGGTAGGACCTAAGTCACATCTTGATCCCAAGTCTTCAGCACTGAAAAGGAAAGGTTTGGCTAAGGAAGGGAAGTGCCACCATTGTGGTAAGGCAGGGCACTGGAGGAGGAACTGTCCTCAATATCTAGAAGATCTGCAGAAGAAGAAGGGAAGTATGACTTCCACTTCAGATATTTTTGTTATAGAAATAAACCTTTCTACTCCTTCATCCTGGGTATTAGATACCGGATGTGGTTCTCACATTTGTATAAATGTGCAGGAACTGAGAAGGAGAAGAATGTTGGGTAAAGGGGAGGTAGACCTGCGCGTCGGGAATGGAGCAAGAGTTGTTGTCATCGCCGTTGGTGTTTACTGTCTTTCTTTGCCCTCAGGGCTTGTAATAGAACTTGATAATTGTTATTATGTTCCGGCCATAACTAGAAACATTATTTCTATTTCATGTTTGGACATGATTGGTTTTTCTTTCGTAATTAAGAACAATTGTTATTCTATTTACAAGAATGATGTTTGTTATGGCGTTGCCCAAATGTTTAATGGTTTATATGTTTTGAACTTAGACCATCCGATCTATAACATAGAAAATACTAAAAGACTAAAAACAAATGATTCGAATCCTACGTACCTTTGGCATTGTCGTCTAGGCCATATAAACGAGAAACGCATATCCAAGCTCCATAAAGATGGACTACTGGACTCATTTGATTATGAATCATTTGAGAGATGCGAGTCATGTTTGTTGGGCAAGATGACGAAAGCTCCTTTCACTAGTTGTAATGAGAGGGCTGATGATCTCTTGGGTATAATACATAGTGATGTATGCGGACCCATGAGTTCTATGGCTAGAGGTGGGTTCTACTACTTCGTTACATTTACTGATGATTTCAGTAGATACGGATACGTATTTCTTATGAAGAACAAATCCGAGACCTTTGAAAAGTTCAAAGTGTTTAAAAATGAAGTTGAGAACCAACTGGGAAAAAGGATAAAAGCACTCCGATCTGATCGAGGTGGCGAATATCTGAGTCATGAGTTTCGTGATCATCTGAAAGAGTGTGGTATTGTATCACAGCTCACTCCGCCCGGAACACCTCAGCATAATGGTGTTTCTGAGAGGAGGAATCGTACCTTGTTAGACATGGTGCGATCGATAATGAGTCATGCAGATTTGCCATTTCCTTTTGGGGTTTTGCTTTAGAGACTGCTACTTTCACACTAAATCGAGTTCCAACGAAAATGGTTCTAAAGACACCATATGAGATATGGACTGGGAAGCGTCCTAGTATGTCGTTCATCAAGATTTGGGGCTGTGAGGCATACGTGCGACGTCAAATGCCTGACAAGCTGGAACCCAAATCGGATAAATGTTATCTCGTGGGGTATCCTAGGGAAACCAAAGGATACTACTTCTACTTACCGTCTGAGGGCAAAGTGTTTGTCACAAGGACTGGTGTCTTTATGGAGAAAGAGTTCTTATCCAGAAAGACTGCAAAGGTAGAACTTGAAGAAGTTCAAGAGCCACAAACAATGAATGAACCAGAATTGGAACCTGAGCGAGGACTATAAGAAGTTGTAGCTGGAGAGCCTGCTCAAGAAACACAAGTCCTACGTAGATCTGGTAGACCAAAATTTGAGCCTGAGAGATATGGATTTCTCATGACTCAAATAGGTAATGTGTTGCTTATGGATCATGTGATGAGCCTGCAACCTACCAAAAGGCTATGAATGGACCCGACTCCGAGAAGTGGCTTGAGGCCATGAAATCTGAAATGGACTCCATGTACACAAACCAAGTTTGGACCTTGGTGGAACCACCTGAAGGGGTACGACCCATAGGGTGCAAGTGGGTCTTCAAGAAGAAGACTGACATGGATTGGAATGTACAGACATTTAATGGCCGGCTGGTGGCTAAAGGTTTCAGGCAAATTCATGGTGTTGACTATGATGAAACCTTTTCCCCTGTAGCAATGGTCAAGTCCATCAGAATTCTACTTGCTATTGCTGCGTATTATGACTACGAGATCTGGCAAATGGATGTCAAAACGGCTTTCCTTAATGGAAACCTCCTTGAGGAAGTGTACATGACACAACCCGACGGTTTTGAATCTCCAAGTGAAGCCACTAAAATATGCAAGTTGAATCGATCCATTTATGGATTGAAACAAGCTTCTCGAAGTTGGAATCTGCGTTTTGATGAGAAGATCAAAGAGTTTGGTTTCATCAAGAACGAAGATGAACCTTGTGTTTACAAGAAGATTAGTGGGAGCATTATTGTCTTCCTGATATTGTATTTAGATGACATACTGTTGATCGGGAATGACATTCTGACCCTGCAAGTTGTTAAGAACAACCTAGGGAAGTGCTTTTCTATGAAAGACTTGGGCGAAGCGACTTACATACTTGGTATTAAGATCTATAGAGATAGATCGAAGAAGTTGCTGGGTTTGACCCAGAGTACATACATTGACAAGGTGTTGAAACGGTTCAACATGCTTGAGTCCAAGAAAGGATTCTTACCCATGTCATATGGTGTGAGTCTCTCTAAGGACCAGTGTCCCAAATCTTTGGAAGATAAGGACTGCATGAAGATGATTCCATATGCTTCGGCAATTGGATCAATCATGTACGCAATGTTATGTACTCGACCCGATGTCTCATATGCTTTAAGCATGACTAGCAGGTATCAGTCTGATCCTGGTGATGGTCACTGGATCGCAGTCAAGAATATCCTAAAGTACTTAAGAAGGACTAAGGATACATTCTTGGTGTTTGGTGGAGAGGAAGAGCTCGTTGTAAAGGGTTACACGGATGCAAGCTTCCAGACTGACAGAGATGACTCAAAGTCACAGTCAGGTTTTGTGTTTTGCCTTAATGGAGGAGCTGTAAACTGGAAGAGTTCCAAGCAAGAGACAGTTGTTGATTCTACGACTGAGGCCGAGTATATCGCTGCAGCGAATGTGGCGAAGGAGGTTGTATGGATTAGGAAATTCATCAGCGAGCTTGATGTAGTTCCTAGCATTGTTGATCCCGTAGTTCTCTACTATGACAACAACGATGCAATTGCACAAGCTAAGGAACCTAGATCTCATCAGCGCTCCAAGCAGAAGTACCAACTGAAGAAAATATAGCGGATCCAATGACAAAGCCTCTTGCACAAAAGAAGAATGATGGTCATGTTAGATCAATGGGTATTAGATACCTAAATGATTATCTTTAGTGGGAGTCTTGTGGATTGCATATTTGTTGGTTGTTTGTTCATTGGATGAATTGTAAAATGTACTATGTATTTCATTTTATATTTATGGCAAGTTCTTTTATTATGTCATTTATATCTATCTGATAAGATTAATTAGCATAATAAATGCCCTTAGAGTGTTTGCTTCCATAGGAATTCAAGTATGTGACTTGAATGTGAGAGCCTATGTTTATAAGGAGCTTCATTCTTAAATGGTCCCTGGTCGGAGTATCATCTTAGAAGTTAAGGGCGATGATGATACATTGAGACTAGCATGTGCGTTGACTGATGACCGGTTCTCATAGGTCATGATATTGTGATATCAAGTCATCACATGGGTACTTGTTTGTGAACAAGTTGTACTGGACAGACCCCCCGGTGAGACTACTTTGTGGATTGTTATATGAACGTGTCATAAGTAGGTCTCAAGTGACAATGGTGTTTGTGGTCCTTTGACCTGAAGTCATAGCATTCATCAGGTGAGGAAGAGCGTACTTTGATGCCATCTAAAGTCTTCTCTTGAGAAAGGTTGACGATAAGGGTGGTTGTTGGGTATGTTACGAATCATTTGGATGTTTGCGTGTGAGCAGAAATGGGATTTGTCCTCCTGTATGACAGGAGTTACATGCATGGGCCCCTTGATGGAATGAGATTGAGAAATGCATGGCCATGCTTGGTTGAGTCAATATATGATATTGAGCTCACCAATTTTCAGACAGTCTATTCTGGATCAAGAAACTAGGATTGAACGATTATGAGGGTGACACGGTCCATGCCTCTAGTTCTATCCGGATGTAAAGGACAAAGGGACATGACAACACTGATACATTGGTCATGACAGGCTTGTTGAGTTATGAACTCTTATTGCTTGGGTAGCAATGATGTATTGCTAGATGCCGCTCATTGTTTGTGAGACTTTTGTTGATACTTTGTGATCAAGTGGGAGACTGTTGGAGTTTCTGAGGTGATCTCAAAGCAATCAATAGTTAGTCTTGCTGCCAACGCAGTTTGAGCCTATAGGGTCGCACATAAAAGCGTTTGGAGAAATTGGAGAAAGGATTGTGTTGGCCTTACTCATATTGGATATGAGTGAAGGACCAATCCTGTGATTGCTTGGAATCAAGTTGAGAATGTCTCAAAAAGGGAAATCGTTTAAAGTGTTTAAACGAACGGATTTACACTAGATAATTCGGCTAATGGCAAATTCGGCTAATGGCAAATTCGGCTAAAGGGTTTCACCAAATTTATATAGCCGAATTTATATATAGTCGAATTCGTCAAAATGGTTTCACCGAATTCGGTTATAGTGAATAGCCGAATTTATATATAGTCGAATTCGTTGAAATGGTTTCGCCGAATTCGGTTATAGTGTTTAGTCGAATTCGGTTAATGTGATTAGTCGAATTCGGCGAATGTAAATCTGGACGGATTTTCTTTTGGTCTGCGGATAGCCTTTCCTATACCTTGCGTATATAAAGGCATGCGATTAGGTCTTCGATAGAGACGGTTTTAGACTTAATCTTTTCGCGACTGAGAAGGACTGCCGACCGGAACTATTCCGCGCGAGGGTACGTTCTTCCGTTCGCCGATCATGTTCCGCCGCCGCTAGTCGCCGCCATCGTGGTCGCCGCCTCCCTTGGATCGGATCTAGCAGTCCGTGGGGACGTTGAGAGCTTCCTTCTCCGACCTAGTTCTTGTGCGACAAGAAGCTAGGGTTCTTCATCGCTTGTGTGGACTTCTGTAGAGGGATCGATCTATTTCGATCCTTGAAGAACTCAAAGTCAGATTTCTGATTTCATCTTGGAGCACCTTGGTTGAGTATTGACTCAATCCCGCAAAGGTATATTGTATTTACTTTGCTTATTCTCTTGAATCATGAAAAACCGCAAGATCCGTTGATCTCTTTTGGGGTTGTTCTTGTTCATTTTCGCTGCGCATATTCGATATGTCATCCCATATGAAGGGGTATAGAAAATCCAACACCTTAGCCATTAGACGAAGGAAAAATTAAAGAATCTGGCGAGAACAACGCCGGAGAATGGACCCGGAACAGTTGAAGCAGCCTGTTCATTCAGGCATTTAATCTTATAATCCTTTAGTTGCTCTATTTGCCTTTGGCTGTGCTAATTATAACTTTTATTTGTAGACAAACCAGAAGACATAGTAAGGTCGGGCGACCTTATATCTAGCCTTCCGCCTCTGCCCTAGGTGCCAGGCCTCGTGCCGAGATTAAATTCTGGACAGGAGGAGCTTGCCAACTTTCAGCTCCTTCTGAATAACTTGGAGGTGAAGATAAGAGAGATGGAAAAGAAAGAAGAGGCCGTTCGAGTTGCGTTGGAGGCTGAGAAGAAAGAGTGGCGAGAGGAACATCTGATGGTTAGAGCCCAGCTGGAGACCGCACGAGCTGACCTGGAGGCCGAGAAGAAAAGGCGGCCGGAAAGAGAGAAAGTGCTGGAGAACCAACTAGAATCCGAGAAGAAAGCGCGGCTTGACAAGGGGAGAATGCTGGTTGATCAGATCGCCACTATAACCACGCGCCTTGATAGGGAGAAGAAAATGTCCTCGAAGTTTGAAGAGGACTGTAAATACTACCAGGATAAATATCTCCGCTTGACCAGGGAAGTTGGCGGAAGCCGACGTCCTGCTAATGATGAAAGGTCGAGGATGTTGAACCGCCCGGCTGCTGGGGCGAGCTCAAATCCCCCGCCAGTCAGGGCGTCCGATCCTGTTGCTAATAAGTCCGCGGGGGCCCCTTCTGCTCGTACGGTTCCTGCCGCACGGGTAGAACGAGATGTCGTGCGGCTTCACAGCACGCTCAATCACATTCATTATCATTCGAGCCAAATTTATGGCCTCCTTATTCAAACCGGCGACCAGGTCGCTCGACTTTATCGCGAGGATACCCCTCAAGAGCATCATCAGCCGTGAACGGCTTTTAACTTTTAAGAACCATATTTGTAATATTTCTGTGTTTGCTTCTTGAGGCGATCTGATGATTTGGTTTGTTTTGGACGATATTTTCCTTTAGTACTTTCTGATGTGCATATAACCCATGTGATTTATGTTGAAGTAACATGTGCTTGTTTTTATAATCCGAATTGATATGTAGGTCGCGCGACTTGCGCAAAATGCTTGAGATTTTTGTTGAACTTTACTGACATGCTGACTGCAGGTTTCTGTCCAATCGGTCTGACTTGTCTATGCGCAAACCATTGTGTATTCCTGCTATCAGTATTACTTGAGCTAGTATTACGATACAGTCCGCGCGGTTTGATGTTGTAAGACCCCAAATGTCATGTGCACACAAAATTAAAGTGAGTGGAAGTCATGGAGCTAGCGCCAGGCGCTAGTGCTAGTGCCGGCGATAGCGTCCTTAAGCGGTACCGACTTTATCGCTAGCGCCAGCGCTAGCCACTAGCGCCGGCGGTAGCGGGAAATTCTTATATACCTCAAAATCCGACTCTTCAGCTCATTTTCTCTGAGAGCCTTTGCAGTTCTGAGGGCAGAGAGCTGGGAGCAGGGAAGGAGATCCGTTGGTGTTGAGTTTTCGTCATGCTAGGAGGGATTTGTGAAGAAGTGTCTGCGTGCGTGCGCCACCGCGGATACAGCCATTTCACTCTCAGTTCTATGGTGCCAAAATGACCAACTAGGGTAACGATTCTCCTCCCTAGTCTTTGGACATGCGCGTCCTTTGATTTGCATGAATTTAGGAAGACTTCTACTAATTAGTAGATTGGATCTTCCGGTGGGATGAAGTTATTCCCCCACAACTTGCATATAGAGTCCGGAACGGTAGTACGGGCATAGGCATGCTGTGTGAAGCCCATCTGGACAAGTCGAGCCGGATTGGTGATGTTTTATTGCGTGTAAAGTGCCGGAGAAAAGTCCGTGTACCTGCTGTGGTTCGGGTCTTGTGTACTGCGATGTACAGCAAAAGGACCTGGAAGTGTTTCCTAGGCAGTACCCGAAGTTTCGTAGCAGAACTAAGTTCTATTACTAGCGTCGGGCACTAGCGATAGCGCCGGCGGTAGCTCCAGGTGAGCTACTAGTGTTGTTATCTAGAGGTGTTTTCCCAGAGGTAGCAGAACCGACTTCTGTTACCAGTGCTGGGCAGAACTGGGTTC
Source organism: Dactylorhiza incarnata (assembly GCA_033032865.1). NCBI lineage: Eukaryota > Viridiplantae > Streptophyta > Magnoliopsida > Asparagales > Orchidaceae > Dactylorhiza > Dactylorhiza incarnata. The sequence goes on from JAWHQI010000029.1 coordinate 14,378,385, forward strand.
TGTTGCTAGCGCCGGGCGCTAGCGTTAGCGCCGGCGGTAGCACCCAGCACACAAATTGTGTGTTTCCGTGCTACCTAAAGTCCTGGGGACTGGATATGTGGCAGGAGAAGCTATGGAATTTGCAAAGCCCAGCTTTAAGTGATGGGTATTAGGTGAAGCTTACCCGTATCGTGCATAGTTGAATCGCGGTATTTGAGCACGGGCCTAGCTGATCCGAACCCTCCCATAGTGGTGGTGAAGGGGTCGCCCCTCGGTGCACCGGGCTATGGAAGAGTGCCGTAACTTCGTGTGTACGGACTAGCTCAAATTGCTTGTCTAAGTTGAAATAGGACTTAGCATGAGGGCGTAACTCAGGGAGTATGCCAAAGTGTGCCTTGAGAGCACGAAGCGGGTGGCTTGGTATGCCTCCGTTGGTGTTGTTTGCGGATATATATATATCTATGCCGCTGACTCTTTCTTGCAGGGAAGGAGCACCGCTGCACCGAGTTTGGGGTGGGGTCGTTATAAATCTTGGTCAGCTAAAGCTGACCGGTTACTTGTTTTCCCACGACTTGGTGGATTTGCTTATACAGGTCCCGGTGAGACTAGCGGGGGATAGCGGGCTGAAGCCCCTGCTGCTGTGCTGTGCTGGCCCTTGAAGGCCATAGCTTTTGTTTACCCTTTTGTTCATGTGTGGCCGGCCTGCGTGCCGATGTCTGGAAGCCACCTTTATGATATATTCAAACAATGTAAATAACTGTTTATGTATTTCATTCCTCGTAGAGCTGTGGACATGTTGTACACTGGTTTTAAATGAAAATATATATGCTTCCGTTATGCGACTCTGGTGTTGAGATAGTTATGTCTTTAACTGTTTAATGCTAATTTTCGTACCGCGCTCTTCTGTTCATTTCATATGGCGTGGGGTCTCGGCCGGACCTACTGTTATATGCTATGTAACAGGGAGGGTATTACAAATTGGTATCAGCTACGGGTTTCGCTCCCTTTCCGTTCGAATTCGTGGTCGAATTCTTTTAAGGGGTGGTGAGCACGTGTGTGCGTCGCCTTTAACTCATGTAAATAACCAGTAATTGTCCACTTTAGGAATGAATTACATGCCTTCTCCTAGTCGCTAATTGTGTTTTGTGCACATGTTTAGGCGGCTGGGAGTGGAGCGGGGCCTTCTCGACCCCCTCGTTCGACTGCAAGTAGTGCACCAACTCCGGTGCTGACTCCTCCTTCGGCGGAAACTGTAAGGATGATCGCTGAGGCAGTATTTGCGATGTTCACGGCGCAACCAGGAGGGCAGGTCCCTGGACAGCCTCCTATTCCGGGAGCGGCTCCAGTGCAGGCTCCAGCAGCCAAACCTGCAGTGGAAAGGCCAGTGCCGTTGAGGGCACGAAGAGCTCCAGATCAACAGCTGCAATACTTTTTGAGTTTCCACCCTCCCACGTTCACGGGGGCAGGAACCCCGACGCAAGCGGAGGATTAGCTGTCAAAGGTGCGCAAAACCTTGAAGGCCACAGATACTGAGGAAGAGCAAAAAGTTACATTGGCAACCTTCCTACTAGATGGGGAGGCGCAGCTGTGGTGGGACGAGATAGAGTTACATCAGCTAGCGGGAAGGCAGCTGGCAGATATCTCCTTTGTTAAATTTTTGAGATTGTTCTTAGCGAGGTATCTCCCACCTGCTCAGCAAATCGAGATGGAGAACCAGTTCAACCGACTGACTCAAGGTGATCGCATGATTGAGGATTACCTGCATGAGTTTACACGGTTGGGGAGATATGCAGGAGCGACCTTTGCCGATGAAGCACGGAAGACCAATCGGTTCTATGAAGGTCTGCTAGAAGAGTTGCGGTTCCTTCTGTCGGGGGCAATGACACAGGGGTTTATGACACTGGTTAATACGGCTCGTTCTTTAGAGAAAGATATGAAACGGTCCCAAAGCAGGAAGGAGCTAGCAATAGTCAAGCCATAATTCAAAGTAGCGAGCTCGGTAAAATCAGGATGAGGCAGGTGGAAGAAAGGAGCACAACCATCTGGGTCAGCTCAATCTTCAGCATTGGGAGTGACTGGGCATCGCCCAATCATCTGTTACAACTGCGGTAAGCCGGGACATATTGCTCGTGACTGTCATAGTGGGAAGAAGATAGTTGCGGCCTATGCGGCAGAAAAAGGGAAGGCGGCAGAGTCAACCGCATCCCACGCCGCTCCAGCCCAGGCTAGAGTGTACAACCTTGGCCAGCAGGAGGCCATCAAACAGAGCGATGTGGTGACAGGTATGCGATAGTACATAGATTTTGTTGCTTTTTATACTTCATACCTTATGCATTACTTGTTAACCATTAATGTACTAGGCTTTGTCCTGATCTTTAACTATCCGGCGAGAGCACTATTTGACACAAGTGCTTCACATTCCTTTCTATCGGAGGCCTTCATACAGCAACTTGGAGTGCCTTCGTCGTTTAGACAGGAACGATTAGATGTGATGCTACCCAATGGGTGTTCGCTGCGCGCGGATCGAGGATGTGTTGTAAAGGTACGAATAGGGAGTCAAGACTTTGATTTGGAAGCACTGATACTCCCGCTTTCGGAGTTCGATGTAATCTTTGGTATGGACTGGCTGTCAGCGCAGCAGGCCTACATTGATTGCACGTCTAAGGAGGTCACACTGGGGCGGAATACCGAACGTGCGACTACGTTTGCTGGTTTGCGTGGATCGAGCAAGACACTGATGTATGCTATCCAAGTGGTCAAGGCGGTTCGGCAAGGCGCAGAGTTATGTGTTATGCTAGTGGGGGCTGCAAAGCCTCAACCCAGTTTGAGTGATGTTCCTGTGATTTCAGAGTATCCAGATGTGTTTCCAAAAGATCTTCCTTGGGAGCCACCTCAGCGAGAGATTGACTTCACTATAGAGCTGGTGTCAGGTGCCAAGCCTGTTTCATGCTCTCTGTACCGAATTGCGCCAAAGGAGATGGTGGAATTGAAAGTTCAATTACAGAAGTTGCTAAAGCAGGGTTATATACGTCCAAGTACATCCCCTTGGGGTGCCCCGGTCCTTTTTGTGAAGAAGAAGGACGGAAGCCTGCGTCTATGCATTGACTACCGAGAATTGAACAAGCTGACCGAGAAGAACAAGTATCTGATTCCTCGAATTGATGACTTGTTTGATCAGCTAGTGGGGTCAACTGTGTATTCAAAGTTGGATCTCAAGTCCGGCTATTACCAGTTGCGAATCCGGGATTGTGATATCCCCAAGACAGCATTCAGTACCCGCTACGGACACTTTGAGTTTACAGTGATGTCATTTGGATTAATGAATGCGCCGTCAGTATTTATGGATCTGATGAATAGGACCTTTCGAGAGTACCTTGATAGGTTTGTCATTGTCTTCATTGACGATATCTTGGTGTACTCTCAGTCTGAAGAAGAGCACGTGATTCATTTGCGTGAAGTTTTGGAAACCTGCGACATAGTCAATTATATGCCAAGTTCTCTATGTTCGAGTTCTGGCTATCCTCAGTGGCGTTCCTTGGTCATGTTGTTAGTGGCGAGGGTATCGCAGTGGATCCGGCAAAGATTGATGTAATCCAGAAGTGGCCCGTTTTGGCAACAGTAGCGGAAGTCAGGAGTTTTCTTGGACTTGCCGGCTACTATCGGCGCTTCGTGGAGAACTTTTCACGGATCGCTCTACCTCTCACCACCTTGACGAGGAAGGATCAGAAGTTTGTTTGGTCACCGGAGTGTGCACGGGCTTTTGAGGAACTGAAGAGGCGTCTGACCACAGCACCAATTCTGTGTTTGCCATCTGGTGCAGAGGGTTATGAAATTTATAGTGATGCGTCAGGGAGCTGCTTAGGCTGCGTACTTCTTCAGCATGGTCAAGTGATAGTGCATTATTTATAGTTATTTTTATATAGTATTTTAGTAGTAATTAATTAGTTTTTATATAATTTTAGTTTAATATATATCTAATTCGCTTTATTTTGTGTTTTCAGGTAATCTGGGGCTGCTAATAGCAAATTCAAGCTCGCAGCCATGTTCAGGGGAAAGAATGGAACAAGTCTGCAAAATTCTTCAGTACACGCCCTCGGTCACGGCCATGACCAAGGGCGTGACTTCAAGTCACGGCCATGACTCAACCCAGCCATCTTACATCTGCCAGATCATGCCGCCAGCCCAATTTAGTATTACACGCCCTCGGTCACGGCCATGACCAAGGGCGTGACATCAAGTCACGGCCATGACTCAACCCAGCCATCTTCTAGCTGCCAGAACACGCCGTCACATCATTTCCAGCCTACACACCCCAGGTCACGGGCGTGACTCTATGTCACGGCCATGACCTAAGGGGTGACCCTTCCCGCAAATGCCAGAATAACTCCAGATCGCGCTGTTTCAAGATTTGGTCAAGTCACGCCCTCTGTCACGGGCGTCACTCCATGTCACGGCCATGACCTAGGGGGTGACCCTTCCCGCAACTGCCAGAATAACTCCAGATCGCGCCGTTTCCCGCCGTTTCCAGATTCGGTCAAGTCACGCCCTAGGTCACGGGGGTGACCGAGGCCGTGACCCGTCGAGATGATTAATTTTGGCGGTTTTTCTTCCCCAACGTTCCCGGGCTTTCAAGACGCAATTACGCAGCTTACACGCCCTTGGTCACGGGCGTGACCAAGGGCGTGACTCACCAATTTTCTGCCTATAAAAGCTAGCTGCTGCCAAAGTGATGGGGATCCGATCCTAGCTTAGATTGGGTCATTTTTAGATTAGTTTTTTCAGCATTTTCTTATTGTATTTTCTTTATGCAGATTTACTTTATGTCTTGCAAATTTCAATTCATAGTTTAGATTTCCAATTCCTGCAATTGTAATTCTCTTTACTTAGTTATAAAAATGTTTCTCTTTTCAAATATGTTTAGCTGAATTTATAGCATTTGATCGGATGAATTCTTAAGCTTTTCTTATTTTGTAATCTCTCATTGTCGTAGCTTTAGTTTAAGAATTATTACGATCCACTTTTGATTTTTCTCGATTGATCTCATATTGCCGGTATATGAATATCAATTCTTGATCCATTTTCTAGTGATCGAGAGATCCATGAATTTGTGTAGATCATTCATTAGTGGAAAGAGTTGCATGCATTCCTCGAGAGAGGGTGACACAAATCTTCCGGATTGGAGTCAAATCCAATAGTGGGGCTCACCGCATAAAGCAAGCTTAGGGGTTTCGACTGGCCGAGGGGTCTTAATCGATCAACCTAAGGTTAGGTGGTAGTTCTCTCGAGAGAGGCTCTACCATATTTTGGGAACCTCCACGGTCGAATTATTCTATCGCTTTTGGTTATGAATTTAGATTTTACAATTTATTTAACTCAAGAAGGATTTCCGATCAAATGCTCTTTTTTCTTTTCTCTTTTATTATTCTAAAAATCTTCTTAAATCTAGATAAAATAATATTAATTTGCGTGAGTAGAAGTAATCAACAACCCCGTGGAATACGACACTTGATATTTATTTCTAAATATCCTATACTATGAATGATAGGTGCTCTTGCCTATAGTTCGTAGAATTTGGAGAAATTTTATATCCTAAGTTTTACGTATCAAGTTTTTGGCGCCGTTGCCGGGGAATATTTTTGTTGATATTTTGAAAGCGTGAATTTTATTACTTTTATCATTCTCTTTCTCCACCCCAATTTCTCTTTTTGATTTATTTTCAAATTTCATTCTATTAAGTGACGATTGTTCAATTTTCTTTCTTCAAAAATGTTATCTCAATTGGCCGCCAAAGTTGCCGAGCTTCAAAATAAAGTCAATCTTTTGGAAGCCGCACGGAAGCGCCAAGTTAATTGTAATTTTTGTGGAGCACCGCATCGAAGTGAGGATTGTTATATTAATTTTTACTCTCAAAATTGTTCTTATGGAAATAATTTTGAGTTTATTTATGAAAATAATTATTCAAACTTTGATGAAAATAATTCATCTAGTTTTCATGCGAATGATTTTTCCGATTCTAATAATATTTCTTCTTACTCCGATATTAATTATTCATGGTGGCAAGATCACCCGGATAGTTTTCGGTGCGATGAAGGAAATTCAGTCAATCAAGATTTTCATTCCTCCTCTTTTACCCCACAAAATTCTTTTTCTTCTACTCTTGGGTATTCTCCAGATTCTATTTATCAAAATTTAAATATTTATACCCAAGCTCAAGAAGAACTTCTTTACCACGAATTTAAAAGAGTCATGGAGACACCGGACGAAATTGATGAAGAACATGTTTCTTCACCTCCTCCGCCCGAATCTCCTCCTATTTTTCATGAATTTTCTCTCTCGCCAATTATTCACTTTGAAAGTGAAATTCATGAAAATATTGTGTCCCATGAATTTAGTCCACTTGGAATTTCAAATAAATTTTTGGATACGAATTTTATTTTTGAAAATGAACAACCGGAGCTTAATCATGTGTTTTCACAAGAAACTCCTCCTTGTGAAATATTTTCTGACTCGCTTAATTTTGATTCTTTTTCTTCTAACGATTTTCATATAGAGGATGAGCCGGTGCAACCAAACGTCTTCACCGATCCATTTGCCTCTCATCTCCAGCAATCCAAATTATCTAAGGTATGTATAGGTAATTTGGATTCACAATTTCGCGCTAACGGAAAACAAAAGAATCAGGATTATAGCGGAGGAGTCGTCGGGCAACAGTTTTCGGCATTTTCACCACAGCATGAATTAAGGGAGTTGCCTGTGCATTTTCAATTTGAATATCCTTTTAGCTAACCCTTAACGTCTAGCTAAAAGACGTTAAACAAAGCGCTCTTGGGAGGCACCCCTTGCTTATCTTTATATTTTTGCTATTTTTCTTTTATTTTATGCATTTTCTTTTCCTGTTTGGCCTTTTCATTCTTATTTATAAACATTGGAGACAATGTTTATCTTTAAGTATGGGGGGGTGTTCTCTAATGTTTATTTTTATAAAAAAATAAAAAAAATTGAAAACATGTTAAAAATCATAAAAAAATTATTTCTTTGTTTTCTGTTGCAATTTTGATTTAAAAATATGAAAAATACAAAAAAAATTGTTTTATTTTAAAATGTTTAAAAAACTTATAAAAAAAACTATTTTTCTAATAAGATAAATTTTGTAATATTAAAATTCTCCAAACTTTATTTATGCAAAATTAATTTTAATTATGAGTTGTCTTTATAGGTTTTTTTTAAGAGTTTTCTTTTTATGAATTTTTAAATCATATATTTCTCTTCAAAATATGTTAGATTTAATTTTTAGATGAATTTGATTTAATGAGTTTTTCATTATTTTGATTTGTTTAGAATATTTCTTAGTTTTACTTTCTCTCTTTAAAATATCATAATTCAATTTTGTAGTAATTGTGTTAAATATCTTTAGATTTTACTTATATTAACTTGAACTCATAGTTTCTTATAGATTGCTCAATTTATTTTCTATGCTCTTAAAATATTTCTTTGGAATTTTTGTAGCCTTTAAACCCTAGCCCTTCCCCTACCTTTTTGTTTAACCCTTTTATTTGGCATATAAAAAAATATTTGAAAAGATCATATGTCATGGAAATGAGAGGATAAAATTCATCATTCCAAAACATATGCACCCAAATTAGTAAAAGATTATATGGCATGGAGTTGAGAGGATAAAATTCATCACTCCTAAACATATAAATTTGGGATATAAAAAAAAGAAGAAATTAAAAAAAGATGGAAATGAGAGGATAAAATTCATCATTTCCTATATGCAAAGTAACTTCTTCAATGCCAACTTTACCCCAATTAGCCAAGTTTATTTGCTTATCCTAAGATATTTTTGAGAGAGCATAGTTAATATTTTGTAGTTTTCTAAAAGTTTCTAATGATGTTTAAAGTTTCTATAATTTTAATCTTGGTTATTTTACTTAATTCAATGCAATTTTGTTTATGAAGATTTAGTTAGAGAATTTTGAAACTAATATTTATTCTACTCATCTCAATTTATGAATTATAAATTATTTCTTATAAATCTGAATTTTAATTTCTTAACTTATTTTGACATAAGTTTTATAAGATTTGGAGTACATAATTAGAAGTAAATCTTTTTGGAAATGTCCTATAAATTCTTCTCGTACTTATAAATTAGTTTTTGCTCTGGAATAGCAAAAGCTTAAGTATGGGGGTATTTGATAGTGCATTATTTATAGTTATTTTTATATAGTATTTTAGTAGTAATTAATTAGTTTTTATATAATTTTAGTTTAATATATATCTAATTCGCTTTATTTTGTGTTTTCAGGTAATCTGGGGCTGCTAATAGCAAATTCAAGCTCACAGCCATGTTCAGGGGAAAGAATGGAACAAGTCTGCAAAATTCTTCAGTACACGCCCTCGGTCACGGCCATGACCAAGGGCGTGACTTCAAGTCACGGCCATGACTCAACCCAGCCATCTTACATCTGCCAGATCATGCCGCCAGCCCAATTTAGTATTACACGCCCTCGGTCACGGCCATGACCAAGGGCGTGACATCAAGTCACGGCCATGACTCAACCCAGCCATCTTCTAGCTGCCAGAACACGCCGTCACATCATTTCCAGCCTACACGCCCCAGGTCACGGGCGTGACTCTATGTCACGGCCATGACCTAGGGGGTGACCCTTCCCGCAAATGCCAGAATAACTCCAGATCGCGCTGTTTCAAGATTTGGTCAAGTCCCGCCCTCTGTCACGGGCGTCACTCCATGTCACGGCCATGACCTAGGGGGTGACCCTTCCCGCAACTGCCAGAATAACTCCAGATCGCGCCGTTTCCCGCCGTTTCCAGATTCGGTCAAGTCACGCCCTAGGTCACGGGGGTGACCGAGGCCGTGACCCGTCGAGATGATTAATTTTGGCGGTTTTTCTTCCCCAACGTTCCCGGGCTTTCAAGACGCAATTACGCATCTTACACGCCCTTGGTCACGGGCGTGACCAAGGGCGTGACTCACCAATTTTCTGCCTATAAAAGCCAGCTGCTGCCAAAGTGATGGGGATCCGATCCTAGCTTAGATTGGGTCATTTTTAGATTAGTTTTTTCAGCATTTTCTTATTGTATTTTCTTTATGCAGATTTACTTTATGTCTTGCAAATTTCAATTCATAGTTTAGATTTCCAATTCCTGCAATTGTAATTCTCTTTACTTAGTTATAAAAATGTTTCTCTTTTCAAATATGTTTAGCTGAATTTATAGCATTTGATCGGATGAATTCTTAAGCTTTTCTTATTTTGTAATCTCTCATTGTCGTAGCTTTAGTTTAAGAATTATTACGATCCACTTTTGATTTTTCTCGATTGATCTCATATTGTCGGTATATGAATATCAATTCTTGATCCATTTTCTAGTGATCGAGAGATCCATGAATTTGTGTAGATCATTCATTAGTGGAAAGAGTTGCATGCATTCCTCGAGAGAGGGTGACACAAATCTTCCGGATTGGAGTCAAATCCAATAGTGGGGCTCACCGCATAAAGCAAGCTTAGGGGTTTCGACTGGCCGAGGGGTCTTAATCGATCAACCTAAGGTTAGGTGGTAGTTCTCTCGAGAGAGGCTCTACCATATTTTGGGAACCTCCACGGTCGAATTATTCTATCGCTTTTGGTTATGAATTTAGATTTTACAATTTATTTAACTCAAGAAGGATTTCCGATCAAATGCTCTTTTTTCTTTTCTCTTTTATTATTCTAAAAATCTTCTTAAATCTAGATAAAATAATATTAATTTGCGTGAGTAGAAGTAATCAACAACCCCGTGGAATACGACACTTGATATTTATTTCTAAATATCCTATACTATGAATGATAGGTGCTCTTGCCTATAGTTCGTAGAATTTGGAGAAATTTTATATCCTAAGTTTTACGTATCATCAAGTGATAGCTTATGGCTCTCGACAGTTGAAAGTGCATGAGCGGAACTATCCGGTCCACGATTTGGAGTTGGCGGCCGTGATTTTAGCTCTAAAGCTGTGGCGGCACTACTTATATGGTGTGAAGGTTGACATCTTTACATACCATAAGAGCCTTAAGTATCTTCTAAATCAGAAGGAGCTCAATATGCGACAACGAAGGTGGATGGAGTTCCTGGGGGACTACACTTTTGACATACACTATACTCCCGGGAAGGGAAATGTAGTCGCAGATGCTTTGAGCCGAAGGGCTTATGCATAGGCCAACTGGATTCAGATGTATGATCCACGTCTAATCAAGGACTTGGAAGCCTTGGAGATCTCCTGTATGGAGAGGAGTTCTAGTGCGAGTGCGTGCTTGAACTGGACGGAGGTACAGTATGACCTCGCAGACAGAATACGACAGGCCTTGGAGCTTGATTCGAGCATGCAACGCTATTTAGCAGAGTCTGGGGATGGGACTGTGAAAGTTTCTAGTTGCGGCCTAAATCACCTAGAGGGGGGTGAATATGTGGATTATATGTCTTTACGCGGAATTAAAATATAACACAGAAATGAACACAATAAAGCACAGCACAGACACAAGGATTTTATAGAGGTTCCCCGATGTGGGTAGTCCTCTTTCCCGCCTCGCCTATCTAGAACTTCGAGGCTAGACTCGGCTACTTCACCAGTCTCAGATTATGAATAATCTTACACCTCGGAGTCAAAACTCCTACAACTCGGAGTAAAACAACTCCTACAACTCGGAGTAAACAACTCCTACAAATAACTCGGAGTAAAAACTCCTACAGAAATCAAATAGAGATATAAATAAAATACTTCTTCTAAACCTCAACAGAGATTAACTTCAGATCTTGGGAAAACTGAGTCTTCTTCTTCCTTGAGAAAGAAAGCTTGGATCTTGAAAGATTTGGAAGAAAATAGACTTGGCTAACCTGATCTGAATAGGCCCTTTGATTTACTTGAAAGAATCTTCAATATAGAGTGCAGCAATAAGATCAAAGGCCTTCTTATCTGAGAAATCTCTAACAACAATGAAGAATAAATCTTGAGCAGCAGATGTTAGGTCTCAGAATACTTATTCAGCAAAGGAAGAAGAAAACGACTGTTCTTTTCTGAACAAATCGGGTGAAGAAGAAGATGTTCCTTGCCCTAAAAATAAAGGATTATTTATAGGGAGGACTTCAACGGCTCGTGCAACAAAGAAGGGAGGAACGACACGTGTACTGTACATGGCGGACAACCCTAATTTTCGAAAATGAAACAAAGATTTGAAATCCGTCTATCCGTCATTCGTCGAGACTTCACGTGAACATTCGACGAAAAGACTTGGCCACATAAAAACACTGAACAACCCGTGAAAAACACCTTCTGTTTTCATTTGTCGGGATTCGTTGGGAGTTCACGAGAACATTCGACGAATGGACTTAGCTGCAAATTTTTCTTCTTTAAACAAGACAAATGGCTTCTGTCTTGATTCGTCGGGATTCGTCGGGAGTTCACGAGAACATCCGACGAATGGACTTAGCTGCAGATTTTTCTTCTTTAAGCAAGACAAATGGCTTCTGTCTTGATTCGTCGGGATTCGTCGGGAGTTCACGAGAACATCCGACGAATGGACTTAGATGCAGATTTTTCTTCTTTAAGCAAGATAAATGGCTTCTGTCTTGATTCGTCGGGATTCGTTGGAATGTCCCGAGAAATCTCGACGAATTGACTTAGCAAAACTTTCTTTTCTTCTGAAAACCTACTCCACTCCTCAACCTTGAAAACCTTCAGTTATGAGTATATGAAGTACACCCCAAAAGAGAGATTACACATAGACCAACACTTTGTTCTACACAATGAGGGATTACATTGTCCAGAACTGTGTTTGATGATCCATTGCAACCTGACTTTGGTGTGCACTTAGCATTAAGACCTGTCATAACACATCTAAACAGAAATCATCAAATACATACTCAATTCATTTTAGTTCACTAGGGGACATCTTCAAATCTAGGTGATTGTGGACACAATACCCAACAATCTCCCCCTACTTGAAGATGTCATAACCCTATGCACTAAGTTGAATTTCACAGAAAATATAATAAATAAGAAGTGCACAACCCAGGAAGTAATATTTAAAGAAAAACAGAATAAGACTGAATGTTTAACTTAACACAAAAGAAATGTATATATATAAGCAAAGAAAACATCATGATTCCAGACTAGCTCAGCTCATTCATGATCTTTGCCTTTCTGCTTTGCAAACATTCTTTCCACTACCTCAGCTTTCTTCTTTTGTTCAGATTCCATTCTCTCAAAGAATGCCTTTGGCTTAGGCCAATATTTATCAGGAGCAGTCTCTTTAGATCCACCTGTCTTGAAATGAATTCTTCTTTCAGTTGTCCTCTTCTCAAACTTACTCCATTCTTCTGAACTGTAGTGATCACTGACTTTTTCATTTTGATTACTGACTCTATTGAAGGCTGTGAGAACAATACTTTTGGAGGTGGGGCTCCAGCTTTCTTGGAAGTTTCTAGGAGGAGGCCTATCATAAAATTCTCTAATCCTTTTATAGGGATTAGACCTCTTTACAGATGGCTTGTCATCAAATAGCTTTCTTTTCAAAGACTTTTCAGAGGGTTCAGCAACAGTGGAGCTGTCAGGCTCTTGAGCAGGAATTGGATCATCCCAGAACTCTTGATAAGTGGAGGCAGGGATGTCTTCTTCATCAGAATCAAGATCCTCAACAGGATTTGGAGAAAAGCTTGGAGCCCTGGGTCCTGGAGCACTTGATGAAGGAACATCTGACCCTTTATTTACAACAGAAAATCCAAGCATTCTAGCAACTTCCTTGAACAGCCAGCTTTGTGCTTCATGAGTGTACCAATTCACATCCTTAATATTTTGTAAAATGTTCTCCTTGAGCTCTTGCATTTTTGAAGATACATTTTCATTTAAGTCATTCAACTTACTTGCATTCTCTTCTAACTTTGTCACCATACTCTCTTCCCCCTTTATGACATCTTCATGTAGGAGGGAATAAAGTTTGTTCAGCTGACTCTCAACTTGACTGTCCAGAAAAGTGATCCCTTGATCATGAGTAGTGTTGAGAATTGAGTGAGCAGTATTCAGATTTACTACATCTTCACCAACCTGTTGCAGATTCTTTAGAGCATGCCCAACTCCTTGATTGGTGTGGTCCAAAGCTTTTCCTGCTTTTGTCATCCAAGCTTCTTGATCATTCTTGAATTTGCTCATCTCATATCTCATTTCAGCCATTTCTTGCCTCAAAGCACTATCAACTGAATCTATTTTCTTATAAACTTGCTTGATAGACTGATCTAAGTGCTCATTCTGAACCTTCAGCAAACCTGCAATTGACTTCAGCATAGAAGAGTGAGAGCTATCACCAGTCTCAAACTCTTCAGGAGAGATTTTATCAGCCACAAAACTTGTAGACTGTGCTTGCTTATCAAGCACAATTACTCTTGGAGATGTGCTACCAGCTACAAGAACTTCTGGATACCAGGGCAATAACAACACAGAAGGAAAGACCTCGGGAAAAGCAGATTCAGCCATGAAAATATCTTCCTGGTCTTTCTCCCGCTCAGCTAAAGACATCTTCTTGGCAAACTCCAACCTTGCACCAAAATTGCCCTTCTCCATAGAGTCAGATTTCCCAGAGGGAACAGAAGGAGAATCTGGCAAGTCTTCATGATCTTCAGAATGAGAATCAACCATTGCAGGTGATCTCCTTGAATCTTCTAGCTGAGCAGCCTCATCTACATCAGCAACATTCCCTGGACCCTCCAGGTCAAGACCAGCATCAGGGACAGCATCATTAACAGGATCAAGAGGAGCTTGATCAGCTTCATTGGGAGGAAATTCTTCTGCAGCACCACCACCTGCACCAATGTCTCTTGGGGTTGGAAACTCCCCCTCAACATGTTCATCTCTTTCCTGATCAGGAGCTGGACTATGTCCACTACCCCTGGAGGATTGACCTACTTCAAGAGTCCTATTCTCATTATGCAGAGGGCCCTCACCATCACTAACAGCAGTCTTAACTCCAACATTCCCTAAACCCTTGGGAATGACCCTTTCCCATTTGGAGAAAATGGATGAGTTGATTTTCTTGGTGTGGTGGATGGGGATACCTCTTCCAAGATTAAAAAAATCTGGATTGCTACCATTTAGAAGCAGACTGAGAATTCTTCCAAAATTGGGAGCAAGAAAACTCTCTTTAATCTTCTCAAAAATTACTTCACCAAAATTAAAATTTTTCCGACAGATTATAGCAGTGTGAATTTTGAAAGCTTCTTCAGAGAGGTAGTCATGAGAGCCTACCTTACACAATAAGACTTTTCCTAAAATGTCACACAGAAGCTTACCTCCATCATTCATAAATTTCCTTCTGATTTTAGAGCTTTCATCAAGAATACCACAGAATCTCCTGGCTCTGAGAATATCTTCAACAAACAGTTCTTCTGTTTCGACTTCAGGCATCCTCAAAAGTTTGTTGATGCCACTAGCCTTCAGGATAATTTTGCATGACCTAATTGAGCTTTTGATCTTCTTACCTTGATTGGTGATTTTTGCATTTCTAAAGAACTCAAGAACGTCCTGTTCTAGGATTTTAGCCGGCTCCTCCAAAACAAAACTGAGCCCGGCGACATCAAGCATCAAGATAACATTTCGGAACTCATCTGAAGCTGTGTGAAATGCACCTCGCACAAGCTCTCCACCTGAATGCAGTCCAGCCTTGGGCGCCATTGAGCTCGTCGAAGTCAGGGAAGAAGAATCAGAGAAATCGCGAGAGAGACGAAAGGTCGGGAAGGGTTTCACGGAAGATTTCGTGGAATCACGCGTTTTCTTTGATTTATATATATATATTGAAATGAGGCGCGTACCTGAATGAAGATTAAATCGCATTTAATAAGAATAGGATTCCACGGGAGGCGTTCTGAGAATAAAAATATTTGACCCGTGAAAACCCGTGTAATCTGCTTGAGAAAAGTCTCAAATTTTACGGGAAATTCCATGCAAATTCGTGAAATGCCAACAGTCCTGTCTTCAAGTTTCCTTGTTAAGCATTCCAAGTTCCATTTTGAAGAAATTGAATTTGGTTTTGTCCAAAGGCTTCGTAAAAATATCTGCAATTTGTTTGTCAGTATTAACATTTAACAAATTTATATCCTTACTGTCAACATGTTCCCGGATGAAGTGGTAGCGAAGCTCAATATGCTTCGTTCTGCTGTGAGAGACTGGATTATTTGCTATGGCAATAGCACTTGAGAAGTCACAGAACATGGGGATTTCTGTGAGATTTAAGTTATAGTCCTCAAGCTGATTTTTCATCCATAAAAGTTGTGCGCAACAACTGCCGGCAGAGATATACTCCGATTCAGCAGTCGATATTGCAACGCAATTTTGCTTCTTGCTACTCCAGGAAACGAGCCTTTTTCCTAAGAACTGGCAAGTTCCCGAAGTGCTCTTCCTATCATCTTTGCTACCTGTAAAATCAGCGTCTGAAAAACCAATTAGTTCAAAATCATTGCTTCTTGGGTACCATAAGCCGAGATTTGGTGTAGCCTTAAGGTATCTCAAAATCCTCTTTGCAGCGGCATAATGAGATTCCTTACAGTTCACCTGATACCTGGCACAAACACATGTTGAAAACATTATATCAGGCCTAGTAGTAGTGAGATAGAGCAAGGACCCAATTATGCTTCTGTACTTGGTTTCATCAAAAGGTTTCCCTTTCTCTTCCTTGTCCAGAGACATGCTTGAGCCCATTGGAGTCCTCATTGAGGTTGCACTCTCCATTTCAAATTTCTTAAGAAGCTCTTTGGTGAACTTCGTCTGAGAGATGAAAATTCCATCTTCAGATTGGTGCACCTGGAGTCCTAAGAAATATTTCAGCTCTCCCATGCTGCTCATTTCAAACTTACCTTGCATCAAGTTAGAAAACTTTTTGCAAAGTTTGTCATCTGTTGAGCCAAAAATAATATCGTCGACATAGATTTGCACAAGCAAAATCTCGCCTTTAACTTCCCTAAGAAACAATGTCTTGTCTATTGTTCCTCTTGTAAATTTGTTCTCAAGAAGAAACTTAGACAATGTCTCATACCAGGCTCGGGGTGCCTGTTTGAGACCATACAAGGCTTTATGTAAATAAGATACATGATCAGGAAAGTTAGGATCTACAAAACCTGGAGGCTGAGCTACATATACTTCCTCTTTAAGGTCTCCATTCAGAAAGGCTGACTTTACATCCATCTGGAAAACCTTAAAGCCCTTATATGCAGCATAAGCCAGAAATAATCTGATGGCTTCAAGTCTTGCTACTGGTGCGAAGGTCTGATCAAAGTCAATCCCTTCTTCTTTCCTGTATCCTTGTGCAACCAGTCTTGCTTTGTTCTTTGTGATGATGCCCTTTTCATCAAGCTTGTTCCGGTAGATCCATTTGGTTCCAATCACATTCTGTCCTTTGGGTCTTGGTACCAAATTCCAAACTTTACATCTCTTGAATTGGTTGAGCTCCTCTTGCATAGCAAGGATCCAAGAGGGATCGGTGTTTGCTTCTTCAAACTTCTTCGGCTCAATCTGTGAAAGAAAACTTGAATGTAAAACTTCGTTAGTTGTACCTCTTCTCGTTAGAACTTTGCTTGAAGGATCTCCGATAATCTGATCAGCTAGATGATCTCTTAAATGTCTGATCATTCTAGCATTTAGATGACCATGAGGTTCCTGCACTTTAGGTACATCTTCATCTTCCTGAGGGTCATCTTCCTCACATGTAGAAGGAACATTTACTTCAATAGATTTTGGAACGTCTTCCTTTACAACTTCTTCTAAGTGTAGTTCTTTGATCCTTGCATCTGCATCTTCAACAAAGCACTAGAAGAGCTGCTTTGAAGCATACTCGTCTCATCAAATGTAACATTATAAGTCTCTTGTACAACCAGGGTTTTCTTGTTGAAAATCCTATATGCCTTGATATGGCTACTATAACCTACAAAAATACCTTCAAAACATTTTTCACTAAATTTAGTTTTGTAATATTTCCCGTTATTAAGTACGAAGCATTTACTACCAAAAATTCTAAAATAAGACAGGGTTGGTTTCTTGCCCTTCAGAAGTTCATAAGGAGTCTTATGATGATTCTTGTTGATCAGTGCTCTGTTTTGCACGTGGCAAGCAGTGTTGATGCCTTCAGCCCAGAAGTATTCTGGTAGTGAAGAGTCACTCAACATTGTTCTGCAAGCCTCTATGAGTGTTCTATTCTTTCTCTCAGCTACTCCATTTTGTTGTGGAGTACAAGGAGAGGAAAACTCATGAAAGATACCTAGGCTTTCACAAAATTCGGTCATAGCTCCAGACTTGAATTCTGTACCATGATCACTTCGGATTTTGACCACAGAACATTCCAACTCATTATGGATTTGCTTGACGAATGTGGTGAAAGAAGCAAAGGTGTTTGACTTGTGTTTCAGAAAGAATACCCAAGCAAAATGTGAGTAGTCATCAACAACAACCAACGTATAAGACTTACCTCCTATACTTCAGATTGGCATGGGACCAAACAAGTCCATATGGAGCAAATATAAGCAGCTGTTAGAATCTTTGCCAATAATGCTTTTAAAGGTTGCCCGAGTCTGCTTACCCATTTGGCATGCATGACACGGTCTTTCTTTAATGCACTTAACATCAGGAGCATCACGAACTAAATTGTGAGAAAATAACATACTAATCGTTTTAAAATTTATATGTGCTAGTCTCTTGTGTCACTGGTCACAGAGAAATGCACTATCTTTTGCTAAAAAACACACTGGTGTAGAAGAGTCTAAACATAGAAAATTTAAGCAGAAAATATTTCTACTCCGAGTGCCTGTTAAAATAGTTTCTGACGTATCAGTTGACTTTATCAAGCACTTGTCCTTGTAGAACTCAACCATACAGCCTTTGTCACATAATTGACTTATGCTAATGAGATTATGTTGTAATCCTTTAACATAAGCTACATCTATGAAAGAGGCTATACCGTTGGTAATCATACCGTTGCCTTTCGTGATTCCCCGATCAGATCCGCCAAAAATAACTTTTGGTCCATCTTTCACCGGGGTATACTCTTGTAATAAACTTCTTGTTCCGGTCATGTGCCGAGAACATCCACTGTCCAAGTACCATATGGGATTTGAGTTGGCCTTTGGACATACCTGCAATCAATAATCAATTGCCCTTAGGAACCCAAACCGATTTGGGTCCTTGGCTTCTTGTTAGATGACCGCCACTTGGAAAGTTAACATTGCGAGGGGTCATTCTTGCATTGTTAATCCGTGGAGTCGAGACATTTCTTGGATTAAACCAACAATCTATGGCAAAGTGACCAACCTTGCCACAACACCAACAATCGAACCGATTGTACCTTCTCTTTATCTCCTGTTTTACTTTTTGAACGGGAGGTGCAACAGGAGTGACTTTCTTAGTAGGAGCTTTCTTAGAAGTGGGGGCCTCATGGTGACAGCACACACATGGCTCCAACTTCTTCTCAACAAATTTGGCTGCAATCGTTTTAATTTTTGGTGCTTTCTTATGAGCTGATCCGTGAACAAACGGACCATGATCTTTGAGAATTATTTCTTCATGAGGAGCTTTGAATGGAGAGACGTCAAAGTTTCGGGGTATGCTCCATCCTTGATATCTATTACTAGGTTCAACATATGTTGGTCTAGCAAAATGACCGTAGGATGAATCAAAGTCAAACGGGTTTGATGCAAAAATTACCTTCCTGAATGAAGATTGACTTTGATTAGCAGCTCCCTTCCCTTTCACGGCTCTTTTCTCAGCAGCCTTACTACTTTCGGCCTCATGAACAATTCCACTACCCTTCGCAGGAGCAGAAAACCTACCAATGATTGGAAGAATAGTCTTCGGCTTCGAGAAGTTTTCTACGAGCTTTCTTTCCGCCTTCAACTTATCTTCTAGTTCATTTATAGTTTTCTCTTTTAGATTCAACAACTCAGTGGAGCTTTTCAGTTCGTCTTTCAAGAGTTGGATTTCATCTTTGAGAGGAGTTAATTGTTCAACTTCCTCCCTCAAAGCTAATTCCACTGTCTTGAGAAATTCAATTTCTTTTGACTTGGATTTGACGACCTTGCGGCACTTGTCAAATCCCTTCTCAAGGGCTTTATACTGAGTTATTAAATCAGAGTCCTCCTCTGATGAGTAGCCTTCATTTGCTCCGGATGCAGTCTCATCTTCAGAAGCAGACAGAGGGGTATGAGAGTTTACCTTCCCCTTATAAGAGGAGTCACCTATTTCTTCGTCTAGATGTGCCATTAGCCCAAAGTAGGATTCTTCATCTGAGCTTGACGCATCAGAGTCACTGTTGCTCAGAGTCTTGGCCTTTTTGGCGAGGAGGCTCTTTTCCTTCTTCTTTCCTTTAAAGGATCTCTTTTCTTCCTTCTTTGATCCTTCTTTCTTTTTGTATGGACACTCGGCTATCACGTGTCCTGGCTTATTGCAGCAATAGCAAATAATGTCAGTGGAATCATATTTGTTCGGTTTAGATTTATACCTGTCATTATTGTAGTCCTTCTTGTGATGATCACCATCACGTCTTGATCTTCTGTGATCAAAAGCAGAGGATTGGCCTCTCTTCTACTTTCTTTTATTCAGAAGTCTTTTGAATTGCTTGGAGAGCAAAGAAAATTCTCCATCAGACATCTCTGAAGCTGAGGGGCTGGCATCAGATTCATCCTCATCAGAAGATGATCTCCTGACAGGTGGGAGAGCCTTGCTCTTTCTTGAGCTTTCAGCTTTCAGAGCGGAGGACTTCTCCCTTCCAGAGGCCCTGATCCCCTCTTCTTCAGCTTTGCGGGAATTCAACTTCAACTCATGGGACAAGAGCTTACCAAACAGCATTTGTGGCTCCGTGGTTCCTAGCTTCCCGAATTCTCTAATGGCTATAACCTTGGTGTCCCATTCTTTTGTCAGGGATCTCAAGAATTTGTCATTTAGTTCGCCAGTTGTGAATTCTCGATCATAGTTCCTAAGACCATTTACGATCTTGAAGAACTTCTCGTAGGTGTCAGAAATGGAGTCTCTTGGATCTTGCTTGAAAGCTTCGTATTCTTGGTTCAGCAACGATCTTCGGTCATCCCTCACTTCTTCGGTCCCTTCCATCAGAACGACTAGAGAATCCCACATTTCTTTAGCAGACTTGTAGTGAAGCAGATTTTGTAACATGGAATCATCAACTGCACCTGCTATGATGTTCTTTGCCTTCTTATTTAGGGCCACTAGAGCGATCTCATCTTTGGTTAGTTCCAACATCTTCTTGGGAATCATGATGGCAGAGTTTATTGAAGATGGTTTCATTGGAACATGGGGACCCTCTTCCACAATCTGAAAGATTCTTGGGTCAGCGGCTTCCATGTAGAATCTTACTCTTTCTTTCCACATTGGAAAGTTTTCTTTGGTGCAGACTGGCAGCTTGACGGAATCCTTGGCTTTATCCATTCCAGACATACTTGCTTCAGCAACTAGATGAGGAGTCTTGTTCAAGGTGTTAGCCTTATAGCGAACAACCTCCCTCTGATACCAATTGAAAGTATCTAGTTGCGGCCTAAATCACCTAGAGGGGGGGTGAATAGGTGGATTCTATGTCTTTACGGGGAATTAAAATATAACACAGAAATGAACACAATAAAGCACAGCACAGACACAAGGATTTTATAGAGGTTCCCCGATGTGGGTAGTCCTCTTTCCCGCCTCGCCTATCTAGCACTTCGAGGCTAGACTCGGCTACTTCACTAGTCTCAGATTATGAATAATCTTACACCTCGGAGTCAAAACTCCTACAACTCGGAGTAAAACAACTCCTACAACTCGGAGTAAACAACTCCTACAAATAACTCGGAGTAAAAACTCCTACAGAAATCAAATAGAGATAGAAATAAAATACTTCTTCTAAACCTCAACAGAGATAAACTTCAGATCTTGGGAAAACTGAGTCTTCTTCTTCCTTGAGAGAGAAAGCTTGGATCTTGAAAGATTTGGAAGAAAATAGACTTGGCTAACCTGATCTGAATAGGCCCTTTGATTTACTTGAAAGAATCTTCAATATAGAGTGCAGCAATAAGATCAAAGGCCTTCTTATCTGAGAAATCTCTAACAATAATGAAGAATAAATCTTGAGCAGCAGATGTTAGGTCTCAGAATACTTGTTCAGCAAAGGAAGAAGAAAACGGCTGTTCCTTTCTGAACAAATCGGGTGAAGAAGAAGATGTTCCTTGCCCTAAAAATAAAGGATTATTTATAGGGAGGACTTCAACGGCTTGTGCGACAAAGAAGGGAGGAACGACACGTGTACTGTACATGGAGGCCAACCCTAATTTTTGAAAACGAAACAAAGATTTGAAATCCGTCTGTCCGTCATTCGTCGAGACTTCACGTGAACATTCGACGAAAAGACTTGGCCACAGAAAAACACTGAACAACCCGTGAAAAACACCTTCTGTTTTCATTCGTCGGGATTCGTCGGGAGTTCACGAGAACATTCGACGAATGGACTTAGCTGCAAATTTTTCTTCTTTAAACAAGACAAATGGCTTCTGTCTTGATTCGTCGGGATTCGTCGGGAGTTCACGAGAACATCCGACGAATGGACTTAGCTGCAGATTTTTCTTCTTTAAGCAAGACAAATGGCTTCTGTCTTGATTCGTCGGGATTCGTCGGGAGTTCACGAGAACATCCGACGAATGGACTTAGCTGTAGATTTTTCTTCTTTAAGCAAGACAAATGGCTTCTGTCTTGATTCGTCGGGATTCGTCGGAATGTCCCGAGACATCTCGACGAATTGACTTAGCAAAACTTTCTTTTCTTCTGAAAACCTGCTCCACTCCTCAACCTTAAAAACCTTCAGTTATGAGTATATGAAGTACACCCCAAAAGAGAGATTACACATGGACCAACACTTTGTTCTACACAATGAGGGATTACATTGTCCAGAACTGTGTTTGGTGATCCATTGCAACCTGACTTTGGTGTGCACTTAGCATTAAGACCTGTCATAACACATCTATACAGAAATCATCAAATACATACTCAATTCATTTTAGTTCACTAGGGGACATCTTCAAATCTAGGTGATTATGGACACAATACCCAACAGACTGCTGCAGAGTTTTTGTTGGACGATGGTCTGATGTGGAAAGACGGTCGGTTGTGCGTCCCAAATGTTGGTAAGTTGCGGCAAGAATTGATGTACGAAGCACACTTTACCAAGTACTCAATTCACCCAGGGAGCACAAAGATGTACCAAGACATGAAAAAGCTGTTTTGGTGGCCAGGATTGAAGAAAGACATCGCCTTGTACGTGGCAAAATGCAAAACTTGCGCACTAGTGAAGGCGGAATGTCAGAAACATGGAGGTTTCCTGAAGTCGTTGCCTATACCGGAATGGAAATTTGATTACATTTCGATGGATTTCGTGCACGGTTTGCCGAGATCACAGAGTGGGAATGATGCCGTATGGGTGATCGTGGATCGCTTGACAAAGGTAGCCCACTTTATTCCAAACCGGAAGGACGATTCAGTTGAAAAGTTGGCAAAACTTTATGTAGATAGCATTGTCCGATTGCACGGTGTGCCCCGTAGCATCGTCAGTGACCGAGATGGGCGCTTTACTTCCAAGGATTGGAGGCTAATCCACCAGTTGTTAGGTACAAAGCTAAAGTTTAGCACTGCCTTCCACCCTCAGACGGATGGACAGACTGAACGTACAAACAGAACTCTGGAGGATATGCTCCAAATGTGCGTCCTGGATTTCGGCAAAAAGTGGGAAGATCATCTCTACATGATCGAATTCGCTTATAATAACAGCTATCAGGCAAGTATAAAGATGGCACCCTTTGAGGCCCTCTATGGTAGAGCTTGTCGCACTCCCGTAGCTTGGGCAGAGACAGGCGAGACAAAGCTGTTTAAGCGAAAAGAAGTCGAAGATGCAAATTCGGCTATACAAACAATCCGGGAGAGGTTGTTGATTGCTCAAGATAGGCAGGCAAAGTACTACAATGCCAAGCAAAGAAACGTCGAGTTCGCCGTGGGCGACTGGGTTTATCTCAAGATCAAACCTTTCAAGGGTGTGTCCCGGATTCGGCGCTTGAAAAAGCTGAGTCCAAGATACCTTGGACCGTTTGAGATACTGGAACGTGTTGGCGAAGCTGCCTATCGACTCGCTCTTTCGACAGAGTTGAGTGGTCTGCACGATGTGTTCCACATATCGGTGTTAAGGAAAGCTGTAACAGAGCCTAGCCAAGTGCTTGTAGCTAGTCAGGTGCCGGTCGATGATGGGCTGAAGATGTTGGTCACGCCTATTTGCATCGAAGACACTGATGTCAAACAGCTGCGGAATAAAGTGATCAAAATGGTCAAAGTCCGCTTGAACAACTGCGATTGTGAGGAGCTTACATGGGAGCGCAAGCAAATTATGCGTGAAGAGTTCCCCGAGCTGTTCCGTTGAGATACAAGTCATATTTTGTATCTTTTTGATTATTTGCACTGTTAGGATTTCGGGACGAAATTCTTTTAAGTGGGGAAGACTTGTAAGACCCCAAATGTCATGTGCACACAAAATCAAAGTGAGTGGAAGTCATGGAGCTAGCGCCAGGCGCTAGTGCTAGCACCGGCGGTAGCGTCCCTAAGCGGTACCGACTTTGTCGCTAGCGCCAGCGGTAGCGGGAAATTCTTATATACCTCAAAATCTGACTCTTCAGCTCATTTTCTCTTAGAACCTTTGCAGTTCTGAGGGCAGAGAGCTGGGAGCAGGGAAGGAGATCCGTTGGTGTTGAGTTTTCATCGTGCTAGGAGGGATTTGTGAAGAAGTGTCTGCGTGCGTGCGCCACCGCGGATTCCAGCCATATCCCTCTCAGTTCTATGGCGCCAAAACGACCAAGTAGGGTAACGATTCTCCTCCCTAGTCTTTGGACATGCGCGTCCTTTGATTTGCATGAATTTAGGAAGACTTCTACTACTTAGTAGATTGGATCTTCCGGTGGGATGAAGTTATTCCCCCACAAATTGCATATAGAGTCCGGAACAGTAGTACGGGCATAGGCATGCTGTGTGAAGCCCATCTGGACAAGTCGAGCCGGATTGGTGATGTTTTATTGCGTGTAAAGTGCCGGAGAAAAGTCCATGTACCTGTTGGGGTTCGGGTCTTGTGTACTGTTTTGTACAGCAAAAGGACCTGGAAGTGTTTCCCAGGCAGTACCCGAAGTTTCGTAGCAGAACTAAGTTCTGTTACTAGCGTCGGGCGCTAGCGATAGCGCCGGTGGTATCTCCAGGTGAGCTACTAGTGTTGTTATCTGGAGGTGTTTTCCCAGAGGTAGCAGAACCGACTTCTGTTACTAGTGCCGGGCAGAACTGGGCTCTGTTGCTAGCGCCGGGCGCTAGCGTTAGCGCCGGCGGTAGTGCCCAACACACAGATTGTGTGTTTCCGTGCTACCTAAAGTCCTGGGGACTGGATATGTGGCAGGAGAAGCTGTGGAATTTGCAAAGCCCAGCTTTAAGTGATGGGTATTAGGTGAATCTTACCCGTATCGTGCATAGTTGAATCGCGGTATTTGAGCACGGGCCTAGCTGATCCGAACCCTCCCATAGTGGTGGTGAAGAGGTCGCCCCTCGGTGCACCGGGCTATGGAAGAGTGTCGTAACTTCGTGTGTACGGACTAGCTCAAATTGCTGTGTAAGTTGAAATAGGACTTAGCGTGAGGGCGTAACTCAGGGAGTATGCCAAAGTGTGCCTTGAGAGCACGAAGCGGGTGGATTGGTATGCCTCCGTTGGTGTTGTTTGCGGATATATATATATCTATGCTGCTGACTCTTACTTGCAGGGAAGGAGCACCGCCGCCCCGAGTTTGGGGTGGGGTCGTTATAAATCTTGGTCAGCTAAAGCTGACCGGTTACTTGTTTTCCCACCACTTGGTGGATTTGCTTATACAGGTCCCGGTGAGACTAGCGGGGGATAGCGGGCTGAAGCCCCTGCTGCTGTGCTGTGCTGTCCCTTGAAGGCCATAGCTTTTGTTTACCCTTTTGTTCATGTGTGTCCGGCCTGCGTGCCGATGTCTGGAAGCCACCTTTATGATATAATCAAACAATGTAAATAACTATTTATGTATTTCATTCCTCGTAGAGCTGTGGACATGTTGTACACTGGTTTTAAATGAAAATATATATGCTTCCGTTATGCGACTCTGGTGCTGAGGTAGTTATGTCTTTAACTGTTTAATGCTAATTTTCGTACCGCGCTCTTCTGTTCATTTCATATGGCGTGGGGTCCCGGCCGGACCTACTGTTATATGCTATGTAACAGGGAGGGTGTTACAGATGTTATAACCGCCGCAAAATTTTACTATTTGCAGATCGCTGTCTCTATAAGTAGAAACTATTACGGAGACTCATTCATGCTTTTTGAAATGGCGCGAGCTAAGAGAAAGTCGTCGCAGTTTTAGAAGATCCATGCGGTTCGCACTGACGCGGCCTCCGCTTTCCGAACAGCCAATCACAAAGAGTGTCGTTTAACTCAAGGCGAGTTGGACGACTTCATTAAAGAGTACATGGTCGGGAGTAATATAACCGCGCGGCTTCCTTTACGCGACGAGTGGATAAACTCCTCGTCTTCCACTAAAACTGCCATCCCCATCGACCATTTTAAGTACGGCTTTAGATTCCCTCCACCACTCGAAGTCATTGCTATTTTTGACCACTACGGAGTCGTGCCCGGTCAACTCCCGCCGAATTCCATCTCTTCTATCTACAGTTTTATCTCGTATCTGCGGTCAGAGCGAGTCAGGTTTTCGATTTCTCTGTTCCAAAAATTTTTCTCTGTACGATCTATTCCGGAGACCAGAACCTCCATCTCTATGGGGCACGTTTATTTTGGATGTCGGGGGATGAAAGTCGTCAATCTCGCGAACAAGGTAGCGAGTTGGTCTGAACGATATATAATGTTCGAAGGTCCCCTCGGGTTATTGCAAGTCAACCCGTAGACGAGGAGTGCGGCGGATTTTAAGTCGGTTAAGCTTGGAGCGGCCTAGAAAGAGATCTTCAAATTTCTTTAAAACGAGCGGCTCAACATGAATCATTACATTCCGCTGTTTGCGGAGCTAGCAGATGCCCGCCCTAAGGATAGTAAGCTTTCCTCAACTCGTAGTTTTATGACCGCGCGAGCTGTTTTTCTAAGTTTTCAATTTTTTCAGCTACCATTGTTGTTCCTTTGAATAAGCCGGTTACTCCGGCTGCTCCGGTTCTGACCCAGAGGGAGAAGCGACAGAGGAAATTCGACCCGCAGCGGTCCGATGAGGAGGGCCCGGCTTCCTCGGGCGAGTTCGAGCTGCTTCGCTCTTGTAGCAACCCGCGCGACCTGAGGGGCAAGCCGACAGTCCTTTGGCACAAGAATGGTGAATGCGTGCAAGTATCCACTACTCTCCCATTCTAGGGGAGCGACAAGATCAGCCGACATGCACTAGCCGCTGGAGCTGCTATGTATGGCCGGAAAACTTTGAAGAGACTGAAAAGGGTTCCAGAAGAAGAGCTTTCTCGAGTAGCCGCGCAGGCCGGTGCGTGGGGCTTTGGGGCTAATCATTTTATGGCACTCTCATATAAGCAACTGGTCTCAGCCCATGCCTACCTAGAGAAGAAGTCCGCCGAGCAGAATGATGAAATCACCAGATTGAAGGAGATAATAGCGGTAAGTTTTTTGACGAATGCTTCGGACTTATCATTTTTGGGCCGCGCGAACTGACTTTTATTTTTTCTTCTTATAGCATCAATACGACATGGACAACCCGGATTTCCAGGACGAGGTCTTCCCCTATGTAGCCAAGGGAATTGACGGTGCCTTGAATCGCCTGCGAGATCGGGACGGCCTGGCCGTGGGTTTTGAAGATACAACCTTCCCAGATCTCTATCCTGGCCTGAAGGACAAACTAGATGAAATAACCCGCCGAAACAAGGGGAAGGACAAAGTCGAGTCCAGTAGTTCTGAGGAAGAGAGCAATGGCGAAGAGGTCGAAAAAGAAACCGCCGCGGTTGTCGAAGAAAAAGAAGATGGCTCGGATGCAGAATCCAGTGATTCCGATGAAACTAGGCGGTCTAGGTCCCACAAGTCGGGCGGCTCAGGTAGCTCACGTAGCTCGGGTAGCAGCTCCTCGGGTTCCTCTTCTTCCAGTAAAGGGTATTCGCCTGACGTGGACATTGATGGCAATGAAGGCTCAAGCTCTCCTGCGGCCAAAAAACTGAAACCGGACGAATAGCGGAGATTGCTTTTTTGAATTTTGCTTTCTTTATTTTGCATAACCGACGACTTAGTTTTGTTAGTCGGACGGTCACAAAACAATGTAAAGATATTTTGATGATGAAATGAAACATTTTTACCTGTGTAATTGTTCGTTTTTCCTGCGACTTACTTGCGTTTGCTGCGGTCTCCTTTCTTTTAATCAGGTCGTGCGATATAACAGTGACTTGAACATTATAAAATCTGTTCGCAGGACTTGTTTCTTCGATCCGGATTAAGCAAACTTGATATATCCCGAAGAAGTATCAACTAGGATATTACGACACGTAGTTGGCGCGGTCTGAATATATAATTGAGCGGATAGAGATTCAAGTTCTTCGTCATCCTGTTATGAATGCCTTGTAATAACCAGAAAACCGAACATAACTTCAGGCCGCTGCAGAATCATGACCATGTGATTTGAACATGTCCTGCCTAATTAGATGACTCCATATATTCGATATCAAGCCGCACGATCATTATTCGGCCTTATACAATTGCTTCGCGAGACACACCAAGTAACAAGAAAATAATCAACAAGCTGAGCAGTTAGTATTTTGATTCAAACGACTTATAATTCGCAAGACAACCCTATGAATATAATCAATAACCGATACGCCCGCGCGGTTTATATATAACCCGGGCGGATAGAAATCCAATCGGGAAATCGAACATAACCAAGGCGCGCGATTATAACCTGGCTTTTCATAATTGCTCCACCAGATTGAGAATGTCAATTCATAAGAAAATAATCAACAGGCTGCGCGATTAGTATTTAATCCGGATGGTTCGCATAGATCAGATTTCCGTAAATCTCATTCTTCTGGATAAATCCGAACGGATTTACATAACTTAGATTTATATAATATTGATTGATAAACTCGCTCGGTCTGTATATACTTTGAGCGGTTAGCGGCTTGATATTTTCAAATGATCATTCTATAAGAATCATAATTGCTTGATTGTGAAGAGCTTGTTATTAACCGCCATAAGGATGATAGGTTTTCAAACCGAATGACGAGACCGATCGGTCATTATTATACTTGATCCCCTGATACTTGCCTTCTGACATTTTTATGATATCCTGCTCATTAGAACCGATCGGTTTCATAACCAGACCACCCGATAATTTTGGTACCTGCTCATTTCAAATCGCAAGGTTTAAACACAAACCGCCCGGTCTACGATATGCCTATTGAAACCCTGTGTTCTCCTCATAAGGTCAAAAAGGACCCTACGAGATGAGATAATTCCCTGTAATGTGGTAAAAAGTAGCTACAAACTCAGATAACCAAATGGGCAGGTGGGCCTAGGTGGCCACCATTGCTTTCCTCAGATGGTCATAAGAGTTGTAGAAATAAAGAAAAAAGATAAGTATAGACCTAGATGACCAAGTGGGCAGGTGGGCCTAGGCGGCAACCATTGCTTTCCTCAAGTGGTCATGAAGGTTGTAAGCGACTCAACTGCTCTCCTGCCTAGGACTACAAGCTGAGCTGATCAATTGGGCAGGTGTGGTTATGCCGCGGGGGCTATACCGACATTGCTTTCCTCAGAGGGATCAACCCAGTTGTGGGTCCCACTTAGGCATCGCTTGAGAGTACCTTGGAGTATTCGATGGTCACAAACTAGGATGATCAGTTAGGCAGGTGTGGTTATGCCGCGAAGGCTATACCGACATTGCTTTCCTCAGAAAGATCATCAAAGCTGTAACTATATCCCTCTCGGGGCATGATAGAACCAACATTCACATAGACCTCCCTTGATGCAGGGGTGTGTCGGATATCAGCTGGGATCCAAGGTTCCGAAGACCACCGCACGGGAATTGGCAAGCTACCACTACACGTGTGTGAAAACTCCCCGCTACACATGATCTTCATGGTTTTACGCTAATGACTACAATCCGAGAGGGTTCAAGCAGAACTTAGCGATGTCTCCGCGGTTCAGTGAGGGAGATATAAACAAGTCATGAAAAAGAGTCACCAAACATGGAGAAGTGTCAGTATGGGGCTTTTCATTTGAATATCCAAAAAAACGCAAGAAATGGAGAAGACATTTTAAGGATAGAACTGTTTAAGGTCGTCACCGCTCCAAGTGCGTGAGATGTCCTCTCCTTCGCTTGTCTGGAGGCGATAAGCCCCGCTTTTTAGCACCTCCTTGATGATGAAAGGTCCAGCCCAGTTGGGATTTAGCTTTCCGACGTTGCCTGTTCTGGCTGCTGCATCAACTTTCTTTAGCACAATGTCACCGACTGCGAAGTGTTTAACCCTGACGTTTCTGTCAAAGTACTTTGCCATTCTCCTTTTCACTTCCTCCTGTCTGATTGTTGCCTCATCCTGAAGCTCTTCAATCAAATCCAAACTATACTTGATGGCCTCATCATTATCTTCTATCCAGGCTTCTCCCCCCTCCCTTGCGTACACAACTCTTGGAGTGACCACCTCAAATTCTACAGGAACGACAGCCTCCGATCCATGAGATAACTTGAATGGTGTTTCTCCCGTAGCTGAAGGAGTAGTAAGGAGAGTCCAAAGGATAGAAGGGAGTTGATCTGCCCAGTTCCCTCTTTGATTCAAAACCCTCTTCATCAGAAGTTGCTGAATTTGCCTGTTTGCTGCTTCTACCTGACCATTAGTCCTTGGATGATGTACTGAGGCGAACCGGAGATCAATTCCAACCTGATCACAAAAGTTTATCATTTCTGGATTGTTGAACTGTGGACCATTGTCAGTGACAATCGCCATTGGAATTCCATGTCGGCATACTATTTCCCCCCAAATGAAGTTCCTGATGACCTGCGTCGTGGTTTTTGCTAGTGCCTTCGCCTCAATCCATTTGCTGAAATAATCGATCATCACAATTATAAAGCGCCGCTGGCCACTAGCCATTGGGAAGGGTCCGACGAGATCCATCCCCCAAACTGCGAAAGGCCAAGGTGCAGTTGTTAATCTGAGCGACTGAGCGGGCAGATGTTGAAGAGGAGCAAACTTTTGACACTGAACACATCGCTTGGCAAATGCTTCGGCATCTTTCCTCATAGCCGGCCAGAAATACCCCTGCCTCAAGATTCTTTTCTCTAAAGTCTTCGCCCATGAATGGCTACCACACTCCCCGGAATGAACCTCCTGAAGTATGGTTGGAATTTCATCCTCAGAGACACACCGCGCCGAGGGAGAGATCAAGGTCTTCCTATAAAGAACTCCCGCTATCAGATAATAATATGCCGCTTTCCTTTTAAATCTTCTTCTATCTTTGACGGAATGATGGAATTCTCCCTTTGATAAAAACAGCTCATAAGGATCCTTCCACGAAGGATTCTGATCGATTTGCATAAGTTCTGCTTCATCTGTTGCCGGATGGAAAAGTTCAAAGGTCACTCCCCCTGATGGAAGACCGAACTTTGACAACTCATCTGCTTCCTCGTTTTGTGTCCTGGGAATATGCTTGATAATGAATGACTTGAACCTTCCAATCTCTCTTTTGGCTAGCAGCAGGTACTTTCTCAGAATTGGTTCCCTTGTCTCGAAATTCCTCAGAACCTGGGAAGCCATTACAAGTGAATCGATTTTAACATGTACGTGTTCTATGCCCAGCTCTTTTGCAAGCCTCAGACCAGCCAGAAGTGCCTCATATTCTGACTGATTGTTTGTAACCGGAAAGAAGAATTTGATAGCTTGCTCCAGCTTGATGCCATTTGGACTAATTAAAACTACTCCGGCTCCCACGGAGTTTTTGTCAGAAGCCCCATCCACATAAACGACCCAAGCTAGAGGGGATTTCATCACCTATTCAGGACTAGATTCTGCTGTATAAACCAGAAAACCTGCCAAGACCTGTGCTTTGATTGTTGTCCTCGAAATATAAGATATTTCAAACTCACTTAATTCAATAGCCCATTTAGCCAGCCTCCCTAAATGATCTGGCTTTTCAAGAATGCTTCTCAAAGGATGATCTGTAATTATTTGGATAGGATGAGCCTGAAAATAAGGATGGAGTCTTCGCGATGACATAACCAAAGCTAAAGCTAGCTTTTCTAAGATCGAATATCTGGTCTCTACATCCTTGAGGATATGGCTGACATAGTAGATCGGAAACTGTTTCTTCTTTTCTTCCGAAACAAGGACAGAGCTTACTGCATCTGGGCCGACTGCCAAGTATAAGTATAATATCTCCCCTTCACGAGGACTTTGAAGTAGAGGAGTTGAAGTCAACTTCTCTTTTAACTGTTCGAAAGCCTTGTTGCATTCTTCGTTCCATTCAAACTTTGATCCTCCCCTGAGTAATTTAAAGAATGGGGAACTTTTATCTCCTGATTTGGAGATAAACCGGCTCAGTCCGGCCAACCTTCCTCCAAGTTGCTGGACCTCCTTGGTATTACGAGGAGGAATCATGTCGAGCATGGCCTTCACCTTATCTGGGTTCAGTGCAAGGCCATCAGGGGTAAGGAGATGTCCGAGAAACTTCCCCTTGTTTGCTCCGAACACGCATTTTAATGGGTTCAATTTTAATTTGAATCTCCGTAGAGTAGCGAACGTCTCTACGAGGTCTTTCAAGTGTATTGAAAACGTTTTACTTTTCAGGAGGAGATCATCAACATAAACTTCGAGGTTCCTGCCTTTTTGGTATTTAAAGACGGTATCCATCATTCTTTGATATGTTGCGCCCGCATTTTTGAGACCGAAGGGCATTACGAGATAGCAGTAACACCCATCGTTTGTGATAAATGAGGTGTGCGGGATATCGGTTTTGTGCATTTTAATTTCATGGTACCCAGAGAAAGCATCGAGAAAGCTCATAAAATCATACCCAACCGCGGAATCTACTAAGACATCTATCCGAGGTAGAGGGTAGCAATCTTTGGGGCATGCTTTATTTAGTTTAGTAAAGTCCACGCACATGCGCCACTTCCCACCAGATTTTTTAACCATTACAACATTCGACATCCACGTCGGATACTGAATTTCAGAAATAAAGCCCGCTTTCAGGAGTTTGGCAACCTCCTCTCTGATGGGCACCGCTAACTTGGTCGCCACTTCCCTTTTCTTTTATTGGACTGGCTTGAACTCAGGAGATGTGTTTAAATGATGGCAAGCCACATCCGGATCCACTCCTGGCATATCCTCCGCTGACCAAGCGAAGATATCCAGGTTCTCCAAAAGACAAGAGATCAGCTGCTCTTTCTCCTCTTCCGGCAACTCAGCATTGATGATCAGCTTCTTGTCTTCCCCTTTGGCAATAGGAACTCTTGGGTCGCCTGGGCTGGTTCCAGGTGAGCCCCTTCTCGATCCTTCCTCTCCTCAGCAGCCCTTGAAGATTCAGCAACTTCGAAAACCTCAACCATGGACTCGGGAAGTGAAACGTCGGTGAGCATGTTGACGGTTCGCACGTAACACTCCCGAGCCACCTTCGGGTTGCTTCGGACACGATACTGCCTTTCCTTGGCAGCGAACTTAAGAGCAAGGTGGAAAGTGGACACTACTGCCCTGTATGCATTAAGAATTGGCCTCCCAAAGATGGCGCAGTAGTTGCTTGGGGCATCCACCACCACGAAATTGATCAGCTTTATTACTCCCCCAAGAGAGACCAGAAGCTTTACTGAACCCTCCACTTCTTTCTTCTCCCCTAAAAAGTCGTAGAGGGGCTCATCGGAGGAAAGCAAAGGCTTCCCAGTCTTCAGGGCTTCAAAGGTCGGGCGGAAGAGAAGATTGACAGAGTTGCATGTGTCGATTAAGATTTTGTGAACAGTATAGTTTTCAATGACGGCTTTAATGACCACAGCATCGTCGAAGGGATTGGCGTTGGGAGGAAGGTCCTCCTGACCAAAAGTGACAATGGTGTTTTCAGGGGGAGAGCTTGTGGTTGCAGCCACCTCTTGTTTCAGAACCCTCGCAATGCTGGATTTGCGAGACGACTCAGCCCCAGCTCCTCCATGAATACAGTAAATGTCCCCAGGGGGCCCGCATCATTAACTTCAATGCATTCAGTCATAGGGTGGATGTCCCCATAGCAGCAGGCGTCTTCAACGTCAGTGCATTCCCAGGTCACCTCCACTGCTTCTTTTTTCTTCTCAGTGGTCGGCTCAACAGTTGCCTCCTTCCGAACTAGCCCCCGGAGCTTTCCTTCTCCCAAGGGCCTTTCTATCAACAAGTGGAGGGCCCGACAATTTTCGGTCAGATGCCCTCCCTCCTTGTGATATTCACAGAAAAGGTTCGGATTTTGGTTTTGGACATCTGATCTCAGAGGAGAGGGTCTTCTGAAATCCGGTCTCTTCTGGAGGATCTGAACGACTTTGTCCATAGTAACATTAAGTGGAGTGAATGACTCTTGCGAGTCATCATACTTGGTGGACAAAATAGCTGGAGGTGGTTGCGCAGCATACTGTGGCAGGTATACCGGCATGATTTGCGGAAGAGGGACAGATGGAGTGGGTGCGATGGCCAACGGCGGTTTCTGATCTTGAAACCGTTGATGGCCCATGAAAGGTTGCTTATTTTTGTAATTTCTTCCCCTTTGGGAACGGGGCTCAAAGTGGGATTGGTTTGATGGTGGATGATGGAAGGATTGATTAGACTGCTCCTTGTCGCTCACTAGCTTTGCGATGTAGCCAGGATTACTCTTTTCTCCTCTAATGAACATATTTGCCAAACTTATCATTTCCTCATAAGTTTTCGGCTCCCTTATGTTCACTTCAAATTTCAGGGGGCCCTCCCTTAAGCCATGAATGAGGGCAACCCTGTATAGCTCTGGATCCACATTCTGAACTTCCATGATCTCCTTCTAGAAGCGGTCTACGAAACGGGCCCACGTTTCGTCTTCCCGCTGCTTTATATCAAAAAGGGCCGTCGGGCCACTTTTTCTTTTTCTCGAGGTAGAGAATCTCAGCAGAAATTCTCTGCGTAGCTCTGCAAAACAACTGATTGACCTGGGGTGCAACCCGTAAAACCACTCCCTTGCTTGTCCTTCGAAGGAAGTCACAAGGAGTTTGCACTTGGTCGCATCCGAGAGTGTCCTCAGGGCAATGGCCGACTCGAAGGCTTGCAGATGAACCGTGGGATCAGTTTCTCCATTAAAAGCTGGCAGACGAGGCTCTCTGAAATTATTCGGGGCTAGTTCCCCTCGGACTTCATCCACGAAGGGAGAAGTTTCTTCAACATCTTCATACAGAGGTGCAGGATAGTAAGCCGCAGGAGCTGTGGCTACTCGCGGACAAGCCGCCTGGTAGGAGGACCGGACAGCAGCTTCTGGCGGGTAGGAGTGATGAACAACAACCTCAGGCGGGTAGGAAAAGCGAGCTGCTCCTTCTGGCGGATAGGGCAAGCGGGCTGCGTGAGAAGACGCCCCTGGAAATCGAGGACTCGAGCCAGCATGCTGCGCGCGGCTTCCTGGTAAAAGTTTTGCCTAGCTGCAAAACCTTCTTGTAGTGGCGGGAAGTTGGTGATCTGAGGTAGCGGATAAGGAGGACGTGGAGGAGGGACCGGAGTAACCTCCTAGTTGAACGCGGTTTGTTGTGGGACTAACCGCTCGGTTAGTACTGCCAAAGCCTGACTGATAGCGTCAAGACGCTGGTCGGTAGCTTTCTGAGCCCGCTCGGCTTCTCGTTTCGATTGTTCCAAAGACCCCCACAGGGAATCTTCACTGTGGTCGGAGAGGTCTCCAAGGGGAAATTGGCGGTCTGACATTATGGTAAGAATTTTTCACTGACAATCCGCGATCTGAAGGTCGCGTGTTTCTGTTGAGTCCGAAATTGCACCCCCGAAGGAAATCGGAGGCTGCGGGCTGCCAGTTACTTTTTGGTTAGAGAGAGTGAGACCGCTAGCAGCGGTCAAGGCCAGACTTCACCTGTCACGGCAAATGCCACTCATGTGACGGGCTTTCCTCTGATTAAGAAGAAGCGGTTACAGTGAGTTACAAATGCAGGAAAGCAGAAGCCGGCCGGTCAGACAGGTCGCAAGACAGGAAACTCGAGACCACAGCTCAGGCAAGCGAGCTCCTGGATTCGAGTGTGCGTCTCTTGGGAACATTGTCGCACCCTATTTATTGGCTTGGGGGCCTGCCCGAACGGGAAGGGATAAAATAACCGCCTGCCCGGGTACAGGAGAGATGGGCAGGCGGTGACGGGATACAGAAAGGAAAAAAAGGAAGAAGCCGCACGGCTTGGAGGCTTGCGCTTCCGATCTGTCTTGACCAGGGGCTGAATATGCTGCGATCAAGGCGATGATGCAACCCGGGCGGTCTCTGACTTGAGGCCGCGGCTTGCCTTTTGGACTTGGTCTTGGTAGTCTTTATGGTGCAGCCCGGGCGGTCTCCGACTTGAGACCGCAGCTTACCCTTTGAACTTGAGCTTTGCTGTCTTCATGGTGCAGCCCGGGCGGTCTCCGACTTGAGACTGCGGCTTGCCTTTTGGACATTGCCTTGGAGATCTTCAATCTCTGGGGGCGATCTGAATCATGTAAGACCGCCCGGTTTTGTGCTGGTTGGTTCTGACGGACCGTTACTGAACCTGAACCGGGCGACCTTCATCCTCAAGCCGTCCGGTCTGCGAGAAGGGCTACTCGGAAGCGGTCTTTTGGGTAAACAACCCTAGTTTTACCCCTTGGGGTGCATATAGAACCTTGTGAAGGCCATGTGGTCAAACACCCTAGAATGTCCATGGAATTTAGGATATATGTTCATGGGGTGTGATTATGCTCTAGGGAATTTTGAGAGAATTTTAAGAGTACATATTTCCCCTAAATTAGGTCATAAACCCTTTATGGAAGTTTCTTATAAGAGACATTTACAGGCTCAAATGACCTTGGATGGTGATGAAACCTTGGTAGTGCCTTTATATTCATATGATGGACCTCTGGTAATTTTTGTGAAATTAATTAAGTGATTTAACCAGCACTTTATTTACAAGGCACTTATTTCACCTTAATTTTAAAGAAATATAATTAAGGGTCCAAAACTCTTTGGAAAAATGTGCAACTTGGTGATAGGACATTTCAGAGCACTATGAAGCTCTTTGAATTTTTATATAATTTTTGGAGATTGCTATCAGTAGGCTACTTCACAACATGCTCATATTTGGATTTCTTGGAATATTTATTTAAGTGGTTAGTATGCCTTTATAAATTCTAAAATTTGTCCTGAGAACTTTTCTGATCAATATAAATGTCTGGTAATATTCCCATATTTTTTGGACAAATATTGTTGGTGGTTGCTTCTTTAATTTCTAATTTTAGTTAAATAGTCAATATTATAATTAGAGGACAATTCTTGATTGTAAAATTGTGACACACTGTACTTACTGTTATTTTGGCATGATAGATTTATCCTAATTTTATGAGAGTCGTATCATAAGAATCCTTTACACTTCATGTTCATATTCATACTTGGCAAATATTGGAGAAATTTAAATAAATGTTAATATGTTGAGGAAAATTATGAATCTCTGGAGTTAGTCTTATAATGTCATGATAGCCCTCCAGTAATAATCTTGTGTCATGAGGATGAATATTTGGAGTACTTCTACTTATTAGCTTCATATAGTTAGTTTGGTCTGCGTATAGTAAAAATATGAAACTTGAATATTTAGGGGCCTACCGAGTGGAAGTGGCATGTAGTTTGTGTACATGGTCAGGTTGAAGAGATTGAAGGTCACCAAAATGAGTTTAGGAGATGAGGGTGTGCTTGGTGAGTTAAGGGTAAAGTTGTGCTCGGGATTGACGAAAGATCATCTTTCCCTTAGCCTGTCATAAAATACATAGGGGTAATCCAAGTGTAATGATAAGAAGGGTATTCTTATGGGTAGATACCAATAACATTAAGTGTCTTGAGAAAGGGAGCTTTGGGGTTTCATCCCATTGTGGTTCCTAGTACCGTAGCGAGCCTCTTACAGGGTAATCCTCAGGAAGTCCAAGATAAACCGTAAATTATAGGGATGAGTTGATATACAAGATTACTTAATAATACGCACACCCACACCCCGTTGTTACGGGTATATTAGTCGGTTTGGTCTTACGAGCGGTAGGCTCGGTGGTTGTAGCAGCAGACTAGTTAGTCTAGTGAGCTTGTGATTCAGTAATGTTGTTGGTGCGGACAGGTTGGTCCGGCGAGCCGGTGGATTGGAAGGTTATAGTGATGGGCGGGTTAGCCCGGAGAATTTATAGCTCGGGATATAGTAGAACATGTTTGCATGTGCATGAAGGTGGCTGGTCTTCGGTATTGGACGGTCGTTCAAACCGACGTCAATACATTGACTCGGCAAGTGTGGAATTTGCACTTAGCCATGAATGTCTGGTGGTCCAGCCAGTAAGAGTACGCAGATGCTCCGCGGTTTTGCGTTGAGGCGTACGATAGGTCTAGGTTAGGTAGTGTGAATACAAACCTAGAGGTGGGCGAGGCCCAACCCACCGCTTCCGTTTGCCACTCCGGAAGTATCCTGGGAGTCTTGCTAGCTCCAAAAAGGGGGAACTAAAGGTCTGTGCGCATAGAGTCGAAGTGTGTGAATTGCACTTGTATGAACATAGCATAAACTGCATAACTCTGCATGTCATGGCATAAACATTGCATTTCAACCCCTACCCCTATCGTATAAGTCAGTTATGGGACTTCTTATACGATAGGCCTTGCTAAATGACCCATTGATCTATAGGTTTGTATGGGCATTCCTATAAATCAATGGTTAGTTTTCTATTATATACATGTCTTTACTTACTGCACCTTACTTGTTCTTTACCCTGTTTTACTTACTGCTTCAATTATCTATATACATTAGTGTAGTTGTAGAAACATTCCCTGTAGATTATGCCCCTGTCACCTGTTATTGTTTATAACCCTTGATGTCCTCCGCTTCATCCTTCCCAAACAGTGCCTAGGATTCACCGGGGGAGGGGTGGGGGATTGGCTTAGTCTTTTGGCTAACGGTCGGTGGACCTTATCATTTTAGAGGACCGAGGAGATGATGCAGCACCAGAGGCCGGTGCAGATGGAGACGGGGCAGTCT
Organism: Dactylorhiza incarnata; assembly: GCA_033032865.1. NCBI lineage: Eukaryota > Viridiplantae > Streptophyta > Magnoliopsida > Asparagales > Orchidaceae > Dactylorhiza > Dactylorhiza incarnata. The sequence continues at coordinate 14,416,629 of JAWHQI010000029.1, forward strand.
AGCACAGGAGCACAAGTTTCAGGATCAGTGAGTGATTAGCAGTTAGCTTCCGCGAGTGATCTTGTAGTGAGGACATGATGTACAGGGCATGAGCCCTTTATTATTGTAAATTTGTTATTTCAGTTATACCATGTGGACATTTATTATATATAGCATGTGATTGTGGACTTGAACTTCTTTTTGTTCGTTTATACTTTTCTTCTTCTGTGATCGATATGGCCGGCAGAATCAGCGCTTTGTACTTGTGACCTTCACATGTGTTGGTGTCACCTCAATGCGGCGGTTCTGGGCATAAGACCCGGGTTTTTGAAAAAAAAATGGGGTCTTACACCACGTCCTATAGTTCCTTTTCCCAAATTCCCTCAATGAAACGGAGGTGCGACCTCATCACTGACTGGCTAAGGGACGGGTTCAGTTTAGCTTTGCCCGTGCTCATACTGGCGGGTAAATTAACTACTATAGGCGGGTACGGCTTCCCCTTGTGCCCGTTAATGGCCCGCAAGGACAACGAAGCTAGGCACATCAGGCCCTTTCGCTCCTTCTGCTACGCACCCAGTCCCCAGGACTTAGGTCGCACAGGCTCACACAATCTGCTCACTGGGAGCTACTGCCGGCGCTAATGCTAGCGCCCGACGCTAGTAATAGAACCCAGGTCTGCTACCTTTTTCCGGGTTTTTTCTCGGAAACCCTTCCAGAACTCCTTGTAGCACGTCTCAGTACTCAGAACCCGAAAAACACAGCATATAACACGGAGTTTTCTCCAGCACACAACAAGCAATAAACCTCACCAATCCAAACCAACCTGTCCAGATGGGCTTCACACAGCTTGCCTATGTCCGTACCTCGAATCTAGACTCTATATGCAAATCATGTGGGGATAACATCAACCCAACAAAAGAACCCATCTACTAATTAGTAAAAGTCTTCCAAATAATATGTGAATCAAAGGACGCACATGTCCAAAGATTAGGGAATAGAATTGTTACCCTCGGTACTCTATTCGGTGCCATAGAACTGAGAGAGAACCGACTGGATTTTGTCGAATCAGCTTTCTCTCCATGAAGTCAACGATGGCACAAGCACGCAAGAATCTCCTTCACAGATTTTCCCTCGGCTCAACGAACGACTATCCACAACAAGCTCCTTCTTCCAGCCCTCAACTCACTTCTCTGGTAAAGACAGAGGTTTTTCAGAAAAATGAGAGGGAAAGTCGTATTCCAGCCCATATATACTTTGCCCGCTACTGCTGACGCTAGTGCTAGCTGTTGTTAATGGAACGTTCACCTAGAGGGGGGTATTAGGTGATCTGGGTTCTTTTCGAAATATTAGCGCGAGTTACGAATATTCAAGCATAGCACAAAAGTATCGCACAAATAAATCACAGCAGACGACACAAGATCTATAGAGGTTCCTCAAGACCGGGTGTCTTGAGTAGTCCTCTGTCCCTCTGCGCCTACCTAGTAGTGTGCTAGGCTTGGCAAACTCTGCCAAATCTTCAGGCCCGCAAGCCTTACAACACGGACCCGCAAGTCCTATAACCTAAGCCCGCAAGCCCCTACTGCACCCGAGCTCGCAAGCTCGACACTCAGGCCCTCAAGCCCTACACAACACAGACCCGCAAGTCCTGTTCCTACAGCCTATACCCGCAAGCCCTTACTGCACCCAAGCTGTCAAGCTCAACAATATTGGACTCGCAAGTCCACTGCCCTGGCCCTCAAGCCTCACGGCTCTCCAGCCCTCAAGCTAGACGAAATCGGACCCGCAAGTCCACTGCCCTGGCCCTCAAGCCTCACAGTTCTCCAGCCCTCAAGCTAGACGAAATCGGACCCGCAAGTCCACTGCCCTGGCCCTCAAGCCTCACAGCTCTCCAGCCCTTAAGCTAGATGATGCGTGTTCGGCAAGTGCACCGGTCGCTGTCAAGTAATAAAATTGGGAATAGCTTCCCAGAATATCATCTCTCAAGGAATGCAGGCTCTGGTGAACGAAATGCGTGGTGAGTCGATTGTTACGACGAGTAAAAGAAAGTAAAAACAAGGGCGTTGTGATTGGCGTCCTAAGTTACTACACAGAAATGAGTTGCGGGTCAAAACTCCGCTTCGCAAGGCGGGATGGATGCAACGGCCGCGATGCCGTGCTTCGGAAGGCGCGTGGACGGAAAGTAACTATGACGGGTGAGGGTCGCACACACCTCTTCGCAAAGTGGGGGTGAGTGCAGCGGCCGCGATGCCGCGCTTCGGTAAGCGGGTGAAATGGCCACAGTGCGGGGTTTTGTGAGGGTCGTATTCACCTCTTCACCAAAGTCACCACTAGCATTTGCTAGATGGCTAGCTGGAATGTGTGTGTGGACATGGAGCGGGGGCGGAGCGCATCACAGCAAAGCATCAAGTGAAAGATAAAACAAGAGTGTATTTCATTCATAGACAAATAGAAATCACACTAGTTCAATACAAAAGTTAAGCATACATTTCCAAAAGAGAGAGGGTAGAGGAAACCACGAGATGAGAAGCCTCGCCGTAGATCTTGGTCGGAATGGGGTGTTTTCAAGCCTCCTCCGAGCTCAGTCCTTTGTTGCTTCCGGGGTTCAGAGGCTGTCACTACCTCCAACCATCATTCATCTTCTTCTCAGAGCTGGGTCTCTTCCCCTTGGCCCAATGGAGATGCCGCACCTTGAAATGCTTGCTGTAGATGGCGGGGAAAGCTTTCGGAACCCTTGGTGTAGCTTAGGATCGATAGAAGAAGCTTTCCCAAGGAAGGGGATGGATGGGTGGAGCTTGGAGAGGGAAAACGGCGGAGCTTGCGGAAGAATTTGCGCCCCAAAACAGTGCTGAATGCCCTAAGATCGCGGAGCCGGTCTTTAAATACGGAGCAGAATAAACACTGCGCACGATCGGAGGCGCACGACCAGTGGTCGTGCGCAAAGGAATGCTTGTGATCGTGCGCAGTCAACCTGCAGCAGAAGAGAAGACAGGGAATTAACGCACGATCAGTGGCGCACGACCAGTGGTCGTGCGCAAAGAGGTACTATGATCGTGCGAACTGCTCGGTCAGTTAAGGGGAATTAACGCACGACCAGTGGCCGTGCGCCTGATCGTGCGCTAAGGAAAACGCACGATCAGTGGCTTTTTAGGCCAAAATTCGCCCCCAATCCATTTCGAGCGTTCACACGACCCTTGTACCTGCATGAAAACAAACTAGACCACTGATCCGTGCACACCACATAATCCACAGAATAGACATAAAGTAATATAACGAAATCACGCCACGAAGAGGGTAAGGAATGCACTATAGTTGAGAATATGAGCTGCTATCAATATAAGCCTAAATGAGAAGTAAATGAAGTGCAAAGGAATGAAAAACAACCCAGATGAGCCCGAAAATCAGTATATAAACTGGACTCATCACACCCCCAGACTTACCTGTTTGCGCGTCCCGAGCAAACTACTCTCGGCGGACGGGAAAAACAAGGGTTAGAAAGGTGATTGTGGCTAGGAGTAATATGCGAAATCAAATAATCATGTTCATAAAACTCTCGTAAAAAAATATTTCTACTATGCAAAGTAATTTACAAATATCTAAAATAGTAAATAAGAGATTAGTTTACTCAAAAGCTGAACCAAGTGTGATCTGCCAGTCATGTGTAGGGAGAATGTAGGGATGCGCTCAGACGAGTATTTCGAAAGATACGGGATACGGAACTAACTCCACCGAAATCCGTCGCTGTCGGGAGCCATAATCTCGCACTTTCGCACTCTCTCCACAACATTAGGTAAAACTACACACAAGTCAATAGGGCTTTCGGGTAAATATGTGGCTTAGGTTGCGGTAGGATATACAATGATAAACTCGGAGGCTAGCACACCTAACACGATTGAGCAATACAATTTGTAAACACCGACAACAAATAAAGCTGATGTGTTCATCGCCAACACCCAATATAAAGTAAATCCTATCAAACAATTCAGAATTTCTGAATTAGAATATAGAGCTCAGATTTTTTTTTCTTTTTGAAACACTAATCCTTTCACTTTTCAGCTCACAAATACTTTTTTTCTTTTCTTCTCTCCTTTTTTTTCAACTTAAGCAATCCAAATATGTACCCATACATAACAGCACAGCACAATAATCAGTTATACTATAAAGCTCGAAACACGTGCGCATACAGGTTTGGTAAACTTGGCTTAAGCGAGAGCGGTGGAGCTAAATAGAAAAGGCGGGATAGGCACAAAATTGGTTAGCAAGGGTGAATTTTTGGTTTTGGCTCAAAGCTCAAACGGTCCAAAGAATGGCCTACATCATGCTAATGCGTTAGAACTACCCGGTGCTTATGTTTCGAGAATCGCTAGGGGCGAGTTCTTAGCCACCGAGAAAGATAACTCTTTCTCCTGACTCGAGAAATACGAATCTAGCATTCGATACCAACTCACCTACACTACCGGTAGATCGGCACAGGTTCATGCTTTGAGTAAAGTAAAACTCTAATTACTAGATTAGATAAGAATAAAGCTACAACGCATGAAAATAGAAATAACTTCTACACAAAATTCTATGCAAAACATGAGTATTCGATTAGAGCACTAATGGAGTCAACATCGTACTCCAAACCACAATTCCTAGCTAACACAATTGACTTCCCGGCTCCATTCCAAAACGAAACTTGGCACGGTAGCACTCGCAAGTAAGTGCGTGCATAGTGGGTGCAGCGTGTGCGTGCCACTTAAAAATTGATAAACTGAAATAAACTGAAAGCTAAAATAATAACACTACCGGAATGCGTGCGTGCGTGCACGTGCATGGTTCTCACTCTCCCCCAGACTTACATGAAAGCATGATCTAAAATATGATTCTTTAAACATTAAACTAAGGAGAAAAGGGAGAGTGTACCCCATACTCAGAAGTGAGCATACCGGAAGAATTGGCGTTTTGCCCCGAATGCGGTTGTTCCGCCTTGCTCCAAGAAATACGGACCTGTGATTAAAGAGTACCCAGGCACAACAAATATATAATAAGGAAAATAAAGAAGAACGAAGGAGCGAAACCAAGCGGTCCCCAATGGGTTGTCTCCCAAGAGCCCTTTTGTTTAACGTCCTTAAAGGTGGACCAAATACCTGTATTAAAGCAGTTTATAAAGTCCACAAAGAAGCAAAAGTCAAACGATCCTAATTATTATTACACAACCATATGGAGGAATCAACTATACGTTGATTTAAAATAGTAACTGCAGATAGAAGAAAAAGGTCTGAAGACTCTGTAGTAGGGGTGGAAAACAAGTAAGATGCTCAGCCTCCAACCCCAAATCTCCTCCTTTTTCGCTCTCTTCTTCTCCTCCAGTATTATATCTTCAATGAAAAACCGCTTGCCCCCTTGTAACCAATCCTCAAGGGGAAGCACCAACGAAGATGAGGACACAAGATGTTCCTTCACTGTATCTTCCTCATCCCGCCAGGCTTTCAGCTCCTCCATGCATAAGGTCTGATAACTGGAGGAGGGGCATCCTGCATCCTTGTACATAAAGAAAGGGGGTCAGGAAATAAATTGGAAGATAAACTAAAAGAAATCTCATCTGAGGGGATAATCCCGGCTTCATCCCCCATGTGGTGCGGCAATAATAAACTGATGAGATCATCGACGACTTCATTATACTCAGCAGCGCACGCAATGGCCTCCTCTATAATTTGGACTTCCTCGCACTAGACCGAAACGGTTGCTTCAGCACAATCGAGGTTGTCCTCCTCCATGAGAGTGGGCACAACATTGTGCAGCCCTGCAACATCCTGCAAAGTGACCTCAATGATAATATCAGAAATAGATGTGGTTTCGTGTGTAGTGGGAGAAGACGTGCTTTTTAAGAGTTCGGGCTCACTCTCCACACAAGGGCACAAATCCACGCAAAGTGGTACATGAACCGAAGAAGTATGAGGTGTCGCATCAGAAACGGAGTCATGAGGGACACTTACGTACGTGTCTATTCCAAAGCCTTCAAAAGGTGAAGATGGAAGTGACACGTAATCAGAGGAAGAAGTTGTGCTCGCAAAATTTGAAGATGAGACGATCCGGATATCCAGCTCATCGTCATCCGCCAATTCGCGAAGATAAGCAGCACAGTCCTTCAAGGCGTGCTCTCTACTTTTGCAAAATAGGCACTGCTTTGTCGGCTTTGCCGGCACAAAAGGTGCGGCAGCCGTGTAAAGGTGCGATAATAAAGGTGCAGTAGAGTAGCCAAAAGACTTATGGGCTCCGCACGGTTTCTGAACAACTCCATACTCCTTGGGACACCTATCACTAGCGTGGGATGTGTCCCCACACCAATGACATCAGATATTCAAATGCGCCCACATGATATAGAAGAAGAAAATAGCATGAAAAGGAATAAATTAAAAAGAATAAAAGACTCACTCGAAAATAATCGACTCACAAACAACATCTCATCACGCCTGCATTCCCCAGCAACGGCGCCAAAAACTTGATGCGTGTTCGGCAAGTGCACCGGTCGCTGTCAAGTAATAAAATTGGGAATAGCTTTCCCAAATATCGTTTCTCAAGGAATGCAGGTTCTGGTGAACGAAATGCGTGGTGAGTCGATTGTTACGACGAGTAAAAGAAAGTAAAAACAAGGGCGTTGTGATTGGCGTCCTAAGTTACTACACAGAAATGAGATGCGGGTCAAAACTCCGCTTCGCAAGGCGGGATGGATGCAACGGCCGTGATGTCATGCTTCGGAAGGCGCGTGGACGGAAAGTAACTATTACGGGTGAGGGTCTCACACACCTCTTCGCAAAGTGGGGGTGAGTGCAGCGGCCGCGATGCCGCGCTTCGGTAAGCGGGTGAAATGGCCACAGTGCGGGGTTTTGTGAGGGTCGTATTCACCTCTTCGCCAAAGTCACCACTAGCATTTGCTAGATGGCTAGCTGGAATGTGTGTGTGGACATGGAGCGGGGGCGGAGCGCATAACAGCAAAGCATCAAGTGAAAGATAAAACAAGAGTGTATTTCATTCATAGACAAATAGAAATCACACTAGTTCAATACAAAAGTTAAGCATACATTTCCAAAAGAGAGAGGGTAGAGGAAACCACGAGATGAGAAGCCTCGCCGTAGATCTTGGTCGGAATGGGGGGTTGTCAATCCTCCTCCGAGCTCAGTCCTTGGTTGCTTCCGGGGTTCAGAGGCTGTCACTACCTCCAACCATCATCCGTCTTCTTCTCAGAGCTGGGTCTCTTCCCCTTGGCCCAATGGAGATTCCGCACCTTGAAATGCTTGCTGTAGATGGCGGGGAAAGCTTCTGGAACCCTTGGTGGAGCTTAGGATCGATGGAAGAAGCTTTCCCAAGGAAGGGGATGGATGGGTGGAGCTTGGAGAGGGAAAACGGCGGAGCTTGCGGAAGAATTCGTGCCCCAAAACAGTGCTGAATGCCCTAAGATCGCGGAGACGGTCTTTAAATATGGAGCAGAATAAACACTACGCACGATCAGAGGCACACGACCAGTGGTCATGCGCAAAGGAATGCTTGTGATCGTGTGCAGTCAACCTGCAGCAGAAGAGAAGACAGGGAATTAACGCACGATCAGTGGCGCACGACCAGTGGTCATGCGCAAAGAGGTATTATGATCGTGCGAACTGCTCGGTCAGTTAAGGGGAATTAACGCACGACCAGTGGCCGTGCGCCTGATCGTGCGCTAAGGAAAACGCACGATCAGTGGCTTTTTAGGCCAAAATTTGCCCCCAATCCATTCCGAGCGTTCACACGACCCTTGTACCTGCATGAAAACAAACTAGACCACTGATCCGTGCACACCACATAATCCACAGAATAGACATAAAGTAATATAATGAAATCACGCCACGAAGAGGGTAAGGAATGCACTATAGTTGAGAATATGAGCTGTTATCAATATAAGCCTAAATGAGCAGTAAATGAAGTGCAAAGGAACGAAAAGCAACCCAGATGAGCCCGAAAATCAGTATATAAACTGGACTCATCACTAGACACTTAGGCCCTCAAGCCTTACAACAATAAAAGAGTTACAGTGATGAAAACTGTTTCTTCTGCCTGATGGAGATCGGCAACTTGAGGTTGAAGAAGATGTTTCTGATTCAGATCTTGAAAGCACCGTTCTTCTTCAATCTCTTTTCTTAGCCTGATGAGGAGTGGCTTCTTATCAGTCAATGGAGATTACTGATTCTTCTGAGAATGCTTGATTCTTGTTCTCTTTCTTTCTTTACGCCGCTTTTACTATTCTATTTTCTGTATGCGTAAGTTCTTTCTGATTGATTCTCTCTTTAGGGCAACCTCTTATCTCTTTTATAAGACTGCGAGGCTCCCAACGGTTTTCTAAGAAAGTTCCTTAAGTGTCAGACGCCCCATACCTTAAGAGCACGCGCTGATTGGACAATCAGGCGGCGGCATTAATTGCTGACAGCGCGTCCGCAATATTTGAATTCCGTCTCGACGATATTTCCAGCTTCATGCCGATACTGACAGCTTTACGGCGATATTGATAATATCTCGACGACAGGACTTTGGCGATGCCTTAGGCCTTGGTGGATCTTCAAGTCTTCTAGCTTCTGTCTCTGACGCTGATGTCTCGACGATACGAGATATTCTAGCATTTCTGCATATACAGCGATATGCTATCTCTGACTGTGTCGTCGTGATCTTCTTTCTTGTAGTCTATCGTCGTAATCACTTTGTTAATTCGACGACATGAGCGATATCATGTCTTCAGACTATGCTTTAGCAACTACTTGTCTTCAGATGTCCTTCTTCAGTCTTCTCGATGACACGCCTTCTTTGATGATGTCGACGATACTGCATCTTTTCGACGACACGGCTTCTTTGATGATGTCGACGATACAGCATCTTCTCGACGACATTCCTTCCTTTTGAATCTGTCTCAGCGGTTGGGCTGAGATGGCTTCCTCTTCTCAGCAGATTCTATCGATCTACAGAGAAGTTTCTGCGTTCGACGAACTGCATTCTGCGTTCGACGAACTTCATTCTGCGTTCGACGAACTCGCCAAGTCTCAGTGTTTGTTTCTGTCCCGTCTTTGCGTTCGACAAACTTCGTTCTTCGTTCGACGAACTTGATTCTTCGTTCGACGAACTCGCCAAGTCTCAGTGTTTGCTTTGCTAATCATCATGACGACAAGCACACTTTGTCGACGACATCTCCTATTCTTCTCGACGATATTCCTTTAACTTCCTGAGATTATGAGCTAGAGAAGTGATCAAATACAGAGTGAAGTTTTCTTGACTTGGTGACTTCTTTAAATCAGGAATCATGTGGGCAAGATTCCCAACAATCTCCCCCTATTTGAAGAAGTCAGAATCTCAATTCAAGACTACTTTCACTTGCCAATAAATGTTATAATCTTAAATGGAAGGCATGAGCATTTAAGATTTTACTTATCTTTTGTTTAACTTATGAGTACATTAAGCTTGTAGCTCCCCCTTGATTTGATGTCTCTTCTTTTGTGGCTCCCCCTACTCCTTTGCTCCCCCTATCTTTGAGGTCTTCTTGAGCATCTTGTCTTGAACATATTGATGGCATTTCTCCCCCTTTATGACTTCTTTCATGTAGCTCTCCTTTTGGTAGACAATAGTCCAAGCTCCCCCTTGCTCAGTCATAGTTCATCTAAATCCTGAGAGATTTTCTAACCAATCATCTAGAAAGGGATTAGTGAAGAATAAGTTAAGGATTACTCTAAGTTTAACATCCCCAATTGGAATTTGAAGAAGTTAAACTTAGCTTCATCTAGGGGCTTTGTAAATATATTAGCCACTTGTTTGTCTGTTGGGACAAATTCAAGGGTGATATCTTCATTTTTCACATGCTCCCTGATGAAGTGATACCTGATCTCAATATGCTTAGTCCTGCTGTGAGAGACAGGGTTCTTAGCAATTGAGATTGCACTTGAAGAATCACAAAACTGGGGTGTTTTGGTCATCTTTAGATTGTAGTCTTCAAGTTGATGCTGAATCCATAGTAGTTGGGCACATCAGCTCCCAGCAGAGATATACTCTGATTCTGCTGTTGAGATTGCCACACTGGTCTGCTTCTTACTACTTCAAGAGATCATTCTTCCACCAAGGAATTGACATGTCCCTGAGGTACTCTTCCTATCTTCCTTGCACCCTGCATAATCTGCATCTGAGTAGCCAGTCAGTTCACATCCATTGTTCCTAGGGTACCATAGGCCAATATTTGATGTACCCTTTAGGTATTTTAAGATTCTCTTGACAGAGACATGATGAGATTCCTTAGGATTCACCTGATATCTAGCACAGACACATGTAGCAAACATTATGTCAGGCCTACTTGCAGGTAGATAAAGCAAAGATCCAATCATGCATCTGTACTTGGTTTCATCAAAGTGTATGCCCTTCTCATCCTTGTCCAGAGACGCATTGGTTCTCATTGGAGTCTTCATTGAAGAAGCACTCTCCAATCCAAATTTCTTGACTAGCTCCCTAATGAATTTGGTCTGGGAGATGAAAATACCATCTTCAGATTGTTTCACTTGGAGACCTAGGAAGTATTTGAGCTCACCCTTACTGCTCATCTCAAACTTTCCCTGCATCAAGTTGGCAAACTTTTTGCAGAGATTGTTATCTGTAGAGCCAAAGATGATGTCATCCACATAGATCTGCACTAGCAAGATCTTGCTCTTTACTTCCCTTAGGAACAATGTCTTATCAATCTTTCCCCTTGAGAATTTGTTCTCAATTAGAAAGCTTGACAGAGTTTCATACCAGGCCCTAAGTGCCTATTTTAAGCCATAAAGTGCTTTTTTAAGAAAGTAAACATAATCAGGGTGAGTAGGGTCTACAGAACCTGAGGGTTGCTCTACATATACCTCCTCTTTGAGGTCACCATTTAGGAAGGATGACTTCATATCCATCTGGTAGACCTTGAAACCTTGGTAGGCTGCATAGGCCAGAAACAGTCTTATTGCTTCCAGTCTGGCTACTGGAGCAAATGTCTGATCAAAATATATCTCTTCCTCTTGTCTGTAGCCTTTTTCCACTAGCCTTGTTTTATTCTTGGTGATGATTCCATTTTCAACCAATTTGTTTATGTAGACCCATTTAGTTCCTATGATGTTCTGTCCTTGGGGTCTTGGAACCAGTTTCCAAACTTTGCATCTCTTAAATTGGTTCAGTTTCTCCTGCATTGCTACAATCCAAAATGGATCATGATTTGCTTCCTCAAATTTCTTGGGTTCAATTTGAGAGAGAAAACTCAGGTACAATGCTTCATTTGCAACTCTACTCCTTGTCAGCACACCCTAGTTGACAGCTCCTATAATTTGCTCCTAAGGATGATCTCTTACTTGTCTCAAGGTGGCTGGCAGTATTCTGAGGATTTCTTCAGTTGCAGGTCTTTCAGGTTGCACTGCTTCAGCTGTTTCTGTGCCTTCCACAACATCTGTTTCAAGCTCAACATCTATTGATTGATCTTTACTTTTAGCTGAGGTTCTAGCTTGGTCATCAATGCATAATTTTTCCATCTTCTCATCAGTACCTGCATTCACTAGAGAACTAGACCAGCCTTTGTGAATGAGGCTGGTCTCATCAAATACAACATGTACAAATTCTTCCACTGTTTGGGTATTTATGTTGTACACTCTATACGCCTTACTATGAGAGTTGTAGCCAACAAAAATAACCTCACTGCTTTTCTCAGCAAACTTGGTTAGTTTGTATTTCCCGGACATAGCATTTACTACCAAAGATCCTAAAGTAGGATAGGGTTGGTTTTCTGCCCTTCATTAACTCATAGGGAGTTTTCTTGTGGGCTTTGATGATTGAAGCCTTGTTTATCACATGACAAGCAGTGTTGACAGCCTCTGCCTAGAAGTATTCTGGTAGAGAGGAGTCACTTAGCATTGTCCTACTTGCCTCTATCAAGGTTCTGTTCTTAATTTCAGCAACCCCATTCTGTTGAGGAGTTCTGGGTGAGGAAAATTCTTGGGAGATGCATAGTTCTTGGCAGAATTCTGTCATGGCCCCTGACTGAAATTCTGTACCATGGTCACTTCTGAGTTTGACCACAGTACAGTCCATCTCATTCTGGATCTGCCTAACAAAATTTCTCAAGATATATAAGGTATCTGATTTCTTTTTGAGGAAGAATACCCAAGTGAACCTTGAGTAATCATCAACAACTACAAGGGTGTAGGCCTTCCCTCCTAAGCTAAGAATTGACATAGGACCAAACAAATCCAAATGTAGCAAAAATAAGCACCTAGAGGACTCTTTGTTAGATATACTTTTAAAGCTGGTCCTAGTCTGCTTTCCAAGTTGGCAAGCTTGACAAGGACCATCTTTGATGCACTTAATATTAGGTCCATTCCTAACTAGGTCTTATGAGAGAAGCTTGCCTATTGTCTTATATTTGATGTGTGTAAGTCTCTTGTGCCATTGTACACATAGAGCCTCTTTACCATCAGCTACAAGACATATGGGCATGGAAGAATTTGTATTAAGAAAGTTTAAGCAATAAATATTGCCACTCCGAGTGCCAGTTAAGGTAGCCTCAGAATCTGAGGACTTCTTAATTAGGCACTTGTCCTTGTGGAAAGTAATAACAAAGCCTAAATCACAAAGTTGACTTATGCTTATGAGATTGTGTTTCAACCCCTCCACATAAGCTACCTTTGTGATGGTAACTAACCCATTAGAGATGTTTCCATAGCCCCTGGTCACCCCCTTTTCTAAACCTCCACAGATCATGGTTGGTCCATTCTCCATAGGGATGAACTCTCTTAAGTACTTTCTGACTCTAGTCATGTGCCTGGAGCAGCCAATGTCAAATACCCAATTGGAGATTGGTTGGCATTTGTACATACCTACAAAACAAATCACTTCCCCTTAGGTACCCAATATGGATTGGGTCCTTGGTTTCTGTTAGGGTGGTATTATGGAACAACAAACCTCTGAGGGTTCTGCACTCTCTTTGCATTTAGCCATGTTGGGTTGAACCAACAGTCCAAAGCAAAGTGGCCTACTTTCCCACAGCACCAGCATTCATATCTGTTGTATCTTCTCTTCTGCTTCATCATCTGAATGGGGTGGCAGTGCTGATGAGCAGGAGAGAAGGATTCTTGCCTAACAGATCTTGGGTGAACCTCATATGTGTGAGTCTGGGGAGGAATTGGTCTCACCACTTTTTGGTTCACCTTCTTGGGAACAGGCTTTGTAGGAACAGCCTTTCCCCTGCCCTTGACTGCTGTTGCTGCAGGTCTGTGGGCTGAAGGACTTGACGCCAGCACCTTCTTATAGGAAGGTCTAGCTTCAGGATCTTTGCCCGTAACTGTCTCCTGATTGAAACCGATACCAGCTCTGAACTGTCCAGAGAAGGTGTCGATGATGGGCAGGATAGTTTTGGGCATAGAGAAGCTGGATGCAAGTTTCTTCTCAGCCAACAGCATTTCCTCAAGGTGCTTGATGACCTTGTTCTTCTGTCCTAATTCAGCATTCTTAAGCCTTGTGGCTTCCTTGAATTTGTCAACTTCTTTGCTCATAGCAGCCAGCTTCTCAGTTGTCTCCTGGAGCATAGATTGAACGGGCTTCAAGGAATTTAACTCCTTAGTCTGGACTTTGAGGAGTTTCTTACAGCTTTTGAAAGCTTTCCACAAGGCTTTATATTGCCTTATCAGTTCAGACTCAACCTCATATTGGGATCTTGAGGTTGTGTTATTGGCAGCAGACACACCCTCTTCATCATGCAAGGAATCTGCTGCTGATTCAGAATCAGAGTCAGATAGAGAAGGTTTGTTAGTTACCTTCCCAGGAGAGATGTCATCTTGGTTGTCTTCACCGATGGCCATCAAGCCAATGAGTGCATCTTCCTAAGTCCCAGAGGAGCTTAAGTCAGAATCACTCAGTGTGCTGATCTTCTTGGGCATGAATCCTTTTTCAGATTTCCTCTTGCTCCTTGAGCTTCTTCTTTCTTCATAGTTCCTCGACTCCTTCTTCTTAGAGGGGCAGTCAGCAGCAATGTGACCTGTCTTGCTGCAGGAATAGCAAACAGTATTATTTAAATCATGTTTACCAGGGTTAGATCTGTACCTTTCCTCCCTGGGGGCTTTGGATCTGTCATGATAATCAGATCTTCTGGCGCTTGAGGAGGGGTTTCTGTGATTGTCCCTCCTCCTTCTGTGTAACAGCTTCTTAAACAATTTTGAGAGAAGGGCCACCTCTCTGTCAGTATCATCAGAATCTGAAGGGCTGACTTCTGATTCTTCACTGCTCTCAGATCTGTTCTGAGTTGCAGAGATCTTTCTCTTGGCTCTTCTCGTGCTCTCAGCTTTTATAGCCACAGTTCTGTCTCTTGAGCTCCCCTTTGAGATTTCTTCTTCAGACTTCCTGTTGTTGAGCTGAAGTTCATGGGACAGCAATTTCCCATACAGATTCTTGGGCTCTATGATGCCCAGCTGACACATCTCTCTAATGGCACAGATTTTTATGTCTCATTCCTTTGTGAGGGATCTAAGAAACTTGTCATTAAGATCAGAGTTGGTGAACTCTCTTTCATATTTTCTTAGTCCATTCACTATCTTGAAGAATCTCTTATAACAGTTAGAGATTGTTTCATTCTGGCCTTGTTTGAAGGCCTCATACTCCTGGTTGAGAAGGGATTTCCTATCATCCCTTACCTCATCAGTACCCTCCATATACACGATCAGGGAGTCCCACATCTCCTTGGCCGTTTTGCAGTGAATTAGGTTCTGGATGGTTGAGTCATCTATGGCACTCACAATGACATTTTGGGCCCTCTTGTCTAGGCTTGCCAGGATTAGCTCGTCCTTGTTCATGTCCTCATATTTTTTATCACCTTCATTGTTGGATCAATGGTGGAGGGATTTGTAGGGATAAAGGGACTCTGTTGGACTGTTAAGTAAATTCATGATCAGCCGCCTCCATGAAAAGCCTTACCCTTTCCTTCCAGATGGGAAAGTTCTCCTTTGTGCAGATTGGGAGTTTCATGGCTCTCATTTCACGATTCTGATCTCCACCAGCCATGGTGAGTCGTTCTACGATCTAGATTAGGCGGTTAAGTCTTCTTTTGATCAACCTCCCTTTGATACCACTTGTTGTTAATGGAACGTTCACCTAGAGGGGGGTGTTAGGTGATCTGGGTTCTTTTCAAAATATTAGCGCGAGTTACGAATATTCAAGTGTAGCACAAAAGTTTCGCACAAATAAATCACAGCAGACGACACAAAATCTATAGAGGTTCCTCAAGACCGGGTGTCTTGAGTAGTCCTCTGTCCCTCTACGCCTACCTAGCAGTGTGCTAGGCTCGGTAAACTCCGCCAAATCTGGCCCGCAAGCCTTACAACATGGACCCGCAAGCTCCTACTGCACCCGAGCCCGTAAGCTCGACACTCAGGCCCTCAAGCCCTACACAACACAGACCCGCAAGTCCTGTGCCTACAGCCGTCGGCGCTAGCCCTGGCGCTAGCTCCCTTGCTTTAGAACACCTCCACTTTATTTGCACACAAAAATTGGGGTTTTACAATATACTCTGCCCTGCTTATACTATGTTGCTGACTTACTGTTAAAGTAGATGTACTCTTATACTCTTGTTATATCTACTGTGATAACTATTTCCTGCCACTTGCTATATTGTTTATTACTGATTATATTGCATTGTTCTCCCTCTTTCTTTCCGCCTGGTGCCTAAGAGTCATCGGGGGAGAGGATATGAAGCCACTTAGTCTTTATGACTAACAGTTGCTACATCACTATTCAGGAGGACACCCGGCGGCAGGTGGAGCAACAGCATACGACATAGGAGGAAATCCAGGCCAGGGATACAGGGCCTGAGACTACGATACCTTCCCTTCCGTCAATGACCGATGTGAGTGAGAGCTTGAGATGTATTCTTTGAGGCAATTCCATACTCTGATATTTTGCATGAGCTTTTGTAGCTACCTGTCCTTTTATATATATTGTTGTTATTGATGGATTGGCATGATGATATTAGTTTAGCCCGCAGGATAGACGTCTTGGGGTACAGGTTAGCTCGTGTGCTGATGCTACAGCAAGGTGGTTGTTCTGGGCATAGGACTCCCCTTGGTCGTGGTTTGTGTTCTGGGAGGGGGTTCTTACAGCTTGCACTCTGAGGTAGGGTTGCTGTTGGCACCTGAGGTAGGATTCCAAGAGAGAATCTGAAGTATGGGACTTGTTGAGTTCTTGATTATAAGATCTGATAGATTTGAGTTTTTGGAGATGTTGGCTGAGTCTAGCACACTTCTAAATAGGTGAAGGGGGGCAGTGGAGTACACATATTGGGGAACCACTATAAATCTTTGTGTGCTTTATGTGGTGTGCTTTTTGTTTGTGTTCTTTCAAGCTAAATTAGTCTTAAATCTTAAAAAGACTAAAACATTTTAAAACATCTATTCACCACCCCCTTCTAGGTGATTAGACCAAACCCTAGACTTTTAGAGCATTCTCGTATGATGAGTTGAATTATATTAATATATGACTCTTAACTTATAAGTTTGTATGGACATTCTTATAAGTTAAGTTAATTATTATGTTAATACAATATTCTTAATTTATAAGTTTGTATGAGCATTCTTATAAGTTAAGTTATTTAAGTAATATATTATTTCTTATTCACATGCCCACTATCCTGCCACCTGCTTTGATTATACTGCCAATTTTAGCCCTGTTATTTTTCCTCCCGCTAGATGCTCTAGGATGCATCGGGAGAGCAAAAGGGAAACCACTTAGTCAATTGACTAATGGTTTGTTGCTACCTCCTTTTAGGAATACTCACCGTAGCCCTACGACAGGTCATCCATGATTCGGTGATGGAGATTCTGATTGTTATGACCAGACTTTGATTCCAGTGGATATATCGAGGGATGTGAGGGCTTACTTTTGTATATTCATTTTACAAATATTTTCTTATGGCATGTTTTAGCCCTAGTTCAGCTGTATATCTAGAATTTTGTCTATTATATAATATGAATGTTATTGAGACTTCATGTTTCATCCTTTTTGTACTCTCTGTATTGGTTTGTCACTGTGATGTAACGATGTCTTGCCTTACAGGGTAGGCATCATGTGGCGGTGGTTAACCTATTTGCTAATACTACCACATGACGACTGCTCTAGGCATAAGAATTTATTGGTCGTGCTCTTTTTCTGGGAGGTGTTCTCACAGTATGTGCGGTGAAGGATCCTCTATGCAGTGGTGAAAATGAATCTTCGATCAGACCTCTAGATATCTGAAGATGCAAGTTCTCTTTCTCCAAAAGCTCTCTCATTCTCTCCTCTATCAAATCCTTGTAAAATGAAAATGAATAAGGAAAAATGATGTTTAACTCCCACTCATAACCAAAGAGGCCATAGAAATGATATTAGGCTTCCAAAACCTCAAATTCCACATTTTGGGCTCGAAATAGCACGTTATCAAAAAATGAATCTTGGTACATGTCCTCGACACATGACGTGTACATAGGGCGTGTAACTTGGGAAAATCCCTGAAATGCTTCCCGATCACTCATCCAGTATCTATACGCATACAAAAGTTCATTTAGATCTAAGGCTGAAATGAGCTTAGTAGTCCACTTGGATATGCTCCAAATAAAGAGATTTTTGAAGAGCTGGGTTGGGATCCATGAGGCTCAGTTTTACTGTTCAAGCTTCATTTCCCATTATCATTGCGAAGGGGATGAATCAGGGGTCCTTCTTTTCAGTCTTGTTTGCCTAGAGAGATGAAGAAAGTGAGGGGGTCGAGATTGAGTTGGGAGATGGAAGTAGGGAGTGAAGCTTCTTTTCTACATAACTTCATGATTTAGGTAGTGGGTGTCAATCCTAGGATTGCTACCTGATGGGAGTTAGGGGGTCATATGATAGATTTATCAATATCTAGACAATCTTAGGTGTTGGAACAGAATCCTATGTCCCTATGTAATTTTATCCCTCTTAATCCTCTTTATCACTAACTAGGGTTAAGGTTCGATGGCTATAGTCTTGGGCCAACTGGTTAGGGTCTAAAGTGGCAAGGGGTAGGTTCCCAAAGGTGGGTTAGGGTTTAGATTATGTTATGTTATTTAAATTTTCTTGAAAGATTGATCTGTAGTCTAATCACATAGAGGGGGTGAATAGGTGCTTCAAAACTATTTAAGTCTCTTTTGAGTTGTTGATTATTTTAGCTCAGAGAAAGTAAAATAAACAACACAGAAAAGCACACAAGTATTTATAGTGGTTCCCCAGATGATGGGTATTCCACTGTCCCCCTTCACCTATCTAGCAGTGTGCTAGACTCGGCCATCTCCGTCAAAAACTCAGATCAATTAGATCTTACAACTCAGGAACTCAGTAAGTCCCCAACCTTAGATTCCCTCCTAGAATCCTACCTTAGGTGCCAGCGGCACCCCTACCTCAGATTTCAAGCTCTCTTACAACTCAGATCCCCAACAAGGATCATAAAGCTCAGATTTTCTCAGAAATACTACCTTAGGTCTTCACAAACCCTACCTCAGACTTTCAGCAAAGTCCTATAACTCAGGCCTTCTCACAAGCCCTACACTTAGACTGCCAACACATCGCTACCTCAGATCTCAAGGAGATCTTAAAATAAGAGATTAGAAGATGTTTACAATAAATAGATTCTAAAAAATGTAGCTTTAAGCAGCTTGAGTCTTCTTAGATATTTCTGGAAAGAAAGACTTCTTTAGCAGCAACACTTGATCAAGCAGCAGAAAATCTTTTAGTACCAGGATCAGTGTTGAGCTTTCTTGAATAAAGAAGTATTCTTGCTCTCAAGAGTGAGAGCTTTCTTGTTGAAGCTTGGATTCTTCTTCTTTCAAAAAAGACTTGCTTTTACTGTTTTATAGCTTTTTAGCAGCAGGCAAGCTTTTCTCTTTTTAAATTCTCAATTATATAAGCTCAAAGGTTAGGGTTATCGGACACTCTCTTATCCATTTATAACTCTAAACATTCAAATGGTCTAAACCCTAAAAAGGTTTTGTCTCAGATCGCTTTTCAGACGTAATTGATTTGACATCTTCTTTTGTCATTTTTGTCAATTTGAAATCTCGCCTTCCGAGCTTGACAAAACGATATCGTTGTGTGAAGTTGACTAACATAACGATAAATGAATCTATGGGCTTCTCTTGAGTTCTTGCAACGATATTGTCGTGTGCACCTTGTTGTCACGACGATAAGTAACTTAGATTGCTTTTCTTGAGCTCTCACAATGATATTGTCGTGTGAATCTTATTGTTACGATGATTTATGCCTTAGCTGACTTTTCTTGAGTCCTCACAATGACATCATAGTGCAAAGCTTGTGCTCTCGACGATATATATCTTAGCTGACTTTTCTTGAGTCTTCACAATGATATCGTCGTATGAAGCTTGTTGTCACAATGATATATGTCTTAGCTACTTTTTTTGAGTCCTTACAACGATATTGTCGTGTTGACCATGTTGACATGATGATATCATCGTGTTCTTATAATTATCAAGTCGATTGCTGACTAACTTCTTTTGCTGCCTTCTGTAAGTGATCAAACGATATCATTGTGTAAGTGTTATATACATGACGATATTTAACTTGAAAATTTTGCTTGATCTCCAAGCATTGTATATGAGATATATCATGTCCCAACCTGCTCATGTCACATTAAATAGATATCAAATACAAATTGCACTTATCATTTACTTAGGGATTTCTTCAAATCAAGAACATTGTGGACAGTGTTCCGAACAATATTCCCCTACTTGAAGAAGTCATAACCCAGTCAAAGCTAAATCACTATAATGATAAAGCACAATAATGATAGTAAGAGTAGAGAGTAGAACAGTTTCCTTCCCTTTGCCTTGTGTAGTAGATGCTTCAGATGTGGCAGGAGCAGCAACATGTACTTCAGCGGGCTCATTGCTTCCCTTATAGAATTAGAGGTCAAGGTGACACGCTCACCACTGGCCTTAATCATTGTGCTATCCCCCTTTAGGACTTCTTCAGATAGGTCCTTCTTAGTGATTTTATATATCACTTATACTACTTGAGCAGGGAGCTCAGTGTTATGCTCCCCCTCACTTGCAGCAGCATCTGTACTACTTCTGTCAGTCATCCGCCCCCTCACTTGCAGCTCCATTTCCTTACTCTTTTACTGCCTTCATATAGATATATAATATCATTGTATCATTAAGACGATATCATTTTGTGGACAAAATGATATGGCCATTGAGTGCTCTTATGTATAAACATTATGTGAACCTCTTTTGTAAGTCACTCCCAGCTATCCCAATGACAACCTGCATGCTTTGTTAGTTACCTAGCATCTACTGGAATAAAATTGTAACAATAATACATAAGTATGGGCAACTTAGCATAAGTCATTCCAAAGTGAGCATGCACAACTCAATTTTGAAGAAATTGAACTTTGCTTCATCCAGAGGTTTAGTGAAGATATTTGTCACTTGTCTGTAAGTGGGGACAAACTCAAGGCATATGTTTTCCTTCTCAACATGCTCTCTGATGAAGTGATACCTAATTTCAATGTGATTAGTCCTATTGTATGACAAAGGATTCGTAGCAATTAAAATTGCACTAGATGAATCACAAAACATAGGAGTTTTACTTAGTTGTAAGTTGTAATCCTGAAGTTGATGTTGGATCCACAACAATTGTGCGCAGTAGCTTCCAGCTGATATGTATTATGATTCTGTTGTTGAAATAGCAACACTGGTTTGCTTCTTGCTACTCCAAAAAGTTAGTCTTCTCCCAAGGAATTGGCATGTCCCTAAGGTACTCTTCTTATCCTCTTTACAGCCTACAAAATATGTATCTGAATACCCTGTTAGTTCAAAATCATTGTTCGTAGGGTACCATGGACCAAGATATGGCGTGCCCTTATGGTATCTCAGAATCCTCTTTGCAGCTGAGTAATAATATTTCTTAGGGCAAGCCTGGTACCTAGCACATACACATGTAGCATACATGATATCAGGTCTACTTATAGTTAAATAGAGGAGGGAGCCTATTATACACTTGTACAAGGTCTCATCAAAAGGTTTCCCTTTCTCATCCATGTCAAGGGATATATTTGACCCCATAGGATTTTTCATAGTGGAGGCACTCTCCATCCCAAATTTCTTAACTAACTACTTGGTGAACTTAGTCTGGGAGATGAAAATTTCATCTTCATATTGTTTCACCTGCAGGCCTATGAAATATTTAAGCACTCTCATACTGCTCATTTCAAATTCCCCTTGCATCAGGTTAGCAAACCTCTTGCAAAGGTTATCATATGTAGACCCAAATATGATGTCATTAACATATATTTAGACTAAGAGACTCTTGCCCTTCACTTACCTTAGGAGCAATGTCTTGCCTATCTCCCCCTTGAGATTTTATTCTTAATAAGGAAGGTAGATAAGGTCTCAAACCAAACCCTTGGGTTTTGTTTTAAGTCATATAAAGATTTTCTAAGATAGTACACATAGTCAGGAAAATTTGGATTGACAAAACCTAATGGTTGTTATACATACACTTCTTCTTTTAGGGCACCATTTAGGAAGGTTGACTTCACATCCATTTGGTAGACCTTGAATCCTTTATGGGCAGCATATGCATGGAATAATATGATGGCTTTTAGTCTTGCTACTGGTGCAAAAGTCTGATCAATATCAATGCCTTCTTCTTATCTATATCCTTTTGCTACCAGTCTTGCCTTGTTCTTCACAATTACTCCATTTTCATCCATCTTATTCCTATAGACCCATTTTGTTCCAATGATATTCTGTGTTTTGGGTCTTAGAACCAACTTCCACACTTTGCACCTTTTGAACTGATTTAGTTCTTCCTACATGACCATTATCCAGAATAAGTCTCCATTTGCTTCTTTAAATTTCTTTTGCTCTACTAGAGAGATGAAGCTCAGGAACATTGCTTCATTGTGAGTTTTGATTCTGGTTGTGACTCCCTAGCTTGCATCTCCAATGATCAGATTTCTAGGATGGTCTCTTAGGTGTCTAATAGTAATTGGCAGCCTTTTTATATTTCCCTGTGCACCACCTCCAGCTTCCTATTCAGCCGGTTGAATTTCTTGTTGCTCTTCTTCACCGGCTCCTTGTAGTTCACCTGATGATTGTCCTTCATCTCTGACTATTGCATCAGGTGTGGTGATCTCATTGGCAACTGGATTATCCTCTACAAAAAGCTCTTTCATCTTAAGTTCAGTACCTGCAACATTAGAAGAACTAGACCAGCCCTTGTAGATCAGGTTAGTCTCATCAAATACAACCTGAATAGACTCACCATATAGGCTCTGTTATGGGAGTTGTATCCAACAAGAATACCCTCACTGCTCTTCTCTGCAAACTTAGTTAAATAAGATTTACCATTACTTAAAATGAAGCACTTGATCCCAAAGATTTTAAAATAGAATACAGTGGTTTTTCTTCCCTTCAATAGTTCATAGAGAGTTTTCTTGTGATTCTTGTTGATAGATGCTCTATTCAGTACATGGCATGTTGTTTAGACAGCATCAGCCCAGAAATATTCTAGTAATGAGGAGTTACTGAGAATTGTTCTTCCAGCTTCAATTAGGGTCCTATTCTTTCTCTCAGCCACCCCATTTTGTTGTGGGGTTCTAGGAGAAGAGAATTCTTGGGAGATACCTTGTTCTTGAAAAAAATTTGTCATATCACTAGATTGGAATTATGTTCCATGGTCACTTCTCATTTTGACCACTGAACAGTCCATTTCTTTCTAGATGGACTTGACAAAGGTCATTAAGAAGTCAGGAGTATCTGACTTCTTTTAGAGGAAGAAGACCCATATGAATCTAGAGTGATCATCAACTATCACAAGAGTATTTAACTTCCCTACTAAACTTTGAATTGCCATTGGACCAAAAAGATCCATGTGCAGTAAATACAAGCACCTTATAGAATCCTTGTCAGTAATGCCCTTAAAGGTTGTCCTAGTTTGTTTGCCCATCTGACAAGCATGATATGGACCATCTTTAATGCATTTTAGATTAGGTGCATCTCTAACGAGATTTTCAAAGAATACCTTAATAATTGTTTTGTAGTTAAGTGGAGTTAATCTCTTGTGTCATTGCACACAAAGAGAATCTTTCTCATTAACTACAAGATAAATAAGCATGCAAGAAGTAGAACAAATAAAATTTAAACAATAAATATTTCCACTTCTAGTGCCTGACGGGATTGTCTCCAAGTCAATTGACTCTTTGATAAGGCACTTATCCTTGTGGAATTCAATCACATAGCCTAAGTCACATAGTTGACTTATGCTTATGAGGTTGTGTTGCAACCCCTCTACATAAGCTACTTTTGTCAAGGAGACTATGTCATCAGAGATAATACCATTGCCTTTTGTAACCCCTCTATCTGAACCTCCAAAGATGACTTTTGGTCCATTTTTCATTATGGCATACTCCTTCAGAAGGCTTCTTATTCCAGTCATATGTATGGAACATCCGCTGTCCAAATACCATATTGGCATGTGATTGGCCTTTGGACATACCTGCAATAAAGAACTAATTTACCTTAGGAACCCAACCAACCTTGTGTCCTTAGTTCTTATTAGTTGTTGCAACAGAATTTCAACTGAAAAATGCACTAACTGAAATTGCTCTCTTAGTCTGTGGCACAATAGGATTATACCAACAGTCTAAGGAAAAGTGACCTACCTTACTACAATACCAACACTCATACCTATTATACATTCTTTTTTGAACAGCTTTTGGTGCTTGATGTGCAAGCTCATGTTCAGGAGAGAATACATTGGCATTCTTTGCATTCATCTGAAGTATCTTGTGGCTGTGTGCATGATGTGGAATGGACTACACATCCATAAGATTCTTCTTAGGGGTAGGCCTTTGCAGAATCACCTTTCCCTTGTCTTTAGCTACTGGTGTTGGTGATGTTGAATTAAATACAAATGACCCATGATGCTTCATTTGTATTTCTTCATGTAGAGCCTTAAGTACACTTGAACCAAGGTCTTTCCTTCCTTTATAATGTGGAGCATTGCCGGCCTCACTGGAAGAACATTTATTTTTCAAGTGACCATACAAGCTCTCATGGTCATAATTGTTGGATGCAAGAACCACCTTTTTGAAGATGGTCTATTGTACTTTCTCTTTTCCATCATTTTCTTTCTTTTCCTCAGCCTCCTTGTAATAGCCTAAGCCATTCCTATACTAGGCAGAAAAGCTATCAATGATAGACAATATATTATGTGGCTTGGAAAACTTAGCCACTAACATCCTTTCATTGAGGAGCTTCTTCTCAAGATCCATAATGATCTTGTTCTTATTGCTTATGGTCCCAACTTGGATAATTGACAGACCTCTCAACTTGCTAATCTCTTTGCTCATGTGAGTCAGCCTTTCAGCTGTCTTATCACAAACAGATTTAGCAAGTTTCAGGGTTTCAATTTCCTCAGCTTGCTTCTTTACAATCTTCTTGCTCTTATTGAGTGCTTCCAAGAGAGCACCATATTGGTTGACCATATCATTGAAGTCTTTTTCAGATTCACCCTCTTCAACATATGATGAGGATGCATCTGAATTTGCACCAATTTCATACTCAAAATCAGATAAAGAAAGGGGGTCTTAGTGATTACCTCATCATGAAGAGTTTCATCCTAATCTTCCCCATATTACATGGCCATTAGACCACATCATTCTTCATCTTCACTGTGACTATCTGACAATGATAGGGGAGCCCTGATGCCTACCTTGGTAGCATGATAGATGTCTTCTTCAGCAAAAACAACAAGCCCAATAAGGGGCTCTTCATCTTCTGAATCTGAAGAGCTAGAGTCACTATCACTCCAAATCTTGTTCTTCTTTGCTAGGAGACTCTTCTCAGATCTCTTGGCCTTGTAATGCTTTTTCTCTTCAGCTTCCCTTCTCTCTTTTCTTTTGACTGGAAGTCAGCAATGACATGTCCAGAGTTTTTGCAATTGTAGGAAACAATGTCAGTATTAAAATGTTTGTTCTGTTTGGAGTCATACATTTCCCCTTTGGGGTCTCTTCTTGGTCTGTCAATGTTGATGTGGGGCTTCCTTGAGCTGGAGGCAGAGGAAGACTTGTTCTTCTATTGTCTCCTTTTGCTCAGCATCTTCTTGAACTGTTTGGAGAATAGGGTAAGTTCTCCATCAGTTAGCTCATCTTAAGAGGTGGAGGGCTCTGAGCTGTGTGTATCAGCATTTCTTCTTGGAGGAGAGGGGGTATTTTCTCTGCATGTTCTAGAGCTTTCAGCTTTGAAAGCCACAGACTTGTCTTTGTTGCTCTCCCCCTCAGCTTTTCTGGTGTTTAGTTGAAGCTCATGGTAAAGCAACTTCCCAAACAGATTCTAGGGCTGGATCTCATCCAGATTCTCTCATCTCCCTTATGGCACAAATCATCATATCCCATTCCATGTTGAGAGATCTAAGGAATTTGTCATTTAGATCATAATTTGTGAAGACCATGCCATAGGTCCTCAGCCCATTGACAATCATGAAGAAACTTTTATAGCATTCAACAATGGAGTCCTTCTCTTGCATGAAAGCTTCATACTCCTAGTTCAGCAACGATTTTCTGTCATTCCTTACATCAGTTGTGCCCTCCATGTACACAATCATTGTATCCCACATTTCCTTTGCAGTTTGGCAGTGAATCAAATTTTGGAATATGAAATCATCTATGGCACTAATCATGGTGAATAGGCTAAATATTTTCTTGAGGAACTTGTTAGGCTATTAAGTCTTTTTTGAACAAACTCCCTCTGATACCACTTGAAAGTTTGATCTGTAGTCTAATCACATAGAGGGGGATAGGTGCTTCAAAAATATTTTAGTCTCTTTTGAGTTGTTGACTATTTTAGCTCAGAGAAAGTAAAACAAACAATACAGAAAAGCACACAAGTATTTATAGTGGTTCTCAGATGATGGGTACTCCATTGTACCCCTTCACCTATCTAGTTGTGCTAGAATCAGCAAACTCTGCCAAAAACTCAGATCAATTAGATCTTACAACTCAGGAAATCAACAAGTCCCCTACCTCAGATTCCCTCCTGGAATCTTGCCTCAGGTGCCAGCAACAACCCTACTTCAAAGTGCAAGCACTCTTATAACTCAGATCCTCAACAAGGATCCTACAACTCAGATTTCCTCTGAAATCCTACCTCAGGTCTTCACAGACCCTACCTTAGACATTCAACACAGTTCTACAACTCAGGCCTTCTCACAAGCCCTACACTCTGGCTGTCAGCATAGCCCAACTTCAGATCTCAAGGAGATCTTACAATAAGTGATTAGAAGATATTTAAAACAAATAGACTCTGAAAAATATAGCTTTAAATAGCTTGAGTCTTCTTAGATTTTTTGGAAAGAAAGTCTTCTTAAGCAACAACACTTGATCAATCGGTAGAAAATCTTTTAATACCAGGATTAGTGCCGAGCTTTCTTGAATGAAGAAGTATTCTTGCTCTCAAGTGTGAGAGCATTCTTGTTGAATCTTGGCTTCTCATTCTTCATCTTCTTTCGAAAAGACTTACTTTTACTGTTTAGTTGCTTTTTAGCGGCAAACAAGCTTTTCTCTTTTTGAATTCTCACGATATAAGCTCAAAGATTAGGGTTATCCGACCCCCTCTTATCCTTTTATAGCTCTAAACCTTCAAACGGTCGAAACCCTAAACAGATTTTGTCTTAGACTGCTTTTCAGACATGGTTGATTTGACATCTGCTTTTGTCATCTTCGTCAATTTAAACTCCCGCTTTTTGAGCTTGACAAAACGATATTGTTGTGTGAAGTTGACTAACACAATGATAAATGGCTTTACGGTCTTCTCTTGAGTTCTTGCAACGATATCGTTGTGTGCACCTTGTTGTCACGACGATAAGTAACTTATATTGCTTTTCTTAAGCTCTCACAATGATATCATCGTGTGCATCTTGTTGTAACAACGATATATGTCTTAGCTGACTTTTCTTAAGTCCTCACAACGATATCATCGTGTGAAGCTTGTAGTCTCGACGATATATGTCTTAGCTGACTTTTCTTGAATCCTTACAATGATATCATCGTGTGAAACTTGTTGTCACGACAGTATATGCCTTAGCTGAATTTTCTAGAGTCCTTACAACAATATCGTCGTGTGGATCATGTTGACATGACGATATTGTCATGTTCTCCTTATTATCAAGTCAATTGTTGATTGACTTCGTTTGCTGCCTTTTGTGAATGATCAAAATGATATCATCGTGCGAGTGTTATATACAGGACGATATTTAACTTAGACATTTTGCTTGATCTTCAAACATTATATATGAGATATATCATGTCCCAACATGCTCATGTCATATCAAATGGATATCAAATACAAATTATACTTATCATTAACTTAGGGACTTCTTCAAATCTGGAATATTGTGAGCAGTATTCCCAACATTTCGTAATAAGCATAGGACAACCATAGGTTGGCATGGTCAGACATAGGTTGGATTGGTCAGCCATAGGTTGGTTTGCAACTGGACAAAGACTTTCGCCAAATAATCCACCTATGAACACTGGTTGTTCAATTGACAAAAAGAAGACGTGAGATGTTACACTAAGCCCCAACAACGATACTACCCATCCCTCGTCGTGTTCTAGGAAGACTATGATACTGCCCTCAGTAAATTGTGTTGCACGAACTGCATGTGATGAGGTACTATAACTGCGGAAGCAGGGAGCCATTCACTTTGGAAATTTTTCATGCGGGTCTCATATGTACGGGTGAAAAAATAAAAAAAAATTATTACAAAATGTATGGTTTTTTATAGAAATTTTTAGGGAATATTATATAGGGACTTTTTACATACATTTTATGATCTTATTTACCCATCAAATAATTATTTTAGAAACAATATCCGGCCGGACATTGTGCTTTGTTAAAATTTGGCCGAACATCGCGCTTTTTTTGAATTTTGCTGGCAATTCGATACCAGAGCGGACGAACGCAATTTCACCCGCATGGTCCCATACGCCACCCGTACCTAAAAGTCGCTCATTCACGACAGCTTGTTTTTATGTATATTTTCAAAAGCAATATTTAGAAAAACAAAATAAGGAATTGCTAAATGCAAACGCAAAATAGATATCCACGCACCATTGTTAATAACAAATCATATTTTTTTGGAAATTACTCGGTGCAAACAATCTGTTAACGACAAAGTGATATTGTTAACAACAAACTAAATCTAAAATTAGAAAATTAATCATTTTTTTCTAATCGTGATATAGCTACTCATAAACATTAGATTATGATAAACTTTAGCTTGCAACACTCTGAACCAATTCAGGGTAAGATTTCAAAAAAATTATTAAATGGAGCTAATCAATATAAAATAAATGGAGTTTTTTTATTAGTTAGACTCTCCTAATTTCAGTGAATTTTGCTTGAGTGTTCACCATTGAGAGACTTTTAGGATAGTTGCTAATCAAACTGACCCAAATGAAAAAAAAAGTAAGTGATGAGTTCTTACTTCTCCAAATTATGATATATGCACGCTATAGTTTTGATTTATATGTGAAGTTGCTCAAATTTATTTTATAAAGGCATAAGTGGTTGTTGAAGTATTGGTTCATTGAGTTTAGCTTTTTGAATAACCAAGCTCTGATTCATAAATGAAAATTTTGATCTCATCATTCATGCTTTAATCACAGAAGTTAATTTATAATCTCAGTTTATGCATGTGTAAGTATGATCACTAAATTTTCTGCACAATTATTATTTTATTTTTCTGACTTTGTTGTCTCAAGAGCCTTTTGTTATGTTATATTACCCTTTGAAAATTTCTGAAAGATAAGAAGATGATTGTTGGAACCGGGATTCGGCCCAATGAGAAGTTCGGACCCCAAAGATGAATGCAACTCGCGCTTACTGAACCCTCGAAGCAACTTAACTGGAGACCTAGAACCGAGACCCTTGGCGACAGTGTGGAGGTCCCATCACACACCCAGAAGATCGTAGAGCGCTTCCCCTCCTAAGCCAAGAACTGTAGCCGGGCACCTTGGAGAGCTCTGAGGATGCTAACCAAAGATGAACTGAGGAGAGAGAAGCCCCAAAAGAAATCCCCTCCAAAGGTGCCCTTAGGGTTTTATTTATAGTTTTCTGGGCTGGTCTGCTAGTAGCGGGATTCCACCTTTTGGTTTTACTAAACGCACACCAATTCGGCATGCTAACAGCTAAACTCAGCTGTTTGGAGGGGCTAACTGCAGACCACCAGGGACATAGGGGTAATTTTCCTTCCCCAGCCCCTGGGCAAGTGGCCCGTGAGAGCGCCACTCCTAACTCTTCTCGCGAGTCTCCTCGCGAATACTGCTCGCGAATCCTCCTTAGGCGAGCGGTCGGTGAAGACCCTGCTCGCTTTCCTTCTGACGACGACCCCTTGGGCTAGGTCTCGCATTCTTCCCTGCGGGATCACCCCAGCTCGCCCGTCCTGGCTCTCGCGAGAACGTAGTGGCGAGATGACCACTTCAGCTGGAACCGCACATCCCTGAGCCTTATCCCCTTAGGCGAACACGGGGTTGTACACAAAAAATGTTAGAACCGGGATTCGGCCCAACGAGGAGTTTGGACCCCAAAGATGGGTGCAAATCGCGCTTACTGATCCCTCTGAGCAACTTAACTGGAGACCTAGAACCGAGACCATTGGCGACAGTGTGGAGGTCTCACCACACACCTGGAAGATTGTAGAGCGCTTCCCCTCCTAAGCCAAGAACTATAGCCGGACACCTTGGAGAGCTCTGAGGATGCTAACCAAAGATGACCTAAGGAGAGAGAAGCCCCAAAAGAACTCCCTTCCAAAGGTGCCCTTAGGGTCTTATTTATAGATTTTCTGCACTGGTCTGCTAGTAGCGGGACTCCTCCTTTTGGTTTTACTAAACGCACCCCAATTCGGCCTACTAATAGCCAAACTCCGCTGTTTGGAGGGTCTAACTGCAGGCCACCAGGGACATAGGGGTAATTTTCCTTCCTCAGCCCCTGGACAAGTGGTCCGTGATAGCGCCACTCCTAGCTCTTCTCGTGAGTCTCCTCACGAATACTGCTCGTGAGTCCTCCTTAGGCGAGCGGTCAGCGAAGACCCTGCTCGCCTTCCTTCTGATGACGTCCCCTTGGGCCAGGTCTCACATTCTTCCGTGAGGGATCACCCCGGCTCGCCTGGCCTGGCTCTCGCGAGAGCGTAGTGGCGAGATGACCACTTCAGCTGGAACCGCACATCCCTGAGCCTTATCCCCTTAGGCGAACATGGGGTTGTACACAAAAAATGTTGGAACTGGGATTCGGTCCAACGAGGCGTTCGGACCCCAAAGATGGGTGCAACTCGCGCTTACGGATCCCTCAGAGCAACTTAACTGGATACCTAGAACTGAGACCCTTGGCGATAGTGTGGAAGTCCCACCACACACCTGGAAGATCGTAGAGCGCTTCCCCTCCTAAACCAAGAACTATAGTCGGGCACCTTGGAGAGCTCTGAGGATGCTAACCAAAGATGACCTGAGGAGAGAGAAGCCCCAAAAGAACTCCCCTCCAAAGGTGCCCTTAGGGTCTTATTTATAATTTTTTTGGACTGGCCTGCTAGTAGCGGGATTCCGCCTTTTGGTTTTACTAAACGCACTCCAATTCGGCCTGCTAACAGCCAAACTCCGCTGTTTGGAGGGGCTAACTGCAGGCCACCAGGGACATAGGAGTAATTTTCCTTCCTCATCCCCTGGGCATGTGGCCCGCGAGAGCGCCACTCCTAGCTCTTCTCGCGAGTCTCCTCGCGAATACTGCTCGTGAATCCTTCTTAGGCGAGCGGCCGGCGAAGACCCTGCTCGCCTTCCTTCTGACGACGACCCCTTAGGCCAGGTCTCGCATTCTTCCCTGCGGGATCACCCCGGCTCGCCCGGCCTGGCTCTCGCAAGAGCGTAGTGGCGAGATGACCACTTCAGCCGGAACCGCACATCCCTGAGCCTTATCCCCTTAGGTGAATACGGGGTTGTACACAATCCCCGCTCTTTGCGAGGTTACTTCTAAGATCGTAAAGAATCATCCAACCCCAAGTGTTCACCTGCGACTGCTGATCTGTCAGGAATTTGTTTTGTGGGGCCCACCTCTCAGCTATAAAAACCACCCAGGCTGGGGTGACGTGCACCATCGCTCTCTTTTCCTTTTGTTTCGCCTCCTCCTACTGTAACTACCGGAAAATGCCTCTTTCGGAGGAAATCCAGGCTCGCCTGAGGGCGACCAAGGCGGGCGAGCTCTCTACCATGGCAAACGCCGCCTCCTGGATGACTCGCCATACCACTCCTCCCGTGCCCAAGATGAAGAAGGCGAAGCTAGTCTGCCTCCCCCCAGGTGGGAACAAGGTCGTACTGCTGGATTCCTCTCCTGACAATAGGCATACTGAAAAGGTAAAAAACTATTCTTCTTGCTTAACTACTCATTCGGTTTCTCTAAGCCTCGCCTGCCCGCAGGACCTGCCCCCTACCGATAAGGGCGCGAGTGAAGACTTAAACGGGTCTCGCCCTGATCCTTCGACGAAAACTAATCTCGCTATCTAAAAACCTGTTGGTAAGTGACCCGCTCTCACATGCCAGGATCAACATTCTGACTGACGGCTTTTTTGCTTTCTCGCTTCTTGCACCCTCCCCCATGCGACCCCAGGTCGCCAAAACTCGCGACCTCAGATGTTGATCCCCCCTGACACACCCATTAAGACCCCAAGGTTCAATCTCATGAGGGGGGAGGGCTCCGGTGGTTCGTGACCGGCCATGACCACTCCTGCCGACGACGTGACGCGCCGCGATGGTCTCAGGAAGTCCACCTCGCTCCCCTTCACTACCCTTTTTCAGGGTCGGCCTAATAGCTCTCGCCTGCCTCATGGTAAGGAATCCGCTGCTTCTTGCGAGACAGACCATTCCCGGCGTCCATAAGAGAAGGCTTTTGCTAACGGCTAACGTTGTGCGGATTTACTCGCAGGTGATTCCGAGACCCTCCCCACCGACTCTGACTTTGGTGAGGAAGAGATGTCGCCCCTTCCTTTGCCGAAGCATATGGATGACTTCCTGGGCGACCCGCGAGACCCTGAGGTCATGAAGAGGCGAACCTCCGAATTGTTTCAGAAACAAGGGTGAATGCTGCAGGACCTTCACCTCCAAGCGAAGAGGGACATGGAAATGGCCGAGGAGCGGCACGCCGCTTTACTGGATGAGTGCACGCGACTCCACGCCGAAATGTCGCAAGATATTGGCGAGACGGCCACCTCCCCAGGGACACATCTCGCACGAATGGATGATTACGCTCACTTAATTCAACGTGAGGCGCGCGCTATCAACACGTATCACTACCCCAGGATTCCGCCACGGTCAGGAGTGCGAGGTCGTGGTAGGTGGAAGTGGATACACTACTGATCCTTGCTCGCACTCTTCATCTGCCCGGCAAACCCCTCATCGATGCATAAGAACTTTATTTAGTTTCGCTAGACGATCTCGCTATTCCTTTCTATTTTGTCAACTATTTCTCCCCCGCTGTCGGGGCTATCATGCACTTATTATTTGTGTATGCGACAATTGCTATTGTGGGTCGCTCAATCATTATTTTATATTTCTGCTTTCTGGTTGTTCTCGCATGAAGATTTAATTTATGCTAACCCAGCAAGCTGGTCTCGCTTTTCGATACAGCTGGGGTTGCCTTACGTTCTCGCATGCAAACATACACGGGATTTTGTCTAACCGCACCCCCCCCCCCTCTACCCGCGAGATCTTGCGTTCTCTTCCTCGCGCTTCCTTCTCTTTTTCTCGCAGCTCTCAACGATGGTGGGTGACGCAAGCGAGGCTGAGGGTCGGTTGAAGTGCGCCTGGGCCTTCACCGACCACACATTCTACTATAGCAACCTGACTGAGGAGGAATACCTCACTGTCGTTGCTGATTTCATCCCGTCGGGGTTCTCCGCTCGCTGTCCTAGCGGGGAAGACGTAATCAACGTACCCATGCCGGACGAGCTCGCCATCCCTATAGCCCACTTTGGGGTCGGCCTGCGCCTGCCTCTGTGGCCAGAGGTCCGCCAGGTACCCGCTGATCTCGCGTACTTTTATTTTTTCCAAACTTTAAGCTCTCGCTCGCTTCTTAAAACCTCGCGATGTTTTTCGCCAGGTACTAAAGCATTACAGTGTGATACTGGAACAGTTGACCCCCAACGTCGTGCCGGTCATCGTCGCGTTCGCATGCTACATGGGAGAAGAACGCATCGAGTTCAGCTTGCCGGTCTTCCGGAAGATGTTCTCCTTCAGGGCCTACAAGGAGGGTACCGCCTACTTCATGGGCTCGGGACTCAAGGTCAACGAGACCGTAAACAAGAGCCATTACTGGGCTCAGAAGTTCCTTTTCGTCAAAGGTAACTTTGGCAACGTCCCGTTCTCTCCAATTCAGCACGGCGAGAGCACCTACCGCCCCCCACCTCTCGGGGGCCATGACACCGCTCTGTTTCAGTTCCTCAATAAGAAGAACTTCGAGGTGGCGCATCTCCGCTGAATCCTCGACTCGCTTCCACCGGTGCTTCCCGGGGAGGGTATGTATTGCGCTTGTTCGCTTACTTCTTCGAACCTTTCTTCGAATATATCTAATTGCTGACTTATTGAATGTGAGCGAGATCTCCCCGTCCATCCCCCTTATGCGAGCAACCGGTCAGTTCCCGCGGGCCTCGCTCTCATGAAAATGGGAGCGGACGCCTGCTGCGAGACCCCCCCCCCCCCCCCGTCCTGCCTCCCCGCCTACCAAGAAAAGGGGCGTGTCTTCTGGCCGCAAGGCGTCCTACTCGCAGCGCGTCAGAAGAAAAACAAGAAGAATCCCCCCCCCCATCCGAGAAGGGAAAGGGGCACGCCGAGGCTTCCCCGAGCGAGGTCCTACCGGCTGACTTCCCCGAGGAAATGGAGTCTTGTAAGCCGGTCGAAAAGGTCGCCAGGATCTCCTCCTTGCTAGTGTCGATAAACCATTGGAACTTTGGTCTCAGCCAAAGGCACAATGACGAGGCCGGCGAGTACCTGCTATACTGGAATCCCGAAGTCAAAAAGGCCACCATCTCCACCCTCCTCCCCTCTTGGGTGGAGCAGCCAACGGTCAATGGGCAGGCGTTCTCGCTCTCCTTCGGACTCTATGGTCGCGAGGATGCCTCGGTCTTCAAGGCCAAGACCACGAGGACCCTGGCGTACGAGAGCGCGCGAGCCGAGCTCTGCTCTCTGGAGCTCGCTCACATGACGGGCCGGCGATGTTTTCAGCTGGAGCGCCATAATGAGGAGCTCGCCATCTCCTACAAAGGCTCTGCCGCCGAGGTCACGAGTCTAAAGGAGAGGCTACTCGCTTCCGGCGAGCTTTTCCCTGGCCACCGGGATGGAGTGGTAAGACTTCGAGCTCTCGCTTCCCTCCTTAGCAACGCTTCTTTGGCTTACCTACTCCCTGCTTTACAGGATGCCGAGACCGCCAGGGAGCTTCGCGCTCGCATCTCCAGCCTGGAGAGTGAGGTCGCCAGGTTGAAAGCTTCCAACCACGAGATGGTCCGCCCCACCGTCCCTCCGTCTCCTTGCCGTCTGAAGAACGACCAGCGAGCCAGGGAGGAAGAATGCCGAGAAGCCTCCATCAACGCGGCGCGGTACATCTTTCGGTTCATGCAGGGAGCTGGTCTGCTGTCCGCCGAGGCGGCTGACCTGAAAATCAAAGATGTGGTCCTGGAGCTATTCGCGCCACCCTTGCCTCCTGCCGACAGCGAGGACGAGTCGTCCGCCAGCGTCAGTTAGAACTTGTACTTTAATTTTTTCTATATTTTGGCTGGCGAGATCGTCGCGACTCATGTAACTGATTTCAATGAAACATGATAATTTTTTGCCTACTTGTTCATTTTATCCTCGCTTTCTACCTATGCTGCTTTTTCCTCGTGTTTATATCACTTACTCTTTCGCTGTCGCGTTTGTTGTGCTCGCTCCAGCCTACCGCGTAATCGCCACGTGAGTTCTCGCCCCGTGAGTTCTCGCCCCGTGAGTTCTCGCCCCGTGAGTTATCGCCTCGTGTTTATATAACTTACTACTTTGGCTGGCTTAGAACGTATTCACCATGTGAGTTCTCGCTCCTTTAGGTCTACCTTAGGGTGGTAGGTTTTAGGATCAGCCCCTCCGAATTTCCATCTCGCGGGGAGTGAACATTTCCCTTCCCGTTTTTGACTTCGCCGAGCGAGATCCCTACATGACCCCCTGCGCTGTCCTCAGGGTTCGGAGCAATCCTTTTTATACCTCTATGCCGGCGAATACTCGGCCTACCCATCCGGGCCTACCACTTTGTCGACATCGCTTTCTATTTTTTTTGCGAGGTCACTCTTTCGCGGGAGGCCTTATGGCCATAGTACTTGGGACGAGCTTCTCCCTCCTTTGTTGTGCGATGTCAACCCTTCTCGCCGAGTGAGACAAGCCTTCTTTGATAACCCTATCAGCCTCTTCTGCAAGGTTCACCTGATCCACCAGCCGGTGGGAGCCCGGCGGCGGAATCAGTCCGGGGCATTCCAGCACCAAAGGACTTGTTACTTTGCCAGCCTCTCTAAAGATCAACCTGACCCACCATCTATGAGAGCCCGGGAGCGGAATCAATCTGGGGCATTCCAGCACCAAAGAACTTGTTACTTTGTCAGCCTCTCCAGAGATCAACCTGACCCACCGTCTATGAGAGCCCGACAGCGAATCGATCTGGGGCATTCCAGCACCAAAGGACTTGTTACTTTGACAGCCTCTCCAGAGATTAACCTGACCCACCGTCTATGAGAGCACGGCAGTGGAATCAATTTGGGGCATTCCAGCACCAAAGGACTTATTACTTTGCCAGCCTCTCCAGAGATCAATCTGACCCACCGTCTATGAGAGCCCAGCAGCGGAATCGATCTGGGGCATTCCAGCACCAAAGGACTTATTACTTTGCCAGCCTATCCAGAGATCAACCTGACCCACCGTCTATGAGAGCCTGGTAGCGGAATTGATCTGGGGCATTCCAGCACCAAAGGACTTGTTACTTTGTCAGTCTCTCCAGAAATCAACCTGACCCACCGTCTATGAGAGCCCGGCAGCGGAATCGATCTGGGGCATTCCAGCACCAAAGGACTTGTTACTTTGCCAGCCTCTTCAGAGATCAACCTAACCCACCGTCTATGAGAGCCCGGCAGCAGAATCGATCTGGGGCATTCCAGCACCAAAGGACTTGTTACTTTGCCAGCCTCTCCAGAGATCAACCTGTCCCACCGTCTATGAGAGCCCGACAGCGGAATCGATCTGGGGCATTCCAGCACCAAAGGACTTGTTACTTTGCTAGCCTCTCTAGAGATCAACCTGACCCACCATCTATGAGAGCCCAGCAGCGGAATCGATCTGGTGCATTCCAGCACCAAAGGACTTGTTACTTTTCTAGCCTCTCCAGAGATCAACCTGACCTACCGTCTATGAGAGCCCGGCAGCGGAATTGATCTGGGGCATTCCAGCACCAAAAAACTTATTACTTTGTCAGCCTCTCCAGAGATCAATCTGACCCACCGTCTATGAGAGCCTGGCAGCGGAATCGATCTGGGGCATTTCGGCACCAAGGAAAGGACGCTTGAGGATTTCTGCTTAGAAACAATTTTTGAGTTGACATAAGAGGAGCAAAACATACAAGTCAATTACAAAAACTCTTATGGATAGAATCGCTTCAAGTCGTCCCCACTCCTGGCCCGGCCGAGAGGTACCCCTTCCATGTCTTGGAGGTGATACCCTCCCGACTTGAGCACTTCACTTACAATGTACGGCCCCTCCCAATTGGGGTCAAGTTTACCTACCGCGGCTCCTCTCCCAGCCGCATCGACCTTTTTCAGGACCAAGTCCCCTTTCTCAAACTGTTTTATTATGATATGCTGGTCAAAGTATCAAGTCATCCGCCTCTTGACCTCTTCCTACCGAATGGTAGCGAGAGCCCGGAGTTCCTCCACCATGTCTAAGGATAGCCTTTGCTCCTCTTCGTTCTCTGCCCGCCACTCGTCATCACCTTCTCCCGCGGCGACCACCCGGGGGGACTTCACTTCGAATTATATGGGAAGCACGGCCTCTGACCCATGAGACAGCTTGAAATGAGTCTCTCCTGTGGCCGAGTTTGGGGTAGTTCTTAGGGCCCAGAGGACCGAGGGCAGCTGCTCTATCCAGTTGCCCCTGAGGTTCTCAACCTTCTTCTTGAGTAAGTTCACAATTATTTTGTTTGCCGCCTCCACCTGCCCATTGCTCCGTGGGTGGTGGACCAAAGTAAATCGAAGATCTATTCCAAGGTGAGTGCAGAAACTGACGAACTCATCGCTGGCAAACTGCGGCCCGTTGTCTGTCACTATGGCCAACCGGAGTCCGTGCCTGCAAATGATTTCACCCCAAACAAAATTTCTTACCACTTGGGATGTCACCTATGCTAGCGCCTTCACCTCCAGCCACTTGGAGAAGTAGTCTATCATCACCAGCAGTAACCTTCTCTGACCACTTGCCTGGGGGAAGGGACCAACCAGGTCAAGCCCCCATATCACGAAGGGCCACGGAGCTGTGATGGTCTGAAGCCTCTGAGCTGGGAGAAGTTGGAGTGGAGCATAGAGCTGACACTTGGAGCACTTCTTTGCGAACTCCGCTGTATCCTTGCTAAGGGTAGGCCAGAAATAACATTGTCTCAACACCCTTCCTTCTAATGTCCTGCTCCCCGAGTGGCTGCCACACTCCCCTGAGTGGATCTCCTCCAAGACCCTCGGGACCTCCCCCTCGGCTACACAACGGGCGAGGAGTCCCGAGAAGGTCTTACGATACAGCCCACCTGCATGCATGGAGTAATAGGCGGATTTGTACCTGAGCCGTCGCTTGTCCGCCTCTCCTTCGGGGAACTTCCTGGATGTCAGGATGGTGACGATGGGACTCATCCATGATTCTTGCTTGTCTATCTCCATCATCTCTCCTTCCTCGATGGACGGTCAGAAGAGCTCCGAAATCGTCCCCCCTGCCCGGGGGCCGAACTTGGACAGAAGGTCTACAGGAGTGCTCTCCTCCCTTAGCACGTGATTGATGGAGAAAGTGCTGAATTGCCAGATGACCCCCTTGAACTTCTCCAGGTAGCGCTGGAGGGTGGGCTCCTTTGCCTCAAACTCCCCCCTAATCTGGCACGCCACCACCATGGAGTCCGTCGAGACCTCCACATCTTGTACACCCAACTCCCGGGCCAGCCGCAGGCCTGCTATCACCGCCTCGTACTCAGCCTGGTTATTGGTGATTGGGAAATGAATGTTGATGGCCTGCTCAATCCTTGTTCCTTGTGGGCTCACTAGGATTACCCCTCCCCCGAAGGAGTGCTTCCCTGATGCCCCATCCACTAACATCTTCCAAGCCTCAGAGTGGGATGCCTCCCACTCCTCCACCTCGGTGACATAATCTGCCAGGAAATCTGCCACCGCCTGCGCCTTTATTGATAATCTTGGTACAAATGAGATATCGAACTCGCTCAGCTCCACAGACCACTTGGCTAGCCTTCCCGAGTGTTCCACCCCTTCCATGATGTTGTGAAGGGGGTGGTCGGTCACCACCTTAATTGAATGTGCTTGGAAATAAGGCCGGAGCTTCCAAACCGATACCACCAATGCGAAGGCCAACTTCTCTAGGATGGGGTATCGGAGCTCCGCCTTCCTCAGCACTCGGCTGACATAGTAAATTAAAAGCTGTCTTCTGCATTCTTCCCGGACTAGCACTGAACTCACTGCCTCGGATCCTACCCCCATGTATAAGGATAGGTCCTCCCCCTGCCTTGGCCTCTGGAGTAGAGGAACCTGAGTGAGTTGCCTCTTCAACGCTTGGAAGGCTTCCTCACACTCTGTGGTCCATTCGAATTTTTGATTTCCTCTCAACACCTTGAAGAAGGGTGCACAATTCTCTCCCGCCCGGGAGAGGAACCTGCTGAGACCGGCCAACTTCCTCGTGAGGCGCTGAACCTCCTTGGAGTTTCTTGGCAATCCCAGTTCCATGATGGCCTTGACCTTATCTGGATTCGGCTCCACCCCGGCTGGGGTGAGCAAGTGACCTAGGAACTTCCCTCGGCTAGCCCCGAAGACATATTTCTGGGGATTGAGTTTCATTTTATACTTCCGCAAAGTCCCA
Source organism: Dactylorhiza incarnata (assembly GCA_033032865.1). Taxonomy (NCBI): domain Eukaryota; kingdom Viridiplantae; phylum Streptophyta; class Magnoliopsida; order Asparagales; family Orchidaceae; genus Dactylorhiza; species Dactylorhiza incarnata. The sequence continues at coordinate 14,455,819 of JAWHQI010000029.1, forward strand.
AAGGTCTCCTCGAGGTCCCGTAGGTGGGACCACAGGTCTCGACTTTTGATCATGAGGTCATCCACATAGACCTCCGGGTTCCTTCCCTTATGTTCTCGGAAAACCCTGTCCATCATCCATTGGTATGTTGCCCCTGCATTTTTTAGCCCAAAGGGAATCATTTTATAGCAATAGCACCCATCCCCTGTGATGAAGGAGACATTCTTGATGTCGGGGGGGCATGCGGATCTGATGATAACCTGAAAAAGCATCTAAAAAAGACATTACAGGGAAACCGACGGCTGAATCAACCAGCGCGTCTATTCGAGGCAAAGGGGTGGCAATCCTTGGGGCATGATTTATTAAGCACCAGCTCACAAAAGGGGCTATCCGTCGGGGGAGGGGATAGAGACGTCGATGCTACGCTATGGCGTTACATAGCATGGAGGATGGGCTTCCTAGTCACCTCAATCCCTACCCCCCATGGATTACCCTGATCCCCCCTTGGGCCCCTACATTGGCCCGGTCTTCACACCTCTCGTCCTCCTCGTCCTGAGACAGGACCTCCTAGATCCTTACTGCCCACTTCTCCCGCGGTGCTGGTGCCATGTCCTCTCTCACTTCCAGGAACTCCGGGCAGGTAGCCGTTGCATGCCCTTCCTCCCGATGGAAGTCACAATACGGCAACGCCACTTCCCCTCTTTCGGGCTCCTCCCCCTATTCCCCCTTCTTCTTCCTTCTCCCGCTACTACTCCTGCTCCCTCTCTTCTTCCTCTTCCTCCTCTTCCTCGCCTGATTGCCATGGCCTGCTGAGGCGGGGAAGGCATCTGCCTCGGACCCTGCCTCCGCCCTAACTGATGGGGTCTCCCCTGACCCCCATGGAAGTTACCCCCTCCCGGGGCGTAACCCCTCCCTTGAACCTGCGCTCCTCCGCCTTGATGCCTCCACCCCACCTCCGGGGCCCTGGGCTCTTCTCTTCTCCGCACTTCCTGTTGCTTGACTTCCGGCTCACTGAGCTTTGCTAGCCTTTTGGTGAGTTCCGGGTTAGCCTCCTCCCCTTCAATCTCCTCTGCCACCCTCTCCATCAACTCCTCGTAGGAGACGGGGGCCTTCCTCTTCAAACTCATCTTGAAAAAACTCTCCCTCAGCCCTACCGTGAAGGCGAGCTGGAGGGCAAACCCTGGCATTTCCTGGGTAAGCAGAACTTCTTCCTGGAACCGGTTCGCGTAATGGGCCAGCGACTCCCCCGGCTCCTGCTTGACCTTGAAGAGTGACTCGGCGTCCCTCTTCCTCTTCTTCGATATCAAGAAGCGCAACAAGAAGCCTCTGCATAAGTCCTTGAGCTGGTAGATCGACCTGGCTGGGAGTTGATGGAACCAGTCCCTAGCCTTCTCCTTTAGGGTGACGGCGAAGAGTCGACACTTGAATGCATCTGACATCGGCCGGATGGAGACCGAGTCCTCGAATGACTGCAAATGCTGGACATGGTCATCCTTGCCGCAGTAGTAGACCCTGTCCCACTCCCTGAACACTTCTGGGACAGGTGCTGAAAGCACCAGCTCACAAAAGGGGCTACTCCCGCTCGCAATCCTCTCCTGCTCAACTCGTCATACGGCTTCTCTCGTAGGACCCAAGCTCGCCAAAGTCGCGCTCACCGAAGCAGCACTCGCCAGAAATGCGCTCACCGGAGCATCACACGCTGAAACCGGACCTGTCGAGGTAGCGCTCGCTGGGCTGGCAAAAAGCTCTCGCCCAAAGAGGTCTCGCCCTGCTCCTGCCACCTCCTTCCCTACCCTTCCCCCTGGGGCACACTCGCCGACCCCTGGAGGGGGGAGCACCTGAGGTGCTGGAGTCGCGAACTCATTTCGCATCATGGCGAAAGCGAGACCGATGCTCTCGAGGACCTCCCTCCTGAGGTCCGCGAACATCTCCAACATCACCGCCTGCTGCGAGCCGCCAAACTCATCGCCCTGATCTTCATCTCCTGCCATGCTGCTTCCTTGAAACTTTCCTGCACTAGTCGTTGTCCACGCTCACCGCACCAAAAATGTTGGAACTGGGATTCGGCCCAACGAGGAGTTCGGACCCCAAAGATGGGTGCAACTCGCGCTTACTGATCCCTCGGAGCAACTTAACTGGAGACCTAGAACTGAGACCCTTGGTGATAGTGTGGAGTGTTGGAACATGGTTTTCCGCATCCCTTTGATTTGAGAATAACAAATCCTACTTGTATTTGATCTTGTTGCCATTGTGTTTTTAGCATGCAGGTTTGGACAGTTATGACACCAGGTTGCTGAAACAATGGTCTGGCACTAACCACAAGCTGAAGGATTGAAAGATGCTTAACGCCAAGCATTAAGCTTAACGCTGGGCGTTAGCGCTAAATGAAAAGATGCGTTCGACAAAATGAAAGTTGTGTTCGACGAACTAAAAGATGCGTTCGACAAACTGAAAGCTGCGTTCGACGAACTGGCGATCGACGAAATGAAACCGCTAAGAACGAAAGCTGCGTTCGACGAAATGAAAGCTGCGTTCGACGAATTGGCGATCGACGAAATGAAACCGCTGAGAACTAAAGTTGCGGTCGACGAAATGAAAGCTGAGTTCGACGAACTTGCGATCGACGAAATGAAACTGCTGAGAATGGAAGCTGCATTCGATGAAATAGGAACTGCGTTCGACGATCTGGCGTTCGACGAAATTGTGGTCGACGAAAGAAAAAGCCCGTTCGACAAAATGTGTTCGACAAAATTTTCTGTTCGACGAATTGGGGTGCCTGCTGATTAAAGATGAAACTCAACGCCAAGCGTTAGATCTTACGTCGGGCGCTATTCGTTCGATGAAAATGGCGTTCGACGAAGATGTTGTTCGACGAAATGGCGTGCCAACTGATTAAAGAAAGAAACTCAACGCCAAGCGTTAGTCTTAACGCAAGGCGCTATCCGGTCGATGGCTTTGGCAAGGAGAAAGCAGCCGTGATTGCAGGAGGATCTTTAGGAATGATTTGCCCAACGCCCCGTGTTAGCCGTAACGCCGGCGTTGATATTGTCTAAAATAAAACATTTCCTAAAGTGCAGAATCTCCTTCCTCTTCTGAAGATCCGAGCCATCAATATGTTGTTATACATGGTCAACGCCCCGCGTTATCTCTTAACGCTGGCATTAGCTCAAAGTCTATAAATTGGAAGATTTCGACGTCTCTTAAAACTAATTGCCAAGAGCCCTATTCCAGCACTTCAGAAACTCTGTGAGGGCCGTATTTCCAGACAAACACATCTCCCACTCATATTTCAAAAGGAGGAATCAAAGGAGGCTTGGATCAACACGCTAACTCAACTTGAAGAATGTACGCTTGGACTTCAATGATCTTCAGCGATTCTTCGGCGTCTCCTTCAGATTACCTCATAGGGAGTTTTCTATTTGTATTTTGTATTTTGTCCTTCATTTCATCTTTGTAATCAGTTCATGAATTCGCCTCATGTTGGTTACTAGGTCTAGGTAGGACTTAGGGAGGAATTCGCCTTGTGTTGGCGATTGGGTCTAGGGAGTAGATCTAGGGGGTGCTCGAGGCCTTTCTGGTGATAGATTGGCTAGAGCGGCTTGAGGCCGTATCTGGGGAGAGATCGGCTAAAGCCAACCGGTTCGTGGGGATATGAGTCGGTATAGAAAACAAAAAGGGTTTTCATATTATTCGCTTCGATTTCTAGCGTCATTGAAATCAGATTTTGTAATCAATTTTATAAATGATAATCATGTCTTTTCTTGTTTAATAAAATTGATTTCATTTCTAATTTCATTATCTCTTTACTTTTGATTTAACTTACTTCGACCAAAATATCAAAGGTTTTCCATTAAAGTTTAAAGTTTTTAAAACCCTTATTCACCCCACCTCTAGGGGCACCTCAAGATCCAACAAGTAGTATCAGAGCTAGGTTATTCCAAATCGGCTTAACAACCGGGAATAATAGCGTCTCATGATCTCGCTTCTATTAGTGGGGGGAATTTTTATGAAGAAGAAAAATCTCTTGCACCACCTTTATTCGAAGGAAGAAATTATAAAGGGTGGAAATTGTTAATGGAAAGGTTTATTAAAACATTAGATATCAACGCTTGGGATATAGCAATAACAAGACCAGCGGACGAATCAAATAAACAAGAGCGTCACCTAAATGCAAAAGCTATGAATTATATTTTATGTGCTTTATCTCAAGATATCTTCAAATTAATATATTGTTTTTCTAGTGCATACAAAGTATGAAAATTTCTTGAAGAAATGTATGATTTTCCTCTTACAGGTATGGAACAAACACAAGAATTGGAAAACATACAAGCTTGCACAAATTTTCAAGAAAGCTCCTCTCATGACGGATCTATGAAGTGCACATCAAGTGAAAGAGAAGAAGAAATACTATCTTCGGAAGAGGAGTGCCAAAAAGATGTCAAAGAAACGATATGTTCAAATCGTGCCTCTCCCGCAAGCAATGTAAGGAAATCAAATTCTATTTTTTGTACTTCTATCTCTACATTACAATTGCTTCAAACTACAAAGCGCAAAATTAAGAAATTAAAAAATGCTAATAAACATCTGCGCTTAGAAAATAAAAATTTAAAGGCAAAAATTAATGAAGAATCAAATTCTAATTTATCTAGTTCTACCCATGGCTCCTTAGTTTAAAACATTACACCTTGTATGGAATTTGATGATTTAAAAGAAAAATGCAAGGAACTTGAAAAGGAACTTCTTTTTATAAAAGAACAAAATGAAAGATTATGTTTAGAAAATTCATCTTTGAAAAATGATTGTGCTAAGTGTGAAGACTATAAAATTGAAATTAAAGAGATGGATGAAACATTTGATGAATATAGAAATAACTATCAAAATCATATTGATTCAATTGTTTCCACTCTTAAAAATAGCACAATCGCTTATAATAAATCTAGACATAATTTAAAGATCAAGAATGATGAATTTAAATCAAAAATCAACCTGCTTATGAAAATTGTAAATATAAATTCACAATATCAAACTATATCTAAAAACAAGTTGAATATGAATATGAACATCTTAACTAAGTTTAATAATGGGAGTAAGGAGCATAAAGGATTTGTAAATTAAAATCAAAATCACCATTATTTACAAAATCATGTTTCTCTCAACCTAAAATTAAATGCAAACAAATTTCCTTCAAATTATAAATTCAAAAAACTTGTTGATCCAAATATTCAAGTAAATGATTATGGAAATTTGAAAACTAAAAATAATGTTCGTCCAAGGTTTGAATGGAGGCCCAAAGTTAAAGATCAAACAATAACGCCACTCAAAAGGGCCCATTCATCACTATCTCCCCTTTGGATACCTAAATCTCTCATTCAATAGTATCCTATCATTTGCATGAAGTAGAAATCAATTAAAAATGAAATATCAATTCTCTACTTCATGATGTGCTTTATTTCCTTTTTTGTTTTTGCTTTTATTTCCTTGAGCCATCATGATAAGATCACTATATATAACATGTGATATGACTTTCACATATTAAACCAAAATTCATAACTAAATCAAACTGAATAATGTTGAATATAAAGTCATATCATTTTTCAAGTGATCTACTTATCCTTTTTATTTTTATCCTTCTAAATCCATTTCCTAAAAGTCCTATAAAATTTGAAAAACTAAATTTGTCATATGATAATATTAAGACTAAATAAAATAAGTGTCAAAATGGATTCAAAAGGTGTTTTTTTGGGGGTATTAGGCTAAATTTATAAAATGCGCAAGTATTGCTTAGGTATTTAATATATTTGCGTCATTTTTTGATTACCCCTAGTATGTTTAATCATAATCATGTCAAAACGGAATTGAAAAATTGCATGAATATTATTTCACTTATTTATGACCATTTCACTCATGCATATGTTGTGCAAAACTCAAGTATCCGATTCTCTGTAATTTTAAAATTCTGAAAAATCACTAAAAATATATGTTTTTGTTTAATATTCAAAAACCAAAGAGAAAATTTATAAAACCTTTCAAAAATAACCAAAAAATAGTTTCTCATTGTATTCATCATTCACCCTGCAATCTTTCTCTTTAATATTTTGAAAAAGTTGAATATGAATTGTTTTATATATTTCACTTACAATAATTAATTATGAGTACCTAAATTTCTATGAGATAACATTAATGATCATGCAAAATCAATAGATCGTATTGCTTTCAACATATTGTTTGTGATCTTGATTAGTATATGATTCTATTATATTTTGCATATATCTCATTTATGTTTAGACCATAGAATTAACTCTATATCAATATGAATAAATCAATTAGAATCATCACTTTATTCTATGTCTAAAATTTGAATCACTATTGTTAAATACATGCAACATTATATCAATTAACCTTATGGGATAACACTACATTCAAACTCATCATATCTAGCATTATCAACTAATAAATATTATCATCCATGCTAGATATCTTATTATTGCCGTAATGAATCAATCTTAAAGAAGAACAATTGAAAGTTAAAACTCATAATAACTATGTTGCTTTAATATCAAACATAATAAGAAATTAATCACGCATAAAAACCATAGTTTATAAATTGATTCCATAGAACAAAATAATTAGGATGTCTAAGATTATTCACTCACATTATGTGTCTCACAATAGCGAGGGCGTAGGATTGTATGCATTAGATGACCTAACCTTTAAGTCATGTCTTGTCCTTAACCGGGGAGGGTTCCAGTGGGGCCTTGCGAGGCACTGGGGGAAAGAGTGCTAGGTTGAGCGTTCTCTAGTGTGTGCATATGGGATTAACACCCCAACCTACGGCATGTGTGCAGCTCCTCATGCCCATCCGTCACTTAGTACGGGTCTAGTGTGTAGGCAAACAGTTGGGTACTATAATCTAAGACATTCCTATTTCATATATTTTGCATACACTCTTTATGACTATATTATTCATGCATTCTTGGTTTGATCGAACATGCTTATTTTGTGTTTTGCATATCTTATCATTTTTAAACTCTAATGATCTTGTTAAACACAAATTTATGAAAGCCAAATAAAAATATAAAAATCATTTTTGAACAAATAAAACATGCTTAAATAACCTTCTAATCATTTCCAACTTTTCTGAAATTTCTACACTAAGAAGGTCTATATACATACTACCTATTCCAAAGAAAAAAAATTCAAAAATCTCAAAACAAAAAAATAGTGTTCTGTTTGGGCGTTAAATAGTCAACGCCAGTGTTAGCTATTTTAGAAAAATTGAATTTCTGACTTTTCCAAAATATTTCTAATGATTTTTCTCTGTTTATTTTCTCATATTTGAAATTATTGTGTTATTAATTTGGTTAGTTTATTCCAAAATACAAAAAAAAATTCAAATAATTCAAAATGGTCAAAAATCTATTTTTGTTATTTGTTTTGCTTTAACTCGTTGCAAAATTATGGTTTGACTATATGTCTTCATAAGAGCAAACATCTTAGTCATTTTTGTCTCAAATGGTCAAAATTGATTTTAGGCATACACTTAAAGATTGTCTTCAATGTCTAATTTTTAATTTCAAATTTCCTAAACATTGTTTTATCTTCATGCCTTGACCTTAATATGATTATTTGCAATGAAATAGTCTATAGATAATTGTGTATGATTGCCTAGCATGTCTCTAAGTATGAGTAATGCTTTATGTAATCAATGAATTATAAACTCACTATTTTGGTAATCTACATGTGTTCATAATCTTAGTCTTGCATGATTATGTAGTGTAATAGTTTTAACATATTAAGTTGTATGTCTATATTACCTACATCGTCTTTCAAAAATAAATTTCATGCACAGTATAGAAGTGTTATTTCAATAATATTATTGTTTGCAACAACAAGTGAATTCGGAGACCTTCGGCCCAAAATAAAAATCTGAAATAAAAAGCCAAAGATAACTCCACCAAGCACTACTCACTCTCCTGATAAGTCTTAATGAGTATTGTGAGGTTGAGCACCTTGGAAAGAATTGTAAAGTGTCTTGTGCAAACAAATTTCATTTTATCACTTCTATTTGTACACCGGATCACTAAAAATATAACTTTTATAAAAAATGCTTATGTGATCTTCCAAGCAATACTTCGCTCCCTGATAAGTCTTAATGAGCATTGTGTGGGCGAAGCACCTTGGTTGTTGTACTCATTATTTGTGACTTGAAACTTTATTCTAGATTTGATGTGTGACAGTAATTATAAGATTACAATCTTAATATTGTTGTTACTATTTCATTACATATGTCATGTGTTTTGATTATTTCACTTGTATACTTTTATCAAAACACCTTTTGCACACATCATTGTTTTTCATAAAGCTTCTCCTCATGAGAATTGGATCCTAATGCAAAATTACATAATTCTCTAAAAATCAAGTAAAAGCACTAGATTGTAATACATGATTTCTACAATGTTTTCTTTACTTGAAATATGAATTGGTTTCATTGTAGCTATTATCTTTTTGAATATGCTAAATCATGCTTGCCTATTAGTTATGAAAATTTTCAAAGTTAAAATGCTCAAATGTGAAGAGTCTAGACATATTGTTGGAATGGTCAAACTATAACAAAAATACTACTCTTATTTGTTTTGTTTTTGTTTTCCGCATTTCTCTTTTGATCATGTACTTCGTTTACCATGGTTTATCACGCTCACTTCCTTGGTCTTTCTTCACGTGTGCTTGTAAAACACTATTGCATCTTTTTCAACAAGTAATATTCTTCTTTAAAAATTAATTTGCAAAGCAAGTGATTACATTCATGTGGTATAATCTTTGAATAATGTTCTTTCACGCTTATCATATATTTTTCCGATGTGCTACTCTCTCCCTTAGCTCGATCATGACTTACTTTATGTTTACACAAAACTCTTAATCCTCTCTTAGTTATGTCCCAACTTTTGTCTTCTTTATTCTAGTTTTGTTTAACTCCACCCTCTTTTGCTAATAACAAAGGGGGAGAATAAATTGATAAATTGTAATGATTAATGGAGTAGGATTCACTAGATTAAGGGGGAGCATGTATCTAGTATATGGGAGTATACACTAAGGGGGAGCAATTTTGTAGGGGGAGCACTTTTAAATGATCTAAAATTCTTATAATTATTTTATAATTACTGAGTGTCATATATCTTTATAAAAACACAAATTCTTTATATATGAATCTGATTTATCTCTATTGGATTTATTATTATGAAAAGGGGGAGATTGTTGGAACATGGTTTTCCGCATCCCTTTGATTTGAGAATAACAAATCCTACTTGTATTTGATCTTGTTGCCATTGTGTATTTAGCATGCAGGTTTGGACAGTTATGACACCAGGTTGCTGAAATAATGGTCTGGCACTAACTAAAAGCTGAAGGATTGAAACTGCTTAACGCCAGGCATTAAGCTTAACGCTGGGCGTTAGCGCTAAATGAAAAGCTGCGTTCGACGAAATGAAAGCTGCGTTCGACGAACTGAAAGTTGCATTCGACGAACTAAAAGCTGCGTTCGATGAACTGGCGATCGATGAAATGAAATCGCTGAGAACGAAAGCTGCGTTCGACGAAATGAAAGCTGCGTTCGATGAACTGAAAGTTATGTTCGACGAACTGGCGATCGACGAAATGAAACCGCTGAGAACGAAAGCTGCGGTCGATGAAATGAAAGCTGAGTTTGACGAACTTGCGATCGACGAAATAAAACTGCTGAGAACGGAAGCTGCGTTCAACGAAATAGGAACTGCATTCGACGATCTGGCGTTCGAGGAAATTGTGGTCGACGAAAGAAAAGCCCGTTCGACGAAATGTGTTCGACGAAATTTTCTGTTCGACGAATTGGGGTGCCAGGTGATTAAAGATGACACTCAACGCCAGGCGTTAGAGCTTAACGTCGGGCGCTATCCGTTCAACGAAAATGGCGTTCGATGAAGATGTTGTTCGACGAAATGGCGTGCCAGCTGATTAAAGAAAGAAACTCAATGCCAAGCGTTAGTCTTAACTCAGGGCACTATCCGGTCGATGAATTTGGCAAGGAGAAAGCAGCCGTGATTGCAGGAGGATCTTTAGGAATGATTTGCCCAACGCCTCGCGTTAGCCGTAACGTCGGCGTTGATATTGCCTAAAATAAAACATTTCCTAAAGTGCAGAATCTCCTTCCTCTTCTGAAGATCCGAGCCATCAATATGTTGCTATACAGCCCGGCGTTATCTCTTAACGCTGGCGTTAGCTCAAAGTCTATAAATTGGAAGATTTCGACGTCTCTTAAAACTGATTGCCAAGAGCCCTATTCCAGCACTTCAGAAACTCTGTGAGGGCCGTATTTCCAGACAAACACATCTCCCACTCATATTTCAAAAGGAGGAATCAAAGGAGGCTTGGATCAACATGCTAACTCAACGCAAAGAACGCACGCTTGGACTTCAACGATCTTCAGCGATTCTTCAGCGTCTCCTTCAGATTACCTCATAGGGAGTTTTATATTTGTATTTTGTCCTTTATTTCATCTTTGTAATCGGTTCGTGAATTCGCCTCGTGTTGGCGATTAGGTCTAGGTAGGACTTAGGGAGGAATTTGCCACGTGTTGACGACTGGGTCTAGGGAGTAGATCTAGGGGGTGCTCGAGGATTTTCTGGTGATAGATTGGCTAGAGCGGCTTGAGTCCGTATCTGGGGAGAGATCGGCTAAAGCCAACCGGTTTGTGGGGATACGAGTCGGTATAGAAAACAAAAAGGGTTTTCATATTATTCGCTTCGATTTCTAGCGTCATTGAAATCAGATTTTGTAATCAATTTTATAAATGATAATCATGTCTTTTCTTATTAAATAAAATTGATTTCATTTCTAATTTCATTATCTCTTTACTTTTGATTTAACTTACTTCGACCAAAATATCAAAAGTTTTCTATTAAAGTTTAAAGTTCTTAAAACCCTTATTCACCCCCCCCCCCCCCCCCTCTAAGGGCGCTTCAAGATCCAACAAGGAGGTCCCACCACACACCTAGAAGATCGTAGAGTGCTTCCCCTCCTAAGCCAAGAACAGTAGTCGGGCACCTTGGAGGAGAGAGAAGCCCTTAAAGAACTCCCCTCCAAAGGTCCCCTTAGGGTCTTATTTATAGTTTTTCTGGACTGGTCTGCTAGTAGCGGGATTCCGCCTTTTGGTTTCACTAAACGCACCCCAATTTGGCCTGCTAACAACCAAACTCCATTGTTTGGAGGGGCTAACTGCAGGTCACCAGGGACATAGGGGTAATTTTCCTTCCTCAACCCCTGGGCAAGTGGCCCACGAGAGCGTCATGTAACATCCCAATTTTAAAAAGGGGTCTAGCCGGTTCGGTTGAACCTTTGGAAGAGCTTAGGCTGGGTCATAGGACAACCACGACTCGACCTTCACCATCTAATGGTGGTCATTTGGAGAAATAACTGTTTTGGGTAGCATTGTGCTTCGCCGCAACGTCAAAATTATTTATTGAGCATACGTGCTCCGAATCGACTTCCGTCAGTTGCGTTAGACTCGTATAGTTGATACAAGTGCAACGGAACTCGTTTCGTTTTGATCCGAGGTCATATGTAGAATATGACTATTTTGAGTATCGTAGCGCGTCACGACGACGCGATTTTAGAATATGGAGCATACGTACTCCGAATCGACTTCCGTCAGTTGCGTTACACTCGTATAGTTGATACGAGTGCAACGGAACTCGTTTCGTTTTGATCTGACGTCATATGAAGAATATGACTATTTTGAGTATCGTAGCGCATTACGACGACACGATTTTAGAATATGGAGCATACGTGCTCCGAATTGAATTCCGTCAGTTGCGTTAGACTCGTATGGTCGATACGAGTGCAACATAATTCGTTTCGTTCCAATCCGAGGTCGTTTGGAGAAAACGACTATTTTGAGTAATATCGAGCGTCGCAACAACGCCATTTTCAAATGTTAAGCAAACGAACTCCGAATTGAATTCCGTCAGTTGCGTTAGACTCGTATGGCCGATACGAGTGCAACAGAATTCGTTTCGTTCCAATCTGAGGTCGTTTGGAGAAAATGACTATTTTGAGTAATATCGAGCGTCGCAAAAACGCCATTTTAGAATATTGAGCAAACGAACTCCGAATCGAATTCTGTCAGCTGCATTAGACTTGTATAGCCGGTACGAGTACAACAAAATTCGTTTCGCTCGATTCCGACGTCGTTTAGTCAAGTAAATAAAATAAATGCTCGTAAAATTATAAGAATCTCGAGATACGTAAACACTTGGTTTCGACCCCGTCACATCAAACGTTGACTCGACACTCGACGACTCGGACCCATAATGATTTTGACCCACATGAGAACCCTCTTAGGGTTGACTTGGTCAACCCTCTTATAAGAGGTGAATTTCTTTTGGATTTTGAAACTCTTCCCACCCATCAACTCCACTAAAATCTCCATGCATGTTATCATTTGGTTGGCTAATAGCAACCCCAAGGCATCCAAGTAGTGGAATTAGATATTTTTTTGGCTTGGATATCCAAGGCTAAAATCCCAAACCTCTCTCCCTCTCCCAAGCCTAGCCTAACCCAACCCTCCCCATATGATTTCCAAGGAGCCTAATCCTTAGGAAGCTGCTGGTTGATGAGATCATGGCCAACCAAAGCCCCCCCCCCAACTCATCCCCTCCACTCAAACCAAAAGGAGGAAGCACACATCCAAGAGGTGAGCCCTCATTGGCCCATCCAAGCTAGCCTAACCCCTAGGCCTAACCCATGTTTACCCTCCCACCATTAGGAGGCTGTCAGCACCCACCTCAGCCCAACCATGGTTCGGTGAAACCAAACCCGAGAGAGAGAGAGAGAGAGAGAGAGAGAGAGAGAGAGAGCTCAGGTGGGTTATAAAACAAGCCCCAACCCATGCTTCAAGGGACACAAAACTATCTCCAGAAGCTCCTCCCAGGCTTTCTAAAACCAGCCCCCACCATCCCGACACCCTGCCGGCGCCAGAGAAGACTCTCCAAGCTCCACCGCCACCTCCACCACCTCCCATGGTGACATCGTCGGAGGGCTCCCGGAGGACCCCAAACCAGACAGGACCATCTCCTCTCCTTCCTCCCTATCTTTTCGACGTATCGTATGCATACTCCGGCGGCCGGAGCGCCGCCGCCGTCCTCCCTCCCCTCCGTTCAAGTCATTGTAAAGATTTACTCCGGCAATGGCCGGCGACGGTAGACCGCCGGACCACCGCCGGAGGAAGCGCCCGCCCCCATAGAGTCGGCCGGGGGCAGAGCTGCGGCCGGCCGAAGGCTGGGGAAGCCCGTAAGGGCTCTGTTTGGTTCAGGCGGCGGGGAGGGATGCTGATCAAAAGTTAAAAAAATTATAAAACTTTATAATTTTTATAGAAATTGATATATGATTTTCTGTAGGGAAATATAGGGCTCAAATGGAAAAGCTTTGAACATAAAAGTTGTGCGTAACAGCGAGGTGTATCCCCAGTAAAAATTTCATATTTTTCTGTCATGTTTTAGTATTTTTAATAATTAAAATACTGTAATATTTGGGGTTTTTGAATTTCCAGAGGGCCGTAACAGTGAGGGAAAATTATGAGAAAATTTGGGAAGCTTCCTACCACTGACCTACTACACCTACTGTAATTATTTTGGAATTTTTAAAATAAGTTTACTATTTTTAGATGCTAAAAATCTATGTAATCAATTAATAATGAATTACGCTCTCCTCCAGCACGTCTCCAAAAAATTACGGGAAGCTCGGGCGGCTGGATCGCACCCTCTAAAAAGTTTGGGTATTTTTAAAAGTAAAAATATCGACGCACAGTTAAGGTCGCAATCGCGAGGCGACGCCGTCAATTCAATAACCTCAAGATAATTAAAAATGTGAAATCAAGACACACGAAAATAAGGAACCTCATAAAATATAAGTAAACTCCTATGAACGGAGAAAGAACATAATTTCCTCCTATGAACGGAGATGGAACAGAATTTCCTCCTATGAACGGAGATGGAACGGAACTTTCCTCCTATGAACGGAGATGGAACTGAAGCCTCCTGATTATGGAGTGATTGGACTACTAACCCTTTTATTTATTATGCTCTCCAGTCTCACACTGGTCCTGCATTTACTTTCTGCATTTATTTCCAGTAATCCAGTCTCGCACTGGTCCTTTATATACTGCTTTCTGTACTTTCAATTCTCCAGTCTCGCACTGGTCCTGATATTATGGCCTCTGCTTTCGGCCTATTATACTCCTAATATTATGGCCTCTGCTTTCGGCCTATTATACTGTTTGATATTATGGCCTCTGCTTTCGGCCTATTTTACTGCTTGATATTATGGCCCCCTGCTTCCGGCCTTTATTGCTGCTTATGATTTATTGCCTACTAATTTAGCGTCGACCTGAAGATGGGCCATTCCTTCAGGGTCAACCCTAAATAGTGCCGAACTGGCCGCCGCTTGTAGAGCCGAGCGGACAGATCGATGTTTTGGCCTTCTCTTCTATATTGCCTATAATTTAGAGTTGACGTGAAGATGGGACATTCCTTCAGCGTCAACCCTAAATAGTGCTGAACTGTCCACCGCTTGTAGAGCCGGACAGATCGATGTTTTGGCCTTCTCTTCTGTATTGCCTATAATTTAGAGTTGATGTGAAGATGGGACATTCCTTCAGCGTCAACCTTAAATAGTGTCGAACTGTCCGCCGCTTGTAGAGCCGAGCAGACAGATCGATGTTTTGGCCTTCTCTTCTGTATTGCCTATAATTTAGAGTTGACATGAAGATGGAACATTCCTTCAGCGTCAACCCTAAATAGTGTCGAACTGTCCGCCGCTTGTAGAGCCGAGCGGACAGATCGATGTTTTGGCCTTCTCTTCTGTATTGCCTATAATTTAGAGTTGACGTGAAGATGGGACATTCCTTCAGCGTCAACCCTAAATAGTGCCGAACTGTCCGCCGCTTGTAGAGCCGAGCGGACAGATCGATGTTTTGGCCTTTTTTTCTGTATTGCCTATAATTTAGAGTTGACGTGAAGATGGGACATTCCTTCAGTGTCAACCCTAAATAGTGCCGAACTGTCCGCCGCTTGTAGAGCAGAGCGGACAGATCGATATTTTGGCCTTTTCTTCTGTATTGCCTATAATTTAGAGTTGACGTGAAGATGAGACATTCCTTCAGCGTCAACCCTAAATAGTGTCGAACTGTCCGCCGCTTGTAGAGCCGAGCGGACAGATCGATGTTTTGGCCTTTTCTTCTGTATTGCCTATAATTTAGAGTTGACGTGAAGATGAGACATTCCTTCAGCGTCAACCCTAAATAGTGCCGAACTGTCCGCCGCTTGTAGAGCAGAGCGGACAGATCGATGTTTTGGCCTTTTCTTCTGTATTGCCTATAATTTAGAGTTGACGTGAAGATGGGACATTCCTTCAGCGTCAACCGTAAATAGTGCTGAACTGTCCCCCGCTTGTAGAGCAGAGCGGACAGATCGATTTTTTGGCATTTTCCTCTTTATTGACTATAATTTAGAGTTGACGTGAAGATGAGACATTCCTCCAGCGTCAACCCTAAATAGTGCCGAACTGTCCGCTGCTTATAAAGTTGAGCGGACAGATCGATGTTTTGGCACTTTCTTCTTTATCGCTTATAATTTAGAGTTGACGTGAAGATGGGACATTCCTTCAGTGTCAACCCTAAATAGTGCCGAACTGTCCGCCGCTTGTAGAGCCGAGCGGACAGATCGATGTCTTGGCTTTTTCTTCTTTATTGCCTATAACTTAGAGTTGCCGTGAAGATGGTACATTCCTTCAACGTCAATCATAAATAGTACCGAACTAGCTGCCGCTCTCGCAGCAGCGCAGGCGAATCGATGTTTTTGGTTTTATTCCGCATTGACTATAATTTGATTTGACGGGAGCACCTTGTGCCTTCGAGAAATAATTCCTACGAGAATGAAATGTTGCCTTCGAGAAATAATTCCTACGGGGATGAAATTGTGCCTTCGAGAAATAATTCCTATGGGAATGAAATGTTGCCTTCGAGAAATAATTCCTACCGGAATGAAATGTTGCCTTCGAGAAATAATTCCTACGGGGACGAAATTGTGCCTTCGAGAAATAATTCCTACCGGAATGAAATGTTGCCTTCGAGAAATAATTCCTACGGGAATGAAATGTCCCTTCGGAAAATGTGCCTTCGGAAAATATAGGATGGCCGATGAGTTTTTACTCAAAGGTAACCCGCACGACGGATGGTCTGGGAGGGCAACCCGTGCGAAACTAATAGAACTACGTGGGTCTGAGACCGTATGCAGGACGATACGGAGTACGTAGGCGGTGGTCGTGGGAAGACTGCCTCGGCCCAATAAGAGTCCAAATATCCCCTCCCTTATAACTATTATATTATGTTGTGTGTTAGTAGGAGTTGGATTCTGATCGTGGTTCTAATAACTTGTCTTCAGCACAGGTGATAGGTGCGGATGAGAGACAACACCCATGTGTGGATGAAGCGACGGAGCAAGCTACGTCAGGTACAAGTTGTTAAGCCGCATCCCTTTTGTTGTGCCCCACCTCACCGCATCTTTGTATTGGCAATGCGGCGGGGGTATGGAAATTATTCATACAGGTCTTGAGTTTAAGGTTTCTGTGATAGTTAATCTTCCGCTATATTATTACGTCTTCCGCTAAGTACTATAAAGTGCACTCTTTAATGAAGTCTTCCGCTAGAATGTCGCTTACTTACTCTGTTGATGTGTAGTGATTTTCGCTTAACACCACCACTATGCATGACCTTGGAGTGTTCAAGGAAGGGGGTTGAAGAAGCTAGTACCTTCACCCTTCGTGATCGCTCTGCCGTCGTGCAAAAAGGGTGGTGTGCGATAAGATCCCCCGGTCGGACTGTCGATTTTGGAGGGGGGATCTTACACGCCACTCCTAGCTCTTCTCGCGAGTCTCCTCACGAATACTGCTCGCGAATCCTCCTTAGGCGAGCGGTCGGTGAAGACCTTGCTCGCCTTCCTTCTAACGACGACCCCTTGGGCCAGGTCTCACATTCTTCCCTGCGGGATCACCCCGGCTCGCCCAGCCTGGCTCTCGCGAGAGCGTAGTGGAGAGATGACCACTTCAGCCGGAACCGCACATCCCTGAGCCTTATCCCCTTAGGCGAACACGGGGTTGTACACAAAAAATGTTGGAACCGGGATTCGGCCCAACGAGGAGTTCAGACCACAAAGATGGGTGCAAATCGCGCTTACTTATCCCTCGGAGCAACTTAACTGGAGACCTAGAACCGAGACCCTTGGCGACAATGTGGAGGTCCCACCACACACGCGGAAGATCGTAGAGCACTTCCCCTCCTAAGCCAAGAACTGTAGTTGGGCACCTTGGAGAGCTCTGAGGATGAACCAAAGATGACCTGAGGAGAGAGAAGCCCCAAAATAACTCCCTCCCAAAGGTGCCCTTAGAGTCATATTTATAGTTTTTCTGGACTGGTTTGCTAGTAGCGGGATTCCGCCTTTTGGTTTTACTAAACGCACCCCAATTCGACCTGCTAACAGCCAAACTCCATTGTTTGGAGGGGCTAACTGCAGGCCACCAGGGACATAGGGGTAATTTGTTGGATCTTACGGCGCCCTTAGAGGGGGGTGAATAAGGGTTTTATGGAATTTAGATCTTAATTAAATTTATTAGAGTTTGAGACTGAAGTTTCAGAATATTTTATTGAAAAATATATTTTAATATCTCAGATAAGGGAAACAGAACTTTTTCCTTACTGTTGCTAACGTCTGGCATTAGGTGTTAACGCTGGGCATTAGCTCTTCAGAAAATTAATCTGCTCAGAATTATATCAATGAGATTTTACTAATGAAAACATTAATGAAATACAATTCCAGAAAATCAGAGATAATAAAAAGGATTATTGTATTTCAAAGATAATTACACAAATGTTAATTTTAATTATTTGATAAAAATATTAATTAAAACATTCTTGAAGAGGAAAAAAAATCAATTGAATAGAACATTAAAAGACATGATTTTATTTCATAATAAATTGAACACAGAAATGTTTGATTTCAATATCGCTAGAAATCGGAGGTGTACAAAGTAAAACAATTTTTCCTTTTCTATACCGACTTGTATCCCCACAAACCGGTTGGCTTTAGCCTATCCCTCCCCGGATATGGCCTCAAGCCGCTCTAGCCAATCCTTCCCCGGATATGGCATCGAGCACCCCCTAGATCTAATCTCCTAGACCTAGTCGCCAACTCATGCGGCGAATTACCCCTAAGCCGCACAAGGACCTAGTCGCCAACACAAGGCGAATTTACCCATGGAATCCTTCCCGGAATCTGACGTTCTCTCCGAACAATTTCTCCACATGAATTACAAAAAGAATAAAATAAAAGATTACAAGATGAGTAAAAAGAAACTCCCCAAGAAATTCTGAAGGTGAAGACGAAGTCGATGTAGATGTTGGCGTTCTTGAAACAATCATCCTTCGTATGGGATATGCGTTGTAGACCTTCTCCTTCAACACCTCTTTAGATCTTCATGATAGCCCAAGGGAGATCTCTTAATTGTTGTACATGAACCTCTCTCCAAAGTATCAGAATTCTGGAATCATCACTACATAGAATGAGAGGGGCTGTAATTTAAATAGCCACAGGAGCTAACGCGTGGCGTTAAGGATTAACGCCGGCGTTAGTGAACGTGCAAACTGTCGGGATCGTGCAAACTGTCGGGATCGTGCAAACCACCGGTATCGTGGCAGAAAAAAATTTCGTCGAACGCAACACATTTCGTCGAACGTGCTATCGTCGAGCGCAGGTAACTTTAATTCGTCGAGCGCAGTTCAGTTCGTCGAACGCTCCAATTCATCGAGCGCAGTTCAGTTTATCGAACGCAATACGTCGAGCGCAGTTAACTTCAATTCATCGAACAGAACTCCAAGTTCATCGAACATAATTTGTCGGGCACAATTTCATCGAGCGCAGGCTCATTTCGTCGAACGGAACTTCAAGTTTGTCGAACGCAGCTTGTCGAGAACAATTTCGTCGAGCGCAGACAATTTCGTCGAACGACACTCCAAGTTCGTCGAACGCAGGTTCGTCGACCGCAACTCGATGGCATTCCTCCTCTTGTTAAAGCTGGGCGTTAACAACTAACGCGAGCGTTAGCTCTCTTTCGTCGACCGCAGCTCGACGGATTTGTTCTCGACGGCATTCCTTCTCAGCGAATTCCTTCTCAATGGAAGTTAACGCGGTGTGTTAACAACTAACGCGGGGCGTTAGCTCTCTTTCCAGAGAGTCATCTCCATTCAGCAAACTATTCATAGGGATGTGTAGCTATAGTTCCTGTACAACCTGCATACTATAAACACACAAAATACAAGATCAAATACAACATGGTATTTGTTATTCTCAAACTAAGAGATACGGAACATAGGCTCCAACAATCTCCCCCTTTTGATAATAACCCATACCTATATGAGAAATTAGTGAGATTAAGATCATTTGTGTTTATAGATAAGTGTGGTGATAAGATATGCATGAATAACAGGTTAAAAGCATGATAGATTTGAAAGCTATAATGCATACTCTTTCTATATGAAGTCCTCCCCGTACATAAGTGTTCTCTTAAAATTTACTCCCCCTAAATATCTATTTTACTAGATTTCTCAATTTCTTCTCCCCCTTTGTTATTAACAAAAGTGGGTAGGGATGAGTGTATATCTACTAAGATTGATTAGGAACCACTTATTGAAGGATTGTCATGATAGGGCATATGATAGTGTATGCACCTCCTACATGATTACTCCCCCTACAAATATACCCCTTTTTTGAGTTTAATATTATTATAATGCACTCCCCCTAAATATTAGATTTATGCAATTTAATCTCCCCTCTTGGTAGTATCAAAAGAGGGTTTAGGAGTGAGTATGTAATAGAAGAAAAATAGGATGCAATCAAAAGCTTGTTAAATACTACTTGTTGAGAAAAATATAAGCAAGATGTAACATATAGTAGTAAGCAACATAGCTAACATGATAAAGTAAGCATTCTATTTTAAGATACCACTTGTTGAAACCATGGTGTTAAAAATAATAGACATGAATGAGCATAAGTGGTAAACTTAGCAGAAGAATATAATAAGCACTCTTAAACATAAACATCATTTTTAGAAGATAAAATCATATAAAGGATAATGAGTTTTAAATTTGAAAAATTGATGTTTGAGTTAAAGATTGAAGAGATGTTATTCCATTAAGATAATATTGCAAGCATGATTTCATAATATCAAGAAAAAATAAACAAACTACAATGTAATAAAATTTGCATTTCAAGTAAACATAAACATTGTAGCGATCATGCTTTGTTATCTAGTGCATTTACTTAAGTTTGTAAAGATTTGAGTAGATGAGCATTAGGATCCAATTCTCATGAGTAGAAGTTTTATGAAAGATAATGATGTGTACAAAGTAGCGTTTTGATAAAGTATACAAGTGAATCAATCAAAAACACATGACATATATAATGAAATAACACAACATTAAAATATACAAATACTATTACTTCCACAATATTTCAATGCACATGAATAAATAGTACAACTACCAAGGTGCTCTGCACACACAATGCATATTAAGACTTATCATGGTGCAAAGTAGTGCTTGGGGGATCACTTTTATACTTTGTAGCTTTATTTTCAATTTTTTATGATCCGGTGTACTAAGAGAAGTGGTGTATTAATTGTTTGCTACAAGACACTTTACAATTCTTTATCCAAGGTGCTCAACATCACAATGCTCATTAAGACTTATCAGGAGGGTGAGTAGTGCTTCGTGGAGTTTTCCTTGTCATTTACTATTTGCTTTTTAGTTTAGTGACTAAGGACTCTGAATTCACTTGTTTTGCAAACATAGCATTTTGAACCACATTTCTCTAAAGAATAAGTGCATGAAAGACAAAGAATTGTAATAACTAATTCAATGTTGTGTAGGTAATCTATTTATGCATTTTAATCATTTATGTTATTACACTACACAATCATGCAAGTATAAGATTGTAAACATATGTAGATTATAAAAAATAAGTGAGTGAATAAATCATTATCAAACATAATACATTACTCATACTTAGAGGCATGCTAAGCATTTCTACACATGTATATCTACAATTAATTTTATTGCACAAAACAAGATAATTTTCAAGGCATGACAAATACAACAATGTTTTTTTAAGAAACTTGAAAGTTAAATTAAACATTGTATTTAATCTTTAATTGATATAATTAAACATCCTTGACAATGGCAATGAATAACAATCAGTTTTTTTATAAATTTTTTAATAATTTTTTATAAAAGCACAAAACAATAAACACACATAAAGAGAAAAAAACATATTTTTGTTCTTTGAAATTGTTTTGTAATTTTGTATTTGATTTTTTTTATATATTCTCTGGAAAACATAGAAGTCTTTAATAGCCCTTTCAGTAAATGATATTCTATGCCAGAGAAATAAACCCAAAATAATGCATGAGAAAATACATATTTTTTTTGAAAAGAAATAAAATTTTGTTTTAAAGGAAATAAAAAGATAGAAAACTTTTTAAAAATAGAGAAATAAAACACACACAAAATATTAAAATAATACCAGAAATTATTCAAAACAAATATATTTTGGAGCAAAGGAGCTAACGCCAGGCGTTAACTTCTTAACGCCAAAACAGAACTGCATTTCTTGATTTTTTGAAAAATGTTTTTCAAAATTCATTTGTATTATAAAGAGGTCTTCCTTCAGTTGAAATTTCAGAGTATATTGACTAGATTTGAAGGCTCTTTTAGCATGTTTTTGGTGATTTTTCAAATACTTGTGTTTTGTAAAATTATTAATGCTCAAAATAATAAAATATGCAAACACAAAATGCAATGTTAGAACAAAAACAAATATGCATGATTTTAGTATAAAGAGTAAGATAATATTCATGCAATGAATATAATATAAGTATATCTAAGATCAAGATACCTTAACAACATGACGACACTCTAGCCCCGTACTAAGTGACAGATGGGCATGAGGAGCTGCACACATGCCGTAGGTTGGGGTGTTAATCCCATATGCATACACAAGACGACGCTCAACCTAGCACTCTTTCCCCCTAGTGCCTCTCAAGGCCCTACTGGAACCCTCCCCGGTTAAGGACAAGACATGACTTAGAGGTTAGGTCTCCAATGCACACAATCCTACGCCCTCGCTATTGTGAGACACATGTCATAGGTTTAATGATTATGGACATACTAAGCGTGTAAGCCTTAAATATATTAACTATGGTATAATTGCATGATTAGTTTTGGATTTACAATTATATTGATGATTGTTGATTTTAAATCCATTTAGAATACATTTTATTCATGCAAATAACTAAAATAGAAATTATGATTTTCATATTTTAGTAATATAATTTACTTTAGCATTGCAAGATATATAACTAGAATGGACATTGATTTCTACCAATGGTAAGTGATGATGCTAGTATGATGAATTACGACAACAAGGTGCAAAGCTAAGTAAAATTGGACAAATATATAATTGAATTGCATGTATTCAAACATAGAGTTTTAAATTTTCATAGACCTAGACTGAAGTGACAATTCTATTTGATTTCATCTTGTTTATATCAAGTTAATTCTTAGGTCTAAAGATAATGAGATACATGCAAACAATAAAGATGCACATCACACACACAAAACAAGATATGAAACTATAATACCAATAACCATCATATATTTCATAATTCCTAAGGTTGATAGAAATATAGTGAATTTTATCATAGGATATTAATAGATCAAGATGGAGTGTGTGAAATCATATTCATCATTTTTGTAATTTTTAAATTATGATTTTTCATTATAGGGGCTATCATATGCAACAAAGAAAATAAACAAATATGCAATTAGTTTTGCATTTAATATTTTAGCCTAAGACCCCTAAAAATCCATTTAAATTCAATTTTGAAAGTATTTTCATTAGTCTTGATAATATCATTTAGCAAATTTAGCATTCCATTTATAATGATAATATAAGACATTTATAGGCAATGGATTTAAAAAGGATAAAACATATAAAAAGAAAAGATAGATCACATAAAAAAAATTATGACTTTATGTTCAATTTAATTCAATTTGATTTGTTAAACATTAGGCTTAAAATGAAAGTCATATGATATATAAAGTGATCATAGTGTGTTGGCTCAAAAATAAAAAATAAACAAAAGAAAAAGCAATTAAGCATATCATGAAGTAGAGTAATGATATTTCATTTATAATTAATTCTATTTCATGCAATACAATGATTCCTAGTAAATGAGAGATTTAGGTATCCAAAGGGGACCAAGTGTGATGGTTCCTTTGGGTACCCAAATACATCGTGTTGGCTTTTGGAGAGATAGTGATGAATGGGCATTTACAAGTGGAGTTAGTGTTTTGTTTTTAATTTTGGGCCTCCATTCAT
The DNA here is from genome assembly GCA_033032865.1 of Dactylorhiza incarnata. Taxonomy (NCBI): domain Eukaryota; kingdom Viridiplantae; phylum Streptophyta; class Magnoliopsida; order Asparagales; family Orchidaceae; genus Dactylorhiza; species Dactylorhiza incarnata. Next base: position 14,479,314 of record JAWHQI010000029.1, read on the forward strand.
ACTTTGGTTGTTTATCTTTTAAATCCATAAAATGATTATGTGACATCTTTATATGATGATAGTTGTTTGAAAAATAATTCATTGGGGATTAATGTTTATTCAAATTATTTTTCAAAATAGCTTGATGTTGATAATCATAATTAGTTTTATTATATGGATTCTTTGAAAGTTTATAAGAGTGATTGTCTTTCTTTAGAATTGAATGTTGAAAGAGTGGGTTACAATATTTTTAAATGATTAATTCTTATTTTGATGATTTCCAATTCCACTCTTTCTTATAGACATACTCTTATAATATAAAGGATAATATTTTATAGTTTGATTTTCATGAATATGAGTTTTTAAATTTGAGTCATGATTGAAAAAATATTGAGACTTATAATAGTGACTCTTAAGAATTTTGTGAGGGTCATAATTTATTTTGAAACAAAATTCCTTTTGATTTGATGTATGAAAATGGTCCTTTTTAGAAATTATTTTGTAAGATAATTTATCTTTGTTATTCAAAATCTTTTGATGAATGACATTACTAGAAATTAGAACTTTTTCAACAAAAGATTTTAATTGTCTTAACTTACAAGTTAAAGCATTATTTTCAATTATCAATTTTTCATTATGTTCTTTAGAAACTAAGAGCCCTTTTTCAATATCCTTGAATTTTTCTTTTAATAGATTGCATTCTAAATAAGGAGTAGGAATTTTAATTAAAGAGCATGAAAGAGAATTTGAAACATCAATATAAGATTCTACTTTATCGTTTGCTTTTAAAGTATTATTTTCTAAACGTAATTTGGAATTAGCAAGTTTCAACTTTGAAATTTTACGTTTAGCAAATTTAAGCACACGAAATGTAGAAATAGAATTAGTTACCAAAAGAGAAGATTTAGATTTTCTTACCTTGTTATAGTTTCCGTCTTCTCTTTTGCTTGATGTTTTGCCATCAATTGGGTTCAATATTGTTTCTCTCTTAGATTGATCTTCCTCCAAGAATGAGTCCTCGTCGATTTCTTCTCTTGGATCCATAAGGAATTCCTCTTGTTCATCATCTATGGAAGGAAGACTATAAGTATTCTCAAGAAATTTCCAAACTTCAAAATCAGTAGGAAGCGTATAAATAAGTTTGAAAATATTTTGATCTAGAGCACAATATAGACTATTCATAGATTTGGCATTTAAAAACATTTCATTTTTATTTAAAATACTTGGGGGCATTTTAATTGTAATATTCCAAACTTTAATATCCAAAGTTTTAAAAAAAAAATCCATAAGTGTTTTCCACCCATTATAATTTTCACCCATATATAATGATGGACATAATGATTTTTCATTTTCATAAAAATTATCCCCTCTAGAAGATGCGAGATCATGAAGCGCCATTATTCCCGGTTGTGAAGCCATATTGGAATAACCTACGCTCTGATACCACATGTTGGATCTTACGGCGCCCTTAGAGGGGGAGTGAAAAAGGGTTTTATGGAATTTAGATCTTAATTAAATTTATCAGAGTTTGAGACTGAAGTTTCAGAATATTTTATAGAAAAATATATTTTAATATCTCAGATAAGGGAAACAGAACTTTTTCCTTACTGTTGCTAACGTCTGGCGTTAGGTGTTAACGTTGGGCATTAGCTCTTCAGAAAATTAATCTGCTCAGAATTATATCAATGAGATTTTACTAATGAAAACATTAATGAAATATAATTCCAGAAAATCAGAGATAATAAAAAGGATTATTGTATTTCAAAGATAATTACACAAATGTTAATTTTAATACTTTGATAAAAATATTAATTAAAACATTCTTGAAGAGGTAATAAAATCAATTGAATAGAACATTAAAAGACATGATTTTATTTCAAAATAAATTGAATACAGAAATGTTTGATTTCAATATCGCTAGAAATCGGAGGCGTACAAAGTAAAACAATTTTTCCTTTTCTATACCGACTTGTATCCCCACAAACCGGTTGGCTTTAGCCTATCCCTCCCGGATATGGCCTCAAGCCGCTCTAGCCAATCCTTCCCCGGATATGGCCTCGAGCACCCCCTAGATCTAATCTCCTAGACCTAGTCGCCAACTCACGCGGCGAATTACCCCCTAAGCCGCGCAAGGACCTAGTCGCCAACACAAGGCGATTTTACCCACGGAATCCTTCCCGAAAACCGACGTTCTCTCCGAATGATTTCTCCACACGAATTACAAAGAGAATAAAATAAAAGATTACAAGATAAGTAAAGAGAAACTCCCCAAGAAATTCTGAAGGTGAAGACGAAGTCGATGTAGATGTTGGCGTTCTTGAAACGATCGTCCTTCATATGGGATATGAGTTGTAGACCTTCTCCTTCAAAATCCTCTTTAGATCTTCATGATAACCCAAGGGAGATCTCTTAATTGCTGTACACGAACCTCTCTCCAAAGTATCATAATTCTGGAATCATCACTACATAGAATGAGAGTGGTTGTACTTTAAATAGCCACGAGAGCTAACGCGTGGCGTTAAGGATTAACGTTGGCGTTAGTGAATGTGCAAACCGTCGGGATCGTGCAAACCGCCGGTATCGTGGCAGAAACAAATTTCATCGAACACAACACATTTCGTCGAACGTGCTATCGTCGAGCGCAGGTAACTTCAATTCGTCGAGCGCAGTTCAGTTCGTTGAACGCTCTAATTCGTCGAGCGCAGTTCAGTTCGTCAAACGCAATACGTCGAGCGCAGTTAACTTCAATTCATCGAACGGAACTCCAAGTTCGTCGAACACAGTTTGTCAGGCGCAATTTCATCGAGCGCAGACTCATTTCGTCGAACGGAACTCCAAGTTCGTTGAACGCAGCTTGTCGAGAACAATTTCGTCGAGCGCAGACAATTTCGTCGAACGACACTCCAAGTTCGTCGAATGCAGGTTCGTCGACCGCAACTCGACGACATTCCTCCTCTTGTTAACGCTTGGCGTTAACAACTAATGCGAGCGTTAGCTCTCTTTTGTCGACCGCAGCTCGACGGATTTGTTCTCGACGGCATTCCTTCTCAGCGGATTCCTTCTCAACGGAAGTTAACGCGGGGCGTTAATAACTAAGGCGGGGCGTTAGCTCTCTTTCCAGAGAGTCGTCTCCATTCAGCAAACTATTCACAGGGATGTGTAGATATAGTTATTGTACAACTTGCATACTATAAACACACAAAATACAAGATCAAATACAACACGGTATTTGTTATTCTCAAACCAAGAGATGCGGAACATAGGCTCCAACATAATTTTCCTTCCTCAGCCCCTGGGCAAGTGGCCCGCGAGAGCGCCACTCCTAGCTCTTCTCGCGAGTCTCCTCGTGAATACTGCTCGCGAATCCTCCTTAGGCGAGCGGTCGGCGAAGACCCTGCTCGCCTTTCTTCTGACGACGACCCCTTGGGCTAGGTCTCGCATTCTTCCCTGCGGGATCACCCCGGCTCTCCCGGCCTGGCTCTCGCGAGAGCGTAGTGGCGAGATGACCACTTCAGCCGGAACCGCACATCCCTGAGCCTTATCCCCTTAGGCGAACACGGGGTTGTACAATGATTATATACATCTTATTGCACTTCTTTGTCGATTAACATTTATTGTGCATGCACATACTGCATAAACAAATCATTATAAAATGCGAGAAGGTTTCGGCCGAGCGTGAGAGGGAATTATGGAGGGTTTTCAGCGCTGGTGTGCGGCTTATGATTTGCCTGTAGAAAAATTCAGAACTAATTTTAGATGAGGATTTTAAGTTATATTGGTGTGCGGATAGCTGTTACTGGTTTGCCCGTAAAAAATCAGAACTAATTTTAGATGAGAATTTTAAGTTATGTTGGTGTGCGAATTGCCGTTTTTGATTTGCCTTTAACAATTCCCATAAAATATCTGTTTTTTCATTAAACAATGTAAGTTGTTAACCGCAGTGCAATATTGGCTTTCCACACTGCAATACAAGTTAATTTTAAGAGTTTTTTTGCTTATATCCGCACTTTCTATCGACGCTTGCCCTAGGTTAGAACCTCCCCTTCCGCCTCCTTCCTATTTCATCATTATCACCGATCCGTCGGGCAAACTCACCGCGTTCCTCCCATTCCGCCCCGCCTCTCGCCGATCAGCCTCCTTCTCTTCGGTGTCCAAGATCTCCGGCGAAATCCTCAGTGCAGGCGCTCTCCAAATATACAAGAAAAGCGAAAATACGGACAACAATGCATCCACAATCTTCTACGGCCCTGTGAGCTCCTTTATGAGGCTGAATATGGACGGCTCTACAGATCGAGCGTCCTCCACCATCTCAGCAGCATTTGAGTTTAAAGGAAAAGAGGGTTTGGAATGGTGTTGAAGGGAAGCGAGGGAGATTCGGTGGGATTGGAGGGAGAGGGGATTATTGCGGGATGGGGAGAAAAGGAGATGACGAGAAGAAGTTGGGGGTTGGAAGTAGAAGAGTGATATCCATGAGACCTGTCTCCTTGCCTCCGATGGTTTTCTGGCTCTTGCAGGAGGAGGTGGGCAGGTTTATGAATGGGATAAGTGGTTGCATAGGTTAGAAGCGCCGGTCGTTCAAGGCACAGGTCGCGAGCTCAGTCTGAAGCGCAGATAGATGGGAGGAACAGAAGACGATAAACTCTTTCATTGATTATTTATTATTAAAAATGTCATATTGTTTTATTCGAATGAAGAGAGTGTAGATTTTCTAAAATAAATATATACAAGAAATATGAAAATATAAAATAATATTATATCTGGATTCATGTTTCTTCCCATAGTAAAACGGTATATAATGCCGGAGAAACATGTAAATCAGTAAAATATGTGTCAGTTTAATTTGATAAATGATGACAATATTTCAAACAAGATTATCCTTCTAAATATTAAAAAAAATTCAAAATATATTGATGTGCAAATAAAAATAGAACAATGTTATTGACAAACCTATTTACGCTAATGACAGCTCATTGTTAATGGCAGATCACAAAAATTTAAAGACGGACCATTATGTTAATGGAACACCAAGAGAAAAAAAAAAGTAAATCAACATACTGTAAGTTATACAAAATTTGCAATAATTAGAACCATCTAAATACTCCAAAAATTTATAGTAAACCATATTTATGTTAGATAGTACATGAATAATTAGTTAAGACTAGTAGAACCAAAAGAGCCCATCAAAACTAGCTGCATATATTGCTCCATACATACGAGCACCATTGTTTTGCAACTTTCCAATTAGCCAAAAACTACACATCCAAAAATTATCTGTTAGTAAACGTATGCATAAATGAATTGAATGTAGAAATTAGATATTTGTCGCATCATCACCAATGTTGTTCGAAAATATGTTGGAATACCTGTTTTTATCCTTTAATTTTAACTCTTTCCAATGCCGGTGAATCATCCACAACGGAAAGACATTGGCATGTGTGATGTATGATTTCAACTCATGGGAGCATGGTAATCCAAATATTTGCCTAGTTGTATGTGTACATACAACATCAATTTCCAGATTGTAACAAATTGTAGAAATTCAACAACCCCAAAAAAGAAGATTCAAATTGTAAACATCTCAATGTTTATGCACGAGCATATCTAGATTGGGTACTATATGGGTTCTGTTGTTGGTGGTGTATGCACGTGCATATCTTGTTGTAGGGGTTCTTAGGTTTAAGTTTTATGGTTTAAATCCTGGAAAAGTTATGGAGAGAATGCTGTGTTCACTCTTGAACAGTTGATTGTGAGTACTATTTTCCCAAACAATTAGCAATCTAGGCGCAGGTGTGAGGTGTGTACAAAGGTTCGTAGAGTGCTTCTTTGGGACTACGCCACTGTCTTTGCTGAAGGTCTCTCCATTGTGGCCATTGAGAGCTTCAATGGTGTGTCATTTCAGCTGAAGAAAGGTGTGGAGGTTGTAATTAATGAGTATGAATAGTCATAGATGGGGTACCTTCTCTTTTTATCGCTTGAAGAGGTATCAGGTTATTCCCTTGACTCATTAATTTTCTGTTTGGCGCAACAGCGGGTGGAGGAAAAAATGGGAGAAAGATGAGGGGGGGGGGGGGTAACTTAGGTTTGGGGGCGAACCTGCAGTGTCGACCGGCCGGTTGACGGCGAGCGGCGGTGGTGTTGGGTATATTGCCCTTAATAGTACCTTGATTTGAAGAGGCATCACTCTCAATGCTAAGGACATATTGTATTTGATGAGCTATACTTGTGTAAGATATACAGGTGCAGGTGACTCAAAAGGAAGGGCCAAACATGCCCTTAGATGTGGAGAAATCATCTCCCAAAAGATGAAGTTTTGTCTCAGCTGAACCGCTGAGACGAGGGGTCAAAACCGCTGAGACGACGAGCCATCTCAGCGTATCCGCTGAGAAGAAGGTACCTCCGCTGATAAGTTCATTATGCACTGAGAATCAGCGTGGTTGTCGAACTGGGCTCGACATTCGTCGAACGCTGAACGCCGTTCATCGACCGCCGAGACGAGATCAAAGCAGAAACCGCTGAGACGAGATCAAAGCTGAAGCCGCTGAGAAGACACACAAGGCAAGATCGTCGAACGCTGAACGTCGTTCAATAAACGCTGAGGCGAGGAGCCGTCTCAGCGGAGCCGCTGAGAAGACACACAAGGCAAGTTTGTCGAGCGCTGAGCTGGCAAGATCGTCGATCGCAGGGAACAGCTGGTTCATCGAACGCAGAGTGTTCCGCGTTCGTCGAGCGCAGTCCTTCTCTACAGAAAAGTAGGGCGGCGGGTCCTGTGGCTAGGACTAGTTGCAGAATAGCTGTGTGGGGTCCACCAGCTTCTCCCATTCCTCTCAGCAGATCAGCTAAGAGCCGTTGAAGATCAGAGATGTATAGAAGGAAGAGTTAGGGCACATTTGAAAACACTCTTGTTGCGTGCAAAAGAGATCAACTGTTACATTGACGGCTGAAGCTCTCGTCTTCTTTCTCCTGCTCACTGAACAAGAAGAAGAAGATAACAGAGAAAGAAAGTTAGCTCCTTTGCAAGAAGGAGCAAGGTGATCTTCCATCACTCCGTCGAAGAGTAAGATCAAGTTAGTTATTGTAATCAACATCTTCAGCAAAAGGAAGCACACTCAGTGCAGGATCTACAGGAGAGTACCTCTACTGTAGAATAAATTTCTAAATCATTTTTCTATAGGGCATTTTGCCTGAGCTGTAAGACCTTTTGGTCTGAGATTGTAGGAACCTGAGGGTTTTGAGCTGTAGGGCTGAAGGCCTGAGGTAGGACCAGGAGGTGGTCTGAGCTGTAGGAGGAGGAGTCCTCTGAGTGGTAGGACCTGGGAAAGGTCTGAGCTGTAGGATCTAGAGCAGATCTGAGGTAGGGCTTAACAGCCTGAGTTGTAGGACATTATTGTCTGAGCTGTAGGAGGTGTTATCCTCTGAGTTTGTAGGGCAGCTGTGCCTGAGGTAGGAGCTGGTGATAGCTCTGAGTTGTAGGGACTTGTGTCCTGAGGTAGGATCATTCTTGATCTGAGAAGTTCTGAGGAACTTGTGTTGTAAGCTCTTTGAGCCGAGATTGGAGAAGTTGGCCCTGTCTAACACACTGTTAGAAGGGTGGAGGGGGAAAGTGGACTACCCATAGACACGCTGTCTTTGGGGAACCACTATAAATTATTGTGTGCTTTCTGTGTTTGCTGATTTGCTTGAACCAACTATGAAAACAGCTAAAGCTAATCAAGTAAAATTTAAAAGACCTATTCTCCCCCCCCCCCCCCTCTAGGTGATTTAGACTACAAACATAATAATCTTTCAAGTGGTATCAGAGGGAGGATGGTCAAAAAGGACCTAACAGTCTGACCAGATCCTAAAAGGTTTAGTCAAGTCAAATCCCAATGGCCTCTAGTGTAATGCAGAAGGAGATGAGCTCGATGAAACTGCCCATATGTAACAAAGCCAACTTTGGCATATGGAAGCAGAGGGTTAGGCTGTACATGGAAGCCTCAGACCCTAGAATCTACATTACTGTTCAGGAAGGCCCCTTCATTATCACAAAACCCTCCACCGTTGATCCTACCAGGCAAGTAGGCAAACCATACACTGAAATGACCAAGGATGAGATAGTATTGGCTACTATGGATAAAAGGGCTCAAAATATCATAGTTAATGCTATTGATGACTCAACTTTTCAAAATTTAGTGCACTGTGCATCTGCTAAGGAGATGTGGGATACACTAATTGTGTACATGGAAGGGACTGAAGATGTGAGAAATGATAGGAAGTCACTCCTCAATCAGGAATATGAAGCTTTCAGGCAGCAAGGGCAGCATAGCATCTCCATGTGTTATGAAATGTTCTTTAGAATAATAAATGAACTAAGAACCTATGAGAGAGTGTTCACAAATTATGAGCTGAATGATAAGTTCCTCAGATCTCTATCAAGAGATTGGGACACAAAAATTTGTGTCATAAGGGAGGTGGCTAAGTTGACTGAAACTCCTCCCCAAACTCTCTATGGAAAGCTGCTCTCCTATGAAATGCAGATGACTGCCAGGAAGGAAGAAGTGCAGAAGGCAAAGGGTGATACCAGGGAGAATTCCCTGGCCTTCAAGGTTGAAAGCTCAAGAAGAGGGAGAGATAAAGCTCACTCTCCTCCCAGAAGATCAGCTGAACCAGAAGATTCTGAGCCTAGCTCATCAAGCTCCTCTTCTTCTGATGAAGAAATTGTTGTTCTTACAAGGCACTTCAGAAAGATGCTGAGGAGGAAGCAATGGAAAAACAAGCCTTCCTCCTCACATCATAAAAAGGAGGACAACAAGGAGTCAAAGCATCACTCCAGAAGTGACAGGTATGAGTCTAACTCAAAACATAATTCTTCCAAAGTTGTTTGTTATTGCTGCAGCAAGCCTGGGCATGTCATTGCTGACTGCCCTGTGAAGAGAAGAGAGAAGGATGAGAAGAAGGCTCATCATTCAAGAAGCAAGAAAGGAGATAAATCCTTTCTAGCTAAGAAGAAGAAGAAGAGCTGGAGTGAATCAGACTCTAGCTCATCAGAATCTGAAATGGAAGAAGCCCTCATTGGGTTGGTTGCTGTTGAAGAAACTGTTGTTGGCAGGATGGCAGTCAGGGCCCCTCTATCACATTCAGACAGTGATGTAGAGGAGGATGAGGTCATTCATAATGACCATGGGATGATGGCTCTAACTGAAGATGAGGACAGCCAGAATAATTCAGAACATGAGCAGGTATTAATTCATTCCATATCCTCTTCTGATTATGAGACTAGTCCAGAATCTGATGCACCTCCATCAATTGATGGAAGGGGCAAGGATGCTGAGGAAGAATTCAATCAACTGATTGATAAGTATGGTATTCTTTTGGAAGCTCTGAAGAAGAGCAAGAAGCTTGCCAAGAGGCAAGCCCAGGAAATTGTTTCCCTCAAGATGACTAAGAATGACTACACTGAACCTACCACCCTGGTGGCTCAGATGAGTAGACAGATTAGTCATCTACAAGGGTTAACTATTGTGCAATTAAGCACTATTTCCCTGAAGAACAAGGTCATCAAGGACCTTGAAGAAAAGCTTGAGAAGGAGAAGAGCCTGGTGGCTCAATTCTCCAAGCCCAAATATGTGCTTCCCCTTATTAACACCTTCTCCTCTCAAACCAATAGGAGAGGACCTGGATTCAATAAGATGGAAGTAGGAGAAGAGAGTGGAGTAAAGAGCAAGAAGAAGGCTAAGCCTCAACCCACCTCTCAAAAGGTGATGCTTTCTTCCAACAGGTATGTCCATGAAGGCATTCATGGTCACTGGAAGATTGGGAGTGGCTATAGGAAGGGAAATGCTCCTTCCCATAGTGAAAGAGATGGCATGGGTTTTAGAGCAATGAAAGCTCCCCATGAGGAAATAAAAATGGCCCAATCTGGACCATTTATGTTTGGTGCTTCAGCACCTTCAGTCAAGAACAAGGAAGCAAGCACTTCCAAATCTGCCTCAGCAAAAAGCAAGACTACTGTCAAATCTGTTGACAAGGCCTGCTGCTCAGTGTCTGATTCCCTCAGATCTTGTATGGCTGCTAAACCAAATCAAGCTGAGGCCATCAGGACAAAGAGCAGCAAGACTGTCCACAAATTATCCTTTAGTCAGATTATTGCTGAAAGAAACAGGAAAAATGTTGCAGTCTCCTCTACTGAACATGTGCACAGTGCTGTACTTATTCAGAAAAATGCTCAGAAAAGGAGATACAATATTCATGATTATTGGTGTTGTGGCAAGGTGGGACACTTTGCCATAGATTGTTGGTACAACCCCAATGTACCTAATGCAAAGAAGAGCTTTCCTGCTAGGAGGGTAGCTAGTGTGAGAGTATCTCATCAAACTAACAGGCACCTAGGACCCAAAACTCTTTGGGATCCTAAGGATAACTAAATCCTTCTTTGCAGGGTAGTTCAAGTACCAGTCTCAATCAAATTTGGTACTTGGACAGTGGGTGCTCAAGGCACATGACAAGAACTAGAAGTCTCCTACAGGATTACAAGCATGTGAAGAATGGACCCAAAGTCATCTTTGGGGGTCAGAAAAGGGAGTCACCAGAGGTTATGGTATGATCACTAATGATATAGTCTCTTTCACAAAAGTAGCTTATGTTGAAGGGTTGCAACACAACTTTGTCAGCATAAGCCAACTGTGTGATCTTGGCCATGTCATTGAATTTCACAATGATAAGTGCCTCATCAAAAAGTCTGATGACTTGGAGATCATTCTTTCAGGCACTAGGAGTGGAAATGTTTACTGTTTAGATTTCTTCTGCAAATCTTTTTCCTCTCCTGTATGTCTTGTAGCAGATGAGAGTGAGTCTCTATGTGTTCAATGGCACAAGAGACTTGCCCACATCAACTACAAGACAATGCATAGACTATTCTCTAAGAACTTGGTTAGAAATAGTCCAAATTTAAAATGTGTTAAAAAAGGCCCATGTCATGCTTGCCAAATGGGTAAGCAAACAAGGGCCACTTTTAAAAGTATTGGCTCCAAAGACACTAAGAGATGTCTTTATCTATTGCGCATGGACTTGTTTGGTCCTATGCCAATTCAAAGCTTAGGAGGGAAGTTGTATACCTTAGTGATTGTTGATGATCACTCAAGATATACATGGGTATTTTTCCTTAGGAAGAAATCTGATACTCTAAATGTCTTCATAAGCCATGTCAAGGCCATTCAGAATGACTTGCAATGTACTGTGGTCAGAACTAGGTCTAACCATGGCACAGAGTTTCAATCTGAAGCCATTACAAGGTTCTGTCAAGAACTAGGTATCATTCAAGAATTTTCCTCCCCAAGGACCCCACAACAAAATGGGGTGGCTGAGAGGAGGAATAGATCATTGATAGAAGCTGGGAGAACATTGCTTAGTGACTCTTCACTCCCAGAATATTTTTGGGCTGAAGCAGTCAATACTGCCTCTTATGTTCTCAATAGAGCTTCCATCAATAAAGATCATGGAATTACCCCCTATGAGATTTTGAAAGGCAAACAACCAACAATTTCATACTTTAGGATCTTTGGATCTAATTGCTACATTCTAAACAATGGAAAAGCTCAGTTAACCAAGTTTGCTGAAAAATGCAACATGGGGATTCTTGTTGGATATAGCTCACATAGTAGAGCCTATAGGGTATATAACAAGAAAACTCATGTTGTTGAAGAGTCCATGCATGTAGTATTTGATGAGTCCAGCCTAATCTATAAGGGCTGGCCCAGTTCTTCTGTTCTAACAGGAAGTGAAGAAGCAATGGAAGAACTATCCATACAAGAACCTTCCAGCAGCAATAAAGCAAATCCTGATGCAGAAGTTCAAGAAGAAGTAGAGGTGCAAGATGCTGAAGATGCTGAAGAAGCTGCTGAACCAGTTGAAGAAGTTCAGCAAGTAGAGCACAGATTACCTGCAGCTACAAGACATCTAAGGGATCATCCCTTGGAACAGATTATTGGAAATGTCCAGCAAGGTGTGACAACCAGAAGCAGAGCTCATAATGAGGCCCTGTTCCTCAGTTTTCTGTCACAGGTAGAGCCTAAGAAGTTTGAAGAGGCCAATATGGATCCATTATGTATCCAGGCAATGCAGGAAGAACTTTTGCAATTCAAAAGATGCAAAGTATGGAAATTGGTGCCAAGACCACAAGGACACAACATCATTGGCACCAAATGGATCTTCAGAAATAAGATGGATGAGAATGGAACTATCATCAAGAACAAGTCAAGGCTTGTTTCAAAGGGATACATGCAAGAGGAAGGGATTGACTTTGATCAAACCTTTTCCCCAGTTGCAAGGTTGGAGGCTATAAAGTTATTCCTTGCACATGCAGCCCACAAAGGCTTCAAAGTATACAAGATGGATGTCAAGTCAGCATTCCTAAATGGAAATCTGAAAGTGGAAGTATATGTAGAGCAACCATCAGGTTTTGTCCATCCTACTCTCACTTCTCATGTCTATTTTCTTAAGAAAGCCCTGTATGGTCTTAAGCAAGCCCCAAGGGCTTGGTATGAGACATTTTCTAGCTTTCTCATCAAGAACAAGTTCTTGAGGGGAAAGATAGATAACACATTGTTTCTTAGGGAAACAAGGGGCAAGATTCTCCTAGTCCAAATATATGTTGATGACATAATTTTTGGGTCTACTGATGACAACCTCTGCAAGAGATTTGCTAATCTAATGCAGGGGGAGTTTGAGATGAGCAGTATGGGTGAGCTCAAATATTTCCTTGGGCTCCAAGTGAAACAGTCTGAGGATGGAATCTTCATTTCACAGACTAAGTACACCAAGGAGCTCATTAAGAAATTTGGGATGGAGTCTTCTTCCACCATGAGGACACCCATGGGATCTAATGTATCATTAGACAAGGATGAAAAGGGGAAGGCCTTTGATGAGTCCATGTACAGGTGTATTATTGGATCCCTGTTGTACTTAACTGCTAGTAGGCCAGACATTATGTATTCTACATGTGTTTGTGCTAGGTATCAGGCCTGTCCTAAGGAGTCTCACTACACCTCTATGAAGAGGATCTTGAGATACCTCAAGGGAAGCCTGAATCATGGCCTTTGGTACCCTAAAAACAGTGATTTTGAACTGATAGGCTACTCAGATGCAGATTTTGCAGGACGCAAAGAGGACGGGAAAAGCACAAGTGGCACCTGTCAATTCCTAGGGAGGAGGCTGGTCTCATGGAGAAGCAAAAAGCAAACCAATGTGGCCATATCCACAGCTGAGTCAGAGTACATTGCAGCAGGTAGCTGCTATGCTCAAATTCTGTGGATCCAACATCAGTTGGAAGATTGCAACATCAAGGTAAGACATTCTCCCCTGCTGTGTGACTCATCCAGTGCAATTTTTATTGCTAAAAATTCTGTTTCCCATAGCAGGACCAAGCACATAAAAATTAGGTATCATTTTATTAGGGAGCATGTAGAGTGTGAAGATATCAAACTTGAATATGTCCCTACAGACAATCAAGTAGCTGATATCTTCACTAAGCCATTGGATGAGGCCAAGTTTAATACTTTCAAGATAGAACTAGGGAAGTTGAGTGTAGACTAGTTCTCACATTGAGGGGGAGCTAGAATGGGATGTTCAATTTGAACATGTTCAGCTATTACAGAAAATTGCTCTCCAATTAGGGGGGAGTAAATTCCCTGCTCAGGTTGAGGGGGAGATGACAAATGCCAAGAATGTATAGATTGTCCTATAAGTTGATCCAAAGGGATCTATAGATGTTGCCTCCCAATCCCTAATGGGATAAATATATGAAGAAACCAGAAAGGGGGAGAAAGGGCCAATGCTAAGTAAGAACGTAAGAACCTATGCTTAGGATGTTAGAAAGAGGGAGATAGGGCCTATGCTACACAGATCATTTTTGTGATATGTTTCTTATTGTTAATGTACCTTAGCATTGGGGATGTTCTGCCTTTTTCAAATAGGGGGAGATTGTTGGGTATATTGCTCTCAATAGTACCTTGATTTGAAGAGGCATCACTCTCAATGCTAAGGACATATTGTATTTGATGAGCTATACTTGTGTAAGATATACAGGTGCAGGTGACTCAAAAGGAAGGGCCAAACATGCCCTTAGATGTGGAGAAATCATCTCCCAAAAGATGAAGTTTTGTCTCAGCTGAACCGCTGAGACGAGGGGTCAAAACCGCTGAGACGAGGAGCCGTCTCAGCGTATCCGCTAAGAAGAAGGTACCTCCGCTGATAAGTTCATTATACGCTGAGAATCAGCGTGGTCGTCGAACTGGGCTCGACATTCGTCGAACGCTGAACGCCGTTCGTCGACCGCCGGGACGAGATCAAAGTTGAAACCGCTGAGACGAGATCAAAGCTGAAGCCGTTGAGAAGACACACAAGACAAGATCGTCGAACGTTGAACGCCGTTCGACAAACGCTGAGACGAGGAGCCGTCTCAGCGGAGCCACTAAGAAGACACACAAGGCAAGTTTGTCGAGCGCTGAGCTGGCAAGATCGTCGATCACAGGGAACAGCTAGTTCGTCGAACGTAGAGTGTTCCGCGTTCGTCGAACGCAGTCCTTCTCTACGGAAAAGTAGGCCGGCGGGTCCTGCGGCTAGGACTAGTTGCAGAATAGCTGCGTGGGGTCCACCAGCTTCTCCCATTCCTCTCAGCAGATCAGCTAAGAGCCGTTGAAGATCAGAGATGTATAAAAGGAAGAGTTAGGGCACATTTGAAAACACTCTTGTTGCGTGCAAAAGAGATCAACTGTTACATTGACGGCTGAAGCTCTCGTCTTCTTTCTCCTACTCACTGAACAACAAGAAGAAGATAACATAGAAAGAAAGTTAGCTCCTTTGCAAGAAGGAGCAAGGTGATCTTCCATCACTCTATCGAAGAGGAAGATCAAGTTAGTTGCTGTAATCAACATCTTCAGCAACAGGAAGCACAGTCAGTGCAGGATCTACAGGAGAGTACCTCTACTGTAGAATAAATTTCTAAATCATTTTTCTGTAGGGCATTTTGCCTGAGCTGTAAGACCTTTTGGTCTGAGATTGTAGGAACCTGAGGGTTCTGAGCTGTAGGGCTGAAGGCCTGAGGTAGGACCAGGAGGTGGTCTGAGCTGTAGGAGGAGGAGTCCTCTGAGTGGTAGGACCTGGGAAAGGTCTGAGCTGTAGGATCTGGAGCAGATCTGAGGTAGGGCTTAACAGCCTGAGTTGTAGGACATTATTGTCTGAGCTGTAGGAGGTGTTATCCTCTGAGTTTGTAGGGCAGCTGTGCCTGAGGTAGGAGCTGGTGATAGCTCTGAGTTGTAGGGACTTGTGTCCTGAGGTAGGATCATTCTTGATCTGAGAAGTTCTGAGGAACTTGTGCTGTAAGCTCTTTGAGCCGAGATTGGAGAAGTTGGCCCTGTCTAACACACTGTTAGAAGGGTGGAGGGGGAAAGTGGACTACCCATAGACACACTGTCTTTGGGGAACCACTATAAATTATTGTGTGCTTTCTGTGTTTGTTGATTTGCTTGAACCAACTCTGAAAACAGCTAAAGCTAATCAAGTAAAATTTAAAAGACCTATTCACCCCCCTCTAGGTGATTTAGACTACAAACCTAATAATCTTTCAGGTGGCGAGAAGCTTCGAGCGGCGGTGGCGAGCGGATGTGGCGAGCGGCGTGCGACGATCGACGCAGAGGAAGATAGGTTTGCGATCGGGATGGGGTCGGCCGCGGGTTTCACGAGAGGAGATATTATGGGCTGCCAATAGGTTTCATAAAGGAGAAAGGAAAAGTGCGTGAACCCTAAATTAAGTGGTTTGCCAATAGCTAAATTAGGTTTGCCAATAAAAATATTCTAAAAATATTACTTGTGGATAGCTAATCATCAAAATAAAACTTACGGATAGATAATCCTCAAAATAATACTTGCAATTACCCGTTGCTGCGCATAGCCAAAAATACTATTAGGCTGAGCAGTATACAAACGGCCTTCGCACGAATGTTGCCATTGGATCTTAAAAAATGGCTCTGCTGTATAATTATCCGGTGAGCTAATCTGCAGAATCGCAGGAAGGCTTTGGAAGGGAGGCAAAGAGAATTGCGTAGGCGGTGCTCCTAATTTTCCCTCGATCAGGTCCAAGCCAAGAGCATCTCCAGGCCCACCTTAGTCTCCGCCTCCTCCGCTCTCAACTATCGCTTTCTTCGGCTCCTCCGCATCTTCCGAGCTCCATTACCGGCTTCTCAAGATCCAGCGATCGTTGACGTATTCCGGGTATGGATCCCACGTCCTCATCCCCCAGTTATTCCAGCTATGCAGTTTATAGCCTGCTATCCATCAGCAAAAAGAGATTTTTCTTCTTCTCTAACCTTGATTACCGTGGTATCTGCCTTGTGATTACGAAGACCTTTCGGTTATTTGAATCTGCGATGGCTTTCGTTTAGTACTTTGTTTTTGATTGGTAACTTTGATGTAGACAAGTTCCATTGAGTGGTGGGAGGAAATTTTAGCCTTCTTTACTCTATGCCACTTTTAATGTGTGGTTGCTAGTTTGTACTCGTTTCCCTCTGGAAGGTGTATTTATAATCTGATTTGGGGAATTAGTCTTTCGCTCTTTAGGGCTGATCTTTGTGAGGTTTAGGAAGACGATTGCTGAGGTTTGGGAAGTGACGCAGGACGAATCTATAGGCGGAGGGTAATCAGCGACCTAACCCTACATGCAATGCAAAGTCCGACAGTGTGAATCCAAATTAGATAATAAGTAATTAAATCCCACACAAATATTTCAAAGCAAGCCAAAGTAATTTATTAAGTGAACAAGCTTTGGTTTCCCTCCGCGTGGAGGGCCAAAGCTAGAGCGTGCGGCGAATAAAGTCCTGCAAATCACAATAATGATCTAAAAACAAATAACTATCATACAAGATATCCAAACGAGTATAAGATCCAATCCAATATAAATATGCTGAAAATAATAATCCAGTACAACGGAGACTCACCAAAGTTGTGGGTTGACCGATGCACTGAAGATTTCGGAGGCGGGTGCTTGGGACGGCGATCGAATGTGGAACCGGCGGCGTGGAAATAATGGTGGTGGCTGTCCTCGGCGGTGGGTGGTGGAATCGGACCGGAAATGGATAGATCCGGCCACGTGGGTAGAGATCCGGATGGGGGTAGGTAGTTCCGATGATTTGGTAACGGATCCGGGCTAGGGGATGATGGATGGATGGGGAGAAAGCCGAATCTGGGCTGGATTTGTCTAGATCTGGGCTGCTAGGGTGTTGGAGGGGTTGCACGGGTGGATCCACGGGAGGGGGTGGATTGGTGGCTTGGGAGGGTGGCTGTAGAGGGAGGTGGGTTTGTAGATCTGGAGGGAGGAAGTGGCGGCTGTGTGTTAGGACCAAGGAGTGGTCGGTTTTGTGAGGGGAATCAGGCTGAGGGGGAGGCGGAGGGCAGGGGGAGGGAGGGGGTGGCCGGGCGGCTTGCTGGGAGGGGCAAAAGGAACCGGCGGCTTCAGGCCTGAGGAAAAATTTATGGATAAACAGTAAATTTCATTTTTGAGTAGTAACGGTGAATGGAAAATAGGAGTTCTGGACAACCAACCGTGGCTGGATTTTGGAGGCTGGGAGGTGGCGGCAAGGGGGAATTGAAGGGGGAAAAGTGGCCTAGGGTTAGGGCAAACCTTGGGGAGGGAGATACAAGCCTAGGAGTCGTCACCTAGGGTTCCACGGAGTCGGCACCGTGGGATGATCGCGGGAATTCGGGAATAGTTTTCTCCAAATTCTGCAATAGCCTCCATCAGCCGACTACCTATCTATTTATAATAAAATAAAGGCTAGGGCATCCCACCTTCAACGACTATGATTGGCCGGAGGTGGGGCCACCCAAATATATCAAAACAAATGCAAAAATAATAAAAAAATATATCAAATTGATTCGCAACGTGAATCCGAACACATTTGCGGAGTCCGATCGTTGATCCGGGCACGCCATATATAGAAAGTCGCCAATTGGCCCCGAACGGGCCCAAAAACTCATCCTCCACTGCAAGTCCTCGTCTCTACTCCGCATCAATCTCCCCGTCTTGAAAGAATTCATCTCCCGATGAATACAAATCAGAATTCTCTCGATGTATGCCAGGTAAGACTCGAAGAGGTCCACCAGAGGTCGTCCAAGTGTTGTCGATGGAAGAGTGTCCTCGCCAATCAACTCCCTGACTGAAAAGTTGTCATCTCCGGTGAATGGAGACGGTCGTTCTGAAGTCGAAGTCCAGGGGCAAGTCGATCGAGCTCTGCTGGAAGTACCCAAGTGTCATCAATGTCTCTAGTAGGAATATACTGGTGGAGTCTGGTCTCCATGATGCTCTCAACGCTCAACTCACGAGTGGTGGATCCCGGAACGATCGGCGGCGCCGTGGGTAGAACCAAAGAAGACGAGTCCCCAGGTGGGTGGGTGTCAGAAGTGGGTGAGTAGTGGTGGCCAACAGACGTGGGTGGGCTATGAGGGTGGTAAGGCAACGAGAGTGGAGGTGTGGGCGACTGGAAGTCCCCACTGCTTGGGTTCACATACTCGCGAGGCTCGTAGTATGGCGTCATGTTTTCAATAATAAATACCAGGTGGATACCCATACTTGCAGCGATATTAAGATCATAGGTGTTTGCTTCGATCAGTCTCATGATTATATAAGGGTCCAATCGTCTAACGCTCAAGCTTTTAGCAAGCCTCGCACGGAGCCTCACAACGCAGATTCTCACCATCACCTGCTCGCCTTCATGAAGTACCTGCACTTGCCAGTGAACATCCGCATGTGATTTACAAAATTTATTACCAATATGGATTATTCGTCGGACCGACTCATGACACACATACAAACGAGAAACAGACACACAACAAACTCATGCAAATGATGACGAAATGACTTAACAGGCTCATACAAATGACGCAAATAAAACATGATCGACACATCATGCTCTCTATAGGAAAATCTAATAATGAACTGAAAATCTATCGCAGGAGGTGGCCTATCAGGAGGCACTCTCGGGGGAGTGTAGAAAAACTCATCCCGTGTACGACAGTACGACGAGTGTTCAGATGATCGCGTGAGAGATTTATACTCAAATATGAGCTCGTAACGAGCCAAATGTCTCTCAGGGAACGTAACACATCAGGGGGCTCATTTGGAGGCGTGTACGAAAATCATCGCGAATGAGACGACCACCTGGTTGAAAATCGTGTACACCGACTAGAAGACGTGTCTCTCGAGTGTGGTGCGTGTCCCCGAAAAGAAGGAGCTCGTCTGGTGTGTCAGCAGGTGGTGCATCCCAAAACTCAGCGAGAGTGCGATGTGTCAGCAGGTGGTGCCCTAAATATTGGATGCTCCTCACAATATCCATCCTCTGGGGTGGGGTCAGGTACGGTAATGGGAGAAGCTTCCATAAATTGATACTCATACATGCGGGGCTCACCTGAATCCCATCCTCATCAGGATGTGGCGGATCATCCGAAGGCTCAACTGGGGGCTCGTCATAGAACTCGTCACAAGGGTCATGGTCCTCCAGATCATCGCGAGGGGTAGTGTCCCCGTGAATGGGTGACATAGCAGCCACTACGGGATCAACACCAGGCTCTGGTCTCTCGGTCGTGATGTGACTCAGGGTAATGACAATGGGAGAGCGACATAGACCTATGCTCCAGAATGAGCCTGTGGGTGTGGTGTCAAGAAATGGGTCTGTGGTTGGGGTACTAACTAACCCGGTGCACGACAGAAGAAGAGGTGTGGGTGAGGGGCACAAAACTATAGACTCAATAGGTCGCTCAGGCTCCCTCTCAGCCGGGGTCACAAGAGACGGGTCAGAAACAATGGATATGTCACTCACTTGGCTAAGCGCCTCACTGGGGTGAGAGCAATCCGTATCAGGTATCACTTCTGCCATGTCTGACGGAACAATGGTAGGCAGAGTGGTGTCCTCAGTGTGGGAGGAGCTTGTACTGCGGAGGTCAAAGTGAGGATCCAACCGACCAGCTCTTGCGGATCTCAAAAGACTATTCGTAACGAAGAGCAAGCCGATGCGTCTGCTTGAGGGACTTCGAGCTATGACAAACCACCTTAGTACGAATGTCTGAGCGAAGGCAAGACCGAAATCTGCAAGAGGTCATGGCTAGGTCCTCTCGGATATCGCTCCTCACAACTAACTCATCAAAGCGACCCCTGTACTCAGCGACAAACATGGATCCTTGCTGAAGAGAAAATAATTGCTCGAGCAAGCGAGTCTGATACGACGACGGAAGATACCACTGACACAATATACGCTTCATATCCACCCAACTAGTGATGCGAAGTAGACGGTCTCGCTCGCGGGTCCTCTCAACGCTATACCAATATGCCCTCGCCTGATCTAAAATTCTAAGTTTCGCAAACTTGACGTGACTCTCACCGAATACCTCAAAATGGTCAAGGTAATACTCCATATCCATGAGCCAATAACTGAAAGACTCGGGACTCGATGAGCCGTCAAAGGAAGGGGCAGCAATGCGAAACTGACTCTCAAGATCTCTCTCGGAACGACGATCCTCATAATAATCATCCCTAAGGTAACTGAGTCGTGTCGAAGGATCAACACGATCCGCTCGCGTGTACGGATAAGAACGACGATAATCATCCTACTGATCGTCTCTAGCATAGTTGGGTCGCGTCGGTGGGCCAACACGATCTCTGGAAGTGGTGCACTGCGTTCGCGAATAATCATCGTAGTATCGTGAGGGTCTCCCTGAGGGGGATCTATGAGGGCGGGTGCATGTTAACTCGAGACCTCCATAGTGAGGGGAGGAATAATTGTGACACCTAGACATAATGAAACGTAGACATAATGAAACCTATAGACTCTACGACTGCGTATCGAAAAGTGCGCTCAACCTGTCTCTGATACCAATTGACGCACGACGAATTTATAGGCGGCGGGTAATCGGCGACCTAACCCTACATGCAATGCAAAGTCCGGCAGTGTGAATCCAAATTAGATAATAAGTAATTAAATCCCACACAAATATTTCAAAGCAAGGCAAATTATTTTATTAAGCGAACAAGCTTTGGTTTCCCTCCGCGTGGAGGGCCAAAGCGCGTGCGGCGAATAAAATCCTGCAAATCATAATAATGATCTAAAAGCAAATAACTATCATACAAGATATCCAAACGAGCATAAGATCCAATCCAGTATAAATATGCTGAAAATAATAATCCAGTATAAATATGCTGAAAATAATAATCCAGTACAACGAACACTCACCAAAGTAGTGGGCTGACCGAAGCACTGAAGATTTCGGAGCCGGGTGCTTGGGACGACGATCGAATGTGGAACCGGCGGCGTGGAAATGATGGTGGTGGCTGTCCTCGGCGGTGGGTGGTGGAATCGGACCGGAAATGGATAGATCCGACCACGTGGGTAGAGATCCGGATGGGGGTGGGTAGATCCAATGATTTGGTAATGGATCCGGGCTAGGGGATGATGGATTGATGGGGAGAAAGCCGGATCCAGGCTGGATTTGTCTAGATCCGGGTTGCTAGGGTGCTGGAGGGGTTGCACGGGTGGATCCACGGGAGGGGGTGGACTGGCGGCTTGGGAGGGAGGCTATGGAGGGAGGTGGGGTTGTAGATCTGGAGGGAGGAAGTGGCGGCTGTGTGTTAGGACCAAGGAGTGGTCGGTTTTGTGAGGGGAATCAGGCTGAGGGGGAGGTGGAGGGCAGAGGGAGGGAGGGGGTGGCCAGGCGGCTTGCTGGGAGTGGCAAAAGGAACCGGCGACTTCAGGCCTGAGGAAAACTTTATAGATAAACAGTAAATTTCATTTTTGAATAGTAATAGTGAATGGAAAATAGGAGTTCTGGACAGCCAACCGTGGCTGGATTTTTAGGGGTCTGGGAGGTGGCGGCAAGGGGGAATTGGAGGGGGAAAAAGTGACCTAGGGTTGGGCAAACCTTGGGGAGGGAGATACAAGCCTAAGAGTCGTCACCTAAGGTTCCACGGAGTCGGCAGCTAGGGTTCCACGGAGTCGGCACCGTGGGATGATCGCGGGAATCCGGGAATAACTTTCTCCAAATTCTGCAATAGCCTCCATCAGCCCACTACCTATCTATTTATAATAAAATAAAGGCTAGGGCATCCCACCTTCAACGACTATGATTGGCCAGAGGTGGGGGCCACCCAAATATATCAAAACAAATGCAAAAATAATAAACTAATATATCAAATTGATTCACAACGTGAATCCGAACACATCTGCGGAATCCGATCGTTGATCCGGGCACGCCATATATGGAAAAATCGCCAATTGGCCCCGAATTGGCCCAAAAACTCGTCCTCCACTGCAAGTCCTCGTCTCTGCTCCGCATCAGGAAGTATCTAAACTAACTAGTTAGAGTTTTCTCACCTAATTGAGATTGCGTTTTATATCATTTTTTTCTCCGAGCAGTTTTGAAAAAAAAGGCAAAAGCTATTTTTGCCCATTTGGATCACTTTGGTTTGGAACCCTGATTCTCAAAACACTGTTTTATGCCTAATTGCAACCTCAGTGAGGTAGCCACATTTAGGGACTCCGTTTTATCTCCACCTCCAACCACCATCTTCAACTACCACCGCCCGCCCAAACAAACCCTTAATCTTGAGGTCAACATGGCTGCATGGTGAATAGTTTGTTTTGTGACCATTGTGCCTTTCTAGGTGTCTATATCACAGTGATACGTGTCATTTTTATTCGTGATGCACTCTTCAACCTGTTTACTTATGATTTTTGGCTTTGCAGTGTTTTTGATGGAGATCATGACACACATAGACCTATACGATGATCAGAGACGTCTATTTTGTGCGGATCGATGATCGATGATCACAACACACATTTATGTATTTGAGAGTCATCATGATCCGAAAATCATGACTGCCCATGGTAGTCTCTTAATCTATAAATAAGTATAGAGTGCTCATTTAGAAGACATTGAAAGATTAAGTGAAGAGAATCTTCCTTTCGATCACCCGGTGTCTAAGCCGGAAAATCCAAGTGCCGAAATTTGAAAGTTATCACCCGGTGCTGAAGCCGGAGAATCCAAGTGCCACGAAACATGCAAGTTATCCCCTCCCTCCCCTCTCCATTTGGCCGGCCTTCCCCACTCCCTCCCACACCAAAGGACCGGACCAACCCTCTCCCACCCCAAAACTCCTTCACATACTCCTCCAAAAATTGGCCACCAACATCCTCCTATTTCCCTCCACTTTGAGTATTTTGGCGATCGCCGAAAACCACCTTCGTCAACCTCCCACAAGCCACCACCACCTCCTCAAAACCTCTCCACTTCCTTTTTTCCTTTGGGCAGCTGTGATGAAAGGAAGGACAAAAGATCACTTTTGATCTCTCAGTATGAAAATTTTAAAAAGAGCCAAGAAGAATATGTTGTTGAAATGTACTAGAGATTCAGTCTCATAATCAGTGAACTTAGAGGGCTTGATAAAGACATCTCAGTTATTGAGATCAATGACAAGCTCCTCATGTGTTTCCCAAGATCTTGGGATTCCAGAATCTGGGCCATGAAAAAAACCAGATGTAACAAATAGATCTCCACTGATGCTCTCCTTGGATAGCTTAAATCTTATGAGATGCTGTTAAAAACAAGGGTAGAGAATGAGACAAAGGAGAAAACTCCATCTTCCTCAAAGAAGAAAATCCATTGCCCTCAATGCTTCTGATGAAGAAGGATTAACTGTTGACAATGAGCCGATGGGTCTACTAGCCGGAAGATTCAAAAAGTGGATTAAGGCTGAAGACCTCAAAAGAAGGGACATAAGTCTCAATAAACCAAGATATGATAAGACTCCTGCTAAAGAGATTATCTGCTTTTCTTGCAGGAAGCCATGACACATTGCTCCAGAGTGTCCAGAAGAGAAATTTCTGAAAAAGAAGAATGATCATAAGAAACACTTTGATCAAAAGAAGAACCCAAAAGAAGGACAAAGACTTCATAACCGAGTCTTGGTGTGACACTGAAAATGACAGCAGTTCCCACTCAGACAGTGATGAAGAAAAAGCTGAAGAAAATGCCTTATGACATTGAATCTTCCTGACAAGGAATATGAGGTACAATATTTTAGTAATTTAGATTTGATTTAAAATGAATTCAAAATTGCTTTTAAGGAATTCTACCAAGATCAACTTGAGGCAGAAAGAAATTGTATTTATAAAAGAAAAACAAATTGAATAAAACTCACTAGTAGTTAACTATGAATTAAGAATAGAAAATGTAAAGCTCAGAGAAGAAATGGATTATCTGAAGTTTGAAAATGTAAATTTAAAAGACTAAGTTGTAAAAGCTCAAGCATTTGAGGATAGCCTCACTAGGAGAAGTCAACAACTCAAGTCTATCTCTGAAAACCTCATTGTGAGGTTTAAGAATCTAGGACTTGATGCTGAAGCCTCAACTAAAAAGCATTTTACCGACATTCCTGTGTGGAAGAATCCCATAGCCTTTGTAAAAGGCAAATAACCTTTACTGTCAGAATCAAATATTCCTCCTACCTCAAAGAATATAAAAAGGAAAGCTCCTCGTAAGAGGAAGAATAATAAAAATATGTTGAATACCCATATTCCTTCAGACCAAAAAGGAATCTTAGGGGAGCCACCCATGGACTTAAGAAAAAATCAGTCCAGAATTCAACGTACGCCAAATACTTCTCGACGTACGTCGAATACCGTTCCATATGCGTTGAATAGAAGTTGACATGCGACTGAGTTTATGTCGAATAATAATCGACGTACGTCGAATACTATTCGACGTTTCAACCCCTATATGTCTACCTCTAATCAGAATGCATGAAGCTTTGGTTTTTCTCAAAAATCATTCCTGTTAGCTTCTTCAAACCTTCTAATTAATAGAAAAGGTAAATACAATAGGTTTGAGTGTCATTGCTGCCATAAGGTGGGACACTTCATGAAGGATTGCTGGTATAACCAGCCAGCACACTCCTATTCTAGGACCACCATGAGCAGACCTAGCTATTCTTGTATTACTCCTGTTAAGAACTAAGAACTCAAGGTAACCTGAGTTCCCATTAACAAATAATTATTTTGCAGGAAGTTTCATGTTCTGCTACAAACCAGCTGTGGTGCCTAGACAGTGAATGCTCAAGGCATATGTGTTCGATTCAAAAGTGCGCCTCCGAAGGAAAACGAGGGTTGCGGACTATCAGTTACTATTTAGTTAGAGAATTCAGACCGCTAGCAGCGGTCGAGGCCAGACTTCGCCCGTCGCGGCAAATGCCACTCCTGCGACGGGCTTTCCTTTGATTGAAAAGAAGCGGTTACAAATGTGAAAGAACAGAAGCCGGCCGGTCGAACAGTTCGCGAGACCTGAAACTCGAGACCGGAGCTCAGACAAGCGAGCTCTTGGATTCGAGTGTGCGTGTCTTGTGAACAGTGCCGCCCCCTATTTATAGGCTTGGGGGCCTGCCCGATTGGGCAGGGATAAAATAACCTCCTGCCCGGGTACAGGAGAAACGGGCAGGCGGTGACGGGATACACAAAGAAGAAAAAGAAAGAGGCCGCGCGATCTGACGGCCTGCCCTCCCGACCTGCCTTGCTTGCGGCTGAGGACACCGGGACCAAGTCAATAATGCAGACCGCGCGGTTTGGAGATTGAGGCCGCGGTCTGCCTTCTGGTCATGACTTAGCTGATCTTCAAGAGGTAACTTGGATAGCCTTCGATCTGGAGCCCCGGCCTGTTCTTCGGGGCTGGAACTTCGAGTTTCTATGGGACAACCCGCGCGGCCTTCTGGCTGAGACCGCGGATGAACTTCTTGCCTTGGCTCTTTGACGATCTTATCCCTTTGGGGGCGATCCAGAAATGACACCAGGCCGCCCGGCCTGGCCCTTCCTGAACTGAGAACCGCCGATTCCAGGACCCGGCGGCTTAGCCCAGGAGTCCGAGCGGTCTGATAATGGTTCAAACCGAGAAGCGGTTTTCCGGGCAAACATAATCCCCGCATATTTTCAAATCTCAGAGGATTTCGAAAATATTAGCTTTGACCGGGAGACCGCATCCGACTTGCCTTGAATTCTATAAGAGAGCCAGAGAATTCATTCTGTGTTGCTTTTTCTGAAATCACGGGATATTACTCGCCGGTTGCGGTCAGAATTTTTAAGACCGGCAATTCTTCAGTAATGGACTTCCTGGACGCCGTGCTAGACCGCGTGGATCCCAGCGGAGACCAGAGGAGGGCGGAAGATAGGAGGCGCGAACCGCTGGAGAAGCCGAATAAGGAGAAAGAAAAGCAAGACCGGAGAGATCGGAAGAAGAGGAAGCGGGCTGAGAAGGCCGCAGCAGCTAGCCCCAAGCCAGTCGTAGATTTGTCAACTCCCAAAACTTCTGCAGAGCCCGTGGTGAACAATTCGGGGCCTCCCCCCGATGTCTCGCCGATCCCTCCCAGCGACCTCAACCAACAGACCGCTAGTTTGCCGAGCAAAGAGGTGGCCGCCACTTCTGAGAAAGTTGTTTCAGACAGCCCTTCGAAGAAGGTCGGCGAAACCGCCTCGTTTGGAGTGGAAATCACCCCATCCGGGAACCCTCACCTGCTTGTCAGGGATCTAGAGGAAGGGGCGGTTAGTTCCCCCAGGACGGGCGAACCGAATACTCCTCTGTCCGTGGATGATTATCCCAGCCCCCTGAAAGAAGTTCACCCAGCTCCGGGTAAGAGAGAAAGGAAAAGGAAGCAGACCGGGTCCGTGACCGAGCGGATAACAAAGAAGGTCAAGAGGCTAGCCGCTAAGGAAAGGGCGGCCCTTAAGAAACCGACCGAATCCCTCCTTCAGACCAACTCGCGACTAAAGGAGGAATTGGGCCTCATGACTCCTCCACCCAAAAAGTTGAATGACCCATCGGCTACCCCTGATACGAAGCCGGGCGAACTGATTTCGGACTCGGCGAGTAGTCTATCCTTTAATGGGATTTTCAGAGATATGGATGAGCTGGTGAAGAGGGACCAGCTCCTTGACAGCCCGCCGGCCCCAAAACAAACCGCCCGAACTGCTGATAACTCAGGCCGCCCCGCCGAGACCGATCAGACCGAGGCCGAAGAGCGAGAAACCGCTGCCCGGACCGCCTTGGAGGTTGAGCGGAAAGCGATGGAGCTTGGGGAGGTGCTGAAGGCGCAGGAGAAGGTTCCCCCGGCAATGACCGGGGAGGAGATAGTGGTGATGAAGAAGGAGAAGGCGGACCGGGCTTTAAACAAGCCGCTGCGGTCTGATCTCTTCGCGCCAGGTACGAGCCCCGCGGATCGTAAATCTGTCCGTTTCTTCATTCCACGGCCTCTTCGAAATAAGTTATTGACCCCGCCGACGAGCTTTTTCCCTATGGCGGCCTGGTCTTCTTCCGCTAGGCAGAGTAAGGGGAGATTCTTGCATGACCTACAACGGCGGTTAGACCCAAAACAGCCTAAGCGGCCTGCGCGCCTAGGCACTGATCTTTTATTTATGTCAATTGCTGTATAATTTCAACCCTGCATGCTTTTATTTTTTATGACCGCGCGGCCTTTTGCAGATAGCAACGATCAGACTGTGGAGCCGGGCGACCTTGTGGCCAGCCTACCTCCATTAGTTCCCCTGGCATCGATCCGCGCAACAACTTCGCAGGAAGGGCCACAACTTTTCGAACATCTCGAAGGGGATTTGGCCACCCTGCGAGCCCGCTTAAAAGAGATCGAAGACCGGGAGGCCGCTACTCGGACCGCTCTAGAAGCTGAGCGAGTTGCGAGGATGAAGGCTGAAGAGGCGCTGAAGGCTCAGCTGGAGGCTGCGCGGGTAGCAGTGGAGGCCGAGAAGAGGGCCAAGGTAGCACAAGTCGCTGCTCTGACCGCCCAGCTGGAGAAAGAGAAGAGAGCGTCCGCGAAATCTGAGGGCGACTCAAAGTATTACCAGGAAAAGTTCCTGCGGTTAACCAGAGAGGTCGCTGCGAGTCGGCGAAATATGAATGATGCGATGGTGGTTATTGGCCGCCCGACTGTTGGGGCGGGCTCGAATCCTCCCCCGGTTCGGGCGGCTGATCCAATGGTTGATGAGGCCGCTGCAGTCCCCCGTATGATTGCCGCTTCGCGGGTTGAAAGGGATGCCGGGCGGCTTCATAGTACAATCAACTACCTCCATTATCATACCAGCCAAATTTATTCGCTCCTGAACTCCACGAGTGACCAGGTCGCACGACTTCATAGAGAGGATGCCTCCCCAGAGCGCCGTCAGCCGTGACCAATATTTGAATATAACTTGTATTATGAATGTGGCTTGTTGATCTGGACAATGTTCTTCTCTATTCTTGTCTTTTATTTGAACAACTCGCGCGGTCTCTTGTTTTAACCGCTGTACTTTATGCCTTGTTTAAATCTTATGTTTCATTCGAACTGTTTTCCGGTCGGGCGAACTGTGATGTATGCTTATTTCTGTTTTTTCTGGATGCCTTTGCTTCTTTCATATTTCTGGTGAATCTAACCACATAGGCCATTGACCGCGCGGTCAGAATGTATAGCCGTGACATGATTTTACTATTCACAGATCATAGAAATCTATAAGTATAGAATTTGCTTCGGACTGTTACAGATGGCGCGATCCAAGAACAAGTCGCAGCGACCTGTTAAAGTTAAAGCCGTCCGAGCTGACGCGGCCTTGGCATTCCATTCGGCGGACCATCCGGAATGCCGCCTTACTCAGAACGAACTAGATGATTTCATTGCCAGACACATGGTAGGGAGCAATCTGCTCGCGCGGCTTCCTTTGCGCGACGAGCGGATTAACTCTTCCAGTCCGCACCAGATCGCCATCCCAGTTGACCACTTCGAATATGGCTTCAAGTTTCCACTGCCGCTTGAAGTCATAGCCATTTTCGACCGCTACGAGGTTGTGCCCGGTCAGCTTCCGCCGAACTCGATCGCTTCAATATACAGCTTCATCTCCTATCTGCGGTTCGAGCGAACTAGATTCTCCATCGACTTGTTTAGGAAGTTCTTCTCGGTTCGGGCAGTATCCGACTCGGGGACTTCGACTTACAGAGGGCACCTCTACTTCAGCTGCCTCGGGCTGAAGGTTGTTAACCTGGCGAACAAAGTCTCCGACTGGTCGGAGCGGTTTGTAATGCTCGAAGGTAACTTCGGGCTGTTACAAACCAACCCGCAAGTCCGGGGGGAAGAAGTTTTCCAGATCCCTCAGGTCGGCAAGATCGAGGCGGACACCTTCGCGTTCCTTGAGAAGGAGCGGCTTGATATCAACCACTACATCCCGCTTTTCTCGGAGCTTGAGGATATCCTCCCCGAACATAGTAAGTTCTTCTAGACCGCCTTTATATGACCGCGCGGCCTTCTTTACTTATACTCTCGATTTTATTTTGCAGCCGCCCATATCGTTCCAGCGAACAAGCCGGTCACGCCGGCCGGCCCAGTTTTAACCCAGAGGGAGAAGAGGCAGCGGCGAAAGAGGTCGCCATCCTCGGAGGAAGAGGGCCCGACCTCTTCTGACGACTACGAAATCCTTCGTTCAAGTGGGAACCCGCCCGACCTGCAGGGCAACCCGACCGTCCTTTGGCACAGGGATGGAAGTCGGATCCGGGTATCCACCAGGGGGAGCGAAAAAATTGAACGCCATGCCCTAGCCGCCGGGGCCGCCTTGTATGGTCGAAAGACCTTAAGGAAACTGTTGAGAACCCCAGAAGAAGAGCTCCCCCGGCTAGCGGCTCAAGCCGGTGTCTGGGGATTTTCGGCCAATCACTTTATGGCCTTGTCGTATAAGCAGCTAGTTTCTGCTCAGAAACATCTGGAGAGGAAATACGAGGAACAGGCCGCGGAGAACACGCGGCTTCGAGAAGAGAACGCGCGGCTTCAAGAAGTCGTGGCGGTGAGTTTTTCAAAAGACAATGCGGTCCCTTTTGTTCAGCCCGAGCGGCCTGATTCATTTTTCCTTTTTCTTGCAGAAGCAATATGAGATGACCAACCCGTCCTTCCAGGACGAGGTGCTGCCCCATGTGGCCCAAGGGATCAACAAGGCCTTGGGTCTCATGGGAGACCGGGGCGGTCTGTCCGAAGGATTCGGCGGAACCACCTTCTCCGACCTCTTCCCCGCCTTGGAGGTGCAGCTTGACGAAATCAGCCGCAGGAAGAAGGGAAAATCCAAGGTGGGCGAGGAGGCCGAAGCCGACGCGGGCAGGGAGATCGTGCTCCATCAAGGAGGCGATGGAAGTGATGAAGCCGCTGAAGAGGTCGACGCGGATGGAGATGCTGATGACTTCGATGATGAGGATAGTTTGTCCTCTGGATCTACCGGCTCTGCAAGCAAGACCGGGCGGTCTAGCGACAGTAGTTCGTCCGGCTCCTCTTCGCTAAGTGAAGGTTATTCGCCGGAGGTCGACATCGATGGCGTAGACCCCATTTCTCCTGTCAAGAAGAAGAAGAAGAAATCGGCAGACTAGTGCCCTCGTTTTTTAACTTTAATTTTTGTAACCGCCGGTCTCTTTTTGTTGGCCGGGCGGTCAATATTTTGTAAACATATTTTGAGAAATGAAATAGAAGTTTTTACCTGTCTGATTGTCCTTCTATCATTACTTACTTGTGATTCTTTTGTCTCTTTTCTTTACTCTTTATGATCTAACCGTGCGGACATCTTGGCCTGAGCACAAGTGATGATTGATTGTCTTCGACGATCCTTTGTTCAACCCGCGCGGTTATATATTTGGATCTCAGGATATTCGATCTCTAATAACAGATAGATTCATGCGACCATAATTCGGACCGCGCGGCTTCTTTAGATATTAAATACTTGCTGCTATAAGTAATGAATCACAATCTTTCACGCGGTTCGAATTCAGCTCTGGCGAATAATCCATCATGTCTAAGGATAACTTTTGCTAAGAAATAGCTTAACCTGATCGGTTAGAACACAATCCGAGCGATCACGTATTCAGATCCAGGGATATCCAATTCTGATTATTCATTCAGGGATAGATAACGCCCGGCCGGTTTAAAATTCAACCCGGATTATATAGCCAGATCCAGGAAATACTAGCTTGATAGAACGAAGAGATAGATCCAATCCGATCAAAAATGTAACCCGAGCGATCATATAGTTAGCTTAAAGAATATCCGATTTTATAAAGGATGGATGAACCCGCCCGGTTCGAATGCGACCCGGGCAATCAGATAATCAGTTCTGGAATTTTGATAATAAACGGTCGGACCCGCCCGGTTAGAGTGCAACCCGGGCGATCATACGATCAGATTCAGAAACACTTTCCTTAATAGACGACGGGCATACCCGCCTGGTTTGAATATAACCCTGGTGATAACATGATCAATTTCAAAAGATGTCTTAACTTATGTTCAGCCAGACCGCTCGGCCTGAAATACTCAGACCGCATGGTCTTAATACCACAACCCCTTATTGGGGTAGACGAACACCTGCACCTGTTCAACCAGACCGATCGGCCTGAAAAAACTCAGACCGTCCGGTCTTAATATCACAACCCCTTTATTGGGGTGGACGAACACCTGCACCTGTTCTAACAATATTTTCCTTGAGTGGTCCATATAAAAATCATCAAAAGTGAATGCCTCCCTGTAGGGAAGAAGAATAATCCTACAGGCTCAAATGACCAAGTGGGCAGGTGGGCCTTGGCGGCGAACATTGCTTTCCTCAAGTGGTCATAAGAGCTGTAAACGACTCATCCGCTCTCTTGCCTAGGGTTACAAGCCGAGTTGATCAATTGGGCAGGTGGGCCTCGGCGGCGAACATTGCTTTCCTCAGAGAGATCAACTCAGTTGTGGGCCCAACTAGGTACCGTTTCGAGAGTACCTAAGAGTATTCGATGGTCACAGACTATGATGATCAGTTGGGCAGGTGGGCCTCGGCGGCGAACATTGCTTTCCTCAGAAAGATCATCAAAGCTGTAACTATATCCCTTCGGGGCATGATAGAGCTGACAATCACCTAGACCTCCCTTGATGCAGGGGTGTGTCAGATATCGGCCGGGATCCAAAGTTCTGAAGACCACCGCAGCGGAATTGGCAAGCTACCACTACATGTGTGCGAAAACTCCCCACATCACACGATCTTGGTGGGTTTTACGCTATGACTACAATCCGAGGGGGTTCGAGCAGAATTTGGCGATATCTCAGAGGTTCGGGGAGTGAGATATGTGTGTTTGTATTTATGATGCAGAGAACCATCAGACAAGAAGAAATGTCAGTATAGGGCTTTTCATTCAATACCAAAAAGAGATGTAAAGAATAAAAGAAATAGTTTCAAGGATAGAATCGTTTGAGATCGTCACCGCTCCACGTGCGTGGGATGTCTTCTCCTTCGCTGGTTTGGAGACGGTAGGCCCCATTCTTAGACACTTCTTTGATGATGAAAGGTCCTGCCCAATTAGGATCCAGCTTTCCAACATTACCAGACCTTGCTGCGGCATCCACCTTTTTTAACACCAAATCCCCGACTACAAACTGCTTCACTCTGACATTCTTATCAAAATATTTTGCCATTCTCCTTTTAACTTCTTCCTGCCTGATTGTTGCTTCATCCTGAAGTTCCTCGATTAGATCTAGATTATGCATGAGGGCCTCACCATTTTCATCTATCCAGGATTCTCCTCCTTCTTTGGCGTAAATAACCCTCGGAGTGACCACCTCGAATTCCACAGGGACAACAGCTTCCGAGCCATGAGATAATTTGAAAGGTGTCTCCCCGGTAGCTGAGGACGGAGTAGTACGAAGGGTCCACAGGATGGAAGGAAGTTGGTCCGCCCAATTCCCTTTCTGGTTCAAGACTCTTTTCATCAAAAGCTGCCGAATTTGCCTGTTTGCTGCCTCCACTTGACCATTGGTCCTTGGATGGTGTACTGAGGCAAACCGAAGATCAATTCCTATCTGATCACAGAAGCTTATCATCTTCGGATTGTTGAATTGTGGGCCATTATCGGTGACGATTGCCAACGGAATTCCATGTCGGCAGATAATTTCTCCCCAGACGAAGTTTCTGACAATTTGGGTGGTAGTTCTTGCTAATGCTTTTGCTTCGATCCACTTACTGAAATAATCGATCATTACCAGGATAAAGCGACGTTGTCCGCTGGCCATTGGGAAAGGCCCCA
Organism: Dactylorhiza incarnata; assembly: GCA_033032865.1. Taxonomy (NCBI): domain Eukaryota; kingdom Viridiplantae; phylum Streptophyta; class Magnoliopsida; order Asparagales; family Orchidaceae; genus Dactylorhiza; species Dactylorhiza incarnata. Next base: position 14,512,410 of record JAWHQI010000029.1, read on the forward strand.
TAAGATCCATTCCCCATACTGCAAAAGGCCATGGCGCAGTTATTGACCTGAGTGACTGAGCAGGCAAATGTTGAAGAGGAGCGAACTTTTGGCACTGGACACATCGCTTGGCGAATGCTTCAGCATCCTTTCTCATGGTTGGCCAGAAGTATCCTTGCCGCAGGATCCTTTTTTCTAAGGTTTTCGCCCCTGAATGGCTACCACACTCCCCAGAATGAACTTCCTGAAGTATGACCGGGATCTCCTCTTCTGAAACGCACCGTGCCGAGGGAGAAATCAAAGTTTTTCGGTGCAAGACTCCTGCTATCAAGTAGTAGTAAGCCGCCTTTCTTCTGAACCTATTTTTGTCCTTGATTGATGGATGATATTCTCCTTTTGTCAGAAACAATTCGTAGGGGTCTTTCCAGGAAGGATGCTGATCGATCTGCATGAGCTCTTCTTCCTCTGTCTCCTCTGTTGCTGGATGAAAAAGTTCTGAGGTTACTCCCCCTGATGGAAGACCAAATTTTGACAACTCGTCTGCCTCTTCATTCTGCGTTCTCGGAATGTGCTCGATGATGAAGGATTTGAATTTCCCGATTTCTTTCTTAGCTAGGAATAGGTATTTTCTCAACATCGGTTCTCTTGTCTCGTAGTTCCCCAGAACCTGCGAGGCCATTACAAGAGAATCAGTTTTCACATGAACATGTTCTATCCCAAGCTCCTTTGCGAGTCTCAGGCCGGCCAAGAGTGCTTCGTATTCGGCCTGGTTATTTGTAACTGAAAAGAAGAATCTAATAGCCTGTTCCAGCCTGATGCCGTTTGGACTGATCAAAACCACTCCGGCTCCCACGGAGTTCCTGCCAGAAGCCCCATCCACATAAATGATCCAAGCCAAAGGAGATTGCACTACCTGCTCTGGATTAGACTCCATCGTGTCTACCAAGAAATCTGCCAATACTTGTGCCTTTATTGCCGTTCTGGGAGTGTACAGTATTTCGAACTCGCTTAGCTCGATTGCCCATTTGGCCAACCTTCCTGAATGTTCCGGCTTCTCCAGGATATTCCTCAGTGGATGATCTGAAACCACCTGAATAGGATGGGCTTGAAAATAGGGGCGGAGCCTTCGTGATGACATGACTAAAGCCAAGGCTAATTTCTCCAGGATTGAATATCTAGTTTCCGCATCTTTAAGGATATGGCTGACATAATATATCGGAAACTGCTTCTTTTTCTCTTCCCGAACCAGGACAGAGCTTATCGCATCAGGGCCCACCCCTAAGTACAAGAATAGTGTTTCTTCTTCGCGAGGGCTTTGAAGAAGGGGGGTTGAAGTTAATTGCTTTTTCAATTGTTCGAAAGCATTATTGCATTCCTCGTTCCATTCAAACTTAGATCCTCCCCTAAGTGTTTTGAAGAACGGAGCGCTTTTATCTCCCGATTTGGAAATGAATCGGCTCAATCCTGCCAACCTTCCACCAAGTTGCTGTACCTCTTTCGGATTACGAGGAGGGGTCATGTCTAGGATGGCCTTTACTTTATCTGGGTTCGGTGCGAGACCATCAGGAGTGAGAAGATGTCCAAGAAATTTCCCCTTGTTCGCCCCGAACACGCATTTCGAGGGGTTTAATTTTAATTTGAACCTCCGTAGAGTAGCGAACGTCTCTACGAGGTCTTCCAGATGGATTAAAAAAGTTTTACTTTTTAGAAGGAGATCATCAACATATACTTCCAGATTTCTCCCTTTTTGTTTTTCAAAAACTGTGTCCATCATCCTCTGATATGTTGCCCCCGCATTTTTAAGGCCGAAAGGCATGACGAGATAACAATAACATCCATCATTGGTAATGAAGGATGTATGCGGGATATCAGGCTTATGCATCTTAATCTGGTGATAACCAGAAAATGCATCTAAGAAACTCATAAAACTATATCCCACCGCGGAATCTACCAAAACATCTATCCGAGGCAAGGGATAACAATCCTTGGGGCATGCTTTATTGAGTTTAGTGAAATCAACACACATACGCCATTTCCCCCCAGACTTTTTCACCATCACTACATTCGACATCCAGGTGGGGTACTGGATTTCAGAAATGAAATTGGCCTTAAGAAGCTTTGCAACTTCTTCTTTGATAGGCACCGCCAGCTTAGTTGCTACCTCCCTCTTCTTCTGTTGGATTGGCTTGAACTCCGGAGAAACGTTGAGGTGATGGCACGCGACATCTGGATCTATTCCAGGCATGTCATCCGCCGACCAAGCGAAGATGTCCAAGTTATTCAGCAGGCAGGAGGTTAACTGGAGCTTTTCCTCTCCCGATAGCTCGGCGTTGATGATCAGCTTCTTCCCTTCCCCTTCAACAATGGGGATCTCTTGGGTCTCCTGGGCAGGTTCCAGGTAAGTCCCTTTCCGTTCCGCGCTTTCCTCAGCTTCTTCAGGGAGTTCGGACACCTCTTGGATGTCATTCTGGGCCTTGTGAAGTGTTGCCTCGGTGATCACATTAACTGTCTTCACATAACATTCGCGTGCCACCTTTGGATCGCTCCGGATCCGATATTGACGCCCCTCAGCAGCGAATTTCAAGGCCAAATGGAAAGTAGATACTACCGCTCTGTAAGCATTCAGGATTGGCCTTCCGAAAATTGCGCAGTAGCTACTTGGGGCTTCCACCACTACGAAGTTTACCAACTTCGTTATGCCCCCCAGCGATACCAGAAGCTTCACGCACCCCTCCACTTCCTTCTTTTCTCCTGAGAAGCCATAGAGGGGGCCTTCCGTGGAGAGTAAGGCCTTTCCAGTCTTGAGGGCCTCAAACGTTTGGCGAAAGATGAGATTAACCGAACTGCCGGTATCGATCAAAATTTTGTGCACTGCGTAATTCTCAATAACCGCCTTTATCACCACCGCGTCATCGAACGGATTTGCATTTGGGGAGAGATCTTCCTGGCCAAACGTAACAACCGTCCTTTCCGGGGCAGAAGTGGAGGCAACTGCCACTTCTTGCTTTGTAACTCTCCCGATGCTAGATTTTCGGGAGGATTCTATCCCTGCCCCACCATGGATGCAATAGATGTTGCCGAGAGAGCCAACATCATTCACCTCTATGCATTCGACTGCGGGATGTATATCCCCATAACCACCGGCTTCCTCTACATCAGCACACTCCCATGTTACTTCGACTGCCTCCTTCTTCTTCTCAGCTCGCGGTTCAACCGGAGTTTCTTGCCGAATCAACCCCCGAAGCTTTCCCTCTTTCAGGAGTTTTTCTATCAACCACCGGAGGGCCCGGCAATCCTCAGTCTGATGCCCCTCTTCTTTATGATATTCACAATAAAGGTTTGGGTTCCGATTGCGAACTTCTGATTTCAAAGGAGGGGGCCTTTTAAAGTCAGGCCTCTTCTGAAGAATCTGCACGACCTCATTCATGGTGACGTTGAGTGGGGTGAATGAATCTTGTGATTCATCATATCGGATGGATGGGATAGGTGGAGATGGTTGTGCGATGTATTGTGGCAGATATACGGGCATGATTTGCGGAACTCCCATGGGTTGAGTGGGTGCGATGGCCAACGGCGGTTTCTGATCTTGAAACCGTTGATGGCCAATGAATGGTTGTTTGGGCTTAAGATTCCTTCCCCTTTGAGCCCGAGGCTCGAAATCAGGCCGAGACGAGTGATTATAACGTTGCTGATGGGTTGATGCAGAATTGAACTGATCGTTGTCGCTGAGCAACTTGGCAATGTAACCCGGATTAGTCTTTTCCCCCCTGATAAATTTGTTTGCCAGACTAATCATTTCTTGATATGTCTTTGGTTCCCTGATTTGGGCTTCAAACTTCAGCGGCCCCTCCCTAAGGCCATGCATTAGTGCGACCCTATATAACTCCGGATCGACGTTTTGTACCTCCATTATTTCCCTTTGGAAACGATCGACGAAACGGGCCCACGTTTCGTTTTCTTGCTGTCGTATTTCGAACAGGGCTGCCGGACCATTCTTCCTCTTCTTAGAGGTAGAGAATCGAAGCAGAAATTCTCTACGCAACCCCGCAAAGCATCTGATAGATCGAGGATGCAATCCATAGAACCATTCTCTGGCCTGCCCATCAAAGGATGTCACCAGGAGCTTGCACTTTGTTGCATCAGTGATGGTCCTCAGAGCAACAGCCGATTCAAATGCCTGGAGGTGTATTGCTGGATCGGACTCCCCACTATATGCTGACATACGTGGTTCTCGAAAGTTGTTTGGGGCCGGCTCTCCTCGGATTTCGTCGGTGAAGGGAGAACTCTCCTCGGCATCCTCGTACAGAGGGAAAGCAGGGTTATAAGGGATCTCGGCTGCGGTCATTGGCGGACAGGCCGCATGATAGGAGCGGGCAGGTGCTCCAGCCGGATATGATTGGAAGGCGGCGACCTCAGGCGGATAGGGAAAATGAGCGGCCTGAGAGGTCGCCCCTTGAAAGTCAAGGACCCGAGCTGGCATACATCGCGCGGCCTCTTGGTAGAAATTCGGCCGGTCCGCGGGAACTTCTTGTGGTGGTCGGGAATGAGCGACTTGCGCGAACGGGTATGGAGGTGGAGGAGGTAAAACAGGAGTGACCGCCTGGTGAGCCGCGGCCTGCTGAGGGGCTAACCGCTCGGTTAGTAGAGTTAGGGCCTGAGTGATCGCGTCCAGACGTTGATCAGTCGCCTGCCGAGCCTGGTCGGCCTCTCTCTTTGTCTGCTCCAGAGCTTCCCACAAAGAGTCTTCACTGTGGTCGGATCGGTCTCTTGGAGGAAGCTGGCGGTCTGACATTCTGAACCAAGGATTTCGCTGACAGTCTGCGATCTGAAGGTCGCGTGTTTCTGTTCGATTCAAAAGTGCGCCTCCGAAGGAAAACGAGGGTTGCGGACTATCAGTTACTATTTAGTTAGAGAATTCAGACCGCTAGCAGCGGTCGAGGCCAGACTTCGCCCGTCGCGGCAAATGCCACTCCTGCGACGGGCTTTCCTTTGATTGAAAAGAAGCGGTTACAAATGTGAAAGAACAGAAGCCGGCCGGTCGAACAGTTCGCGAGACCTGAAACTCGAGACCGGAGCTCAGACAAGCGAGCTCTTGGATTCGAGTGTGCGTGTCTTGTGAACAGTGCCGCCCCCTATTTATAGGCTTGGGGGCCTGCCCGATTGGGCAGGGATAAAATAACCTCCTGCCCGGGTACAGGAGAAACGGGCAGGCGGTGACGGGATACACAAAGAAGAAAAAGAAAGAGGCCGCGCGATCTGACGGCCTGCCCTCCCGACCTGCCTTGCTTGCGGCTGAGGACACCGGGACCAAGTCAATAATGCAGACCGCGCGGTTTGGAGATTGAGGCCGCGGTCTGCCTTCTGGTCATGACTTAGCTGATCTTCAAGAGGTAACTTGGATAGCCTTCGATCTGGAGCCCCGGCCTGTTCTTCGGGGCTGGAACTTCGAGTTTCTATGGGACAACCCGCGCGGCCTTCTGGCTGAGACCGCGGATGAACTTCTTGCCTTGGCTCTTTGACGATCTTATCCCTTTGGGGGCGATCCAGAAATGACACCAGGCCGCCCGGCCTGGCCCTTCCTGAACTGAGAACCGCCGATTCCAGGACCCGGCGGCTTAGCCCAGGAGTCCGAGCGGTCTGATAATGGTTCAAACCGAGAAGCGGTTTTCCGGGCAAACAATATGACTGGTGATAAAAACATACTGGAAGACTTTAAACCCAAACTTGGTCCCAAGACGATGTTTGGTGATTCCAGCTGTGGACAAACTCTAGGCTATGTGGTAATTCATGCTGGTGCTATTTCCTTCACAAAGGTTGCACATGTTGAAGGGTTAAAACATAACCATATAAACATTAATCAACTGTGTGATAAAAGATTCAAAGTAGTCTTCATACATGACTAGTGCCAAATTATATGTAATAAATCATGTAACATTGTTCTATTTGGTATTTGGAAAGTCAATGTATATTTAGTTGATTTCCTGTCTAATAAAACTGAAATATGTTTGTTTAATTCAAAATCTCAAAAGCTGAATTGTGGCATAAAAGACTTGGACATCTTAATCTTAAAACTGTGTCTAAGCTTTCTAAAAATAACCTTGTAAGAGGGATACCACCGGGAAAATTGATACGCAAAATTTCAGATATAATTTTCTCCAAATTCTACGAACTATAGGCAAGATTACCTATCGTTCATAGTATAAGATATTTTTAAAATAAAAATACCAAGTGTCGTATTCCACGGGGCTATTGAATAATTCTACTCACGCAAATTAATATTATTTTATCGGTAAATAAAATTAGTTATATAAATAAAAATTTGAGAAGTAAAGGAAGAAAGCATTTGATCAAGAATCATTCTTAAGGACAATAATTAGTAAATTTAAAATTCATAAGCGATGATTAAAAATAACTCGACCGTGGAGGTTCTCAAATCATGATAGCATCTCTCTCGAGGAATACTACCAACTAATCTTAGGTTGATCGATTAAGACCCCTCGACGAGTCGAAACCCCTAAACTTGCTTTACGATGTGAATCCCACTATTGGATTTGACTCTAATCCAGAAGATTTATGCCATCCTCTCTCGAGAGGGTGCATGCATCTCCTTTCACCGATGAGTGATCTTCTCGTATTCACGGATCTCTCGATCAACTAGAATACATATCTAAATTGACTATCATACACTAGCAATATGAAATCAATAAATTAGAAATCAAAGGTGAATCGAGCTTTCTAAATCAAAAGCTATGAAGAAGAAATTAAATAATTATTTTACGAAAGAAATCATCTGATCAAATGCGAGAAGGTTAGCTAGACATGTTAAAAAGAAAGAACATTTTTATAAATAAGAAAGAGATTATAAATTGCAAGAAAAACAAATTATATACTAGGAATTGAAATTACAAGACAAAGTAAAATACATGAAAAAAAGTAAAGAAAATGAAGTTAAAAATAATCCAATCAAAGCAGGGACTAGATCAGGATCACTTTGCAGCAGCTGGCTTTTATAGCTGAAAATTGGGGAGTCACGCCCTTGGTCACGCTTGTGTCGGAGGGCGTGTCTGGGAATAACTATCTTCTTAAAAACGCCGGGAACGTTGGGCAAGAAATCGCCAAAATCGACGTAACTCAACGTTACACGCCCTCAGCCACGGGCGTGTAACTGGGCGTGTCTGGCTGGATCTGGAACGGGCGCGAGCTGTAACAGCCTAAAACGTTTAAGCGACACCGAAAGAGAAGTAAAATACTTAATAAAATTCCCGATGATGAAAATAAGCAAAAATCAGTGTCAATTCGACGTCGCACCATTTATTTGTGAGTTCGTGATTTTCGACGTTTTTGGGACACTCGTTTTGTTTTCGATAAACGCTGCTCGTTTCTATTGACTATAACGATGATGAAAATAAGCTCGTTTCGTCTTTATTTTATATTTTGATCAAATTATGGTTTCGTCTTGACTTTGAGGCGGATGATCGAGTTGCTATTGGTTATGTTGAAGCTTGGCACACTCGCGGGCTAGCTGAGTTGGGTTTTAAAGTGGCTGAATTTTTGCTATTGGTTCTTAAGTGGGCTGGCTGGTGTTTTCTTTATAAGTGGGCTGGTTGGTTCTTAATTCCCTAATCCAAATTAAGATTAAGCCTTGGTTTAAGGCTTGGGCGGTGAACTTTTCAGCTCTTATATTCCAAGTAGTGCTGTCTCTATCCCGATACTTCAGCTTTTCTGTCTCCTGGAGCCTTGCCGAGCTGAGCACGCCCAGGGTTCGACTGCACCTCTCCTTACTGCTCCTTCTAGCGTCTGTTCTGGGAGAATTTCTGCTGCCCTCGTGTGCTGTTGTTGTTGCTGCTGCTCCTCTCCTGCAGCTTTGGTGCTAGTTGTTGGCTGGACTTGGGTTTGTTCGTCTGGTTGTGCTGAAACTCCTTGTGAGCTCTCCTTCCTCTTCCCCCTCTTCTCCTTCTTAAAGATACCCTTCTTGTTCTTACTAACCGCTGAAATTGCTGCTGAAACTAGAAAGGATTGGAGTTAGGGTTTTCAGTTTTGGGAGAAATTAATAATCTGCCTTGATTCTTTTAATTGGACACTAGTTTTGGGCTGGTTTGCCTTGAATTCCTGTTTAAATGTATGGAGAATTTTGATTTGATTGCTCCTATCTATTGGGCCGGCTACTGTGTTTCATTTGGCTCGTTTATTGGCTGCTGTGGATAGTTGTTGTTGGCTGCCATAGAGCTGCTGTTGATCTTGTTGTGGGCTGGCTTAGGGCTGACTGTTTTGAGTGTTGTTGCTGGCTATTTTGATGGTGCAGGCCGACTATTGTATGGACTCATGAAATTTGTTTTTGGTGGCTGTTATTTGGCTACTAGTGCTTCTAGTTGTAGGCTATCGTGTGGCTGCTATGTGGGCTGTTATTTACTGTCATTTGCTGCTGTTACTGCTTGTGTTGGCAGGCTATTTTTGTTGATTTTTGAGGACTCCTCTTGGTTGCCCTCTTTATGCCTCTTGTGGGCTGCCATTAGTGGTTTTTGTGAGTTGGTTCAAGTGGCTGAAATCTGATTTTACATGTTTCTTTCGAGTCACCCAGCTTGTTCTTTCCTAGGCATCTCCTAGAGGTCATAGTTGTGACCGTCTTAGGGCATCTACTCGTAGCTATTGTAAGACGCAACCCGAAAGTAAATTGAAAGTGCACATGATGGTTTTTCCTAACATAAATGATTTACTTGATACTGCAGAGGTTGACGTCCGGCGATAGACGCGACGAGAACCCTTCGAAGGACAAGGGCAAAGGAAAAGCCGTGGTGAGTACTTATTTCTTTAATTATGCATAACTTTGAATTATTTTCAATATACCATGATTAGATTTTTATACTGAAAGTATTTTAGTAACTGTGCATTTACATGAAATAGAAATAGTTCGAATTTTGAATCACTGAGAAATCCGAGAATCACTAGAAAATGTTGAATTGACAAGAACATGAATAAACGATGAAATAAATTCTGAGGGAAATGTTTGAATAAGAACACTATATGATTAAATAAGAGCATTGCATCGATGCATAAGAAATGATAAGGGTTAACCCAGTAGCCGCAGCGGGGGTGTGAATACTCTACGGCGGAATGTTTTTGAGTTCTATTTGAGGCCGTTGAAGGCCAGAGGCCGTTGAAGGCCAGAGGCCGTTGAAGGCCAATAGGTCGTTGAAGACCAAGAAATGATGAATCTACAACAACCCTTATGATTTCCTAATTAACTCAAACTAAAGATAAACGAGAAAGATGATTCAGAAAGTGAAAATAAATTGAATGAATTATGCTCCGAAAGAATATGAAATCTGATTCCGAAAGTGAAACCAAATTGATGAAATGTTTGATGCGAATGAACGAAATGACTTTTAAGAAGGAATGAATAGATCAAATACTAGAATTTGAAATTGAAACCATTGTTGTACGCACACTGTAGTTACTGTTAATGCCTTATTGCTACTGACGTTATTCCTTATTGCATTGTGTACACTGAAATTGAATACTTATGCATATTGCTACTGACGTTTGTTGTTTGCATGTACAGCAGTTAAAGTGGTATGTTACTCGTTTAGTCATATTCTTTATGACTAAACCCGTCGTGATTTATCTTTTTAGGTAGCGGATGCGACCCCGAGTGCTCCAAAGAAAACTAGACTGACTCGAACTGAGGAGCGAGCAAAGGTATGAGTTTTATTTATGTATTTTATTGTACTCATGTTATTATTATGCCGCGACGAATACTTGAAAAGATACTCAGATACAGATTTTCTTTGAGGTCTGGCTCGGGACCTCACAAATTGGTATTAGAGGGAGGTTTTTTAAGCAAGCCGATAGCCATGAGTACATGATACATAAACGAACTAAAGTTAATTCTATTTTTGTTTTGTGGAAAGGACCCCGTCCATGTCTACGCTAGTCGGCGAGTCCGTGATGGTCAAGACGAACAGGAGGTAAATAAAGATACGTTGTCAGCGGAGAGTGATAACGGAAACCAGCTGCGTCCCTCAGTGAATGACCTTACCCAAGCTCTTGCTGAAGCTTTAAAGATGGTCTTGCCAACCATACTTGCAACTGGTCCAACTACTCCTCACGTTGATCCTGTACCTCCACCCGTGCAATTGCCTCCTGAAATCGTGCCTTCCGTGAATCCAGTTCCTGTGGCATAACCGAGGGTGTGTAATTTTAGATGAGCTGGCAGGGAGTTCTGGTCCGCGGGTAACATCCTGGCTGTGACACTTGAGACACGCCTTTCGGTCACGTGCGTGACCGAGGGCGTGTAAGCTGAAATCCCTGGAAATGAAAAAAGAAGATTTTAGAACATTATTATTACAAAATATTAAAATAAATTAATTATTTAATACATAAATAATATAGTAAAATAAAGATAAATAATGTACTATCAAATACCCCTTAAGCTTTTACTATTCCAGAACAATATTAATTCATAAGTATGAGAAGAATTCTTTGGACACTCCAAAAAGAATAACTTCTAATTATGTACTTTAAATAACATATGCCTCGTATCAAAATAAGTTTTGAGATTAAATTTAGATTTATAAGAAATAAATCACGATTCACCGATTGATACGAGTAAAATAAATATTAGTTTAGAAATTCTCTAATCAAATTTTTACAAACAAGAAGGTATTGATTTAAGCAAAATAATCTAAGAATAAAATTATAAATTTTTTTAACAACATTAGAAACTTTATAGAAAATCTCAAAATATTTACTAAGCTTTCTCATAAACATCTTGTTTATGAATTGATACTGGCTAAATGAGGATACAATTGGCAAAGAAGAAAATATTTTGTATATGTTTGAAAATGATGAATTTTATCTTCTCATTTCCATGACATATATTTTTTTAAAGTTTTTTTCCTTCTTTTTTTAAAACTTCCCAAATGTATATGTTTAAGAGTAATGAATTTTATCCTCTCATCTACATGACATATAAGCTTTAAAAACCTTGGTGTATATGTTTATGAATGATGAATTTTATCCTCTCATTCCATAACATATGATCTTTTATAATTTTATTTTTTATTGCCAAATAATAGTTTAATTAAAAGGTTGGGGAAGGGCTAAGGTTTAAAGGCTATAAATTTCCAAAGATAAATACTGTAGGAGCATAAAAAATAAAATGAGAAGTCTTAAGAATCTATGAGTTAAAGTTAATATAAGTAAAATCTAAATATTTTTAGCATAATTTCTACAAAATTGATTCATAATATTTTTAAGAGAGAAATTAAAACTAAGAAATATTTGAAACAAATTAAGATAATGAAAAATTCATTAAATCAAATTCATCTACAAATTAAATCTAACAAATTATGAAGAGACATATAAAATAAAAATACATAAAAAGAAAACTCTTTAAAGAGCCTATAAATAAAACTCATAATTTTTAAATTAGTTACGCTCAATTAAAAATAAGGAGGAATCTAATATTATAAGATTTATAAAAATAAATTAAATTTTTTATTTAAAAAAAATAAAGATTTTTAATAAATTTGTTTTTCATATTTTTGATTTTCTATACTAATTTTAAACATAAAAAACGTAAATATTTTTTAAGATCTTGGACTTCCCAAGGAATACCCAATGACGGGCTCTCAATGTACTAGACGGTTTAGTGAGATGAAAGCCAGCAAAATCCAACACGGTCCTTTCGCAATAAGTTAGTTTTTTAATATATATATATTTTTGGTATTTTAATTGACTTAGAAAGAAAAATAAGACACAAAGACATAAAAAGTTTAAAAGAAAAGAAAAAGACTTTTTTGTATTTTGTAAATTTTTCAAAACAAAATTATAAACAAAGAAAGAGAAACAATTTCTTATGATTTTTAAAAGGTTTTCTAATTTTTTAATAAAAAGAAAACATAAGAGAGTACACCCACATACTTAAAAATAAACATTGTCCCCAATATTTATAAACTAAGTATGAAGAAAGAAAACATGTAAAGAAATTACAAAAAATGGATAAAAGATAAGCAATGGGTGTCTCTCAGGAGCGCTTTGTTTAACCTCTTTGAGCTAGACGTTAAAGGTTAACTAAAATGATATTTAAATTGAAAATGCACATGCAACTCCCTTAATTCACGCTGAGATGAATATGCCGAACATCATTGCCCGGCGGCTCCTCCACTAAACTCTTTATTCTTTTTTTGGCGGTGGGCTTGAAATTGTGAATCCAAATTACCTATACTTACCTGAGGTAATTTGGATTGTGGGAGATGAGCGACAAATGGATCATTTAAGACGGTTGGTTGCAACGGCTCATCTTCTACATGGAAATTGTTAATATAAAAAGAATCAAGAAAAAACGAGTTAGAAACATTTTCACAAGGAGGAGTTTCTTGTGAAAGAATAAGTTCGGGTTGAATTTCCAAAAGAAAATTATTCTCCAAAAATTTAGTTGGAATACCAAGTGGAATAAATTCATGGGATACAATATTTTCATGGATTTTGATTCCAAAATAATTATGTGTTGTGTTTGACAATTCATGAAAAAGAGTAATAGATTCGGGCGGAGTGGGAGAAGAAACATCTTCTATTTCGTCCGGTGCACTTATTATTTTACTAAATTCTTGGTATAAAAATTTGTCTTCTTCTTGGGAATAGCTATTCAAATTTATAATAGGAAAAATTTTGATCAAATGAATTTTTTTCATCGCACCATAAATTATCCGAGTGATCTTGCCACCACGAATAATTAGTATTGGAGCAAGAAGGAATTTCATAAGAATTGTATTCTATAGAAAAATCATTTTGACAATAAAAATATTTTTGATAATAAAATGAACATTCCTCTCTAGAATGATTTGCACCACAAAAATTACAAATAATTTGACGCTTTGTTGCGGCTTCCAAAATGTTAATTTTGTATGTAAGCTCGACAATTTTAACGGTCAAATGAGATAACATTTTTTTGTAAAATAAAACAACCTTCACTTAAATGAATGGAATTTGAGAAGAATTTTAGCGGTCAACACGAGGCGAATTTCCGCCCTAAGTCCTACCCAGACCTAGTCGCCAACACGAGGCGAATTCTCTAATGGTTTACAAGAAATATGAAATGATAATAAAAAACTCCCTCTTGAAGAACTTCTGAAGTTGGAGACGAAGATCCACTGTAGAATAAGCGTTGTAAAAGCGGACGTCGTTTGGATCCGGCGTGAAGAGATTCTCCTTCAGAAATTCGCAGAGCTTTGGTAAGACATCAACTTTTGGCCAAATCAGCCTCTGGAATTCTAGCACTCAATCTCCCTCTCTCTCTCTGATGTCTGTGCAAAACGAGAGAAGAGGGGTCCAATATATAGCCTCAGCGCTAGCGCTACCGCTGGCGCTATCCCGGATTAGGCATTATTCTGCGCGGGAGAATCTTCAATCCGAGGAAACATTCTTCTCTTGCCTTCTGTGCTCCGCGCTACCGCTTGCGCTATCCGCTACCGCCAGGCGCTAGCTCCTTCTATATGTGTTCCCGGAATTGCGCTAATCATCGCTAGCGCCGGGCGCTAGGTGCTAACACCGACGCTAGTGGGCATGTTGGATTTGATGGCTCAAATTTGGGGGCAACCTTCTTATGTCATCCTTGAATCAAATGGACTTTGTTTCCTGCACACTTAAATACACGTGATCAAATACGCATAGGATTTGTTATTCTCAAACCTAGGAGATGCGGAAGACCATATTCCAACAAACTCTCCCTTTTGATAATAACAAATCCATTAATGATAAATCAGAGCATTAATAAATATAAGCATGATAAAACTACTTGTGTGTGTGTGAGTGATGACTTAGGATAATTATCGATTTTAGTATTTAAAATTGCTTCCCCAAATACATGTTCCCCCTAAGTGAATGCTCCCCTAATATGTAAGCTATCATCTTAATTAATCATGTTAGTTTTCATTTGGATAACGGATCTTATTTATCATGTTAGTTCTCCCCCTTTTGTTATTAACAAAAGTGGGTAAGGAGGCAACACATAAAAGTTTTGATAATAAGATAAATGCATGATCGAGCATTGAGAAACAAATGATAAGGAGTGTTTAGAATAATTTTCATAGAAATAAATCAGAGTTTTAGCATAAGTATGTTCATAGAAAGAAATCATAATTTTTAGCTTTAAAAAGAATAATATGACATTTATCATGCAAGTAAAAAAATGAGTTGGAGATCTTGAGATAAGCATGAAAAGAATACAAGGTAAATGTAATGTTGCGGAAGACTTATATAAAAGTACAATCAAACATCTTTTTGTAAGACATGATGATTCATACAATGAAACAAGATGTTTTTGTAAATCATTTTTCTTTGAAAAAAAATTATCATGAAGTAACCAAGCATGAAAGAGATGTATGAAAGAGAGACTACTACAATGTTATTCTAATTCATAAAGTCAAAACACATCAAACATTGTAGAAAACATGCTATGTTATCTAGTGCATTTTAGATATAAAGAGAGTATAGAAATTAGCATTAGGATCCAATACTAATGAGAATAAGTGTTATGGAAGATAATGATGTGCACATAAGTGTATTTTAAAAAGAGTAAACACATGTTATAATCAAAAATACAAGACAAATGTAGAGTAAAGTGCACAATAAAACACAAATAAGATTACTTCCACACACAATTTATGCACAAAAAATTTACAACTACCAAGGTGCTTTGCACACACAATGCTCATTAAGATTTATCATGGTGCAAAGTAGTGCTTGAGGGATCACACACTTTATTATTTTTGTGTCAATATTGATTTTTTGTGATCAGGTGTACATAAGAATAAGTGGTTTTTAAAACAAATGAAGGTTTGCACAAGACACTTTACTAATCTTTCCAAGGTGCTCAACCTCACAACGCTTATTAAGACTTATCAGGAGGTCAAAGTAGTGCTTGGTGGAGATAACTTTGTCACGTTATGTCATTTTTGTTTTGTACAAAATTCTCCGATTACACTTGCTTTGCAAACCAATTAGATTTTGAAAGAATAACCACTTTTCTTTATATTTAATAGTGCAAATAAGTGTAGTATAGGTAAGATACTTGTGCAACTTTAATTTATTGTACAATTACAATACACTAGCAAGCATCTTTAGATTAAGAACATAAGTAGACTTAGCCAAAAAAAAATGAGTGAAGAAATATCATTATCAACCATAAAACATTTACTCATACTTAGAGGCATGCTAATCTTAGGTTCTACACTACCTTTACAGTATAATTGATGCACATATTATTTGATATGTCAAAGCATGATAATAACAATGTTAAAGTAGTTTGAAAAGATAAATTGGAACATTGTAGAAGTTCTAAAGATAGTTTTAAACATGCTTGATTTTCACAATAAAAGTCCATACAGTTTTTTGTTATTTTTGTGTTTTATATTTTTGTATTTGATTTTTGCATTTAGAAATAGAATTTAAGCAAATGAACAAACAAATGTTTTGTAATTTGGCTTTTGTAATTTTGTATTTGGATTTTTCAAAAATGAAATAAAGTCAGAAGTGCAAAAATAAATAGTACATATAGACTAATATATTTTTAAGAAATTTTTAAAATTTTAAAACTACAGAAAAACAGATAGGTATGCTAGCGCTAGCTCGAGAAACAGTACACGATTTTCGATGATTTTGAAAATTTTAATTGTTGATCTTGATTAAGTGTCCCAATAGTAGTTTCATGCAGAAATTTCAGAATTTTAGGAGATGTTTTAGATGGTTAAAAATTGCATAATTGCGTTTATGAATGTGTTTTAACTTGAAAGATCTAGGACACCTAACTCAAGTCGTAATAATCGAAATCTTGCATCGGGAAGAGGTTTAGTAAATATGTCAGCGAGTTGAGAGTCCGTACCAATGAAACTTACTTTTACATACTCTTTCTTAATGTGATCCCTAATGAAATGATGACGAATATCTATGTGTTTGGATCTAGAGTGGTGTACGGGATTATATGTAAGGTCTATGACACTTTTGTTGTCACATTTAAGATCAATGTTTTTGAAATGAAATCCAAAATCCTCTAGAATTTGGCTCATCCATAACGCTTGTGCACAACAACTACCAAGTGCGATGTATTCGGCCTCCGTGGTGGAGAGTGCAACCGAAGATTGTTTCCTACTAGACCAAGCAACTAATGAGGGTCCTAAAAAGTGACAAGTACCGCTAGTGCTTTTTCGATCTAGTGAACAACCAGCGTAATCCGAATCGGAATAGCCGTGAAGTGTAAATAAATCATTGTGTGGGTACCATAATCTTAATTTAGATGACCCTAATAGATAACGAAAAATACGTTTTACCGCTTTTAAATGAGATTCTTTTGGATTGGCTTGAAAGCGAGCACATAGACACACGACAAACATTATATCTGGTCTAGATGCATTAAGTAAAAAAGAGATCCTAGCATTCCTCTATATAAAGTTTGGTTAATAGAAATTCCAGATTCATCTTTTCCTAGTTTTAAAGAAGCACTCATAGGAGCAGAACTTGTTTAAGATTTTCAAATCCAAATCGTTTAAGCATATCGTGAACATATTTTGTTTGGCAAATAAAGATACCATCAGTTCGTTGTGAGATTTGAAACCAAGAAAATATGATAGTTCTCCTACAAGGCTCATTTCAAATTCATTTTTCATTACTAAGACTACTTCCTTACACAACTCTTCATTAGTGGCTCCAAAAATGATATCATCAACATATATTTGTAAAATAATTAGATCGTTATTATTATGCTTAATGAAGAGTGTGTTGTCGGCACTTCCCATAACATAACTGTGCTTTAACAAAAACGATGTAAGTCAATCATACCATGCACGGGGCGTTTGTTTTAAACCATAAAGCGCTTTTTCTAATTTGTAAACATGATTTGGAAATTTTTCATTAATAAAACCGGGGGTTGTTCTACGTAAACTTCTTTTATAAACCCGTTTAAAAAAGCACTTTTAACGTCAATTTGAAATAATTTTATTCTTTTAAAACTTGCAAATGCCAAAAATATTTGTATAGATTCTAAGCGAGAAACGAGTGTAAAAGTTTATTCAAAATTTACCCCCTCGATTTGAGAAAAACCTTGTACAACTAAGCGTGCTTTATTTCTTATAATCCTAGATTCACCATATAATTTATTTTTAAAGATCCATTTTACGCCAATAACAGGATGATTAGATGGTATATCTACTAGATTCCAAACTTTATTTCTTTCAAATTGATCTAACTCTTTATTCATAGCCAAAAACTAAAATTCGTCATTTAAAGCGGTGGAAACGTTTTTAGGTTCGATTTCGGAAACAAAGCAAATATTTGAAAACGTTTCATGAAGAGAAGATCGAGTTCTTACCCCAGTAGAAGGTTCCCCAATGACTAGCTCTTTTGGATGATTTTTTGAGAAGTTCAAGACGCTTGGGGCATATATTCATCTTCCTTGGCCTTCTCCTCCTCTTCTTTGGAAGGTTCCTCTTCGTCATGCTCCAAAGATGGCAAATGTTCATCATTTGTACCTATAGGAAGTCTTTCTGAACACGGAATAAATTCATCAAATTTAACATTAATAGACTCTTCAACCTTACTCGATCTTTTGTTAAATATTCTATAGGCTTTACTGGTTGAAGAGTATCCAAGAAATATTCCTTCATCACATTTTTCATCAAATTTTCCTAAAGAATTTTTTGTATTAAGAATAAAACATTTACAACCAAATACTTTAAAATATGATACGTTAGGTTTCTTTTGATAATATAGTTCATACGGTGTGAGATTTAGAGATGGCGAAGCATGACTCTATTCATTACATAACATGATGTGCTTACGACTTCGGCCAAAAAAGTCTTAGGTAATTTATATTCAGATAACATAGTGCGTGCTAGTTCTTGGATTGACCTATTCTTTCTTTCTACAACACCGTTTTGTTGAGGTGTCCGTGGAGCGGAGAACTCATGCTTAATACCTAACATTTCACAAAAAGATTTAAAATTTTCATTTTCAAATTCTCCTCCATGATTTGAGCGAATGCATTTTATTTTTAAATCTAGTTCATTTTGAATACGAGTACATAATTTTGAGAATTCGCAAAACGCATCAGATTTTGAATTGAGAAATAAAGTCCAACAATATCTCGAGAAATCAGCTATTAGAACGAAAGTATATATTGTACCACTAAGATTTGCGGTGCTAACGGGACCAAAGAGGTCCATATGAATTAGTTGCAATGGTTTAGAAGTAGAAATTTTGTTTTTGCTTTTAAAAGATGATTTTGTAAATTTTTCTTTTTAGCATGGAGAACATAGTGAAGATAAATTTCCATTCAATTTAGGCAATCCTCTAATCAATTCCTTTTTTGCTAGTTTTAAAATGAGTTTTGTACTAGCGTGACCTAAACGTCTATGCCATAGTTCTAATTCATCATTTTTGGTTATAAAACATTTTATAGAAGATTTTGAAAGATCATGAAACGAAACTATGTAAACATTGTGAATTCTAGGTGCAGTTAGTAACACATCTTTTGTTTTAGGATTAAATATTTTGCAAAGATTAGTGGATGATTCAAATAATACATCTAATCCTTTATCACACAGTTGACTTATAGATATTAAGTTATGTTTTAATCCTTTAACATAAAGAACATTTGAGATAAGAAAGGATTCGTCCCACTGTACCTACTCCCATGATCTTTCCTTTACCGTTATCACCAAACGTTACGATCCCTCCTTTCTTCTTTTCTAGGCTAAGGAATTTTGCTTTGTTGCCCGTCATGTGCTTGGAGCAGCCTGAGTCCAAGTACCACACGTCCTCCGTTTCCTTAGCCTTCCTGCAAATCTAGAAAGAAGATGAGAGTAAAGATCCGGATACCCAAGAGGTACCACCCATAGAGTAAGTGGATTTCTTAGGTACCCAGATTTGTTTTAACGATCGTTGTTTTATATTCCTGCAAGAGCTAGACGTGTGTCCAAACTTAAGACAATTTGTACACGAAATAAAGGGGGTTGGGACCCTTTTCTGAATTTCTACATTGCTTTTGCTGGATGATGTTTGAATTTTAGAAAAAACATATGATTTTTTAACTGTTGAGCTACCGCCGGCGTTAGTGGCTAGCGCCGGGCGGTAGGGCTCACTTTGTTATCCGAGCCCAAACTTTCCAGAACCATAACATTGGTTTCCCAAAATCATATCCAGGG
Organism: Dactylorhiza incarnata; assembly: GCA_033032865.1. Classification (NCBI taxonomy): domain Eukaryota; kingdom Viridiplantae; phylum Streptophyta; class Magnoliopsida; order Asparagales; family Orchidaceae; genus Dactylorhiza; species Dactylorhiza incarnata. The sequence continues at coordinate 14,531,585 of JAWHQI010000029.1, forward strand.
ATTTTTGACCTATTCCGAATTTTTTTATGGCCATATTGAGATCATGATTTTGTTTTTTAAGAGATGTATTTTCTTGTACAATCATAACACATTTTTTTCAAAACCCTTTTTGTTATTTTCAATTTGTGAGAGAGAGGTTTTTAGTTTTCTCTCTAAGTCCCCATTTTCTTTTGTAATATTTTTGATTTGTGAGAGGGCCTTAGAAAGAGAAACTTTAAGTTCTTTTGCCTTACATAAAGAGTGCTCACACTCTTGGCATGAAACCTTTAACTTTTCAAGGGAAATCAATTTTTTTGTGAGCTTATGATTTTCTTTGATAATAGATTCATTTTCACGATTTAAAATAATATTATCTTTTATACTTTGATCATAGGATTTGCAAGTTTGAACAAATTCATCATAGAGTTCTTCGAAGGTGGGAGGAGTTACCTCAGTGTCGCTAAGAACACTGGTGTCGTCATCGTTGCTTTTTGCCATTAAGCATAAGTTTGCTTCCTCCTCGCTGCTTGACTCAGACTCGTTTGAATCTTCAGAGGAAGAATCATCTCAAGTTGCGGCTTTCAATACTTTCTTTTTCTCCTTCGCTTTGTATTGTTCTTTTTGCTCCTTTTGATACATCGGGCACTGACTCCGAATGTGCCCGGTCTTTCTGCAGTGGTAGCACTCCGGTGGTGGTCTTTCTTCTTCATCTCCGCTTCCTTTTCCTTTCTTTGATGAAGAGGAAGATCCTTTTCGTCGAGCATCCTTTTGGAAGTATTTTCGGAAGGTGTTCCTTCTCTCCGGATTCCTAATGAACTTCCTGAAGTTCTTCACCAGGAGACCTTCTTCATCTTCATCATCATCTTCGATGCTCTCCTTCTTTGATTTTAGTGCCAGCGCCTTTTTCTTTGGCTCTTTGTTGTATTCATCGTGTTGAATCTGAAGTTTTACCTCATGGGTTTTGAGATTCCCAATAAGGTTCTTGATCTGGAGCGTTCTTAGGTTGTGCGACTCCGAGATGGCCGTCACCTTTGGATTGAACCTTGGAGGTAAAGAGCGAAGAATTTTTCTCACCAAGTCCCCGTCTGAGTAGATCTTTCCAAGTGCATTTGAAGCGTTGACGATCTTGGTGAAGCGAGTGTATATCGAGTTGGTGTCCTCTTCGGTATCCATCCTGAATTTTTCATATTCAGATTCCAGTTGGAATAGCTTTGCATCTTTCACCTGCGATGTACCTTCATGAGTAACTTCCAATTGATTCCAAATATCATAAGCAGTTATGCATGCAGAAATTCTATTAAACTCAGTTCTATTTAAGGCGCAATATAAAGCGTTCATCGCCTTAACATTATTTTTGCACCTTAGTTTATCGTTATCATCCCATTTATCTTTAGGTTTTAGTAATGTCGCCTCTCCCACTACAATTGTAGGAGGAGAGTACCGAACTTCAACCATGTTCCATACTTCCACATCCATGGTCATAAGAAAACACATCATTCGATTTTTCCAGTAGTTGAAATCTGACCTAGAAAAAAAGAGGTGGTCGACTAACACCCTGACCCTCCGGAAAAACGAGATCATGAGACGCCATTATTCCCGGTTGTTAAGCCGATTGGAATAAAATCGCTCTGATACCACTTGTTGGATCGGTAGGCGCCCTTAGAGGGGGGGGGGGTGAATAAGAGTTTTAAAAACTTATGTTATATTTTGATTATCTTTGAAATAATGTGTGATTAAGAAAGTGAGAAATCAAACAAAACACTTGAAATAAAGTATTGACATGTTTTATTAATATGAAATAAGGTTTTACAAAAGTTGATTTCTATAACGCTAGAAATCTGAGGCGAATAATAATAAAACTCTTTTTCATTTTCTATCCCGACTCGTATCCCCACAAACCGGTGGCCCTAGCCTATCCTTCCCCGGATTCGGCCTCAAGCCGCTCTAGCCAATCCAACCCCGGATATGACCTTGAGCACCCCCTAGACCTAACCTAGATATAGTCGCCAACACGAGACGAATTTCCGCCCTAAGTCCTACCCAGACCTAGTCGCCAACACGAGACGAATTCTCTAATGGTTTACAAGAAATATGAAATGATAATAAAAAACTCCCTCTTGAAGAACTTCTGAAGTTGGAGACGAAGATCCACTGTAGAATAAGCGTTGTAGAAGCGAACGTCGTTTGGATCCGGCGTGAAGAGATTCTCCTTCAGAAATTCGCAGAGCTTTGGTAGGACATCAACTTTCGGCCAAATCAGCCACTGGAATTCTAGCACTCACCGAAACCCCTAAGCTTGCTTTACGATGTGAACCCCACTATTGGATTTGACTCTAATCCGGAAGATTTATGTCATCCTCTCTCGAGGGGTGCATGCAAGTCCTTTCACCGATAAGTGATCTTCTTGTATTCACGGATCTCTCGATCAACTAGAATACCGATCTAAATTGACTATCATACAATAGCAATATGAAATCAATAAAATAGAAATCAAAGGTGAATCGAGCTTTCTAAATCAAAAGCTATGAAGAAGAAATTAAATAATTATTTTGCGAAAAGAATCATCCGATCAAATGCGAGAAGGTTAACTAGACATGTTAAAAAGAAAGAACAATTTTATAATTAAGAAAAAGATTACAAATTGCAAGAAAAACAAATTCTATAGTAGGAATTGAAATTACAAGACAAAGTAAAATGCATGAAAGAAAAGTAAAAAAAAATGAAGCTAAAATTGATCCAATCGAAGCAGAGACTGGATCGTGATCACTTGGTAGCAACCATCTTTTATAGTTGAAAATTGGGGAGTCACGCCCATGGTCACGCCCGTGTCGAAGGGCGTGTCTGGGAACAACTGCCTACTTAAAAACCCCGAGAACGCTGGACAAGAAATTGCCAAAATCAATGTAACTCGACTTTACACGCCCTTAGACACGGGCGTGTAACTGAGCGTGTCTGACTGGATCTGGAACGGGCGCGAGTTCGAGTAATTGGCTGCCGTTTCCGTTATTAAGCAGACGTCACGCTCTCTGGTCACGGGCGTGACCAAGACCGTGTAATTTTAAAGTGAGCTGGCGGCAGTTTCTGGATCACCGAGGAAGTCGTGACCGTGACACTGAGTCATGCTCTCTGGTCACGGGCGTGACTGAGGGTGTATAATTTTAGATGAGCTGACAGGGAGTTTGGTTCCGCGGGTAGCATCCTGGTCGTGACACCTGAGACACGCCCTTCGGTCACGGGCGTGACCGAGGGCGTGTAAACTCAAATTGCGCCGGAAGCAGTTTTGTCATTGCTGGAACGAACATTGCCATGACAGGAGTCACGCCCCTAGGTCACAGGCGTGACCTAGGGCGTGCAATTTAGATTTTGGGCAGAAATGCTTCAAATTTCTCCTGATCATGGCTATTAACTCCAATTTGCTATTGGCAGCCCAGAAATCCCTGAAAATGAAAAAAGGAAGATTTTAGACCATTATTATTACAAAATATAAAAATAAACTAATTATTTATTACATAAATAGTATTGTAAAATAATGATAAATAATGTACTATCAAAGGAAAAATCTTATAGAGCTTGCCAATTGGGAAAACAAACAAGTGTTTCCTTTAAGAAAGCGTGTAAGAATGATCCGCCTAGAATCTTACACCTAATTCACATGGACTTATTTGGTCCTATTTTTGTAAACAGTTTAGGAGGTAAGTCTTACACTCTAGTTCTTGTGGATGATTTCTCTAGATTCACTTGAGTGTTCTTTCTGAGAACCAAGTCTGACACCTTCATGACCCTCTCATCAAATCTTAGACAGATCCAAAATGAACTGAATACTTCAGTTGTTATGATCAGAAGTGATTATGACACTGAGTTTGAGTCTCATAGGATATGTGAACTGTGTGAGGGTGAATAGATCAAATATAACTTCTCAGTTCCTAGAACTCCACAACAAAATGAGGTTGTTGAGAGAAAGAATAGAACCCTTATTAAATCTGGTAGAACATTACTTACTGATGCCAACTTGTCTATGCACTTTTGGGCAGAGGCAGTTAACACAACTTGCTATGTTCTCAACAGAAGTCTTATTCATAAGACTAATGAAAAACTCCTTATGAGTTGTTGAAAGAAAGAACTCCAAATATCTCCTATTTTAAAATATTTGGAAGCATTTGTTATATCCTAAATAATGACAAAAGTCATCTTGCCAAATTTGACAAGAAGACTGATGAAAGTATTTTCTTAGGATACTCTACATCTAGTAAAACATACATATGCTATAATAAAAGAACACTAAAATTGAGGAAACAATGTATGCTACATTTGGTGACACTAACATGTTCCTTGAAGGAACAAACTCTTCTCTTAGTCCTAATGTGTAGGTTGAAGAAGTAACTAAGCAAATGGATCATTTGGTATTAAATGAAGATACTCCATGCTCTAATAAAAGAACACTAAAAATTGAGGAATCTATACATGTCGCATTTGGTGAGACTAAAATGTTCCTTGAAGGAACAAACTCTTCTCTTAGTCCTAATGTGCAGGTTGAAGAAGTAGCTAAGCAAATGGTTTGGTATTGAATGAAGATACTCCATGCTCTACCGATTCACATGGTGTATTTGAATTGATACCAGATGCCAGCACTTTCAATGATGAAGATAGTGATGCTGAAGAAATTATGCTAAGAGGTGAAGACTCTCATCAACCCCTAATGTTCAACCAACAGAGTCAATAGAAGAAGCTCCTATCTCCCCACTCAATGAGACGGCTGCTCCAACTTCTGAGTTTGTTACTCTCAAGGATCACCCTCCCTCATAAGTCATTGGGGACATATCTTTTGGAGTTCAAACTAGAAGCTGGATCTTAAATGAAGCTAATTTCCTATGTTTCCTCTCACAAATTGAGCCAAAAAAGTTTGAAGACGCAAATAATAATCCCCATTGGATTGTTGCTATGCAAGAAGAACTTACTCAATTTGAAAGGAGCAATGTTTGGACATTGGTTGAAAGACTAAAGAACTACCGTGTCATTGGATTCTTCTACCCCACCTAATATAGATGTTCTTCCCTCTCTCCTGAATTCTCCTACTCCTTCACCTGAACCAAGGGTTCCTCTTTTATATGTTCCTACTTCTAGTTCTCTTAATTCAAGTACATTGACATCTCTATTTGCCTCCATTTTCTCTCAACTGTCAGCTAAGCTAACTTCCTTCTCCCAACATTTCACCACTAGATGTGAATTTATCCAATTTTAAATTGCTTCTATTTCTTCCTCCATTTCTACACTTTCTCAGTCTTCCTCCACTTATCCCATCACTAGCAAATTATTGCTTTCTCTTTCCAGTCAAATCAAAAAGAGGGAGAATGTCTGCTCTCCTAGCAGACTCCTTAGTGCTTGCACCTCTCTCAGCTCTGAAGATTAGGCTAAGAGTGGAAATACTTCTGATGGTGGGTTCAGTTATTCTCCTGAGGCGTCTCCTGCTGTGTCTCCTATTAGTCTAGTGGATGCTCTTCTGGTCAAATGGATGCCACCTTCTCAGGGGGAGCTCTGAAAGCTCCTGAGGATTTTGAGGTTATTAAGAATTTTGGTTATTCTACTGAAAATTTGGTTGAGGAGCAAGTCACTGATAGAGAAGAAAATTTAAGAGCATATTCTCAGGGGGAGGCTATGGGAGTTCTTGAGACTACTCTGCTGACCTTTGAGGCACCCTCCTCTACTGAAGTTGCTGGTGATGCTCCTTCTAAAGAGATTGTCTGTACTGCTCCTTCTACTAAGGTTGGCTTGAAAAGGTCTAAGGTTGTTATGCTTCCTCCTGATCATGGATATGAAGACTTTAAAAGTTGACTGATTAAGGTTGCTGATGATTACATTCTTAAATCAAAAGGTTTCAAGGTTGATAGAACTAGATTAATCAGAACCTCTCCTGAACTTTGGCTAGAAACATATACCCCTCCTATCTCTCTTGTACCCGAGCCTTCCTTTAAAGTCCCTACGAGATCATTTCCTCTAATTGCAAAGGACAATCTAATGTTTCAAAAAGGCAAATATATTGTTGACTCTGATTTAAAGGTATCCGTAATTTAAAAAATGATACCTGAGCTTCAAAGAAGAGGTTACAGTCTATCAAATGTTTATGCTTCTGCTCCTGAAGATTGGACAAAGCTGCTGTCTATTCAGAATTCATTGAAGGATACTCCTAATAGAGAATCATGAAAATTCTCTAAATACTGTGAAAATATACAAGACAAATTACTCTTCCATATCTATGATTTTTTTGTCAAAGTAATTTCTAAGAAGCCTGATCACTGAAGCACTGTCAAATATTGTATTTTTTTTTGTAAATGTTCAGGATGGCATTGTATGTAAAAGAGTGAATTGGTGTTTTGAATAGATATTTGTCTATTTTTCGTGTTTATTCCAGTGTCAATCCAGAACCTCATTTTTATTTTTTGAAAAATCACTTAAACTATTGTAAAATTTGCTATATCAAATAAGAGGAGATTGTTGAGAAAAACCATTTATGATTTGATATAACAAGTTATTTAAGTGATTTAGGAAATTGCGTAGGTATGTATAGAAAGACAATAATATTATATTTGTATGAGTTGTAATCAGGTCGAAGTTGCCAAAGACTCGGAAAGCACACAAGAAGCTAAATCGACTAAGTTAAAATTTCTGTGCGTCGAGAAGTATTCGACGCACGTCGATTAAGACTAAGTTTATACGTCGAGAAGTCAATGATCCCTCCTTACGTCGAGATATTAATTAAAGAAAAGTTTGCTCAAAGCACAACTATTCAACTTACGTCGAATTCTCTCTACTTAACAATTCGACGTACGTCGAGTAGTTTCGACGCATAAGTAATTGAACGCCAAAATCTTTTCAGACTTCTGTTATTAATTCCCAAGCAGATCAAGACCCTGATTTAGATCAAATTAGAGCCGTTACTTCTCCTATTGAAGACGATGATTATGCTTATTGATTCAAATGAGGAAAATCTATATTCTGCAACAGTCATATATATATGAAGATTTTCAAAAAGGAATTAGAGCTCTCGGCTGAATTCATCTTTTCTCTCCAAAATTCAGAATTCTCTCCTTCCTCCAGAAGTTCTCTCTAAGAACCCTAGCCGACAAGATATCTTCTCTCTGATCTTAGACTCCTCTTAAGGGGTTCATCTTCTTTAGGATTCCTCTTAGATTGGATTCATCTTCTTCTTCTTTAGGATTCCTCTTAGATTGGATTCTTCTTCTTCTTATTGAATCCACACTTCTTTTATAAGAGGAATTGCCTACTGTTGTCATCATCAAGAATCAACACAGTGCTTTAAAGATCAAAAATTTTCAGAGATTTGTTTAAGAAGAATCACATTGTGGAAAAACTGCTCCTCAAGGTTGCAGATGTCGGATGTCGGGGACATGTCAAATTGAGTTTTTAGATGTCGGATGTCGGAGACATGTCGGAGACATTTTAAAATGTCGGATTCCTAAAAAATATTTATATTATAAGTTATAACAACTTTAGATATATGCTTCTATGCATCTGCTCTTTCTACCAACAGTAAGCATTAAGAAAAAATGCTAGCTGCAACAATTTATACTTGAACTGGGTACAATTACCTAATATGTTTAACTATTATGGTATATATATCCTCACAAGTATATGTAAAATGAATGAATAGCAAAACATATGAAACATTGAATAGATTAATCCAGAAAATAAATATTTTCTCTTCAATCACAAAAGATTCTATGGCCGACATAACGGATTTGATCCAAAATGTCGGGCGACATAGCGAATCTTATCCGAAATGTCGGGTGACATATTGCAAAACGCCATAACCTTTATATTTTCATTATGCAAGTCATTTTCTCTTCAAACTTAACATGTCGGCCGACATGTCGGACAGGACTTACAATCCAGAAAAGAGTTTTAAGAATCTCTCTTATAAAGATTTAGATTTGGGTCTAAGAGTCTTCTTACCAAAAGACTCAGTTTGTCCTAAGAATCCCCTTATCAAAAGATTCAGTTGGTTTTGTGAATCATTTTATCAAAAGATTCATTGTATTGGTTCTGAGAGTCTCCTTATCAAAAGACTCAGTGTATAAGATTCTAAGAGTCTCATTATCAAAAGAGCTACCAAGGGGTAGAAGCTACGAAGCACAGATACTTAAAAATGCTTCGCGTATCAGCTCGAATGCGTATCAGATACGGGAAACCCCCGGAAACGTGGGTAAACGCGTTTCCAAAATGTAGGAAACGCATATCCCGCTTGCGGGATACGCGTTTCACGCTATTTTATTCACGACGTCAGGCGCGCGGTCACGCCTCATTAATTTGATTGTTTAGGGTTCACACTCACGCGCGTTTCACGACCCCGACCCCCGCAGCTCTGCGTTCTCTCTCGACCCCCGCAGCCGAAGTTGTTACCGCTCCAATGTCGCTCCAGGTCACGCTCACTGCTCTCGATCCCTCTCTGCTAGTAATCTCCTTTTTTTCTTCTTTCTCCTCTTCTTCCTCGTCCTCTTCTTCTTCTTCCTCGTCCTCTTCTTCTTCTTCTTCCTCTTCTTCTTCTTCTTCCTCGTTTTGTAGGCACTATAAATAATGTTTGTGCTTTTGGACTTGATATACCTCAAGGAATAGATTGCATGAGCTATTCTTCATATTTTCTCTCAGTAATATCCAATATGTTCTCCTAGCCTAATCTTTCTCATTGCGCCTAAACAACATGATTGTGTCAATTATTCTTTATTGAATGTAGTGACTGAGATGGTACCTTAATTTGCTAATTGTATATTTTATATTAATTAATACTTATATTAAAATAATTAAAAAAAATTAAAAACGTTTCTCGCATTCGTATTTTTTTAAAAAATCACTTTTCCCGTATCCGTTTCGTATCGTATCCCGTATCCCGTTTCCGTCCCCATGCTACATAGGGTAGAAGAGAGGACTCACCCAATATTGTGAGGAACCTCTTTAAAATTCTTGTGTCTTCTGGTTACATATCTTTATGTTTATTTCTTTGCTTCTGCTGTTCTTATTTTAATTAACTGTGAATGATTGTGCGATTAAAATCTTTAAATCTCTTTTCATCCCACTTTAGAGTAATTTTTAATGACTTTCTCTCACTTTCAATCACTTTCCCACTAACCCACTACCCCACTATCCTAAAATTCAGGCCACTTTCTTAAATTTCCTCAACATCTCCCATTTTCTCCACTCCTCCACTATCTCCTAAACATTCTCACGTGGATCCACCTTGTGCTGTGCAAACTAAGCCCCATTATTCCAATTCCATCAGTGGCCACACCTCCCCACATTCTGCCCAAATCGAGCCCTCCCCTTCATTCTCCAAGCAGCCAGCTAACTGCCAGGCGAAAAAACTGCCATTGCCCAAGCTCCAAAGCAGTCAGCCCCTGATAGCCGCCGAAATTGGTCCAGGGAGGAGCAAAATAAATTCTTGTTCTCAGAAATTTCATTCCAGCTGGATGATACCCTTTGCTTCTACCGCCTTTGTCTCCAGAAGTCTCAGTCGGTTCCAGTGAAAGCTTACCCAGACCCCTTTGTTATTTCCCTGCCTTCAGAACACCTCCACGCTTCAGAAATTCCGCTTGAAGCTATCCAAGGAGGAGCAGCCATTCATCCTGAGGCTGGAATTAACTCCTGTTGGCTGGCTCCTCTTCTCCTCAGCCCTTCCCAACCTCCAGGACTTCTGCCGGCTCCTGGAATTGATCATCCAGCTGCTGTTTTCACCTACCAGCCCCCACTACTCACAACTACTATCCTTCCAGCCCCTGCAGGAACGTCACCTGCCAACCTGCACTCATATTTTCCCCACGAACTCTGTTGCCAGATGCTATCCAGCACCCTCACTGCAGGCAGCCTCCTCCAGCACCACCACTTCTGGTCAGCCTCCGGCCACCTCCTAATTGCCTCCTCGATCCCCCCAGCAGCTGTCCTTGTCGTCCAGTCCTGCAACAGCCCGGTTTCAGCAAATTGAGATTCCCCAAAGGCCTTAATTCAGTCCATTGCCTCTTAATCCAGCCACTTGAAAGTTGGTCGGAAACCCACCACGCCCTCTACTACCTAGTTGTGTAAGCTTTCTAGTTTGAGGTCATCTATTTTGTGTTGAATCTCATTTTAGTTCTCTACTTGAGGTATATCTATTTATAATCTCTATTATCGAGCTTTTATAGCATTGTGACGCACGAAGAATCTATAGGAAGTGGACTTACGATGCCCTAACACTAAATGCAACTCACGTGAACATGCGATGAATGTAATTGACGGACGAAGAACCCTAAAATGAAGATGCACATGTGATGACTCAATCATGCAAGTATTTCCCGACACAATTAATTAAACAAATTAATTTTAAAATCTCGTGCAAGCGTCGTAATTGATTACAAATATTGCAATGAAAGTAATTAGACAACAATTACAATTTAATTGAGAGTGCACTGAAATTAAAATGCGAAGTGAATAATTTTGCACGTCAATAAAGAGATACGGAAATCAAATTACTTCAAATCAAGTATTACAAGCTTTCCATACAACGCGAAGAAATGAATGCTAAATGTAAAAGCTCACCAAGTAATGGATGCCAGTGGAGGTGGTGGCTGTCCGGAAGTGTAAACGTCGCTGTTTGGGGGCTGGAAAAGGAGTTTGTGGGCTGTTAGAGAGGACGAAAAGGATTGTAGGAAGGGGATAGTGGCTGGTCGTGGCTGGTCGTGGATGTTTAAAGGCTATGGGGCGAGTGGGGAGGCTGGTAGAGACTCCAGAAGGCGGGAGGAGGGATGGACAGAGGATTGGTGATGGTTAGATGGTGGTTCCACGAGATGGAGAGGGTCAGGACGAAGGAGGGGTGGCTGGTGATGCCGGGGGCTGCTGGGTACTGCTGAGGGCTTGGGGAGATGGTTGAATACAGGAGAAGGGAGGAGGAGGCCGACAGTTGTGCTGGGAAGGGGCGGTGGCGGCTGGAGCAGTGGCGGAAGGCGGCAGAGGGCCTCTCGAGGGCTTGGGGAGATGGCTAAATGCAGGGGAAGGGAGGAGGAGGCCGGCGGCTGTGCTGGGAAGAGGTGGCAACGGCTGGAGAAGGCTGAGGAAGAGGCGGCAGTGGCTGGAATAGAGGTGGAAGGCGGCGGAAGGCTCACGGGAAGGTTGAGGAGGCTGATGGAGGGGCTGGCGTCGGCACCAACAACGGCGGTAGAGGCTCCCGACGTCGGCACTGGGAGGGGAAGGCGTCGCACCTTCCGCTGACTGAGCGGTTCCCTCTTTGAAACCGTAATTCCTCGATACCCCCCTTCATGCGGCTGTTGGAAAGATATAGGGGGGGGGGGTAGTTAGGTTAAAGTTATCCGATGGCTACGATCGCCCGACGGATAGTTTAACCTAACTTTTAAAATACTTTTCAGAAAAATAAAAATTAAATACATAAAAATACGAAAAATTGAGCCGTTCGCGATCACGGTCTCCGATCATCTATCCGATGATCCAAATGTCGTCGATCTCCATCAATCTCCCCGGCTCAGAAATATTCATCTCCGGTGAATGGATACTATATGCTCCCATAGCAAGCCAGGTGTGACTCTCTGTCGCTCCAGGTAGGAAGTGTATATGCATAATGTCACATACCGCCAAAGTAGTCGTGGATCCCATGTATTAAGCAAGCTGTAACAAGGGCGAAGGGTAGGGATATAATGGTAGTGGGAGAGCTGTAGTGGAGGTCAGGGTATATGAGATGCTATAGTGATGGTGGAAACTGAAGCTAGAAGGGAAGGCTAAAGGCCCAAAACTAGGTGGCTCCACGTCTAGAGTCAAATCCTCAGCATTGAGAACTAGATGAACACCCGTATTTCTAGTAATATCAAGCTCGAGAAATTTGACTCAGACTCCCTCATGACAGTGTATGGACCTATTTGCCTAGCATTTAAATTCATAGTTGTCCCCAATGGGAACCTCTCAAATAATATGCAAATCATCACAACCACCTTCTTTGAATATTCGATTTCTCATGTGCTTACTAGCGCAAGTTTTAAAATATTCATTATTTAATATAACTTTACGTCAGAATATGATATGCAAACCATGCAGCAGATGCAAATGCAAAATAACAAACTCAACAGACTTACTAAATGCAGATTTTACGTGGCATTGGGAGTTCCTAAAAATAGGTTGTTTATCTGGCGGTTCCTTGGGTGGGGTGTAGAAACAATCGTCGAGTGTATGGTGAACACCCAGATACCTAACAGGGACATCAATAGTGAGATATAGTAGCGTGGAGTGACAACTATCTCTGAAGAGGCGTGGATCATCAGAGGGCTCACCGGGTGGTCGATAGAAAATTTCAGTATGGAAGGAATCTCCCGAAGGAGTGTCGAAGATAGCGACATAAGGATGTAAATCAGGTGGTTCACCTGGTGGTACGTATGCAAGTTCATCGTGAATGTGATGATCTAAAAGGACGTGTGAGACAATGACACAAGGATGTAACATCGGAGTTGGTTGAACGTCACCTAAAAGAAAGAAAGAACTCAAGTGGAAGTGGCTCTCCAAAATTCTCAACGAGGGGCTCATCAAAATATTTATTCATAGCAGGATGATCCTTGAGATGAATGTCTTAGGGCTTAGGGTTCTAAAATATTCATTATTTAATATAACTTTACGTCAGAATATGATATGCAAACCATGCAGCAGATGCAAATGCAAAATAACAAACTCAACAGACTTACTAAATGCAGATTTTACGTGGCATTGGGAGTTCCTAAAAATAGGTTGTTTATCTGGCGGTTCCTTGGGTGGGGTGTAGAAACAATCGTCGAGTGTATGGTGAACACCCAGATACCTAACAGGGACATCAATAGTGAGATAGAGTAGCGTGGAGTGACAACTATCTCTGAAGAGGCGTGGATCATCAGAGGGCTCACCGGGTGGTCGATAGAAAATTTCAGTATGGAAGGAATCTCCCGAAGGAGTGTCGAAGATAGCGACATAAGGATGTAAATCAGGTGGTTCACCTGGTGGTACGTATGCAAGTTCATCGTGAATGTGATGATCTAAAAGGACGTGTGAGACAAGGACACAAGGATGTAACATCGGAGTTGGTTGAACGTCACCTAAAAGAAAGAAAGAACTCAAGTGGAAGTGGCTCTCCAAAATTCTCAACGAGGGGCTCATCAAAATATTTATTCATAGCAGGATGATCCTTGAGATGAATGTCATCGATCTTAGTAGTGTCATTGACCATAAGAGGGAAAGAGACAGATACTACAAAGTCGATGCTAAGCTCTCGACCCTCACTCTGGATATGAGTCGCTACGATAATATGGGAAGGCTCAGGCTCGCTCTCAGTCGGGATCATAGGAAATGAGTCAAAATCGAAGGGTGAATCACTCGTCGGACTCAGTACCTCACTGGGGTGAGATAAATTAGTCTCAGGTACCACTTTTATCGTGTCTAATGGGTCAAGAGTAGCCAAAATGGTGTCCTCAGAATGGAAGGGACTCATACTGATGAGGTCAAGGTGGTCATCCACCCGACTACCTCTAGTGGATCTCAAGGGCTGTTCATAATGAAGCGTGAGCTGGAATGTCTGCTCGAGAGACTCAGAGTAGTGATAGGTCAACTTAGCACGTATCTCAGACCGAAGCCCAAACCGAAATCGGGAAGCGGTCATAGATGGCTTCTCTCGGATGTCACTCCTCACTCCTGACTCATCAAAATGAGCTCGATACTCAGCGACGGACATGGATCCTTGCTGAAGGGAGAATAATTGCTCGAGTAGGCGACTCCGATTGGATGCTGGTAAATACCTCTGACATTAAATATGCTTCATCTCATCCCAACTAGTGATGCGGTGAAGACATTTTCGCTCATGGGTCCTCTCAATGCTAAGCCAATAGGCCCTCGCATGATCTAGCAATCTAAGTTTCACAAATTTTACGCGACGCTCACCGAATAACTCAAAATGATCGAGGTAATATTCCATGTCCACGAGCCAATAACTAAAGGGCTTGGGACTCGATGAGCCGTCAAAAGATGGGGCAACAGTACGAAATGACACTCGAGATCTCTCTCAGAACGACGAACCTCATAATAATCATCCCTAAGGTAACCGAGTCGCGTTGAAGGATCAACACGATCCGCTCGGGGGCAGGGATATGAATGACGACAATCATCATACTGATCGTCTCTAACATAGTGGGATCGTGTTGGTGGATCAACACGATTTCTGGAAGTGGTGTGCTGCGATTGAGTATAATCATCGTAGTAATGTGAGGATCTCCCTGAAGGGGCACCATGGGAGCGGGTGTAAATGGACTCGGGATCCCCAAATATAGGAGAGGAATAATGATGATACCTAGCCATGAAGAAACCTATAGACTCTACTACTTCTACGTATTAAACTAAAGCCCGAAGTTGAGCTCTGATACCAATTTGACGCAGGACGAATCTATAGGAAGTGGACTTACGATGCCCTAACACTAAATGCAACACACGTGTACATGCGATGAATGTAATTGACTGACGAAGAACCCTAAAATGAAGATGCACATGCGATGACTCAATCATGCAAGTATTTCCCGACGCACAATTAATTAAACAAATTAATTTTCAAATTTCGTGCAAGCGTCGCAATTGATTACAAATATTGCAATGAAAGTAATCAGACAACAATTACAAGTTAATTGAGAGTGCACTGAAATTAAAATGCGAAGCGAATAATTTTGCTCGTCAATAAAGAGATATAGAAATCAAATTACTTCAAACCAAGTATTACTAATAATACAAGCTATCCATGCAATGCAAAGAAATGAATACTAAAAGTAAAAGCTCACCAAGTAATGGATGCCGGTGGAGGTGGTGGCTGTCTGGAAGTGTAAACGTCGCTGTTTGGGGTTGGAAAAGGAGTTTGGTGGATTGGGAATGGCTAGATGGTGGTTCCACGAGAGGGAGAGGGGAAGGAGGAAGGATGGGTGGCTGGGGGTTACTTGGGGCTGCTGGGGGCTTGGGGAGATGGTTGAATGCAGGAGAAGGGAGGAGGAGGCCGACGGTTGTGCTGGTAAGGGACGGTGACAGCTGGAGAAGTGGCGGGAGGCGGCAGAGGGCTGCTGGGGGGCTTGGGGAGATGGCTAAATGCAGGGGAAGGGAGGAGGAGGCCGGTGGCTGTGCTGGGAAGAGGTGGCAGCGGTTGGAGAAGGCTGAGGAAGAGGCGGCAGCGGCTGGAACAGAGGTGGAAGGCGGCAGAAATCTCACGGGAGGGCTGAGGCGGCTGATGGAGGGGCTGGCGTCGGCCCCAACAACGACGGTAGAGGCTCCTGACGTCGGCACCGAGAGGGTAAGGGGTTACCTCTTTGAAACCGTAATTCCTCGATACCCCCCTTCATGCGGCTGTTGGAAAGATATTGGGGGGGGGGGGGGGGTTAGGTTAAAGTTATCCGATGGCTACGATCGTCCGACGAATAGTTTAACCTAACTTTTAAAATACTAGTCAGAAAAATAAAAATAAAAAATATAAAAATACGAAAAATCGAGCTGGTCGCGATCACGGTCTCCGATTGTCTATCCGATGATCCAAATGTCGTCAATCTCAATCACATTGTAAGTTCCCATTTATTTGAGTTATTTGATTGTGAGCGCTCTTGCATTTATACAACTTCACTTGTTAGCTTGTATGAAAATTGAGTCCCCTTTTCATCCTTAAGATAGCCGAATCTAACTACCACGCCTTCTAGAAGATGTATATCTTTTTCTTTCAATGCAATTTCGGCTATTATCTCCCTATTTGGCATTTTGGAGGCAAGGCTGCTTTAGGCTTTGATATCCGTATACACTTGTAACCCTGTCTCTCAGTTGTTGATAAAAACTTGAATCGCTTGAATTGGACAACGAGACAAGAATTTATGACTAAAATGTCAACATGTGTTCAAATAAAGAAGTAAAGTTCAATTTGATTTCTTCTTTCTCCTTTCGTGCCTTTTCATACTTGACCATTTTTGTACAGCTTCTGTGTTTTAGTCCCCAACATGCATTAGCAATGTCATTTAATCCTTTTTGTTCATTACATCACATGAAATCAAATATAGATCAGAATGTAATGGCCTTAAAATTAAAAGCACTCAATTTCAATACATGGAAGATACAAAATATGTATAAAAATATTTGCAACAATTAGCATCATCATGGCATCACAAAGTGAAGTGGAAGAGAATACATACGAGTCGGCACTCTATGATGACCGGTGAATCTAGAAAAAACCTCCAAAATATGCGATGAACCTATACCAGCCCTCTATGTGTATTTAAATAGATAAAAGTCTATGGAAACTATCATGAATGGCTCAGATCACATGATCATAATGGTTGTCAAATTCCTCAAAATAAAAACTGAGAAAGTACACATAAATGTGCTGCTGTCGCTTAGGTTTCAATTACGGACTCAAATTGTTCATATGATGACTCGATCAACCCCTCCTGCAAATGTAAACTTGTGCGGGTCCAAGTCATGACGGCCTGCTCTTGAACTATGATTCCCTTCAATATGCTATGCACACAAGAGCATAATCAAATTCTTCAAAGAGTTTAGTCATGAAGTTATAGCTTCCATATGCAGATTATTACCTGATCTCTTCTTAAATTGTGTGAATAGTGCATCAGGTTCCTGCCACTTTGGGGCCAGATAGAGGTAGATTTATGCAGTCTTAGTCGGGCAACTGAAAGCACTTATTTTTATGACCGATCATGTGAACTGCATGCCAAAGTTATAACTGAAACATTGCACCAACACATACGCTCTTCTATTCTCAAGCATTCTTAACATAAAGGTCTATTAGTTTGATAAACTTTAATTAGTAAGGCAGGACCATTTGTTGCACGTGTTACGAGCCTATCGCGTAAGGTATTGGAAATATTGTCGGAGATGGAGGTGGAGCTACAATGGAGCCAAGCTCGACCTACGGAGAATGCGAGATGAAGGAAAGAGGGGGAGCGGGGCTCAACCCAAAACCTAACCCTAGAAGGAGAGGAAAAGAACTAGAGAGAGAAGAATAGACAACTTTTTATAATTTCTTGGATAATCTCATTCATGACCCAAGAGTCCTTATATAGAATTACAAAATAGCATGCTTGTAATAAGTCCGAACATTTAGACTTCTATAAATTACTTAAAGTAATAAAAGTCACTAGTGACTTCTATCGACTCACAACACGATGACTTATAAAAATACATAAATTAAATAGATAATTGGTCGCCTGGGACCATACCATCCCACATGTCCTTCAAATCGAGTGTGCCCTCAAGCTCGAACAAATCTCGAACGATTTGATCATCTGGCTCCTTAATTTTCCGCCGGAACAACTCCTTGTAGAACATTGCTGTAGCGGAGGCTGCATCGAGTGGCAAAACCTCATCATACTCACAAATGTCATGAATAACTGCAAGGATCTGATGAGTTAGAAGTGCTTGCTGAGGGGAGATTTTCAAACGTAATATCTAGAGTCCGGGCAAGTGTGCCCGGTGGTTGCGGAAGCTGCGGAGATCGAAAACGACTACATCGGCTTGGGGGCGATCACCGTAAGGAATGGCTCAAGTGGGGCCGGCGGAGCAAGAGGCTGCAGCGGAGGGCGTTGGATGGATTCTTGTAGGGACTGATGGTGATGGTGCCTGCTGTGTGAACTGCGAGAGGGGAATAATCAGAGGCGATGGTGGGGTGACGAGAACTGCGAATATTGGTGGGGTGACGAGAACTGCGAAGATTGGTTGGGCTTCTTTGGGATCTAGTCGATCAATGTTTGCTTCAGAGAAATCGGGTCCCCGAATTGTACGATCATTGCGAGTCTGTCAATGCTGACGGCGAGTCGCGAAATCACATCTTGATGTATTGCTTATATCTCCAATAACTTTTGGAACATCGAACTAAGGGCAATTTCTTCATCAGAGCTTGTCATTATGCCAATTGAATTAATCAATTCAATAGGAAATAAATCAAATAAATCAGTTATAGGGGCTAGGGGCCCTAGTCTCAACAAGACAAAATGAGGACTCCATGGGGGTCTTGATGGGCGCTAGACTCAATGGGGCTCGAAGGCTTACTGCTCTAGGCTCGAGAGAAGGGTTGCGATGGCTCGATATAGAAGTTGATCGACTTGATGGGAGAGGGTGACGATGAAGAGGCAGGGAAAGGCTACTGCGACTGGAGGACTGCTTTGAAGGATTGATCGGTGTGGGCGTTGCCGTCGTGGGACTACTTCGAAGGATCGACACAGAGAGTCAGATGGCCTATGGGAGAGATGATCGCTAGGGATGCACATGATCCACAGAGGAAGGTCGACGATATAGCTAGAGTTGCACACGACGTTATCCATCCATCATCGACAAAAATTGAGCCCTGGAAAGGCGTCGGCTCTGAGCTCAACGCTGTAGAGGATCGTAGTGGCAAGGAAATATATCGATTCTGATTCTCTGGAAGGAGACGAGGCGGGGAGGGGTTTCATTCCCATTGAACAAGAGAATGACGATGGATTTGATCCGACGTTGACAAAGAGTCGGATATCTTTGGAGGCAGGCTGTAGGGATTCGAGTGGATCTGAACAGGGCACGGCAACTGCAAAAGTTGAGCGTGGATATGAGGAAGGAGGCTCTAATACTAATTTGTTATGGGCCTATCCTGTAAGGCGTTGGAAATCTCGTCGGAGGTGGAAGTGGGGATGGAGATACAAGGGAGCCGAGCTCGACTTACGGACAATGCGAGGAGAAGGAAGGAGGGGGAGCGGAGGTCAACTTTTCATAATTTCTTGGATAATCTCATTCATGACCCAAGGCGGGTCCTTATACAGAATTATGAAATGGCATGCTCAAAATAATTCTGAACATTTGAACTTCTATAAAATATTTAAAGTAATAAAAGACACTAATTTTTGCCTTTTGCCTAATGGACTATCTATTTCTTCTGTGAAAGTTTTGGATACCTGTTTCTCGTTTTATATGTATATTATTTCTCCTCTCCTGCTTTCTGGTTCCATTTTTTGATCTGGGTCATCTGTGGCAGTCTCATTCTTCACCCTTTTTTTAATTAATGATGACAGAAAATTTATTTTTCATATCTGGTTTTGTTTCAATATGTCCCTACTGATAATTTTCTATTTAGCTCTTTTAATTAAATTTTCATTCAGATGGAGATAAAGGATCAGGTTGCAAGGGACAAACAGTCATGTTGTGCTCATTCTGATATATCAAATGACATGGCTTGTCTGGTTGAATCTTCCCCTAAATCTTCTTCTTCAACAGTGGTGCCTGAAGTTCTTAGACTGGCACCTGAAGTTCTAGCTTATAGCCTCACTAATGATAGAGCTTTCTACCGACAAGATGTTGTCAGACGCAACAAGCAGGAAGGGTCGCTTGGGGTGGTCATGGAAGTGGCTGGTGATTCCGATTCGGAAGGCAGCACCACTGATGGAAGTAACATTGATGATGCTGATGTGAGTAAAGTCCATGATTGTATAGATGATGACGCTGATAGAAATGGTGAGATGAGCAACGGAGACTTGTCAACCCTTCCAGATGGCCAAGTTAGAATTGTATGGACAGATGGGTCTGAGTCGACAGACAATATTAATGACATCACTGTTGTGGATAGGGGCTTTTTGCACGGGGATATTGTTGCTTCTGCTTCAGATCCAACAGGACAATTGGGCCTTGTTGTGGATGTCAGCATTAGGATTGACCTGCAAACTTCTAATGGAGAAATGATACAGAATGTTTCCTCTAAAGATCTCAAACGCATCAGAGAATTTAGTATTGGTGATTATGTGGTGTGGGGACCATGGCTTGGCCGTGTAAATGATGTTTTAGACAATGTGACCGTTTTGTTTGAGGATGGATCTGTTTGTAAAGTTGTAAAAGCAGATCCATTAAGGCTCAAGGCAGTTTCAAGACCTGTCATTGATGATGCAAATTGTCCGTACTACCCAGGTCAGAGGGTCAGGGCCGCATCTTCTTCTGTTTTCAGGAGTTCTAGATGGCTTTCTGGCTTCTGGAAAGCTGGACGCAATGAAGGTACTGTTATTAAAGTTCAGACAGCATCTGTAATAGTCTATTGGATGTCATCGGCTTACCTTGGTGTTGGCACTACTTCTGACGTCCCTTCAGAAGAACAAAATCCAAATGACTTGACCCTTTTGTCCTGTTTTTCATATGCTAATTGGCAGTTAGGCGATTGGTGTCTGCTTCAACCATCAGTTGCAATTATGACTGTGGATTCTGAAAATGTTCAAGAAACTGAGGAGGAAGGTGGTGCTACATGCCCAGAAGAATCCTTAATGGATGATTTCTCATTTTATGATTCAAAGCCTAGAACTAGGAGCATTGAACAAGTTCTCGTAGTTCCAAACTTGTCTAAAGGTCTCCAACCTTCTGATCCAGAATGCACAATGCTTGTGGTAGATAGTAAAAATAATAAGATTACTGAGACTGTTGGCTATGATTCCGTGGATCACTTAGTTCCTGAACAGATACTAGATTGCCATACCAAAAATTCTTTTGCGTCAATAACTCATAGAAAAATTAAGCAGGATAATGATTCCATTAAGGGAGAGAGTAATACAACAGAAATTATTCCTGTAATGCAAGAGTGTGGCTCTTGCAATATCACTCCATCCATTTCAAGGGAGCCTTCTCATGATGGTTGGCCTGCATACCGAAAAAAACTTCGTAAAGTTTTACTTAAAAGAGAGAGAAAGGCTTGTCGGAAAGATGAGAACTTCGAAAGAGCTCTTTTGATTGTCAACACTGTAACAAAAGTTGATGTGGCGTGGCAGGATGGAACTAGGGAATTTGGATTAGATTCCATATGTTTAATTCCAATTAATACTCCTAGTGATCAGGAATTTTTTCCTGAACAGTATGTGGTGGAGAAAACCTCAAATGAAGACGACGATTCTGTTGAATCAAATCGTGTTGGGATAGTAAGAAGTGTGAATTCAAAGGACAGAACTGCTTGTGTCAGGTGGTTTAAACCTGTATCAAGTCCCGAAGAACTTCGAGAATTTTCTAGTGATGAAATTGTAAGTGTGTATGAACTTGATGAACATCCTGATTATGACTACTGCTATGGAGATGTAGTTGTTCGGCTATCGCCAGTATCAGCTTCTGATTCTTATCTAGAAATTCCTCCTGAGATTCTGGGAGAACAAACTGATGTTACAGAATCTGAGACTGCTGTAACTAAGAAGCATTCAGAACACAAGTTAGAATTTTCAGAAGGTGAACCTTCGGGGAAATTTAGATCTCTTTCCTGGGTAGGAAATATAACAGGCCTGCAAGATGGTGATATTGAGGTGGCATGGGCTGATGGTATGGTATCAAAGGTATACATTTCTACCCTACGTAAGCAGATTGTGCCCTAAAAATGTTCCAGTATTTTATTTTAAGCTTATGAAGCTATAATTACTTTTTATTTCCTCTTTTCTGATTTATAATGTGCTTCCTCTTGGTAATAAGGTTGGTCCTCAAGCTGTTTATGTTGTTGGTCGAGAAGATGATGCAGACTCTTATGATGGTGGAAGTGATATTGGCGACGATAATGCTAGTTGGGAAACAGTTGACGAAAATGAAATGGATATGCTTCATGATGCTGAAGAGGTTGGCACATCCTTCTTTCAGTTTATTTGGTAGATCAAATGTTTTCAGTTTTCTTTCTAGTTGTACCCTGATGTTAAACCTGTTTTGTCCAGGAATCCGATTCACAATGTGGCAAGAATATTCTTGCTTGTGAAAAAGCAGAAGACAATCCTTCAGAAGATATTGTTCCTGGAAAAACAGGCGCCTTTTCTGCATCTCTTGCTGCTATCAACTTTGTCACTAGATTTGCCACAGGATTGTTTTCACGGAATAAAAGAAATTCAGATTTATCAATTTCTGATCACAATGCTCTCTGTGGCTCGGAAGCTCATGATGTGTTCGAGGTTGCAGTTAATCGAGAAACTGATGCAGATTTGGATACTTCTAAGCACAAGAGTCAGGGGACATTGATAGGGGATGCTGAAAGGATGGTTGCTCTGCAGATTGAAAGCTCGACATCAAACGCTCCCAGTGTGAAAGGAGAATCAGAGGCTTGCTTGCACAGCTTCAAACATTTTGACATCTGTGATAGTCCAGCAGACCACTATTTTCTAAGCAGCATTGGGCAGGTAATATATTTCTTGTTTCTTCTACTCCATGTTCACTCCACATTTAAATCAGCAAAAAATTTGGTGGTCACCATCATTAACACACTAGATTAGGTATTTGGGTTATTCTTGTTCATCTTTATTTGTCCTAAATCCTAATACAAGTTGCATTTGGATTTAATTCTAGTTAGACTTTTGAACAATTTGTACTAGACACATTCATGGGAAGGATGTACGTGCTCAAGATTCATCTACTTAGCCTTAATCATGCTGCTACTTGACCTTTATCTTTTTAATTAGTCGCATAATTTAATTATGTTTCAGTATTGTTTTAATTTCAGTTGTATTTCGAACAAGTATTTTAAAGCCTTGGACTAGTTGGTTCGAAGGCTAGCAGTAGTTTTACCTCCAACATTTTTGTAAGAGACTAGGGCTCCTTGGTTCTTCCATTTCACCTCTCCTCTATTTGTAGCTGCCGCCATGTCCACGGTGTTCCTCCGTGCACTTCTCCCACTCACTTTCTCCGCTCACTTTCTCCGATGCCTCCGCTCAGGATGTGGTGGAATAGGCTCCACCTTATCTCACCATAGGTGAGCTCAGAGGTTCCTACGGTACCAAGCATTCAGCTTCCCTTCCTCCGGTGTAGGCTTCCCTATCTCGCCTCAATACTAGATTCTGCGCTATGACTTACGACAGTTTTGTATCAAAGCCATCTTTCATGGCAGGATCTAGTGTCTAACTCGAGCTGACACTGAAACAAATGCAAAGGATGATGATGGATTAGTTGTTGGCTTCAGAGTCAAGACAACAGACTTCCATTCCTGACCTTGCAACATGTATCGATGACTTAACCTCTGCCCACAACACGAAAATGCTGATTCCTGTTGGGAGCATGTGCATAATAACCCCGGGCTCCTCGATCCACGATGACTGCCCTGAAGGTTCAAATATAGGTTGCTATGAATGAGGTGCCCCGTTCTGTCAAGATGGAGTTCCCTATTTATGATGGGAAGGGTGATACCCTATGATGGCGCGAACAAATTTTTTCCAATCAGAGGACCATAGGGATAGAATGAGTTGAGTTGGCTGCATTCTATCTTGTTAAAGTTATAAAATCTGTGGATCTAGAGAAGCCACATATGGCGTGGGAAGAGTTTAAGCAATATTGCAATATGCAGTTTTGTCCACCAATCGGAGGAATCCCTCGGGAGAGTTGATCTCCTTGGAGCATATCAGGCCAGTTGATTGTTATTTGGAGAAGTTCAAAACCTTGTTGGTACGAATGATAATGATTTTACCTGAGCAACATGTACCATCTTTATTGCTGACTTGCAGGAGGATCTTTGTTTAGACAGAGTTCGAGGTCACCACCGCCCCGCGCGCTCCATCTAATTCCATTATGATCTTGGCGCAGATTTGTGATCACCGCCTTTAGTTGGTTCATGGCAGTGATGGATAACAGGTGTTCCCTCCACCTTGGTCATTACCAACCGACATTAGAGCAATCTGACCCAGTGTAGGAGATGTTACTCTATGGACAGTTCTGCCACTTCCATTTGTTATCTTTCGCATGTAGAGTTGGTGTGTCAAAGGGCTTTGTTTTACTTGTGACGAAATAAAACACTATGGCATAAGCACAAAATACTGTTTGGTTCGAGGTGGTGGAGGGGGAGGATAATGAAGAGATTATTGATCATGGAGCGCTCGAGATTTCCTTACATGTGATCACAATGATCTAGAATCCCCAAACTATGCAATTTAAGGTACAAGTGGGAGGTAGCTCCATTTTTTATTTTAGTTGACTCGGGAAGTGCACATAACATCATAGGGGAGGTGGTTGCTCAAGTCTCCAGGTACATGTCGAACTAAAAGAAGGAATGTGAGTTGTGGTGGCGAATGGTGAAAGGCTGCCAAGCCCAGGCTTATTTCAGGTTGTAGGAATGGAGGTGAATGAAGGGCATTTTTGCACCGATTTATACGTCATTCCGTTGGATGGTTTTGATATGGTTTTGGGAGTACACTGATTACGAAGTTTGGGGACTATACTTTGAGAGTTACTGCTTTGAACATGATGTTCAGGTTGAATTCCCGTTGAGTTTATTGGCATAGGGAAGAGGGGAGCATCCGCCGAGTGCATTTATTGCATGCCTATGTATCACAGAATGATTTTCTAGAGAAGCTAGTCATAGACTACTCTGATTAGTTTGGACATCTGGTCAGCCTTCCTCCTTGCAGATGATGGGACCATCAAAATTTTCTCTTGGCAGACATGACCCTAGTGATGGTACGCCCATGCCAGTATCTCTTCATAAAAAAATATGAGATCAGAAGGCAGTGCAATGACATGTTGTAGGAGAGAATTATCCTTTCTAGCTAGTTCCCTTTTTCTTCTTCGCTGCTCTTGGCATAGAAACAGGATGGCTCATGGAGATTCGGTGTAGACTACAAAGAGTTAAACTCCAAGATCATTAGGATAAATTCCCTATATTTGTAGTTGAAGAGCTTCTGGATGAGTTATGGAGCACAATTATTTTCCATGCGGCACCTATAGTATAACTTCCACCAGATATGAATGCAAGAGGACATGGAAAACACAACATTTGTACCCATGATGGACACTTTGAGTTTTTGGTCATGCCCTTCAACTTGACCAATGTTCCTTCAACTTTTCAAGCACCAATGAACGAGATACTCCTTTCTTATCATCGTAAATTTATATTAGTCTTTTTCGATGACACCTTGATTTACAACACCGCATGGGTCAGACATCTTCACCATGTACGCCTGGTATTTGAAGTTACGAGACATCGATTATTTTTGAAGCATTGCAAGTGTTGGTTTGTGGATTCACAAATGGCATACCAAGGCCACATCATGCACAACTCAAAGGTTTTAGCTAATCTGAGCAAACTAGAGGCTGTAGTGGATTGGCCTCAATCGTAATCCACGAAGGCCTCGTGGGAACTTCTAGGCCTATCAAGATACTGGTGCTCTTGGCATAGAAGCGGGATAACTCAAGGAGTTAAACTCCAAGATCATTAAGGATAAATTCCCTATATTTACAGTGGAAGAGCTTCTGGATGAGTTATACGGAGCACAATTATTTTCCATGCGACACCTACAGTCTGACTTCCACCGAATATGAATGCAAGAGGGCGTGGAAAACACAACATTTTGTACCCATGATGGACACTTTGAGGTTTTGGTCACGCCGTTCAACTTGACCAATTCTCCTTCAACTTTTCAATCACTCATGAGCGAGATACTCCGTTCTTATCGTCATAAATTTATATTAGTCATTTTAGATGACATCTTAACCTCCACCATGTACGCCTGGTATTTGAAGTTATGAGACAACGATTATTTCTGAAGCATTGCAAGTGTTGGTTTGTGGATTCACAAATGGCATACCAAGGCCACATCATGCACAACTCAAGGGTTTTATCCAATATGAGCAAACTAGGCTTGCCAAGATACTGCTGCCACTTCATCATGGATTCATGGGTCATTGTGGCCTTTCTTACCATTCTCTTGAAGAGCACCTTTCATTTGTTTATAGAGGCAGACACGACCTTCATCGTAGTAAAAATGGCCTTGGTCATTTAGTGCGATGCCCGAACATGGACATAAGTGTTGTTTTTAATTGGGAGGTCACTTGATGCCCTTCTTTGCGGCTCATTGCATGAGCTTTCCTGCTTACAAGAAGGAATTGATTGGACTTGTCAAGATAGTTCAACATTAGAGATCGTACTTGTGGGGGCACAACTGCATTATCCGGACAAAGCACTTTACCTTGTAGTACTAGTCGGATCAGAAGATCATTGCCTTCCTATTGCAGTATTGCATTAGCCTCCTATTAAGGCTTGATATCTGATGTTCACGACAATATCAAAGTTGTAAATATCGGATGTTGTCTACAATGTTGGATTGAGTTTTTAAATGTCAGGTGTCAAAAGTGGAAGATATGTTAGTGATTTTAAAACATCGGATTTCTATATCTTATAAATAAAAAATTATTTTCATGTATATTAAATGTAATTATATGTTCTAAAAGTAAAAAAAAAAACTAACATAATAAGTAGACGAACAATGAGTCATGTATATGCCAAAATATTTCGAATAATATTCAAAATAAAATATTATTAATAAGTACAAATAGATACATTGTAAATGTATTAATATTATGCAATAATTTTATTTAATAACGTCAGTTTTTCTGGCAAATATAATAATTATATAAAGTTGACTGTTAGACGCACATTAATGAGAATAAAAAATTATTTTCATGTATATTAAGTGTAATTATATGTCCTAAAAGTAAAAAAAAACTAACATAACAAGAGGACGAACAATGAGTCATGTATATCCCAAAATAATTCGAATAATATTCAAAATAAAATATTATTAATAAGTACAAATAGATATATTGTAAATGTATTAATATTATACAATAATTGTATTATAATAATGTAAGTTTTATGGCAAATATAATAATTATATAAAATTGACTGTAAGACTTACATTGAAGAGAATGAAATAATAAGTTAATCGATTTTATAATATATAATATAATGCATATAAGTGATTTAAACATATACAATTAGTCTGCTAACATAAAATAAATAAATTAGGGGATGATATGTTCAAAAGTTTTGTCACCGATATATTGAAAATTTTTGGATATGCCGACCTATATTTTATTAAAGGACATAAATTTTTTTTATAGAAAAATGTTGTTTCCCCTCAAAATGACATGGTAGATATGCTTGATATGTCGGAGGACATTTAATACAACAGTCAGAGTATTGGCCGAGTAGCTTGAATGGAGTTGTTGACGCCCTATCCCCTAAGGAAGAAGAGGAAGGCGTACTTTTGGTTATCTCACGACTCCAAACTTACACTCTTTGATTTCATCCGGAAGGATTGAGCGTCCTTGGAGCTTTGATAATGGGCTGATTTGGTACAACGACAAGGTCTTTCTTCTTCCAACATCTCCATTTGTGCCCATCATCTTGAAAACCATACATGGTATAGAATACAAGGGGACCAACAAGACACTTCAAAAGGTTCGAGTGGATTTTTATTGGAAGGGCTTGAAGGGTTTGTTGATGAAAGCAGTACGAGCTTATGCAACATGCTAGAGGAATAAGAATTTGTAACCTTCAGACATTATTACCCTTGGTTTTCCCACACAGGTTTGGGCTGAGGTCTCGATGGATTTTGTAGCAGCTTTGCCATATTCTCATGGCAAAACCGAGTGGTTGTTGTTAGCGGTGGACCATTTTTCGAAGGTGGCCCTTGTCATATTGCTCACTTATTCGTACACCATGGTCATTGTCGCTTCTTCTTCCTACCATTCACAATCAAACAATCATATTGAGATAGTGAACAAGATAATTGAAATGTTCGTTCAATGTTTTGTTGGGAATGAACATAGGTCTTGGGTTACTTGGTTGGCAGGAGAGGAGTATTGTTGTATCACCTCCTATCACTCTTCTCCCTTCAAAGTGATCTATGGTGGAAGGCGTATACCAAACATTTGACCCTAGATGAAGTCCTCCCTGCAGCTCATGATCATTTACTCCAAACACAAGCAAGGATGAGGAAATATTATGATAGGAAGCATCACATATTGGTGTTTAAAGTGGGATCTTGGGTTTGGTTGAACTCGAGCCTCATCGGCAAAGGTCGGGTGCCCACCGCGTTCATTTCAAACTATTTCCAAGTACTGTAATCCTTTCCAAGTAGTCGACCTAATTTAAGCAAAGATGTCTTCATGTCTCCCTTTTAGAGGAGTTCATTGTAGACCCTCCTATTGACGTCCCAACGCTTTCTCGATTCATCGAAGGATGAGTTATTCCCAAACCAGTGAATACATCGAAGTCAGGTCTCAATATTGGTGTATGTGAACTCCTTATTTAGTGGGAGGATGAGCAATGACAAGAAACTTGGAACCACTTCGAGTGATTCAACGGACTTACCCTGACTGCAAGCTTGAGGACAAGATCTTACTGAAGGAGGGGTGTGATTCTACTAATGCGTTTGTGGGAAAGACGTACACGTGCAAAACTCACCCACTTGCCTTAATCACATCGCCACGTGCCATTTATCTATTTAATTAGCCACACATTTTTATTATATTTCAATACTTTTTTAATTTCAATTGTATTGTTGTTTTTGGGTTCAAGTTGGGTTGACAGTTAGGTACCTATGTATTTCAGACAGGTATTTTAAAGCGTTGAACTTGTTGGGTTCAAGGCAAGTAATAAAATTTTTTCCAGTATTTTTGTAAGAATTTTACTTCCTGCATTTTTGTAAGAGGCTGATGCGGAACGACGATGCAAACACCGACGGAGGACGATTTTTGGGCCCGCTAGGGGCCAATTGGCTACTTGCCATGTTTGGCATTTCCGGATCAACGATCCGACTCAGCGGATGTGTCCGGATTTTCGTGTACTTACATTTTCATATATAATATTGTATTTTCAGTCTTTATTTTATGTAATTGGGTCCGTTACATTAACGGTCAATCATAGCCGTTGATGTAAGGGATGCCCTAAGTTGTTTTAATATAAATAAGAGTAGGGGGGCTGCTTGGTGGCTATTGCAGATTTTGGAGAGATCATTCCTGAAATCCGGCGATCCCCTCACGACAACGTCTCCGTGAGGCCCTATGTGACGACTCCTAGGTGGTTTCCTCCTTCCCCAAGGTATCTCCTATCTATATCCTTAATTTTCCCCTCTCCACAGCCCTAGCCGCCCCTCCAATCTCGTCCCAAACAACAAACTGCATTCTTTCCCGCCCACTTGCCTCCTCCCCTTTTTGCTGCCCAAGAACCGCCGTGCAGCCGCCCGCGCCTCCACCAAGCCATAGCCACCACACCTTTTCCGCCCAGCTACTACCCTGCTGTCGCCTCCCTTTTTTGCTTCCCTAAAACTGCCGCCACCTCCTCTAGTCCACAACCCACACCCCCACCTCCGGATCCAGTCCATATACGTAGATTCCATCCACCTCCCCTCAGGTCCAACCCTCCACCCTCCAGATCCAGTCCATATACGTGGATTCCAGTCACCTCCACTCAGATCCAGTCCCCCCAACTCCAGATCCATCCCCATACAGCCAGGATTCAGCCACCATGTCGTCGACCCTTGCCGGATCTACCCTCATACGACAGCCCCCATATTTTGTGAGTGTTTATTTGTTGTATGGAGTTTTTGTTTTCAAGATTAAATATAGTATTGTGAAATTTGCTCTTTAGGATCTATTGCATTGTGGAATTTTGTTCTGGGATATCTTGTGCTTGCAGGAACTATTCGCCACATATTCTTGCTTTGTCCCTCCACGCGGAGGAAAACCAAAGCTTGTTCGCTTATTGAAATAATTGTCTTACTTATATATATATACACACGAGTGACAGTGCACGGGGTGCCCTTCGTGCCCCGTGCGACAGTACCTTGCTCGCCCCCGACGGGATCCGCCCGCTCCCAGCACACACCCACTTATATTTTTTTTTTCTTTTTTTCATTTCTGGAATTTTAAAAAATAAATATTGTGTATTTTATTTTAAAAATATTTAAAATGTCTGTATTTTATAAAATATTGCGTATTTTTTCATTTCTCTCTCTTTCTCTCTCCAAATCCAAGATGCCGCCCTCTTTCTCCTCTCTCTCTCTCTCTTAATTGTGGGCCCCACTCCCTCTCTCCCCTCTCTCCCTCTCTCCTTATCTATTTCTCACTCCAATTCCATGATGCCGCCCACTCTCCTCCTTCTCTCTTAATTGCGACCGCCGACGAACCCAGGGCGGCCGGTGGCCGGCGATCCTGCAGCCGCCGACTGCCAACCGCCGCTGCTGCACAACCGTGCTGTCAATCCGCTGGCCGCCGACGATCCCAGGGCGGCCGGTGGCCGGCGAGCCCGCAGCCACCGGCCGCCGTGTTGTGAATCCGCTTCTATGAAGCTTCTTCGCAGCAGCTGCTGCCGGCGGCGGCGGGCTCGCCGACCACCGGCCGCCCGGGGTTTGTCGGCGTGATCACCGACGAACCCAGGGCGGCCGGTGGCTGTCGAGCCCGAGGCCGCCTCCCGCCGCTGCTAGCTTCCTTCTTCCCCCTGGATCACGTCTTCGCACTGGATCACGCCTGAACGGCCGAGATTTATCCTTCGCACGTTCGCATGGATCACGCCTTCGCACTGGATCACGCCCCCATATATATTCGAGTGACAGTGCACGTGGAGCCCCCCATGCCCCGCGTGACAGTACCTTGTTCGCCCCCGGCGGGATTCGCCCGCTCCCAGCATGCACCCACTTATATTTTTTTCCTTTTTTCATTTCTGAAATTAAAAAAAATAAATAGTGTATTTTATTTTAAAAATATTTAAAATGTCCGTATTTTATAAAATATTGCGTATTTTTTCAATTCTCTCTCTCTATTTCTCTCTCCAAATCCAAGATGCCGCCCTCTTTCTCCTCTCTCTCTCTTAATTGTGGGCCCCACTCCCTCTCTCCCCTCTCTCCTTATCTATTTCTCTCTCCAATTCCATGATGCCGCCCACTCTCCTCCTTCTCTCTTAATTGCGGGCACCACTCCCTCTCTCCGTCTCTCTTTCTCTCTCCTTATCGAATGGTGGATATTAGTTGGCTGGGCATTACACCGATAAGGGGATTTCTTTATATATAGTATATATATATATATGTGTGTGTGTGATTGAATCATTTATTGTTATGTTTTGTTCTTTCTGTCGTGTCCCGTTTGCATGCTATATATAAGAGAAATACTTTTCTACACTTCACCTAGGGTTGCATGTTAGTCATACACCCATATAGCCTACCCTACATCAGGTTGTATCAGAGGCCAAAGTTTGAGCCACATTTATATGCGTAGTGGTAGGTCATATAGAGTCTTTACGTTCATCTATGAGTAGTTATCGTTGTCGTTCCACCCCTTTATTTGGGGATCTCGAGTCTATCTATACCCGATTTCATAGAGCCACTTCAGAGAGGTCTCCATGTTATCATGATGATTAATCTCGTTCGCAGGACTCCCCTTCCAGAGATCGTGTGGACCCTTCGACACGATACCATTATGCTAGGGATGACCACCACGATGTGAGCTCCTCACGTTATCATCATTACACCTCTCCACCACGTTATGATGGTAAGGCTGAGTACCTTTCAGATCATCATCGTTACACCTCACGACTATTTGAGGAACCATAGTCAGTATATGCTCGACCCAATAGAGCTCCTCCGGAGAGGTCCTCGTATCATCATGTTGGTCATCCTCTCCCACCGTCACACGTTAGTAGGGATCACGTCCACCCACGAGCACGATCTGATTATGTTAGGAACGACCGTTTAGAGGACTCTCAGGAGCCCTATAAAGGTCACCATCACCAGGATCACATCACATGTCAAGACCCTCCTAATGTTCCACAGATAGAGATACCCGAGGCCGAATTTCAGTGATTGGTTCTTGATCAATTTGATCGCTTGGACGTTCATTTTGATCACATGAGGTCTGCCTTAAGAAGAATCAATAGGAGAAAGCCTAGGGATTTAGGTCAAGCCACCGATGTGTCTAGTAGTGCTCCCACTGACATGAGAGACTTGACACCTGATTTTGATTCATCTCGTCTGGATAAGACTCGGTTCCCACTTGACCTTGGAGTCGAGTCTGATCATGACCGTTTCACACAGGTGGAGAGTGATACTGGTATGACTAGTGAGCTTGTACACTAGAGTGGGACGAGCGACCCAGTGATACTGTGGTGGTATATCCACAATCTACACCTCATTTAGACTTAGTTTCCCCTTCGGCTAGAAAGCCAGACCTCGACATTATACCTAGTGGCCCACTATTGAGTATGGACTTTTCCCATTCTTCCCTTATCATTGTCCCGAACCACATTCGGCTAGAATGCCAGACCTCGACATTATACCTAGTTGCCCACTATTGATTATGGACTTTTCCCACTCTTCCCTTATCATTGTCCCGAACCACATTGCGACCGAGAGTCTAGTGTTGACCTCGTAGTGACTGCCTCACCCGCTTACGAGGACACTCTATCGACAATACTCATTTGGAGGATCATCCCACTATTATTGATATCATTGTTGAACCCCCCGATGAGCCTCCTGATGAGCCACTACTCCCTTGGGAGGGTCATAGGTCTAACATTGACTTTGTTATGGATGTCCCATTTATTTTCGTAGACACTATTGTTGGTGACGATTTTCTTTTAGAGGATCATCTTGTCATTATTGACCCCCTTGGGAAACCCTTCGTTGAGTTCCTGACAGACCCATTTGACGAGCCTCCCTTCCCAGGGAGCACTCAACTTCGTATGCTTGGCCTGTGCCTTCTCATTAGTGAGCTAAACATTTTAGATGAATTTTCTTATATACCTCCTGGGGAGCCACCTGACGGGTCTTATCATTTGAGTAGTACTCGACACACCCCTACGTTGCGTTCTTTTGTCACCATCTGCGTCAGTCTTTTGGGTGATGGCATTATTCACGATGAATTTTTCTATCTACCATCAGGTGAGCCTCCCTATGGCTCACAATCCTTGGAATGTATTTGGCATCCCATAGTTCTGCAACTCAGTACCGATGTCTCAAGAAGTCATTTAGGTATTCGTCGTCCACTAGACGAATATTTCTATATTCCACCGAAAGACCTCTTGATAGGACACCACATTTTAGAGACATCCTGGTCATTATTAGATTTTCCCCTTAGCGATTGTATCGTGTCTGTCGTGCATCATTTACTTCATTTGAATGAGTCTATGGAGTCATATGTTCATTATTTGCATGTGTTACATGAGTCGGTCCGACGAAAGATCAATGCTGGTAATGAACTTTATAAATCACATGCAGGTTCACTGAAAAGAGCAGGTATTTCATGAATGCGAGCAGGTGATGGTGAGAATCCGCGTTGTGGTGCTCCTTCAGGGGCTTGCTAAAAGTTTGAGTGTTAGGCGAATGGATGCCTACACAATCATGAGAAGGATCAGAGCAAATATCTATGATCTTGATATCCATACGAGCATAAGTATCCATTCCATATTTAATGTTGAGGACTTGCCACCATACTACAAGCCTCATGAGCACGTGGACCTGTTTCATGGAGATCCTCTTGAGCCTACACCTATAGACTGTTGCACCGACACTTCAAAATGCCCAGCGTGTCGGTGTCAGACTCTCCGACACGCATCAGACTCTCCGACACGCATCAGACTCTCCGACACTCTTTTACACTTCAGAACACTATAAATGGCACTATGTGTGATATTTTATTTTTAAAATTTTGGTACTATAGTGAACAATGACTCAATGAAGATTCTTCTAGAATTTCTCCATATAAGGATAGTGAACTCATTCAAGAAACCAAAAAATGCTTTAGGAAGTACTTTCCTAACATTGAGGATCGCACCAAGGTGAATTTAGAGTATGCAAATTTTGCTCATATAAATGGAGAATTTAGAGAATTTGATTCAGTTCACAGTCGATTTTCGATGGATCCTAAGGCTTTGTGGGTTATGTATGGTGCAAGTGGACCTATGCTACAAAGTTTAGCCATAAAGCTTCTTGCACAACCATCTTCTTCATCATGTGCTGAAAGGAATTGGAGTACGCACTCCTTCGTAATTATAAAAAATAAATATTTAATATGCGTGTCCCAACATATCAGAATATGGTATTTTTTGAGAATTGATGAGTCGCGGGTCGTGTCACATGTCGGTGTCGGTGCAACATAGCCTATAGATCCTCTTGAGCCTACACCTCCGCATTCTTTTGAGCCTACACCTACACATCCTCAGTCCAACACTCATTCCACTCCTGAGCCCCACCTGCCTTTGAGTTAGTCATCTATGGCTTCACCGTCTGTACCAGCGTTCGCATCGGGACTTCCAGCACATCAGGGGATTCTTGATAGCATTATTGATATCGTGGTCCACGCATGCATAGCCGCTCCAGACCGCCAGACACAGGAGTACCATTGGAGAGGATGCCCCTTGATCGACGATACTTGGACAATCCCCGATGTCCTTTATAGATTTTGCCTCACACACGGAGGTTGAGTTTTGGGCCGTTCGGTGCCAATTGGCTACTTGCCATGTTTGACATTTCTGGATCGACGACCCGACTCCGCGGATGCGTCTGGATTTTCGTTTACTTACATTTATATGTATAATATTGTATTTTTCAGTCTTTATTTAGTGTAATCGGGTTCGTTACATTAACGGTCAATCATAGCCTTTGATGTAAGGGATGCCCTGATGATGTTTTAATATAAATAAGAGTAGGGGGGCTGCTTGGAGGCTATTGCAGATTTTGGAGAGATCATTCCCGAAATCTGGCGATCCCCTCACAGTGACGACTCCGTGAGGCCCTAGGTGACGACTCCTATGTGGTTTCCTCGCTCCCCAAGGTATCTCCTATCTATATCCTTCATTTTCACCTGTCCACTGCGCTAGTACAATGTATGATTTTACTTTCAAACATTCTTGAACCTTGCGCCTAGGCTCCAAGATCCATTTGCGCCTTGGTGCGCCTTGCGCCTTTAATAAATAAGTCTACAATGTATTCCCAAACAACAACCTTCATCCTTTCCTGCCTAGCTGTCGCCTCCTTTTTTGTTGCCCAAGAACCGCCGCCTAGCCCCCCCTCCACGAAGCCGCCGCCCTCCTTTTCCGCCCAGCAGTTGCCCTGCTGTCGCCTCCCCTTTTTGCTGCCCTAGAACCGCCTCCGCCTCCTCTTGTCCACAACCCCCACCCCTACCTCTGGATCCAGTCCATATACGTAGATTCCAGCCACCCCCCCTCGGGTCCAGCCCTCCACCCTTCAGATCCAGTCCATACGCGGATTCCAGTCACCTCCACTCAGATCCAGTCCCCTTAACTCCAGATCCAGCCCCATACAACCGGGATTCAACCGCCACGTTGTCGACCATTGCCGGATCTACCCTCATACGACAACCCCCATATTTTGTGAGTGTTTATTTGTTGTATGGAGTTTTTGTTTTCAAGATTAAATATGGCATTGTGAACTTTGCTCTTTTGGATCTATTGCATTGTGGAATTTTGTTCTGGGATATCTTATGCTTGCAGGAACTATTCGCCACACATTCTCTCTTTGGCCCTCCATGCGGAGGAAAACCAAAGCTTGTTTGCTTAATGAAATAATTGTCTTTATATATATATATATATACACGAGTGAGAGACACGGGGCTCCGCCCCTACGGCTAACCGCTACAGTATCCTGACCGCGACAGGCATGGGGCTCCGCACTAATCAATTAATTAATGCAGTTTAAAATAAACACATTATTAATTAATTAATGCGAAAAATAGTTATACATTATTTTCGATTTTTGGTTAAAAAAAACTCTCATCATTATTCATATATTATTAAGTTTTTATCATTACTTTTATAAATTAAATTAATTGGTTTTCATCATTACTTTTCAAATCAACTTTAATAAAGTTGACATGATTAATGATAGCCTACCATAGTAGGTATAAGAGCTCTACTAAAAACTTTTTCAATTTTATGGATTTGCATCATTACTTTTAATTTGAGAATTGAGTGTAATTATTTAAATGAGCATTATATATATATTTTAAATAGATTATAATATATGTTTAAGTCATTAGATGAAAACAATAAAGCTATATTTGACAATTTTGAATGTTTCACCAAAGGCAACTTTTCCCTTTTAATATTGTTAAGATTTGTGTGTGTGTGTGATTGAATCCTTTATTGCTATGTTTTGTTCTCTCCGTTGTGTCCCGTTTGCATGCTTTATATAAGAGAGATACTTTATTACACTTCACCTAGGGTTGCATGTTAGTAATACACCCACATAGCCTATCCTACATCCATCACCTTGCCTGCTATTTGCAGCTGTTTCCAAGTTCACTGACTTCCTCCATGTGCCTCATCCTCCTGCTCACCTTCTCCGATGCCTTGCTCAGGACACCGCAGAGTTGGCTCCACCTTATCTCAGCATAGGTTGGCCTAAAGGTTGTGAGGTATCAAGCATTCAGTTATCCTTCCTCCGGAGCTAGCTCCTCATCTCGCGGTCTCGCCTTATCCGCTAACCTATACTAGGGCCTTTAGCACAATCTATACACACACCCCATACTCAAAACTTATCCCTAGATCTTACCTGTGCTATATTTTATTCTTTCTTTATCTCATGCTTAAGCCATTCTGAATCTCATCTCCCCACTATCTGAGGATGGCAATAATACAAAATCTTAAATACGGTAAACCTTATTTTCTCAATTAACATATCTGGAATGCATTTATTGTTGACAAGATAATTTAAAGCTGTAGGGTACTGGTGGAAGGAAATGGGTCAAAAAGATTCAGCAGGAGTGGGGCATCCTTGAGAAGAACTTACCAGGTAATGTGGCCTTAGACTTAAGGTACTTGTAAAGTTTTATATTGTCAATATTTGATTGCATCTTTAAACTGTATGCTCTGGATGCAGATGCTATTTTTGTGGTAGTTTATGAGGACCGGATAGACTTGTTAAGAGCTGTGATAATAGGAGCTTCTGGAACTCCTTATCAAGACGGGCTTTTCTTTTTCGATTTCCATTTTCCGCCTGAATATCCTCAAGTTCCTCCGGTAGGTGTATTTTTATCTTTCTTAATTAAATTTATGGTAACATCTCAAGTTATAGTAAGGCGGGGATGGTTCTTTTATTATATGGAAATGACCACCAAAATAGGCCTGTCATGTTTTGCTATATTTAGCATTTAAATTCTTTCTATTGGCTATTCTGCCCCAAAGTTAAATGATATTTCTACACTTTCGAAAGGATTAATGTCTTTTTATTTTTCAAAAGTATGCAACTTGTCTGGTCTTCTTCTCTCTAACTTCACCCATACCAACCCATGGATTAAGTTGCGTGGAAGGGTCATCTATCTCTCCCTCTCTTGCTAGTTGATCATTATGTCCCTCACCCACACAAACAGCCTCTGCAAACTTGTCTTCACATTATAAAATTTCTCTAATTGCCTTGACCTTCTGGCCACATTACCTGGGTCAAGACTTTAGGACTTGTTAAGTTACGTGATAGTGGGAGCTTCCAGAAATTTTCTCTGGATGATTTTTCCTTTTTAGATTTCCTTAAGTTTCCGCCTGTTGGTATTTTTTTTGTTTCATTAGTTCTAGCGCAACGTACCTAGATTGTCATCATTAAGGTGTGGATGACCCTCGCTATTTTGAAATGCTTAAGTATCAGTTTCACCTATCTCTTATCTTTTCCTAGCTTACCATTATCTAACACATCCAGCACAAATACTCCCCCAATCTTCACCGTCACTCCCAAATAATGATCAAGCCTATCAGCTATTGTTGGGTTCTGTAGTGTGTGGTTGAAGCCTTTTTCTATTATCTTGCTCTCTGTAGAAATATACGGTATAAGAGAGAAAAATAATATTTTATTTATTTCTTATAATTAAGGACCTTATACAATACAAGTATTTGTACATATATATAGAAAGGAGTGGAGTCTAAACTCCATCCTGAGATGTGAGACTAATCCCCAAGGATGGAATGAGCTCTAAATGGGTCATTGTATGAGCCTTTGTACAAGTTATCTTAACACTTCCCTGCAAGTTCGAGCATACAAATCGTAGGAACCAAGCTTGGACAAGAACTTGTGATATAGTGGGCGTGGTAAGACCTTGGTAAGAATATCAACAATTTGCCCTGCAGCAGGAACACGTCTTAAGTCTAATTTCTTTAGTTGAACCTTCTCCCGAATAAAGTGACAATCAACCTCGATGTGCTTGGTACGTTCATAGAATAAGAGATTCTTGGCAATATGGATAGCAACTTGATTATCACAAAACATAGTAGACGGAGAGGAGAGTTTGACACCCAGGTCTTTAAGAAGACTTTTCAACCACGTAAGTTCAGAAATGACAGAGGCCATTGAACGATACTCAGCTTCTGTAGATAAGCGTGCAACCACGATTTGCTTCTTGCTTCGCTAGGTGATAAGGTGTCAACCAAAGTATGTGCAATATCCGCTTGTGGATCGACGATCATTCAGGGAGCCAGCATAGTCAGCATCAAAATAGTCAATGAGAGATAAGAAAGAGGAGGGCTTATACACAAGGCCTTGTCCAGGACCAGTCTTCAGATACCGCAGGATGCACTCAACTGCTTGGAGGTGAGAGATCCGTAGAGCATGCACAAAACGACTGACAACCCAAACGACAAAGGATATACCAAGTCTTGTACCTGTAAGATTGATCAGCTTGCCTACAAGACGACGATAGTACTCTGGGTTAGAAAGGAGCAGATCAGAGTTGGACGTATGTGCACAGAGCTTGTGGTTGACATCCATAGGTCTCAGCGGGCTTGCATCAAGAGTAGTCAGCGTCATGAAGAAAATCAAGACAGTACTTCCGTTGAGATAGGCAAGACCATCAGGATGGTGGGCTACCTCGATACCGAGAAAGTATCTGAGATTTTGCAAATCTTTGGTCTGAAATGCGAATTCCAAGTGTTTTTTTTATCATGTGTGTGCCTTTGTGTTCATCGCCCGTAATCAAAATATCATCAACATACACCAAAAGTATCATTGTGTCTGCCGGGCGGTGATGAGTGAATAGAGAGAAGTCATCCGAGTTTTGAGTTAATCCAACATCACGAACAATCCGACTGAACTTGTCAAACCAAGCCCGATGAGACTATTTGGGACCATGAAGAGATTTCTTGAGGTGACAGACAAGAAACTCCCCAGTGGTCTCAAAACCTGTAGTCTGTTTCATGTAGACAGTTTTAACGAGATCGCCATTCAGAAATACATTTTTGATGTCCAATTGATGCTTGTCAATGACAGTGAACAACCAGGGAGATCAAGACACGAACAATATTCAACTTTGCGACGGGTGAGAAGGTCTCCTCGTAGTCAAGGCTGTGTTGCTGAGAAAACCACGGGCCACAGAAGAGCTTTTAGACGTTTAACCGTCCCATTTAATCCATTCTTGATGGCGAAGACCCACTTATTACCCACCCGTGTATGGCCAGGAGGAAGAGGGATAAGGTCTTAAGTTTGAATAGCCCAGAGAGCAGACATTTCCTGCAGAGAAGTAGAGGTGGAGATAGACGATAAAGAAGTCGCAAATTTGTGAAGCACCAGAGACAGTCGATGCAATGAAACATAGTTAAACAGGGGGTGAGTGGTAGAGGCCGATGCTGGATCAACAGACCGCAGAGCATCATTAGTAGAGGGTAACTGTCGCAGAGCATCTGAATGAGGAGAACGTTGAGTGTAAACACGAAGAGGAGGTGGGTTTGAGGGTATGGTTGTTGGTGTGCGGAGGAGAGGAGGGATAAAGCCGTAGAGGTGACAGGAACGGCAAGGCGTGGTGTTGTAGGAGTTGCTAGAGAAGTGATGTAAACTGGAACCTAGGGCTGTAGTTTGGAAATAAAATAATTGTGATCTTTTAAATTAGGTGATTATTATGGGCAAACCTATTTTGGATAGGGGCAAACCAATTATGCGGGCAAACCAATAAATTATATGTGCAAACCAAATTGATACGTGCAAACCAAATTGATACGTGCAAACCAATTTTTTTTTTATAAATTCCTCAACAAAAAACTATCTAATAGTTTGCATTAATAGTCCAAATGTTAACATATATAGAAAGCTTTAAAGTAATCATAGAATTTCTCGTTTCGCGATATTTTTTGCTCCAATAATTGCACCTGTCAAAAAAAAAATTTGTCAAAGATTGAAAATATATAAGTTTCTGTAAGTCTAATATCTATGTATATACTTTATAGTACCTTTAAGTTCAACATATTGATGAAAAACATATTTGATTAGAACGTCAACTATTTTGGCACCTGTAATAGCATACAATTTTTAACAATTGCATATTTTCCATACCCATTTAATCTACATAAAGAAATTAATACGAAACGTAAACCTAACATCAAACCCAAAAATCTATTACCGTGCCTTCAAAACTTTAAGAAATATCATACCTTCAAAAAATCTGATTTAGAAAACTTGTATCAAGAAATTGATGCAGAAATCTTGATAAAAAAGTTGATTCAGGAAATCTGAAACTTGATTCAGGAATTCTGAAAGTTGATTCAGGAAAATGACTGTTTCAGGAAATCTGACTTGATTCAGGAAATCTGAAACTTGATTCAGGAATGCCTGTGCGACTGTGAATGGAAAATAAAAAAGGGGAATGGAAAATAAGAAAGGGGAATGGAGAAAATTTAAGAAACTAAGATTACAATCATTACCTGTATCGCAATGGATGACCACTCGTCGAAGATGAACAGTGCAGGCTCACATATACGCAGTTTTAGGGTTTGGCGAGGGGTGTCGTTCCTGCAGGCGAAAGCTAGAGATGTGCGCGATGGATGAGCGCTCGTTAGCGCGGAAGAACACAGGTGAAGGATGACGACTTTTAGGGTTTTACGAGAGAGGTCTTCTCCGAAAGTGGAGAGGCGTGATGTGGGAAGTGGTTTGCCCCTATAATTTCTACGGTAAAATACATAATAATTATTTAATATTTTTATTTCAAAAATTGGTTTGCCCCTATCCAAAATAGGTTTGCCCATAACAATCACCTTAAATTATTATGGCGCAAAGGGACTTCGCGGGCTATTTTAACAGTTATAATGACCTAGGCGCCGCTCGCATGCGTTACGCTACCGCACAAACGTAACAGCGTCACAAATCACAATTCCACAGGCATCGTATTCAAGTGAATGCAACCACGAATATAAATTTGACGGTAATTAAGAGATAAGACTAGTAGGGCAAGCTCCAACAATTAACTATTCATTTAAACCTTGCGCATGAAAATTAACTAAGGTTTGAGGGTGAGGGATGAAGAGGTATATCACGAGGAAGAGTAGCCGATGCGAACAAGTCCACTAAAGGAATGTGGAAAATAGGACCTCCTTCGTAGCGCAGTCACGGTAGGGTGCACAGAGGTAAATAGCGGCAATGAGGGTTGGCTGGTGGCAGGAGGCGCATGGAGGCGGAGGTGGACAGATCTGGGACTTGCAGGAGATCGCAAGCAGATGGGGTAGAGGCTGGAGCTTCACGTCGGGCTTCAGGTGGTGCAGGGAGACGAAGGAGAGGCGGGATATGGTGGCGTTGGGCGTCGGGCTGCGGTGAAGTGCAGGAGACATAGGGGCTGAGCGGCGACGGCCTTGCAAAGGTCGCAAGGAGGCGGCTGGCGTCGGGAGTTCCGTCGAGGAAGACTGACGGCCGAGGCTTCGCTAGGCGCGGGAGGGCAGGGCTGCGCTGGGAGAACCGAACGAAGCTAATTGTTTCGTTCAATTCAGTTCCAGCCCGTCTAACAGGGGAAATGGGGGAGGTTTTAAAGCAAGGCTTAGGGCAAAATTGCTATTAGCAGCCCTACTCAAATAATTTTAAAACAAGGTAGAATTTTAAAATGAAAGTATGGTGAATTTCTGGGCGGGGCCGGCTATAGGAAAATGAGACATTTTAACAAAAATAATTAATTATTACAAGCTTGCCCTAAGCTAATCTATCCCCTAAAATACCGGACCTATGCATTTAAGGTCTCGTCGGCCGGTCACACCAACGAGCCAAAAAGAAATGCGCGAGCAACATGCGCGATACAAAATAACATCCAAGCGCTTATAACACGCGCAATACAACTCGACGCTACACAATAATCCAAAAATGCGCGAAGGCATGCGCTACAAAAATAAACAACAAGTGCAATAAAAATTAATAACAAGGAAGCGACGCGGTTGCATCAAGAAGTAGGCGAGGAGTGAATATGCTGGTTTTCGAGGAAGGTCACCAGACGTAACTAACTTGCGGTCAGTGGAAGAATAACATACATAGCCTTTTTGAGTTCGGGAATATCCAACGAACATCTATCTGGTAGCTCGGGGAGCATGCTTGTCCGTAGAGGAGCCAAGACAGTGAACATAGCAGGCGCAACCAAAGACGCGAGGTGTTACGGGAAAGGGTAGTGTGGATGGGAAGAGAAAGCCGAAGGGCATCGCAAAATTGAGAATAGATGAGGGTATATGATTGATGAGATAACAGACTGTAGAGACCGCAAAATGCCAATAAAGTTTGAGAACCTGCATTTGAAACATAAGTGAGTGAGCAACCGCAAGGAGATGACGGTTCTTGTCTCAGCTATGCCATTTTGTTGGGGTGTGTAAGCACAATAAGTTTGATGAATGATACCGAACTCAGCACATATATTTTGAAACACATGACTAGTATACTCGCACACATTATCGGTCCGAAGAGCTTTAATAGAGCTGGAGAACAGTGTATGCGTCTCAGCGATAAAGGTACGAAATACACGAGGTAGTTCAGAGCGATCGCGTAGTTAATACAACCAGATCATACGAGAGTAATCATCAATAAATGTAAGAAAATAACGATAACAAAAAATACTAGTTGTTTTATAAGGTCCCAAAATATCAGAATGAACTAAAGCAAAATGTGCAATGCTTTGAGTACAATGAGAGAGAAAAGAGAACGATGATGTTTGACGTAGATG
The DNA here is from genome assembly GCA_033032865.1 of Dactylorhiza incarnata. NCBI lineage: Eukaryota > Viridiplantae > Streptophyta > Magnoliopsida > Asparagales > Orchidaceae > Dactylorhiza > Dactylorhiza incarnata. Next base: position 14,574,272 of record JAWHQI010000029.1, read on the forward strand.
CAAGACTCGCAGGTGAAGTCGGTGAGGGACTGATTAGGACGAGTTTTCTTGAGAATTGGGAGATGAGCATACCCAAGACGCCGATGCCAATCAACAAAAGTAACAGAGGAAAGTGCTGTAAGGGAAATGTCCAGAGTGTAAAGCCCGTTACAAAGTCGCCCTCTACCAATGATATTCTGTGTCCATCGAACCTGTACAACAAAGGAAGAGGAAGAAAAAGTTACAGAGCAATCTAGGTCTTGAGTAAGATGACTGACATAAAGAATATTAAAATGAGAGCTCAGAACATGAAGAACCGTGCGAAGATAGAGAGATGAAGTCAGGGGCACATCGCCAGATCCACAAATAGGGGTGGTGTCTCCATTGGGCACTGTGATGAACTTAGGATAAGCAGAATCCAAGTACCGATGAGGCTTCTGTGGAGTAATATGATTTGTGGCCCCGGAGTCCAAAATCCAAGTTGGACTATGGGAAAACAAGAGATACCTTCATTGGAGATAGATGCAACAGAGCCAGAAGAGCGTCTGATCAACCCCTGAAGATGCTGGAGCTGTGTGTGCAAGGTATCAATCTCTGTGCAGATGGTGGAAAGAGCATCGATCGCAATGGAGGCATGTTGTTGTGGAGCCACACCATGCTTACGATAACAAGTGGCCTCAAGATGATGTTGAAGTCTTTGTGATTTAGAAATAATCAATGAGTTAGACTCACTGCCAACGTAATATGAGCTTATAGGGTCGCACATAATAACGTACGAGAAATTGGATAATTGATCGGGGTGGCTCAACTTATATGAGATATGAGTTAAGAGTCAAGTTTGGAATGATTGGGAGAAGGTTTGGTAATCTGCTGACAAAATCTGTGTTGACTAGAAGCTCTAGTCGATATAATGTATATCGGCTTGATTGCTTGTCGCTTGGACAGAATCTGTGTCGAATAGAAGCTCTAGTCGATATAATGTATATCGGCTTAATTGCTTGTTGATTGGACAGAATCTGTGTTGACTAGAAGCTCTTGTCGATATAATGTATATCAGCTTGATTGCTTGTCGACTAGACTATATCGTCTAGGTCGTCTAGACGATATTGTGCAGACTGCTTAGTCTATATCGTCTAGACGATATTGTACAGACTGCTTAGTATATATCGTCTAGATCGTCTAAACGATATAGTACAGACTGCTTAGTCTATATCGTCTAGATCGTCTAGACGATATTGTCCAGACTGCTTAGTCTATATCATCTAGATCGTCTAAACGATATTGTACAGACTGCTTATACTATATCGTCTAGACGATATTGTGCAGACTGCTTAGTCTATATCTTCTAGACGATATTGTGCAGACTGCTTAGTCTATATCGTCTAGACGATATTGTACTGACTGCTTAGTCTATATCGGCTAGATCGTCTAGACGATATTGTGCAGAGTGTCTAGAAAATATCGGCTAGATCATTTAGCAGACATTTTTTTTCTCTTATTTTAAACCCTGAATCCGGTTCAACTTTACTTAGGATAATTCCTCTTAAAGCTGAACCCGGTTCACTAGGTATTATATAAATATAATATCTAGTTTTAGGTTTAAGTTTTTCTCTATTCTCCCGAGCCCTTAAGAAAAGTTCTGTAGAGCGGCGACGGCGAACCCGATGGCGGCTTTCCTTGCGAATCGAAAACCTAACGCCGACGATCTTCTCCTTGAATCAGATCTAGCAATCTGTGGAGACAAAGCCCCCCCCCCCCCCCCCCCCCAAACAATTTTTCCAGCCTGCTTTCGTTGGATGACATCGAAGTGTTTCTCCCGTTAGTGTGGATTGTTGATATTTGGTGTGTAAATATTACAGAGTTGTGTGCGTTTAGCGCCCTCCTCCTTCTTGTATTTAGTCCCACATCTCCAGTTCGGATATTGGGTTTCCCCTCTTGGGTATAAATAGGGGATCAATGCAATAATAAAGTTTGAATGTTATTCTCGAATTAATTTCAATTTCGTATCAGAGGGGGACGATCCGCGGATTGGATTGCGGGAGGATTGGAGCGCAAAGAATCCGCAACAAGGCACGCACGGTATGCGGCAGTGCCGCAAGTACTTGAGCGCGGCAGGCGCGCAACCTCCGCAGTACGCGACAAAGCGGCAGGTGCGTAACCGCCGCAATACGCGGCAGACGCGCAACCTCCGTAGCACGCGACAGGCGTGCAACCGCCGCAGCACGTGGCAGCGCGGCCAACGCGCAACCGCCGCAACACGCGGCAGGCGCGCAACCTCCGCAGCACGCGACAGTGTGGCAGTGCCGCGAGCTCGGCAGTTGCGCGCGGTGCGCGGCAGTGCCACGAGCACTTGAGCGCGGCAGGAGCGCGCGACACGGGATCGCGGCAGTGCGCGAAACTGTGGCAGGCGTGTACAGTGCGAGTGCGCGGAACGCACAGAATCGCGAAAGACGCGTGCGTGTGGAGCGGAACCGCGGCAGGCGCACACGACAAGAGCTCACCGACTGTGACAGTGCTTAGCCGCGAGCATGCAAGAGCGTACGGAAGGAGCGCGCGGGTTGCGATAACTCGCTCATGGAGAAATTAGTTGCCAAAATGGAAGAGGCAGACCTCAAGGTGTTCTTCGACTTCCTACGGGTGTCTAAAGGCGAGAGATCCGCTCAGTCGCAACCGCCTCTATAAAGCTAGATCTCGATGGACCAACAACATACTTGAGCTGGTCGCGATGGGTGAAAAGGACACTCTACGGAAGGAACCTGGAGGGCTATCTGACCGGCGAGAGGGAGGTGCCAGAGAAGGACTTGGATGAGTACAATGAGTGGAAGACTACACATATTCTGTTACACACATGACTCCTAAATTCAATGATTGCGTCTATCTCCATCACGGTGGATGACATAGAGATTGTAAGCAATGTTTGAGGGAAGCTGCAGAGGCTCTACGCAGGAGTCGACAACAACATGCGCGTTTCAGATCGAGCGGGAGATAGGGACTGTAACCCAAGGAGAGATCGTTTGATTCAAGAGTATGCCGCGGATTTGTAGCCACTGTGGGCAGACTATTATTACTTCGCTCCTGTTGCATGCTGCAAAGATCCTGAATGCACAAAAGGGGAGAGATGCTAAACGGAGGACTATGCATTTTATGAGGGGGTTGAACCCGACATTTTAGCTAAGGAGTGCAATGTTGCTCGCTGAGCCAAAGATACCTACCCTGGATGAGACAACCTCAGCTATGATGCAGGAGGAGAGCAGGATTCGACTTCAATCTGGTACAATTGCACCCGCCGGGGCGAAATCAGCCTAGTAGTAACCAATCATAAGCACACGGGATACAAGGGTGAAACACGACAGTGTTACAACTGTGGTGAGACAGGTCATCTGCGACTGCTTGCCCCAAGCCACCATGGGAGCAGGATGTAGGTGGACTGGGAAAACCCGGCCGTGGCGGTCACAGCCGTGGCGGTAGCTGAGGCGGTGGAAGAGGAGGTTACCATGCAAATCTGATGGTAGATGAGGACGAGGTAGACAGAAGTATGACCGATATAAGTTACTTAGAGGAGCAGGAGATTATGAATGCTTATTCCCATCTGATGCAGAGAAAGCAAAAGGGCGTGATTGATGACGCATTCACTCTAGCTTCATCAAGGGTGTAACATTGCCTCATTCGCTCACTCAACCACAGGTACTGATAAAACACTTGCCCTCGCAGCAATATCCAATACTAGTTCACTAGATTGGATAGTCGATTCGGGTGCCTCTCGACATGCACTGAGGATACTAGGGAATTCCTTTCATGTACTCCCCCAGTAGTTTCAGAGCGCATCCAGACTGCCGATGACACATCTCAGCCAGTGGTTGGTAAGGGTACCGTGCAATGTTACCAACACTTTGACTATGTCCAATGTTTTGCATGCTCCATCATTTCCTGTGAATCTTCTATCCATTAGTGCAATTATTTCTCAATTAAAATGTATTGTTTTGTTTGATATTCCAAAGGTGATCTTCCAGGAGAAGGAGACTGACAGAAGACTTGGGACTGACACATGACATAATGGCTTGTGGTACCTGGATAAGGAAAGTATGGATTCAGCTCTTTCCGCACTGGTAGAGGATGCTGCGGGAGTTTTGAGGAGCGTAGAGGAGTTGCTTCTTCTTTATCATCGACGTCTGGGTCATCCATCTTTTTCGACTTTAAGTCAAATGTATCCCTCTTTATTTGAGAAAGCTCATCGTAGTAAACTTGTCTGTGATGCATGCGAGTTTGAGAAACACACTAGAAACTCTTATCCCAATTCTGGTAATAAAAATGTTGCTCCTGTGAATGTCTTTCGATATTTTGTGTCCTTTATTGATTGTTTCTCTCGTGTGACTTGACTTTACTTGATGAAAAATAAAAGTGATGTGCTTACTTGCTTTAAAGATTTCCATAAAGGATTTCAAACTCAGTACGGTGCAGTCATAAAAGGGTTAAGGTCTGACAATGAGACAGAATACACCAACAAAGCATTTGCAGAGAACTTATCCTCACATGGAATACAACATCAAACGACTTGTCCGTGCACACCAGAGCAAAATGGTGTACACACCAAGAACAGACACCTTCTGGAAGTGACTCGGAGCATGATGATATCAATGAAGGTGCCAAAATACTTGTGGGGGCAAGCTGTCCTCACAACAACCTATTTGATCAATCGAAGGCCCTCACGGGTATTGGAGTGGAAGTCCCCGATTGAGATACTATGAGGGAAGAATGAAGATATTCTTCCTCTCAAGACCTTTGGTTACACATGCTTCGTGCAGGACAGAAGACCAAATGTGGGAAAGTTGGATCCCAAAGCTCTAAAGTGTGTATTTGTAGGGTATTCAGCCACCCAAAAGGGGTGTGTTGGAGTCCGGTAGAGAGAAAGTTACTCATTTGTATGGATGTCACATTTGGAGAGTTGGAGCCATATTATTTCTCTCCGGTTGACTCGCCTCTTGGGGAATCGCTCGTTACAGAAGGTATGAGGCAAGAGGGGGAAGATGGTAGTAGTAGTGAGGGGATAATAAGTATCCCTTATCCTTCTGGAAAGAAGGGTATGAAGGTAGCTGTGACACCAATACAGGAGGAGAAGGAATCTATCACTGGTGAACCTCAGGTTCAGGGGGAGCTAAGAATGCATACACGAAGAGGCCAGTAGGAAGAATCTACAATGCCTACAGTGCCACTTGTGTCAAGTCCCTTGTCTTCTGCTACTCTGACTCATAAGACACCTACTCTATTCACCTCAGCCTCCGAGATCACAGGTGCTATAATTCCTCCTCTTTCTACTTCCTCTCCCATACCGGTAAGACGGATTTCCCGCAGAAATGCGGGAGTCTTATCGGATCGGTATGGCTTTCCTCATGATATCGCCCAGTTTGTTTCTTACTCTCAAATATCACCTACACATAGAGCATTCATTGCATCATTGGACAATGTCTCTCTTCCTAAGTGTTGACATGTTGCTAAGGAAGATCCAAAGTGGAAAGCTGCAATGCTAGAAGAACTCGGGGCATTGCAAAAGAACAACACCTGGAATCTGGTATCTCTACCACCGGTAAAAAAGGCAGTTGGGTGCAAATGGATTTTTACGGTGAAACAGAACCCAGAAGGTCGAGTTGAGCGCTACAAGGCCCGATTGGTTGCAAAGGGGTACAATCATACTTATGGTATCGACTATGATGAGACCTTTGCACTGTCGCAAAGATGAGCGCGGTGCGGACACTGATATCTTTGGCGGGGAATGGGGGATGAAAACTACACCAGCTTGACGTAAAGAATGCCTTTCTTCATGAGGATTTGTTGGAAGAAGTATACATGGAGATACCACCGGTCTTTGGCACAAGGCAAATAGAGGGGAAAGTGTGTAGACTCAAGAAGTCACTTTATGGGCTGAAGCGGTCTCCTCGAGCTTGGTTTGACAGGTTCAGAAGAGCCGTGGTAACCATGAGATACCAAGAGACAAATGCTGACTATACCTTGTTCTTCAAGAAATACTGAGCTCACATTACAATACTTGCTGTGTATGTGGATGATATGATCATCACAGGTGATGATGAGAGTGAAATTGCTCAACTTAAGAGAAGATTGGGCAAGGAATTTGAAGTAAAAGACTGGGTCAGCTAAGATATTTTTTGGGGATTGAGGTAGCCTGCGGCGAACAAGGAATTGTTCTATCTCAACGGAAATATGTGTTGGACCTATTCAAAGAGACATGCATGCTGGGCTGCAGGCCTCCCGTGTCACATATTGATCAGAAGTCTAAGCTCGGTGCGGAGGCAGGACACAACCAACTGATAGAGAAAGGTACCTAAGGATGGTGGGCCACCTGATTTATCTCGGTCACACCCGTCCCGACATATATTTCGCCGTAAGCGTGGTAGCTCGTTATATGCATGATCAGAGGGATGATCACTTGGATGTCGTTTATCAGATTCTTTGATATGTGAAGAGCGCACCTGGAAAGGGCCCGATCTTCCGAAAAATGGACATCTTAACATTGAGGGCTATTGTGACTCTGAATGGGCTAGCTGTCCAGATGACAGGAGGTCTACATTGGGATATTGAATGTTTGTGGGAGGCAACCTTGTCTCCTGGAAAAGCAAGAAGCAGACTGTAGTTGTGAGATCTACGACCGAGGCAGAATATAGGGCCATGACCTTAGGTGTAGGAGAGATGTTATGGCTAAAAGCTCTTCTGGCGGAATTCGGGATGAATCACAGTAAAGAAATGACGTTGTGGTGTGATAGCAAGTCAGCTATTAACATTGCAAACAACCCATCCAACATGACAGAACCAAACATATAGAGATTGATAGATTCTTCATCAAAGAAAAACTGGATAGTGGAACGCTAAAGCTGAGACATGTTACTACGAAAGAGTAAGTGACTGATTATTTAACCAAAGGACTTAACTCACTGGACTTATGTAGATTGTGTGACAAGATGAGCTTGGTGGATATCTTTCGCCCACCTTGAGGGGGAGTGTTGATATTTGGTGTGTAAATAGTATATAGTGGTGTGCGTTTAGCGCCCTCCTCCTTCTTGTAGTTAGTCTCATATTTCCAGTTCGGATATTGGGTTTCCCCTCTTGGGTATAAATAGGGGATCGATTTAATAATAAGGTATGAATGTTATTCTCGAATTAATTTTAATTTGGATCATCCCGTAAGGCGCAGACTTATATTTGTGTTATTGGAACTCAATCCGCCAGTCGTTGATTCTGAGTCAAGGGATAAACATTCTGGAGCATCTTGATCGAGTAGAGACTCGATTCCACACAGGTGATCTAATTTTGCATTTGATGTTTATATTTCCTGATTCATGGTTATTACAAGATCTATATGCTTCTCTTTGGGTGTTCTTGAATCTATTTCCGCTGTGCACATATGGTGTGTCTACCCAAATAAGAAAAACCAAACAGTGGTATCAGAGATATGTTATGCGATTTCCATGTTTCAGAAATTGTTTCCCTTTCAGTAGCCATCTTTCTTTATGTTAGCCTGTGAAAACTAAAGCATAGAGAGACGAGCTTGTCTACTGCCATAAGGAAAATTGTTTGTGCTTGCATCCTATACATGTAAATCCGAAGATTTAGAAATGTTCTAAATGTTCAGATTTAGTCCGAAAACATCAATTGTTGATGGTTTTTTTATTGTGTATCTGGAATGTATCTGGATTTTGATTGCTGTATTTTTATGATTGTGAAAATGTGTGCACAATGATTAAATGTTAATCATGATTAAGTGTTAATCAAATATCATGAAAAACTCTTAAATTTAATATTAAGTGTACGGATGCCTTCTGATGGACGACACTCTTCCTGCCTCGATCGATGAAGTGTGAGCTTGCCAAAGCAAGGTACATTAATCTATCTTGCTAAGGGTGCGAGTGAATAATTGTGATATCCCGCTGTCAACATCGGGTCTAACTTAACTAGGTGACCTCAACGGTTGAGTGCCTAGAGGCATAGGGTTGACATTCACCATTTGATGGATACAAATAAATGTTATTCACCAACCATACATGAGTTGTATGATGATGCAAGTTGCAAAAGTTGTCTACCTAAATAGCCAAATTCTGGGTGATCAGCCAAAACTCACTTATGATGAGGGTGAAATACGGATCTTGTCCACTAAGAGAGTAACTCACATGAACTCTCTGAATTGATATTAAGGGTTATCAATTTGAAGAAAATAGTGGGAGTATTTAATAGAAGTACATATTAAAATAAAATATAATTTGAAATATAGTACTAAAATTATTTTGCAAATTTCTTGTAGAATTTCCACAACTTCATTACATTTATTGATGATTTCAGTAGATACATATATGTGTATCTTATGAAGTACATATCTGAATCCTTTGAAAAGTTCAAGAAATTCAATAATGAAGTATTGAACCAACTGATAAAATCAATTAAAGTACTCCGATCTGATCGAGGTAACGAATATTTCAGTCAGGAGTTTCGTGATCATCTCAAAAAGTGTGGTATTGTATCACAATTCACTCCACCTAGAACACCATAACATGATGTTCAGTAAGGTGGCGAATATTTCAGTAAGGAGTTCTATGATGTTTCTGAGAGGACGAATCGTACTTTGTTAGACATGGTGCAGTCGATGATGAGTCATGCAGATTTGTCCATTTCCTTTTGTGGATATGCTCTAGACACAGTTGCTTTCACACTAAATCGTGTTTCAACTAAAACGATTCAAAAGACACCATATGCGATATAGACTGAGAACCGTTTTAGTATGTCTTTCATTAATATTTGGGGTTGTGAGGCATACGTGAGACATTAAATGCCTGACAAACTTGAGACCAAATCAGATAAGTGTTATCTAGTGGGGTATCCTAAGGAAACTAAATAATATTATTTCTATAATCAGTCCGGGGGCAAAGTGTTTGTCGCAAGAACTAGTGTCTTTCTAGAGAAACAGTTTCTAGCTAGAAAGATTGCTAAAATAGAACTTGAAGAGGTTCAAGAACCACAAACAATGGATGAACCAGAGATGGAACCTGAGCAAGGACTACATGATGTTGTAGCTAGAGAGTCTGCTCAAGAAACATAAGTCCTGCATAGATCTGGTAGACCTAGAGTTGAGCCTGAGAGATATGAATTTCTCATGTCTCAAATAGGTAGTGTGTTGCTTATGAATCATGATGATGAACCTGCACCTACCTATATGCTATGAGGGGCCTAGACTCCGAGAGGTGGCTTGAGATCATGAAATCTGAAATGGACTCCATGTATGTAAACCAAGTTTGGACCTTGGTGGGACCACCTGAAGGGGTACGACCTATAGGGTGCAAGTGAGTCTTCAAGAAGAAGACCGACATGGATGAGAATGCACAGACATTCAAAGGGCGATTAGTGGTTAAAGGTTTCAAGCAAATTCATGGTATTGTCTATGATGAGACTTCTTCTCCTGTTGCAATGGTAAAGTTCATCAAAATTCTGCTTGCTATTGCTGCGTATTATGATTACGAAATTTGGCAAATTGATGTCAAAATGGATTTCCTTATTGGAAACCTCCTTGAGAAAGTGTATATGACACAACCCGAGGGTTTTGTCTCTCCAGATGAAACCACTAAAATATGCAAGCTGCAGAGATCCATTTATGAATTGAAACAAGTTTCTCAAAGTTAGAATTTACGTTTTAATAAGTAAATCAAAGAGTTTGGTTTCATCAAGAACGAAGATAAACCTTGTGTTTACAAGAAAATTAGTGTGAGCATTGTCGTATTCCTGATATTGTATGTAAATGATATATTATTGATTGAGAATGACATTCCGACCTTGCAAGCTGTTAAGAACATGTTAGTTGTTGGTACCAAAAAATGTACCTCCAAAATTCACACTAAGAGAAGGGTTGGGGGGAAACTGCGGAGTGTAGGTTACTTAAGACGAGCGATGCTGTAGAGGAAAACGAGAAGAGGAAAACTACTCGGAATAACCTCAAAAGGGGAAAACAGGGAAACTAGAAACAAAGCAGGATCTGAGGTAGAAAAGTGACAGAATTTGAGACCGCTTACAGAGGTTGTAAGCTGGAGGCTCGAAGCCAAAAAATCCCCTTTCAGGTACCCCTACCCCTCTATTTATAGGCGAGGAGGCTGCCCGAACAGGCAGGTCCAAAAATTACGGGCTGCCCGGGATACAGGAGAGCCGGGGCAGAGAAAGAGGGTGCTAAGAACAAAAAGGATCAGACCGGCGGTCTGACGATCTGACTGGAGCTTGACCGCCGAGCACTTTGAAGAATCCCTGAACCGGAGAGAGGCGGTCTGGGCGGTCTTGCATATCTGAGACTGCTGGGAAGGTCCACTGACTGAGCAAAGGGGCGATCTGGACGGTCTTGCAAATCTGAGACCGCTGGGAAGGTCCATCCTGACTAAGAAGTGAGGTCGCGGATTTCCGGGCAAACATAATCCCCGCACATTTTTAAGTTGCGCTGGAACTTCGAAAATGTAAACTTTGACCGCCGAGACCGCGACCGTCATTAATGTGCCCTGGGTCTATAAATACGGCTTCAGAAGGTCGGAACTCATAATTTCTGAAAAAGCAGATGAGCTTGATCCCCGAGCGGTCACCGAAAACCAGACAGAAACGGTCTTTTGCAATGGTGAGTGTGCTGTCCCTTCTGAGTAAAGAATCTCCGAAAAAGAATTCACCTGAGAAGGAGGTCACCAGTTCGAAAAAGGTGGTGAAGACTGCCAAAACTTTGACTAAGGCGAGTACGTCGAAGGCGACCGCGCGACTTTCTCCGAAGAAACAAACTGACCAATCAGAAAAAGCGGTCTCGCCGATCTCTACTGCTGCTGTCTTATCAAATAGTTCTTCAGGTCCTGTACTGAATCTTCCTGACTTTTCCATTTCTTTTAACTATCAGAAAACCTTGGAAGCACTCGGTCAGACCCCTGCCCAGCATGATGAGATCGCTTCAACTGAAACCATCCTGGCTGGAATGCGGGAGAAGAAAATTGAAGCTGAGAAAATCATGCAAAGGATCGCCGATTCTCAGGATGCTGCGAAGGCAAAAAAGAGAAAGAATTCAAATCCTTCTACTCAAAGTGTTAAGAGGTCAAAAGATGAAGGAACTAAGGATGTGATCGCTCCGAAGGCGGTCACACTCCCTGAAGGCGGCGGTCTTAAGGATCTCGTGGATGCTCCTACGAAGGTAAGTGGTGCAGTCGATCTCTTTTTTCCTTCTGCGATCTCAGCTTTTTCAAGAGAGGCGGACTCTAAACTGATTGCTTATCTTGATGAAGCTTCTTTTAATGATTTTTCTTGTTCATCATTGCAGGTGCTTGATCCTTTTGAGGCCGAAAATCTCAAGGCAGCTGCTGCCGAAAAAGAGATCGCTGATAGGGAGAAGGAGATCGTCGAAGGAGTGATCAGGGTGAAAGAAGAGACGAAGAAGAAGGAGAAAGAAGAAAAAGAGAAAAGAGAAAAAGAGGAGAAAGAAAGAAAAGAGAAAGAGGAGAAAGAGAAGAAAGAAAAAGAGGAGAAAGAGAAAAGGGAAAGAGAAGAGAAGAGGAAAGAAAAAGAAGAGAAAGAGAAAAGGGAGAGAGAAGAGAAGGAGAAAAAAGAAGAGGAGGAGATGAAAGAAAGAGAAGAGAAGATGGCTCTGATCGCTACAGAGCAAAAGGAGGAGGAAGAGAGGAGAGCAACTCTGCTCGCTGCAGAGGAAGAGAATAAAAAGGCGGTCTCACTGGCCGCAGAAAAGAAGAAAAAGATCTCTGAGATAAAAGCAGAGGAGAGGAGCCGGCAGATCGCCAAGGAAAAAGCTGCGCTCTCTAGCGATCTACCGAGCCTCTCTGCTGCTCAAGAAGAGCAACTAGACCGGGCTGCAGCGGACCGTGCAGCAGCGGTCTCCGCTCTGCGAACTGGTAAGGCGAAAATGGTTACCAGACCGCTAAAATTCCTTCCTTTGCCTGTTGTTCGACCTGCATCTCCGAAAATAAAACGTGAGGTCGTCATCATCGACACCGACGACATCCTTGTTAGCAACGAAGAGTTAAAAAGGAGGAGAAAAGAGGGAGAAAGATCGCAGAAGAGAGAATTGGAAAGAATGGACCTTGAACGCTTAAGGGGGTCAGACCGCCTCTTATTGACCGCAGAACCCGCGGTCACAAAGGATATTGAAAATGCTTTACGTGACTACGGTCTTAATTTCTTTCCAAGTACTCTTTCCGTGCGAACTCTTTTCTTTTTGAACTTTTAATAATTGAGCTAATCATTGAATTTTTCTGACCACAGGTGGTAATGTTATCGAGATCGAAGAAGGAGAACTTCCACATCAAGAGATCGCGGTTTCTCCCCAGCTTGCCAACATCCTTACTCCAATGTTTGAGGATGTTCGCTCTATGCTGATTCGGGAGCGAATTTACAATGATAAACTCCGCGATCTCGAAGAACAACTGCGCACCACGAAAAAGCGAGTTCGTGATGAATGCGGTCTGAGGATCGACGAGCTTACTCGGGCGCTGCGAAAAGCGGAGAAGGATGCTGAATATTACAAAGGGAAAGCCGCCGCTTTGTCTGCTGAGGTCGCCACGTTGAGGGGTGGTTCTACAAAAATGTCGATGAGACCAGGGACGTCTGGCGATCATCCAGAAGAGAGACCGTCCTCAGAGATCGTGGTGATCCCAATGGAGCAGGTGGACATGGAGATGTCTAAGATTCATCGAGCTGCGATGCCAGCTAATCAGAACCTGGCGTCTGTCCTGACCGCTGTTAATGAAATGCAGGACATTCCGGCCTATGTAGGAAGGAAACGGCCTTACAAAAAGTGAACTGACTATTGATTTCATTTGATCTTGTAATATTTAACCTTAAGACTATCGTGGTTCTGTAGTATGCATAATTTTCGTTATCTCCGATCTCTTGTGATGTTGTGGTGATTTTTATGATTGCGTTGCATATTTTATCACACTGCCTGAGATGCTGCGGTCTCAAACAGTTGAGATCGATTATTTATGTGTTATCTTTTAATTCTGATGCAGGTTCGGCGGTCTGAACAGTTTTGCTGGGCGGTCTCGAGAGGAGTAATCATTACAAAAATATCCCTTGCTCTCTATAAATAGCTGACTTTTAGAATTCTCATTTCCTATTTTCTGTATGCGCTCAAAGAATCGGTCTCAGCGATCTCCAGCTATGGTGTCCGCGCGAGCTTTTTCAGCTAATGTTTTCTTGAGAGCCGATCACAAGCCCTGTCGCATTTCTAGAGACGAATATGTGAATTTTCTGGAGAAGCACGTGATTCAGAGCCAGATTGTTGTGAGACCGCCGAGAGAGGATGATGGATTGAACTTTGGAGCAGAGGATAAGTTCATTATCCCTATCGATCACTTTGACCATGGGTTGAAGATCCCTCTCCCTTGGGAAATTCTCGAGGTGATGGAATATTATGGGTTGGTGTTCGCCCAGCTGCCGCCGAACTCAATCGGTCTCATCACCGTCTTCATTAACTACTTGAGATCAGAAAAAATAAAATTCACCATGGCGCTTTTCCGTGCGACCTTCACTGCAAAGGTCATAAAAGAAGGTCAGAAAAAAGAATAATTCAAAGGGCTGTTATATTTTTCTACTGAAGGAATAAAGATTTTGAATCTTCCTAACAAGGTTCCTTTCTGGACAGAGAGGTTCCTTGTCTTTGAGGGCGATCTTGGCGGTCTCCAGAGCCGACCTTCCCCGCGACCTGAGAGCATCTTCAGGAAAGATAAAACGATCTCGAAGGAGGAGCTGAAGATCTTGACTTTTCTGGCGGGAAAACGGCTGGACCTTATTTACTACCTAGTGATCTGACCCGAGATCGCTGAAATTTCTCCAGAAGCAAGTATTTTTCCAGCGATCTTCCTTGATTTCTTCACATTTTTCCTTTTTTACTAATTTTCTATTTTCAGCGTCCTTCGCGATCCCGACGAAAGATCCCATATCGCCAGTGGAAGAAGTGCTCACTCGAAGGGAGAAAAGATTAAAGAAGGAAGGAGATCGCGAGACCGCTGGGCTTGGCGGCACACCTGAGACCGCTAGCGAGCCATTTCATCTGTATGGCTTTATGAAAAAGCAGAAAGATATTAAAAGGCAAGCCCCTTCTCAAATGGGGTGCTAAGGGAAAGACCGTGAGGGTCTCCACCGATCTTCCCTTATGGAGTGGAAAACTGACTCGCCATGCCTCTGCGATCACTGCCGCTCTATATGGAAAAAAGAATACAGCGGAGGCATACAATATCGAGACCGAAATGCTCCCAGACATTTGCGCTCAAGTGACTGTTAGGAGCACGGTCTTAAACCACCATATGGGGCGGTCTCTCAGAGGCGCTTTAAAAGAAATTGAAATTCTGCATGAAGAAAGAAAGGTAAGATAGTTTTTCCTGACATTTTAAACTTTTTAACCATGATCGTGCGGTCTCATTATTTTCTTCTTGTAGCGAGCTTATGATTCGGAGAACCCTGAGTTTCAGAAGGCTCTAATGCATCATATAAAAGAGACCGCTGATCAGGTGATTTCTGAGATTCGTGACCGCGGCGGCTTTACTGAAAAATATAAGGATATTAAATTCGCCGATCTCTTCCCAGAAGCGGCGTGAAAAATTGATGAACAATCAGTGACCGCAGAGGAGACCGCTGATGGGGTAGATGAGGATGTTGAGATTGTTGATGAAGACAGGGCCAGTGGGAGCCAATACGTGATGGGCCAGGATTTGAGTTCTGGAGCGGGCTCGAGCTCTGGATCAAGAATTCCAGGAGGAAGCTTGAACGAATCATCTGAAGAGTCCGACTCTTCTCCCAAGAGGTCGAAGAATGAATAGATATAATGTTGTAATTTTACTTTTTCCGAGACCCCGAATTTTGTGACCGGGCGGTCTAATGTACTTGAACATTGGAATAGAAATATAAATAGAAATTTTTCATACCTTTCTTCTTTATGAATGAATATTTTTCTGGTGCTTTTCCCTTTGTATACTGATTATATTATTTGCTATCTCATATAATAAGATAGAATCGACACTCGATCTCAATGTCTTAGATATTTGCTGACGGAGTAATAAATTTATAATTCAATAAGAGCGATCTTATATTTTGCAGACCGCATTATTGGGAGACGAGACCGACTTTGATTAAGAACTAAGTAGAGAATTTCCCACAACTGATGATCTTCAGCTTTACCAAAAAATTGCATGAGACCGCTTATCGCATTATTTCGAACATGAGTATAAGATGCGTCCTTTCACCACAGAGACCGCTTCTTCCTTGAGTAATAAAAGCTTTCTTGAATAATAAAAACTAATATAACAGACAATCCATGATTCTACATATTTCAGGCCATTCTTTCTTATAGAGGTCATAACCGGCGGTCTTCATTATATCAGACCATTTAGAGCTCAGAGCATCATTAGTCGAACATCGCGCGATCTTGATTTTCTCAGACCGCTAATTAACAAATATAGAGAACTTGTGAACATTTTTATGGACTTTGGAGAAAGAGTAATCACTTATCTAGTGGTCTCAATTTATTCAGACCGTTCATTATAAGAATGATTAGGAGAGATTTATAGATGATTCCAGAATGCCTTGAGCTCTGTTCAAAAAGCTTCTTGGAAAACCAGCCGACGATCTCTAACATCCAAGTCCTGGAGGAGATCCAGCCGACAGTCTCAAAATATTCAAGATCGCTAAAAACCACTTTTTAAATAAACCTCTGGAGATCCCACCAGCAATCTCTAACATCCAAGTCCTGAAGGAGATCCAGCCGGCGGTCTCAAAATATTCAAGATCGCTGAAAACCTCTTTTTAAATAAACCTCTGGAGATCCCACCAGCAATCTCTAACATCCAAGTCCTGGAGGAGATCCAGCCGGCGGTCTCAAAACAATTCAGATCGCTGAAAACCCAGAAAAAGACCAAAACTGGTGGTCTCCCAAAATTCAGACCGCCCCCTCAAGATTTAGGCGACGGTCATAGATGTTATTTGACCGACCCTTGGCTATCCACAATCCAATGAGTATTCAAAAATTACAGAACAAAAATGATTCATAGGGCAGGTGTGGTCATGGCGCGGAGGCTACACCGACATTGCTTTCTCTGGAAGATCATTAAGACTATAGCAATGTCCTCTTTCAACGCATGACAGGGCTGAACATTCATCTCAACCTTCCTTGGTTCTGAGGTGTGTCAGATGTCAGCAAGGACCCGACATTCTAAACATCCCTCGCACGAGCTTGGCGAGCTACTGCTACACAGATGGGAATTCTCCCCGCTACCTGTGGTCCTGACAGATTTACACCTCAAGCTTCAAGTCGACGAGGATGAAGTAGAATCCGTTGATATCTCCCTTGGCAGGATTCTAGCCTTTGATAATTATTCATTTTTGATACCTTCCTTTTATCATATATATCAAAAGAAAAGATTTCAAATATATCATCATAATGTTCAAAAGGAGAAGAGCAAGAAAAGGAATGCAAAATCAGATACAAGCATTTAAGAGAAGAAGTGCTTGAGGTCGTCCCCACTCCAAGTGTGAGGCAACTCCTCTCCTTTATAAGTCTGGAGACGATAAACACCATTCTTAAGCAGTTCTTTTACCATGAACGACCCTGTCCAATTCGGATTGAGCTTTCCAACTGAGCCAGATCTTGCTGCTATGTCTACCTTCTTCAAGACTAGATCACCAACATCGAACTCTTTAATTCTGACATTTTTATCAAAATATTTCGCCATCCTTCTCTTCATCTCTTCTTGCCTAATTGTTGCTGTATCTCTTAACTCTTCGATAAGATCAAGACTACACTTGAGCTCTTCATCGTTCTCTTCCATCCAATCATCCTGATTTTGTTGAGATAATAACACCCTCGGACATTTTACCTCTAATTCAACGAGTATAAGAGCTTCCGAACCATGAGACAATTTAAAAGGGGTTTCTCCAGTAGCTGAGGTTAGAGTTGTCCTCAGGGCCCATAGTACTAAAGGTAATTGCTCCGCCCAATTTCCCTTGAGATTTTCTATCTTCTTCAAAAGGTTGATTATGAGTTTGTTAGCAGCTTCTACCTGGCCATTACTTCTAGGATGATGCACAGAAGCAAAACGCAACTCGGTGCCAATCTGATCACAGAAATTTATAAGTTGAGGGTTGTTGAATTGAGAACCATTATCTGTGATAATCGCCATTGGAATTCCATGCCTGCATACTATTTCTCACCATATAAAATTTCTCACAACTTGAGTGGTAATTTTAGACAATGCTTTTGCCTCAATCCACTTGCGAAAATAATCAATCATTACTATGATATACCGGCGCTGTCCACTAGCCAAAGGAAAAGGCCCAATTAAATCCATTCCCCAAACCGCAAACGGCCATGGGGTTGCTATTGATTTAAGTTGCTGAGCCGGCTTATTCTGAAGAGGAGCAAACTTTTGGCATTGGACACACTTCTTTGTGAACTTCTCCGCATCCTTCCTCATTTGAGGCCAAAATATCCCTGCCTTAGAATTCTTTTCTCCAAGGTTCTAGCTCCAGAGTGACTGCCGCACTCTCCTGAATGAACTTCTTGAAGAACTATTGAGATTTTTTCTTCTGAGACACACCGAGCTAAAGGTGACAGGAAGGTCTTCCTATAAAGTATTCCTTCAACAAGGTAATAGTGAGCTGTCTTTAGTCTAAACCTTTTCTTATTTTTTACCGTTGAGTGGAGCTTTCCGGTTGAGAGATAGAGGATGAATGGATCCATCCAAGATGGACGTTGATCTATCTGCATAACTTCTCCTTTCTCAATTGCTGGATGAAACAACTATGAGGTGGTTCCTCCTGAAAGGAGACCAAACTTTGTCAATTCATCTGCTTCCACATTCTTCTCTCTCAGAATATGCTGGATGGTAAAACTTTTGAACTTGCCTATCTCAAATTTTACCAAAGCTAGATATTGCTTCAGAATACTATCCCTGGTCTCAAAAGTTCCGTTAACTTGAGATGCCATCACCAGAGAATCCGTTCTGATTTGAACATCCTCAATTCCCAACTCTTTTGCAAATCTGAGACCGGCCAACAAAGCCTCATACTCTGCTTAATTATTTGTTGTTGGGAAATAGAACTTCAAAGCTTGATCTAATCTGACTCCATTTGGATTGATCAAAATAACTCCTGCTCCAGATGAATTCCTCCCTGAAGCTCCATCAACAAAGATCGTCCAGGCAAGAGGCGTTCCAACTTCTTTTTCCGATTTAGCTTCACTTGCATCAACCATGAAGTCTGCTAGAACTTGCGCTTTGATCCCTACCCTCGGAACATAAGAGATGTCAAATTTGCTAAGTTCTATCGCCCATTTAGCCAATCTCCCTAAATGTTCTGGCTTTTCTAAGACATTCTTTAATGTAAGATCTGTGACCACCTGAATCGAATGAGCTTGGAAATAGGCCCTTAGCCTCCGTGTTGAAGTCACGAGCATTAAGGCTAACTTCTCGAGAATTGGATAACGAGTCTCCGCATCTTTCAAAATTTTACTCACATAATATACTGGAAACTGTTTCTTCTTCTCTTCTCGGACCAAGACTGAGCTTATAGCATCAGAGCCAACTCCTAAATACAGAAAGAGATCTTCTCCCTCCCTTGGGCTTTGGAGCAGAGGAGTTGATGTCAACTGCCTTTTGAGCTGATTGAAGGCATCATCACACTCCTTCGTCCATTCAAACTTAGCCCCTCCCCGGAGGGTCTCAATGAAGGAGCGCTTTTATCTCCGGACCGAGAGATAAAATGACTTAAACCTGTCATTCTCCCTCCTAATTGCTGAACTTCTTTAGGAGACTTAGGAGGTGACATTTCCAAGATGGACTTCACCTTATCCAGATTAGGTTCTAACCCCTCCGAAGTGAGGAGATGACCAAGAAATTTTCCTTTACTTGCTTCAAAAACACATTTCAACGGATTCAACCTCATATTAAAAGCTCGAAGAGTTGCAAATGTTTCCGTTAGATCGCTAAGGTGAGATGAGAATGATTTACTCTTTATTAAGAGGTCATCGACATAGACCTCGAGATTTCTTCCTTTTTGGCTTTAAAAACCGTATCCATCATTTTTTGATAAGTTGCTCCAGCATTTTTTAGCTCGAAGGGCATCACGAGATAACAAAAGCAGCCGTCATTTGTGATAAACGAAGTGTGCGGGATATCGGGCTTATGCATTCTAATTTGGTGATAGCCTGAGAATGCATCTAAAAAACTCATGCAAGAATACCCAACCGCGGAATCCACTAAAGAATCTATCCGAGGCAAGGGGTAGCAATCTTTCGGGCATGCTTTATTAAGTTTCGTGAAATCTACACACATTCTCCATTTTCTCCCAGGCTTTTTAACCATTACAACATTAGACACCCATTCCGGGTACTGAATTTCTTGAATAAACTTGGCCTTCAGCAGCTTCTCCACCTCCTCTCGAATTGGCTGAGCAAGGATCATTGCTACAGACCTCTTCTTTTGCTTGATAGGAGTGAAGTTGGGATCGATGTTGAGATGGTGGCAGGCGATATCAGGATCAACTCCTGGCATGTTATCTGCTGACCAGGCAAAGACATCCAGATTCTTCAAGAGGCAAGAGATGAGTCGACTCTTGTCAGCTTCAGGCAGTTCAGCGTTGATGGAGAGCTTCTTGCTCTCATCTTCCTCGCTGATGGGCACACCTTGAGTTGCTTGGGCAGGTTCCAAGCGAACTCCATCTCTTTCAACTTCTTCAGCTTCTTCTGTAACTTCGACCTGGTCGGGAATTTGAGGTCCTGAAGACATCTCGACCACCTGGGGAGAAGATGATACGATCACGTTGACCGTTTTTACATAGCATTCCTTGACTTTCTTCGGATCACTCCTGATCCGGTGCTGCTTGCAATTCAAGGAAAATTTCACCGCTTGGTGGTAGGTTGACACTACCGCTTGATACCCATTTAGCACGGGCCTCCCGAAAATTGCGTTGTAGCTACTAGGCGCTTCAACGACTATAAACTTTACAAGCCTCACGATGCCACCTAAAATCACTAAGAGGGTGACGACTCCTTCCACCTCCTTCCTTTCTCCCGAGAAACCATAGAGAGGTCCCTCCGTGGAGAGAAGAGCCTTCCCTGTCTTCAAAGCTTCGAAAGCAGGCTTGAAGAGTACGTTCACCGAACTCCCCGTATCAATTAGAATCTTCTCTACAGTATAATTCTCAATAACTGCTTTGATGACGACCGCGTCGTCGAAGGGATTGGAGGTCGGGGGATGGTCCTCTTCCTCGAAGGTAACCGTTCCCCGGACCGGAGCTGAGGAAGTGGCAGCAACTTCTGATCGAAAAACCCTTTTTAGACTAGCCCTTCTAGAGGATTCTGGTCCTGTCCCTCCGTGGATGCAGAAAAGGTTGCCCAGAGCACCTTCATCATCTGCGTCCACACATTCACTGGGAAAACGATGTTGCCGAGGTGGCCAACATCATCTACCTCTTCACATTCCCAGTGGACTTCCACTACCTCCTTGCTCTTGGAGGTCGAAGCCTTGGAGGGGTCACTTTTCTGGAGGTGATCTCGGAGCTTTCCTTCTTTCAGAAGCTTTTCTACTAGCAAGCGAAGGGCTCTGCAATCCTCAGTTAAATGACCTCTTTCCCTGTGATATTCACAGTAAAGAGCCGGATTCCGGGATTTTGGATCTGAATTGAGCGGAGCGGGCTTCTTGAAGAAGGGTTGTTTATGGAGAATCTGAACTACTTCACTTGTAGAAACACCAAGGTCTGTAAAGGACTCTTGGGAGTCATTGTAGAATGGTTGAGTAGTCAGAAGGGGTGGCTGAATATACTAGATTTGATGGACTGGAGTGATTTGCGGAACTGGGGCAACAGGGGTTGGCAACAGAGGCCCTTTGGGCTGGAACTGCTGATTTCCCTGATTGAAGCGGTTATTGCGGAAGTTTCTTCATCTTTTTGGAGTGGAAGGTGGGAACTCTTGGTGCGACTTTGACGATGATGGAGCTGGATAAAATCCTGCGGAACCTTTCTAAATGGCCTTGCTAGTCAGATTAGAGACATAAGCGAGGTTGTTGATTTCCCCTTCTATGTGACGGTTGGCGATACTAATCAACTCTTGATAAGAGCTGGGCTCTCTAGTGGTAACCTCAAATTTGAGGGGACCTTCCTGTAAGCCATTAATCAGAGGCGCCATGTAGAGAGCGGGCTCAATATCCCTGATTCCCAGAATTTCTTTTTGGAAGCGATCGATAAAACAAGCCAGAGTCTCGTTATCTCCCTGCTTAATCTTGAAGAGGGCTGCAGGACCACTCTTCCTTTTCTTGGCAGTTGCAAACCTCAGGAGGAGTTCATGCCTCAGGACGGCAAAACTCCGGATGGATTGGGAAGACAGCTTGTAGAACCATTCCTTAGCAGATCCATCAAAAGTGGTGATCAACAGTTTACACCTCACAGCATCTGAGATAGTCCTAAGAGCGACGACGGACTCGAAAGCCTGAAGATGTGAAACTGGATCACTCTCCCCAGAGAACATGGGGAGTCGAAGCTCTCTGAAGCCATTGGGAATGGGCTCCCAACAAACTTTGTCAGAAAAAGGAGAGGGCTCCTCCGTCTCAACTATATCAGAAGGAGCAGAAAAAGGAACAGGAAAAGGAGCAGGAGGGGCTGGAGGATAGACATAATCCTCTTGGAAATTTAGGGTCTGGGCTGGAGGCTCCTGAGCTGTTGCTCTAAAAGAACCGTGACGGGCTGCGAACTCCTCTTGCTGAGACCGCAGAGGAGCTGCAAGCTGAGGGGTCGCGTGGTCACAAGGGTGATCGCTAGCCAAGCGGTCAGGTGTGGCAACCTTGCTGAGGAAGGATCCTCTGGTAGATCGCTGCCAGAACCTGACTCATGGCTTTGATCTTCTTAGCGGACTCTTGCTGAGCCCGGACGACCTCCTGGCGATCTCGGGCGGTCTCCTGCTGAGATCACGCGGTCTCCTGCTGAGATCGCGCGGTCTCCTGCTGATATCGCGCGATCTCCTGCTGAGATCGCGTGATCTCCTGCTGAGCTTGGGCAACTTCTTGTCGAGCTCGAGCGGCCTCCCGGAGAGCTTGCTCGACACGCAACTCGAAACGACTCTCGAGGGCTTCTAAGGGATTCGAGTCGAGGGGAGGACGACTGCTAGAAGACCGACGAGCACGCATCCTGCGATCTGCCATCTCGATGTCTTCTGAATTCACCTAAACACTCTTGATCTGAAGGTCACATGTTCGTTCTGTTGGTACCAAAAAATGTACCTCCAAAATTCACACTAAAAGAAGGGTTGAAGGGAAACTGCGGAGTGTAAGTTACTTAAGACGAGAGATGCTGAAGAGGAAAACGAGAAGAGGAAAACTACTCGGAATAACCTCAAAAGGGGAAAACACGGGAACTAGAAACAGAGCAGGATCTGAGGTAGAAAGGTGACAGAATTCGAGACCGCTTACACAGGTTGTAAGATGGAGGCTCGAAGCCAAAAAAACCCCCTTTCAAGTACCCCTACCCCTCTATTTATAGACGCGGAGGCTGCCCGAACGGGCAGGTCCAATAATTACGGGCTGCCCGGGATACAGGAGAGTCAGGGCAGAGAAAGTGGGTGCTAAGAACAAAAAGGATCAGACCGCGCGGTCTGACGATCTGACTGGAGCTTGACCGCCGAGCACTTTGAAGAATCCCTGAACCGGAGAGAGGCGGTCTGGGCGGTCTCGCAAATCTGAGACTGCTGGGAAGGTCCACTGACTGAGCAAAGGGGCGATCTGGACGGTCTTGCAAATCTGAGACCGCTGGGAAGGTCCATCCTGACTGAGAAGAGAGGTCGCGGATTTATGGGCAAACATTAGGGGGCTGTTTTTCTATGAAAGACTTGAGCGAAACGACTTACATACTTGGTATTAAGATCTATAGAGATAGATCGAAGAAGTTGCTGGGTTTGATCCAAAGTGCATACATTGAGAAAGTGTTGAAGCGGTTCAACACGCTTGAGTTCAAGAAGGGATTCTTACCCATGTCTCATGATGTGAGTCTCTCTAAGGACCAATATTCTAAATCTTTAGAAGATAAGGACCGCATGAAGTTGATTCCATATGCTTCGGCAATTGGATCAATCATGTATGCAATGCTATGTACCCGACCTGATGTCTCATATGCTTTGAGCATGACTAACAGATATCAGTCTGATCCAGATGATGGTCACTGGACAACAATCATGAATATCCTGAAGTACTTGAGAAGGACTAAGGAAATATTCTTGGTATTTGGTGGAGAGGAAGAGCTTGTTGTAAAAGGTTACACAGATGCTAGCTTCCAAACTGATAGGGACGACTCAAAGTCTTAGTCATGTTTTGTATTTTGGCTTAATGGAGGGCTGCGAGATGGAAGAGTTCCAAGCAAGAGACAATTGCTGATTCTACAACAGAAGGTGAGCATATCTCTGCTGCAAATGCGGCGAAGGAGGCTGTATGGATTATGAAATTTATCAGTAAGCTCGATGTACTTCCTAGCATTGTTGATCCGGTAATTCTTTACTGTGACAACAACGGTGCCATTGCACAGGCCAAAGAGCCTAGATCTCATCAGTGTTCCAAGCATATACTTCGAAGATTTCATCTTATTCGAGAGATTATCGAACGAGGAGATGTGAGTATATGCAGAGTACCGACTGAAGATAATATAGCGGATCCACTAACAAAGCCTCTTGCTCAAAGGAAGCATGATAATCATGCTAGATCAATGAGTATTAGATACATGAATGATCATCTCTAGTGGGAGACTTGTGGATTGTATATTTGTCGGTTGTTAATGTTAGGTTTTCTGTAACGTCACATCAGATGTGCGCAGCGGAAAGAAAGAAACAAGAACAACCCGTAACAGTTGCAGGACCTTGCGATTTCATAAATCTAGAAATAAAAGAGCAACACATTGCAATATACCTGAAGGGGATTGAGTCAACACTCAATCAAGATGCTCCATGGTCTGATTCCAAATTCCGAACTCCGAGTTCCAAGTACTGAAATGGATCAGCACCTCTATAGGAGTGCCGAACTCCGAGCATCTCTCTCAGGAATTTGATTACTTTGAACATTTTACTCCTGCTTGTACTGTCGATGTAGTCTTGTTGCAGCAAAAGGAAGAACGTTTTCGTTTGCATGTCTTCCTGTTGTGTTTGAACATGGACTTCGATATGGTTCGGACTAATATTCTCCACCGCTTACCTCTACCATCTCTTCGGGAGGCATTCAGTATGGTTCTTGGAGATGAAGATCGTCGTAGGTCCCTCAACACACTTGCTTCTCCAGATCGCTCTGCTTTTACTAGTGTTGGTCGGGGTAGTGTTAACCCCACCAACAATGTTCCTACTTGTGATTACTGTGGCCGCAGAGGCCACACTCGGGATGTCAGCTTCAAACTCCGTCCTCACCTTGCTCCACCAGGACCCGGACGTGATTGTGGACGTGGTCGTGAACCCAGACGTGGTCGTGGACCCGTACGGGGGTGGTCTCGACTGGGTGATTCTCGATCTCATGATGCTGCCTACTCTGCGGAAGTCTATGAAGAGTCTATTTGTCTATGAAGAGTTCGATGGGATCTTTGGTATGGACTGGCTGTCGGCGCAACATGCCTATATTGATTGCACTACTAAGGAGGTCACACTGGGGCGGAATATCGAGCGTGCGACTACGTTTGCTGGTTTGCGTGGATCGAGCAAGACGTTGATGTCTGCTGTCCAAGTAGTCAAGGCAGTTCGGCAGGGCGCATAATTGTATTTTGTGCTAGTGGGGGCTGCAAAGCCTCAGCCCAGTCTGAGTGACGTTCCTGTTATTTTGGAGTATTCTGATGTGTTTCCTAAAGATCTTCCTGGGGCACCACCTCAGCGAGAGATTGACTTCACAATAGAGCTGGTGCCAGGTGTCAATCCTGTGTCACGCTATCCGTACAGGATTGCGCCAAAGGAGATGGCGGAGTTGAAGGTTCAGTTACAGGAGTTGCTAGAGCAAGGCTATATTCGCCCAAGTACATCCCCTTGGGGTGCTCCGGTCCTCTTTGTGAAGAAGGACGGAAGTCTGCGTCTATGCATAGACTACCGTGAATTGAACAAGCTAACCGAGAAGAACAAGTATCCGATTCCTCGAATCGATGACTTGTTTGATCAGCTATTCGGATCAACGGTGTATTCAAAGTTGGATCTTAAGTCTGGCTACTACCAGTTGCGGATTCGGGAGTGCGACATTCCCAAGACGGCATTTAGTACCCGCTACGGGCACTATGAGTTTACTGTTATGCCGTTTGGACTGATGAATGCGCCATCAGTGTTTATTGATCTGATGAATATGACCTTTAGAGAGTGCCTTGACCAGTTTGTGATCGTCTTTATTGACGATATTCTGGTATACTCTCAATCGAAAGAACTTGCGATTCACTTACGCGTAGTTTTGGAGACCCTGCGACGAAGTCAGCTATATGCCAAGTTCTCCAAGTGTGAGTTTTGGCTAGCCTCGGTGGCGTTCCTTGGTCATGTTGTTAGTGGCGAGGGTATCGCAGTGGATCCAGCGAAGATAGTTGCTATCCAGGAGTGGCCCGTTTTGACGACAGTAGCAGAAGTCAAGAGTTTCCTTGGACTTGCCGGCTACTATCGGCGCTTCGTGGAGAGCTTTTCGCGGATTGCTCTTCCTCTCACAACTTTGACAAGGAAGGATCAGAAGTTCATTTGGTCACCAGCATGTGCACGAGCTTTTGAGTAGTTAAAGAGTCGTTTGACCACGACACCAATCTTGTGTTTGTCATGTGGTACGGAAGGCTATGAAATATACAGCGATGCGTCAGGTGGCGGCTTAGGCTGCGTACTTCTTCAGAGAGATAGAGATGGGGATGAAGAGAAATGGAGTGGAAGAAGGGGAGCCTTGCTCAACCCTAATCCTAGAATGGGGATGAAGAGAAATGGAGACTATATAGAAAAAACAACTTAAAGAGGTATAGAGAAACTTTGATTAATTCATTCATATCTTTCTCATGACTCAATGAGATCTATATATAACATTACAAAGTGGCACGTATGTAAATAAACCCAAAAATAAAGAGAAAACACACAAATCAATAAAACACTACAGACTCGTACATCTACTCGATTAATAAAAGACACCTAACATGAACACATGATGACACTAATTAGGGACATAAATAACTGGTCGCGTGAGACCATAACATCCTGCCCATCCTTCAAATCAAGCTTACCCTCAAGCTCGAATGGGACTTGGTGGATTTGACCGCTTGGCTCCTTAATTCTGAGCCAGAACTTGTCACGGTAATGCTTCGCATGACAGAGGCTGCATCGAGTGGAAGGCCATCATTGTGCTCACGTTAAGAGAGACTGCAACGATCTGGCGGGGCAGAGGCGCTTGCTGAAGGGAGACTGCTGGAACAGAGTATCTGGAGTCAGGGCGAGTGCACCCGGTGATTGCTGACAGTCGAGGGTGGTGGACCCCCTAGCTGAATGTGAGTTGTGGCGAGCAAAAGTGGCGGCGCGGGGGGAGGGGGATCGTTAGAAGGGCCGACGGAGCAGGTGGCCGGAGTGGTGGTTGCGGGATGGAGGCCACGGAGACCGATGGCGGAGGCACAAATTGGGGTGGACCACCGCTGGGCTTGGAGGCGACGATGCCTAATGTGTGAACTACAGTGAGGGAATAATTGGATGCGATGGTGCAACGACAAGAATCGCAGAGAGCAGTGGAGCTTCTGCGGGGACTAGTGGGATCGTTAATTGCTGTGGTGAAATCAGTGGCTGCTCTGGTGGAATTGGGCACTCAAAATATAGTCTGTTGTTGCTGGCGGCGAGTCGCAAAATCGTGACTTGGTGCGAATCTAACATCTCCAAGATTTCACAAAATGGTGAACTGCTGGTGGCGAGTTACAAAATTGTGAACTGCTGTCTGCGAGTTGCAAAATTGTGAACTGTTGGAGCAATTGAACGGAGGGCAATTTGCTCGTCGAAGCTCATCTCATAATGACATAATTAGGTAATTAATTAATCCAATTAAGAATTAATAAATTTAATCAATTAATTGGCTTCAAAATTCCGGAATACTTTTTGTTGTTGTCGCCTGCCTCATGAAATGGGTTGGCCTGTTGTTGTTTGGTGGGCGGAAGGGAAGGGCAGCTCGATGAAGTGGCTGAATGTTCTTACGGAGAACGATGTAGAGGCTCAGAAAGAGTGCTCGGTAGACGATCGTGCCGTCTACGCTGGAGGAGAGCTAGCTCGACGCTTGGGGAAGCTGTTTCTGCGGAGGATGGCGATGACTGTTGCGTGGGTTCCACATGGCAGATGAGGCTTCTGTAAAGGAAACTGGGAGCGTCTTGCGACAGGGCTTCATGTTAGGAGGTTATCAGGATCGTAATCCGGATCGTAGGATCTTATGATCTTACGATCCAAATTTTGTAAATCGATCCGGATCTTACCTAGGATCTAAATCGGCACATCTACGGTTGTGATCGCGATCTGGATTTTAGGATCTTTAGGTTCGCGATCCGGATCTTAGGATCTTTAGGATCGCGATCCTGACCCGATTCTACTTGTCCGACCAATTAAGGAAACTAAAAACATGTCCAACCCTATCCCGGCGCCATTCAACCGGTTTAACGCCCATAACCCATTACTTAACCTTATCCTAATCCCACCCCCATACCCCATCACAGAATCATATAATGCTGCTTTACCGTATCACAAATGTCGAGAGCCGATTGCAAACGGAGGCCAAGAGCGACGTCTTCGGTCACTTCCAGTCCAGACAATGTCTTCTTTTTCCTTCCTTAACAGGTTCCATTTCAAGTGGTGTCAGTGTCTTATCTTATATTTATGCGTATGAGCAATCCAGTGCTTAGTTATCTAGTAGCTTCCTGCTTCCTACTTTCAGGTCGACGTCTTCTCTTCCTTTCTAGCGTACGAGCAATCTATGGGTTAGAAATCTAGTATACGAGCAATTCAAGCTTCCTGCTTCCAGCGTACGAGCAATCCAGTAGTCTGGGTTCGTCTTCCTGCTTCTAGGCTTCCACAAAACCATCAGTCCAGATTTGTTTTTATTGTTAGCAGATATTGAGCGTCCTATCTGAAACTGAAAGTGAACTTAGTATAATATTATCTTTTTGATTTATTTCTTCAAAAAAATTTAATATAATTATTCGCATACTACTCAATTTATTGATTTTTTGTTAATTGAGCATGTAATTAGATGATCCGAATTCAATTTTATATTTTTAGTCTTATTTTATGAATGTTGTAGGATCTTGCGATCCTCGATCCGATCCTATAATCCGATCTGATCCAACCTCGAAACAATCTTACCTAGGATCTCGTTCCAGACAACCTTGGGCGCGGGTTCGTCGGCTGCTGGGAGCTCACGCAAGGTCGTGAGACTCACCATAGGAGTCGGTTGCTGAGAGCGAGGAAGCAGCGAATGCGCGTGCACGGAAGGCGTGCGACTCGACGATGAAGCGAGGATGGAATAGGACCTGACAAGTGGGAGGCTTGATGGGGACTAGCTCTGGGTCGTCAAGGGCACAGAGAGGCTCGACGCTCGTTTTGGCCCCGACACCAAAGTTAATATTAGACAACCCTTAGTAACAATCAGAGGTGGTGGTGAGGCAGAGATACAAGGTTGTCGAGCTCAATCCACGAAAAATGCGAAGGGAAAGGAAGAAGGGGAGTCTTGCTCAACCCTGACTCTAGAATGGGGATGAAATGGAGACAAGAGAGAGAGAAACAAGAACTTAGTGAGAGATAGAATTTTTTTGATTAATTCATTCATATCCTTCTCATGACCCAATGAGGATCTATATATAACACTACAAAGTGGCATGAGTATAAATAGCCCCACAATAAATAGAAAAACACGAAACAATAAAACACAACGAACTCGTACATCGACTCGATTACTAAGAGACACCTAACCTGAACACATGACGACACTAATTAATGACATAGATAACTAGTCGTATGAGACCATAACATAATCTGATGCGGAACATAGACGAGGACTGACAGTGGATGACGAGTTTTCGGCCCATTCGGGGCTGATTTGGCGGCTTTCCATATATGGTGTGCTCGGATCGACGATCGGACTCCGCAGATGTGTTCGGATTCGCGTTGCGAATCAATTTGATATATTAGTTTATTATTTTTGCATTTGTTTTGATGTATTTGGGTGGCCCCACCTCCGGCCAATCATAGACGTTGAAGGTGGGATGCCCTAGCCTTTATTTTATTATAAATAGATGGATTGTGGGTTGATTGGAGGCATTGCAGAATTTGGAGAATTGCATTCCCGGATTCCCGCGATCCCACCACGGTGCCGACTCCATGGAACCTTAGGTGATGACTCGTAGGCTTGTATCTCCCTCCCCAAGGTTTGCCCTAACCCTAGGATCCTCCCCCCCCCCCCCCCCTCCAAAACCCCTTGCCGCCACCCTCAAACCCCCCAAAATCCAGCCACGATTGGCCGTCCAGAACTCCATTTTCCTTTCATTGTTACTATTCAAAAATGAAATTTACTATTCATTTATAAAGTCTTCCCGAGCCCCTCCACAGCCGGCCATCCAAGGCCTCTCCCAAGCCTCCGCCTTCCCCCCTGTCCAGCAACCTCCAGGAGCCTCCACAGCCGCCGCCCCCTTGCTGTCCAAGGCTCAGCCGCCCTCCTCTCAGCCCCCAGCTCGCTGCCACCCCTCCCCCCAGCCACCAGCCTGCTGTCGCCCATCCCCCCTTACCTCCGGCCCTTGGCCACTGCCCCTCCCTGCCAACAGTCGCCCCTCCACAACCCCCACATCAACCCGACAGGCCTCCAAACCTCTTCCAGCAGCCCTACCTGACCACCCCTTCCTTCCCTCACGTGGATCCACCTTCCTTCCACCCTAAAACTCAAGATCAGTCTAGATCTAGGGTTTTTGTATCCCGATCCGTTATTTCCACCGTCATACGCCATCCCGCACCCCGAATCCGCTATCATACATTGGATCTATCCATTCCCCACTCGGATCTATTTCCTAGTGGCCGGATCTACCCGTTTCCGGTTTGATCTCCCCATTCTCCACCGTGGACAGCCCCTGCTTTCCGTCACGCCTCCGGTTCCACCTTCGATCGCCGTTCACGCATCTCCGGCTCCGGATTCTCCAGTGCCTTGGTCAGCCCACTATTTGGTGAGATTTCGTTGTACTTTATTATTATTTTCAGCATTTTTATATTGGATTGGATCACTATATTAGTTTGGAAATCTTGTATTGTGGTGGTCTGTTAGATAATTATCGTGATTTGCAGGATTTATTCGCCGTACGCTCTTGCTTTGGCCCTCCACGCGGAGGAAAGCCTAAACTTGTTTCGCCCTAATTAATTATTGTGTCTTGCTGTGAATTAACTGCGTGGGATGCCATTATTTATTATTCAATTGTGATTTAACCCGTCGGGTTTTGCATAGCATGTAGGGTTAGGTCGCGGATTTTCCGCCGCCTATAGATTCGTCCTACGTCATAATCCATCTTAAATTATTTTATTAATGTTTCTAATTACTTGTAAGAGAAATTAATTAAAAGTGATTGGGCTCGGAAGGAACCGGTAGTGAGCAGGGTGATATGGGTTCCATGTCGGTGGAGCTCTAATTGACATGTGGTGCAGAGAAAGTATAAGAAACTTGCGGGGATTCGCTGCCTTCTTAGATATCTTTTTAAACTTGGTTTCTTTTTTGTTCTTAGTCCTTCGTTAGTCTTGTCCCAACTATTTTAAATTGGTTTTATTAATCTCCATCCTCTATTTTTTGATCACAGGTGCTGCCTAAGATGTTGAACATAAATCACAAATTATCCTGAGCAAACTTCGCCCAAATTAATTTATGTCCACCCCTTCTCCTTTCTTTTAAATATACCTTAAAATCAATGTAAACGATGAATGCAAAATAGGATCCAGTGCAAAAATTAGATTATGAATTTGGGGCTAATAAGAATAATTTCGAGATAGATGTTCCTTATATGTTGTAAAACTAGACAGTCCCCTGTTGCGGACATGCGCCCATTGCAGCATTATATGGGCAAAATGATCGAATTTTGGATAGTTCATTACACGAATATATCCTCATAATATTTCAATAGTTCTAATTTTTTCAAAAATTGTGCTCTAAAGTTTTTTGAACATTTAATATAAATTCTTGTAAAATAGTTATTTTTTGATCGTAAATTTGGTATCAGTTAGCTTAGTTTATATTGAGTGTTGACTAAAGTGTTAAATGTGAATTACCTTTAACACGTGGCATTGACGTTCTCATTGCTTGTTAACCTTATTCGTGCTTCTGCTTGTTTTTGTCTGCGCATTTATAGCTAGCATATTATCATTCCGGTGGTCTACGGATAAACCCCAACCTCTATGTGGATGGAAAGGTGTGTCTGAGCCTGTTGAATACCTGGGCTGGCCGAGGAAACGAAGTGTGGGACTCTTCGTCCTCGAGCATCCTTCAGGTTCTAGTTTCTTTGCAAGGCCTGGTTCTTAATTCCAAGCCTTATTTCAATGAAGCTGGCTACGAAAAGCAGGTCGGTACAATAGAAGGCGAGAAGAATTCAGTGCCCTACAACGAGAATACGTACCTGTTAAATCTGAAGTCTATGACATATCTGTTGCGCCGACCGCCCATGGTAAAAGAACCAGCCGCCTTCCGACTTGCACTTTCTTTTCACTTGTATTTATGACACAAAATATTTCTCTATTTTGATGCAGCATTTCGAAGGTTTCGTCAAGGACCACTTCTTAAGACGGGGGTATTATATCCTCAAAGCCTGCGAGGCCTACATGTGCGGTTGTTTAATCGGGACACTCACGAAAGACGCCTGCATCACCGAAGAGAAAAAGGCACAGTTCTCTTCCGTTGGTTTCAAGTTGATGCTAGCGAAAATTTTACCGAGGTTGGTTTCCGCCTTAACTGATGCCGGTGTTGATACCCAACAATTCTGTCACATGATCAAGCCGGGATGCTATCATTGAAGTCACAGTTTAGAAATTTATTTGGTGCGGTGAAGATATGATGTTTGTGTCTCTATTCTCAGGTGCTTTGGGGATAAAAAATCCCATGGGTTGTGATTATGGAAGGCCCTCACCAACCAGTTGTCTGATTGTGTTATTGTTTTCCTCCATCTTTTCCTTTGGCTGCTGGCATTAGCTTGTAAGGCTGTGCAGCGAGGAACTCAAGCAAGCAGTCTAAGTCGGCGAACTGTAAAATTAGCGAAAAGGGCATTGAGAACTTTTACGAGTTTGAGTGATTGATTCTTTTGCTCATTGATTATAATTTTATCTTTTTTTTGTAGGAAAGAAAAATACAACTCTACACTTGGATCTCTTTGATTATTTGTCGAGCAGAGTACGAACATTGCAGAACGAGTATTAATGTGCATAATGGCGGCAATAGTCTACCCAATCCTCATGATTTTCCGTCAAAAAAAGATCATTCTCAAGTCATAATGCAATAGAGTTTTACGTGCAACCTCAGTATCGGAATCGGCATGGGTCCATGTACACACCATTTAGGTGACAATGATAGTATTCTCGCTGCATGTGTTTTTTCATGGGCAATATTCAGTGGCCATCAGCCAATGCAAGGTTCCTCTTGCACGTAATATTTTTATTATATATATATTATCTTATATTTTCTCTCTCTTTTTATGTTTTAAAGCTATTTTGCTTTATTTTTTATTTATTCCATTCTCACTTTATAGTTTTTTAATTTATTTTACTTTTTTTTTTCACTCTTTATTTATATATTTTATATTATTGTATTTTACTTCACTTTAATTATTGTACCGTTATTGATGTGCACTCGTAAAGATGACTTCATCCATTGATTTATAATAGCCTTGGGGTGCGTTTGGAGAAAGCTCCACTAAGAGAGAATGAAGTTAGTGGGGTCAAAGTTCAACCCATGACCGCGAGAACGGAGAAATCCGCTACGGACAGTTCACACGCCAGCGTCGCCAGGCGTGACCAAGACCACGCCCCCGCCTCGGCAAAGCACGGTCTAACTGCACCCCCCATGATGGGGGGGGGGGGGGGGGTGCGACCTAACCACACTCCCCATCACGGGGGTGCGGCCTAACCGCACCCCCTTGGGGTGCGGCCAATCCGCACCCCTTGTGGGGTGCGGCCAAGCCGCACCCCTTGTGGCCCTTGAGGTGTGGCCAAGCTGCACCCCTAAGGGGCACAGTCAAGCCGCACCCCTCTCCGCAACGGGGTGCGGCCAAGCCCCCTCCCCCCTTTCGCAGGGGGGCTCGTAGAGGGCCCGACCGAAGTCACACCCCTCGTCGTGTGCGACCAAAGTCCAATTCCTCTTTGGGGGCGCGACTCCTCATTCCTCTGTTCGCTCAGAACGCTCCCGTGTTCATTGCGCGCTCAGAGCGCTTCCGCTCTCGTTGCGCGCTCAGAACGCTCCCGCGCTCAGAACGCCTCTCCGTTCACTCAGAACACTCCGCGCTCGTAGTACACCCAGAACACTTCCGTGTTCGTTGCATGCTCAGAACGCTTCCAAGCGCGCTCAAAACGCTTTCGTGCCCGTTGCGCGCTCAGAACGCTTCCGAGTGTACTCAGAATGCTTTCATGCTCGTTGCGCTCAGGACGCTTCCGAGCGCGCTCAGAAGCGTTTCCGTGTTCCCGACACGCTTGCAGTTAACCATTTTTCTCAGATTTTAGGACTCGCTCGTCGCTTTTTTCTCCTTCAACGAAGCTGCTCGAACTGCCCAAATTGCCCGAACTGCCCGAAGGGCGAGACGGTCATTTATGAAAACTGGTGATCCGTGTGCTCTGAATCGTCAAACGTGATTCCAGGTGGTTACGACGGTGAAATTACCGGACTACCCTCAGCCAAAGTTATAAAAGGAGCCCAAAGCCTTCATTTCAGGACACCTTGCCTTCCGCACCCGAGAGAGCTCCTTTGAAGATTTCTCTGGAATTCTCCTTCGGCGCTTGAAGATCTCCTTCGGAGCTTGAAGATCTCCTTCGTGGACTTGGAGATTTCCTTTCTCCCGAAAGGCGACTCGGCATTCTCACTTTTGTTCTCACCAGCATTCTCACTTTTGTTCTCACTATTGTTCTCAGAAGAAAAAGGACTCAACTTTCCGAGAGGTGGCCTGTCACCTTCGGAGCCCTCTCTCTACCATTGTAACGAGCAGCGACCTGTCGCGCTCGATTTCTAAGTCTCTAATTGTAACCCCCAGAAGATAGTGGAAGTTGGTCGGCACAGCTCCGACCGCGTGGTTTTTTACCCTTTCTGGGTTTTCCACGTTAAAAACTCCCAGTGTACTTAACGATTCTCTAAGTGACTGTTAGCGGGTTTGGTTCGCTTCAGAGCTAAGGTGGTTCAAGTCGACCGGTCTACCGAAAGCACCCAAGCGACCCACAACAGTTTGGCGCCGTGTGTGGGAACGTGGATTCCCAAAGCTTTGCAAAGACTCACTGAAGAAAGTACTTGTCGTCGATTGCAATGACAAGGAGGAGTGACCGCACTACTGAAGGATCAATCCTGGAGGGACGCATCGACCTAGCTCCCTCCCACTCGCTTATCAACGCACCTCTCGCAGAAGAGGTAGTGCTTGCGCCCACGACATCACTGGAAGGGCGCATGCGGAAAATGGAAGAACAGCAAGCCGAGATGTTGGTTCTTGTAAGAAATTTTGGGGCCCCTCGAGCTCTCGGTCAACTTCCAGCATTGAACGTTCCACCTCCCCCAGCTCCGAATCATTCTCTGAGTGAGGAGGTCGTTCGAGAAGAAGAAGTCTCAGAATAATTCTCTGACGCCGCAAGCTCCACTCATCCTGCTCGGCCGGCCAGAGGACCAGAAGCTGATCACCATTGCCCGCGCCAGGGAAGAGCTGTCCCTGAACAAGTAATAGGTAGAACCACTCGAGAGGAAATACGCGACATGATAGCGGAAGAGTACGGCTAGGCGGGGCGACGCGCAGCTCTCGCCTGCCGTCCCGCGCACCACGGCTCCCCACTATCGCCTAAGGTCTTGGCCCATCCAGTTCCGAATGGTTTCAAGCTTCCCAACATCGAAACATTCGACGGGATGGATGACCCGTTAGAACATGTCAACCACTTCACTACCATCATGAGACTCCACAACACTCCAGATCAGCTCCTCTGTCAAGTGTTTCCAGCAACCTTGAAAGGGCAAGCGCGCACTTGGTTCCATTCTCTGCAAGATGGAACAATCGATAGCTTCGCGGAAATGACGTAACAATTCATAAACCAATTCATCGCAAACCGCAGAACCGTCTGGGATCCCTCCCACCTTTCAGGAATACGCCAGAGCGAGGGAGAGATGTTGTTAATAGAACGTTCACCTAGAGGGGTGGGGGGGGGGGGGGTGATCTGGGTTCTTTTCGAAATATTAGCGCGAGTTATGAATATTCAAGGGTAGCACAAAAGTATCGCACAAATAAATCACAGCTGACGACACAAGATCTAGAGGTTCCTCAAGACCGGGTGTCTTGAGTAGTCCTCTGTCCCTCTGCGCCTACCTAGCAGTGTGCTAGGATCGACAAACTCCGCCAAAACTTCAGGCCCTCAAGCCTTACAACACGGACCCGCAAGTCCTACAGCCTAAGCCCGCAAGCCCCTACTGCACCCGAGCCCGCAAGCTCGACACTCAGGCCCTCAATCCCTACACAACACAGACCCGCACGTCATGTGCCTACAGCCTATGCCCGCAAGCCCTTACTGCACCCAAGCCCTCAAGCTCGACAATATCGGACCCGCAAGTCCACTGTCCTGGCCCTCAAGCCTCACAGCTCTCCAGCCCTCAAGCTAGACACTTAGGCCCTCAAGCCTTGCAACAATAAAAGGTTTACAGTGATGAAAACTGTTTCTTCTGCCTGATGGAGATCGACAACTTGAGGTTGAAGAAGATGTTTCTGATTCAGATCTTGAAAGCATCGTTCTTCTTCAATCTCTTTTCTTAGCCTGATGAGGAACGACTTCTCATCAGTCAATGGAGATGACTGATTCTTCTGAGAATGCTTGATTCTTGTTCTCTACTTTCTTTACGCCGCTTTTATTGTTCTATTTGCTGTATGCGTAAGTTCTTTCTAATTTATCTCTGCTTTAGGGCAACCTCTTATCTCTTTTATAAGACTGCGAGGCTCCCAACGGTCTTCTGAGAAAGTTCCTTAAGTGTCAGATGCCCCATTCCTTAAGAGCACGCGCTGATTGGACAATCTGGCTGCAGCATTAATTGCTGACAGCGCGTCCGCAATATTTGAATTCCGTCTCGACGATATTTCCAGCTTCATGCCGATACTGACAGCTTTACGACGATATTGATAATATCTCGACGACAGGACTTTGTCGATGCTTTAGGCCTTGGTGGATCTTCAAGTCTTCTAGCTTCTTCCTCTGACGCTGATGTCTCGACGATACGAGATATTCTGGTATTTCTGCATATACAACGATATGTTATCTCTGACTGTGTCGTCGTGATCTTCT
Source organism: Dactylorhiza incarnata (assembly GCA_033032865.1). Classification (NCBI taxonomy): domain Eukaryota; kingdom Viridiplantae; phylum Streptophyta; class Magnoliopsida; order Asparagales; family Orchidaceae; genus Dactylorhiza; species Dactylorhiza incarnata. Next base: position 14,610,765 of record JAWHQI010000029.1, read on the forward strand.
TTCTTGTAGTCTGTCGTCGTAATCACTTTGTTCTTTCGACGACATGAGCGATATCATGTCGACAGACTTTGCTTTAGCAACTGCTTGTCTTCAGCTGTCCTTCTTCAGTCTTCTCGACGTCACGCCTTCTTTACGACGATGTCATTGGCATCAGTCTTACTTAGCCTTTCCGACGACACAGCTTCTTTGAAGATGTCGACGATACTGCATCTTCTCGACGACATTCCTTCCTCTTGAATCTGTCTTAGCGGTTGGGCTGAGATGGCTTCCTCTTCTCAGCGGATTCTGTCGATCTGCAGAGAAGTTTCTGCGTTCGACGAACTGCATTCTTCGTTCGACGAACTTCATTCTTCGTTCGACGAACAACATTCTGCGTTCGACGAACTCGCCAAGTCTCAGCGTTTGCTTCTGTCCCGTCTTTGCGTTCGACGAACTTGATTCTTCGTTCGACGAACTCGTCAAGTCTCAGCGTTTTCTTTGCTCATCATCATGACGACAAGCATACTTTGTTGATGACATCTCCTAGTCTTCTCGACGACATTCCTTTAACTTCCTGAGATTATGAGCTAGAGAAGTGATCAAATATAAAGTGAAGTTTTCTTGACTTGGTGACTTCTTCAAATCAGGAATCATGTGGGCAAGGTTCCCAACAATCTCCCTCTTTTTGAAGAAGTCAGAATCTCAATTCAAGACTACTTTCACTTGACAATAAATGTTATAATCTTAAATGGAAGGCATGAGCATTTAAGATTTTACTTATCTTTTGCTGAACTTATGAGTACATCAAGCTTGTAGCTCCCCCTTGATTTGATGTCTCTTCTTTTGTGGCCCCCCTACTCCTTTGCTCCCCCTATCTTTGAGGTCTTCTTGAGCATCTTGTCTTGAACATATTGATGCCATTTCTCCCCCTTTCTGACTTCTTTCCTGCAGCTCTCCTTTAGGTAGGCAATAGTCCAAGCTCCCCTTGCTCAGTCATAGTTCATCCAAATCCTGAGAGATTTTCTAACCAGTCATCTAGAAAGGGATTAGTGAAGAATAAGTTAAGGATTACTCTAAGTTTAACATCCCTAATTGGAATTTGAAGAAGTTAAACTTAGCTTCATCTATGGGCTTTGTAAATATATCAGCCACTTGTTTGTCTGTTGGGACAAACTCAAGGGTGATGTCTTCATTTTCCACATGCTCCCTGATGAAGTGATACCTGATCTCAATATGCTTAGTCCTGCTGTGAGAAACAGGGTTCTTAGCAATTGAGATTGCACTTGAAGAGTCACAAAATAGGGGTGTTTTGGTCATCTTTAGATTGTAGTCTTCAAGTTGTTACTGAATCCATAACAGTTGGGCACAACAGCTCCCAGCAGAGATATACTCTGATTCTGCTGTTGAGATTGCCATACTGGTCTGCTTCTTACTGCGCCAAGAGATCAGTCTTCCACCAAGGAATTGACATGTCCCTGAGGTACTCTTCCTATCTTCCTTGCACACTGCATAATCTGCATCTGAGTAGCCAGTCAGTTCACATCCATTGTTCCTAGGGCACCATATGCCAAGATTTGATGTACACCCTTTAGGTATCTTAAGATTCTCTTGACAGAGACATGATGAGATTCCTTAGGATTCACCTGATATCTAGCACAGACACATGTAGCAAACATTATGTCAGGCCCACTTGTAGTTTGATAAAGCAAAGATCCAATCATGCATCTGTACTTGGTTTCATCAAAGGGTATGCCCTTCTCATCCTTGTCCAGAGACACATTGGTTCCCATTGGAGTCTTCATTGAAGAAACACTCTCCAATCCAAATTTCTTGACTAGCTCCTAATGAATTTGGTCTGGGAGATGAAAATACCATCTTCAGATTGTTTCACTTGGAGACCTAGGAAGTATTTGAGCTCACCCATACTGCTCATCTCAAACTTTCCCTGCATCAAGTTGGCAAACTTTTTGCAGAGATTGTTATCTGTAGAGCCAAAGATGATGTCATCCACATAGATCTGCACTAGCAAGATCTTGCCCTTTACTTCCCTTAGGAACAATGTCTTATCAATCTTTCCCCTTGAGAATTTGTTCTCAATTATAAAGCTTGACAGAGTCTCATACCAGGCCCTACGTGCCTGTTTTAAGCCATAAAGTGCTTTTCTAAGAAAGTAAACATAATCAGAGTTAGTAGGGTCTACAAAACTTGAGGGCTGCTCTACATATACCTCCTCTTTGAGGTCACCATTTAGGAAGGCTGACTTCACATTTATCTGGTAGACCTTGAAACCTTGGTAGGCTGCATAGGCCAGAAACAGTCTTATTGCTTCTAGTCTGGCTACTGGAGCAAATGTCTGATCAAAATCTATCTCTTCCTCTTGTCTATAGCCTTTTGCCACTAGCCTTGCTTTATTCTTGGTGATGATTCCATTTTCATCCAATTTGTTTCTGTAGACCCATTTAGTTCCTATGATGTTCTGTCCTTGGGGTCTTGGAACCAGTTTTCAAACTTTGCATCTCTTAAATTGGTTCAGTTCCTCCTGCATTGCTGCAATCCAAAATGGATCCTGATTTGCTTCCTCAAATTTCTTGGGTTCAATTTGAGAGAGAAAACTCAGGTACAATGCTTCATTTGCAGCTCTACTTCTTGTCATCACACCTTGGTTGACAACTCCTATAATTTGCTTCCGAGGATGATCTCTTACTAGTCTCAAGGTGGCTGGCAGTATTCTGGGGATTTCTTCAGTTGCATGTCTTTCAGGTTGCACTTCTTCTGCAGTTTCTGTGTCTTCCACAACATCTGTTTCAAGCTCAACATTTATTGATTGATCTTTACTTTTAGCTGAGGTTCCAGCTTGGTCATCAATGCATAATTTTTCCATCTTCTCATCAGTACCTGCATTCACTAGAGAACTAGACCAGCCTTTGTGAATGAAGCTGGTCTCATCAAATACAACATTTACAGATTCTTCCACTGTTTGGGTATTGATGTTGTACATGTTGGGTTTTCTATACCCCTAACGGGATGACATATCTAATATGCGCAGCGGAAATAATAACAAGAACAACCCAAAAGAGGCTAACGGATCTTGCGGTTTTCATGATTCAAGAGAACAATCAAATCGAAATACAAAGTACCTTTGCGGGATTGATTCAACACTCAACCAAGGTGCTCCAAAGTGAAATCCAAGATCTGCCTTTGAGTTCTTCAAGAATCGAAATGGATCGATCCCTCTACAAAAGTCCACACAAGCAAAAGGAGAACACTAACTTCTTATCGTACAAGAACTAGGTCGGAGAAGGAAGCTCTCAACGTCCCCACGGACTGCTAGATCCGTTGAAGGGGAGGCGGGGACTGACGGCGGCGATTAGGTCGGCGGACGGAACGAGAGCGATCAGAACACTTCCGTCTTCGGCTCTACAGAAATCGCGAAAAGTCTCGATCTATTCCCTCTACTTCGAAGACCTAATTGCGTTCCTTTTATATGCAAGGTATAAAATAGGCTATCCACAGACCAGACGAAAAACAGAACATTTCTGTCCAGATTTACATTCGCCGAATTCGACTAAACAATATAACCGAATTCGACTCAGATTCGGCGAAACCATTTCGACGAAATCGTTTATATAAATTCGGCTATATAAATTCGGTGAAACCCTTTAGCCGAATTTGTTACAATTCGGTTAATCACATTAGCTGAATCTCATTAGTCGAAAACATAATTCGGTTAATCACATTAGCCGAATCTCATTAGTCGAAAAAAACATAATTCAGTTAATCACATTAGCCGAATTTGACACAGTTCGGTTAAACCCTTTAGCCGAATTTGTCTAGTATAAACCCATTCGTTTAAACCCTTTAAACGATTTCCCGTTGAGACATTCTCAACTTAATTCCAAGCAGTCATAGGATTGGTCCTTCACTCATATCCAATATGAGTAAGGCCAACACAATCCTTTCTCCAACTCCTCCAAACGCTTTTATGTGCGACCCTATAGTCTCATATTGCGTTGGCAGTAAGACTAACTGTTGATTGCTTTGAGATCACATCAGAAACTCCAACAGTATCCCACTTGATCACAAAGTATCAACAAAAGTCTCACAAACAATGAGCGGCATCTAGCAATACATCATTGCTACCCAAGCAATAAGAGTTCATAACTCAATAAGCCTGTCTTAACCAATGTACCAGTGCTGTCATGTTCCTTTGTCCTTTACACCCGGATAGAACTAGAGGCATGGACCGTGTCATCCTCATAATTGTTCAATCCTAATTTCTTGATCCAGAATAGACTGTCTGAAAATTGGTGAGCTCAATATCACATATTGACTCTACCAAGCATGGCCATGCATTTCTCAGTCTCATTCCATCAAGGGGCCCATGGATGTAACTCCTATCATATAGGAGGACAAATCCCATATCTGTCCACACACAAACACCCAAATGACTCGTAACATACCCAATAACCATCGTTATCATCAACTTTCTTCAAGGAAGACTTTAGATGGCATCAAAGTACACTCTTCCTCACTCGATGAATGCTGTGACTTCAGGTCAAAGAACCACAAACACCATTGCCAGCTGAGATCTACTTATGACACGTTCATTTAACAATCCACAAAGTAATCTCAAGGTGGGTCTGTCCAGTACAACTTGTTCACTAACAAGTACCCATATGATGACTTGATATCGCAATATCATGACCTATAAGAACCGGTCATCAATCAACGCCCATGCTAGTCTCAATGTATCAACATAGCCCTTAGCTTCTAAGATGATACTCCGACCAGGGACCTTTTAAGAATGAAGCTTCTTATAAACATAGGCTCTCACATTCAAGTAACGTACTTGAATTCCTATGGAAGCAAGCACTCTAAGGGCATTTATTATGCTAATTAATCTTATCAGACAGATATAAATGACTTAATAAAAGAACTTGCCATAAATATAAAATGAAACACATAGTTCATATTACAATTCATCCAATGAACAAACAACCAACAAATATGCAATCCACAAGGCTCCCACTAAAGATAATCATTCAGGTATCTAATACCCATTGATCTAACATGACCATCATGCTTCTTTTGCGCAAGAGGCTTTGTCAGTGGATCCGCTATATTTTCTCCAGTCGGTACTCTGCATATGCTCACATCTCCTCGATCGACAATCTCTCGAATAAGATGGAAGCGCCGAAGTATGTGCTCGGAGCGCTGATGAGATCTAGGTTCCTTAGCTTGTACAATTGCACCATTGTTGTCACAGTAGAGAACTACGGGATCAACAATGCTAGGAACTACATCAAGCTCGCTGATGAATTTCCTAATCCACACAGCCTCCTTCGCCGCATTCGCTGCAGCGATATACTCGGCCTCAGTCGTAGAATCAACAACTGCCTCTTGCTTGGAACTCTTCCAGCTTACAGCTCCTCCATTAAGGTAAAACACAAAACCTGACTGTGACTTTGAGTCATCTCTGTCAGTCTGGAAACTTGCATCCGTGTAACCCTTTACAACGAGCTCTTCCTCTCCACCAAACACCAAGAATGTATCCTTAGTCCTTCTCAAGTACTTTAAGATATTCTTGACAGCTATCCAGTGACCATCATCAGGATCAGACTGATACCTGCTAGTCATGCTTAAAGCATATGAGACATCGGGTCGAGTACATAACATTGCATACATGATTGATCCAATTGCCGAAGCATATGGAATCAACTTCATGCGGTCCTTATCTTCCAAAGATTTTGGACATTGGTCCTTAGAGAGACTCACACCATGAGACATGGGTAAGAATCCCTTCTTGGACTCAAGAATGTTGAACTGTTTCAACACCTTCTCAATGTACGTACTTTGGGTCAAACCCAACAACTTCTTCGATCTATCTCTATAGATCTTAATACTAAGTATATATGTCGCTTCGCCCAAGTCTTTCATAGAAAAGCATTTCCCTAGGTTGTTCTTAACAACTTGAAGGATCGGAATGTCATTCCCGATCAATAGTATGTCATCTACATACAATATCAGGAAGACAATAATGCTCCCACTAATCTTCTTGTAAATACAAGGCTCATCTTCGTTCTTGATGAAACCAAACTCTTTGATTTTCTCATCAAAACGTAGATTCCAACTTCGAGAAGCCTGTTTCAATCCATAAATGGATCGATTTAACTTGCATATTTTAGTGGCTTCATATGGAGATACAAAACCCTCGGGTTGTGTCATATACACTTCCTCAAGGAGGTTTCCATTAAGGAAAGCCATTTTGACATCCATTTGCCAGATCTCGTAGTCATAATACGCAGCAATAACAAGTAGAATTCTGATGGACTTGACCATGGCCACAGGGGAAAAGGTCTCATCATAGTCAACACCATGAATTTGCCTGAAGCCTTTAGCCACCAGCCGGCCTTTGAATGTCTGTACATTCCCATCCATGTCGGTCTTCTTCTTGAAGACCCACTTGCACCCTATGGGTCGTACCCCTTCAGGTGGTTCCACCAAGGTCCAAACTTGGTTTACATACATGGAGTCCATCTCAGATTTCATGGCTTCAAGCCACTTCTCGGAGTCGGGTCCATTCATAGCCTCTTGGTAGGTTGCAGGCTCATCATCATGATCCATAAGCAACACATTACCTATTTGAGTCATGAGAAATTCATATCTCTCAGGCTCAAATCATGGTCTACCAGATCTACGTAGGACTTGTGTTTCTTGAGCAGGCTCTCCAACTACAACTTCTTGTAGTCCTTGCTCACGTTCCAATTCCGGTTCGTTCATTGTTTGTGGCTCTTGAACTTCTTCAAGTTCTACCTTTGCAGTCTTTCTGGATAAGAACTCTTTCTCCAAAAAGACACCAGTCCTTGCGACAAACACTTTGCCCTCAGACGGTAAGTAGAAGTAGTATCCTTTGGTTTCCCTAGGATACCCCACTAGATAACATTTATCTGATTTCGGTTCCAACTTGTCAGGTATTTGACGTCACACGTATGCCTCACATCCCCAAATGTTGATGAACGATATACTGGGACGCTTCCCAGTCCATATCTCATATGGTGTCTTTAGAACCATTTTCGTTGGAACTCGATTTAGTGTGAAAGCAGCAGTCTCTAAAGCAAAACCCCAAAAGGAAATGGGCAAATCTGCATGACTCATCATCGATCGCACCATGTCTAATAAGGTACGATTCCTCCTCTCAGAAAAACCATTATGTTGAGGTGTTCCGGGCGGAGTGAGCTGTGATACAATACCACACTCTATCAGATGATCACGAAACTCATGACTCAGATATTCACCACCTCGATCAGATCAGAGTGCTTTTATCTTTTTTCCCAGTTGGTTTTCTACTTCATTCTTAAACACTTTGAACTTTTCAAAGGTCTCAGATTTGTTCTTCATAAGAAACACGTATCTGAATCTACTGAAATCATCAGTAAATGTAACGAAGTAGTAGAACCCACCTCTAGCCATAGAAATCATGGGTCCGCATACATCACTATGTATTATACCCAAGAGATCATTAGCCCTCTCATTACAACTAGTGAAAGGAGCTTTCGTCATCTTGCCCAACAAACATGACTCGCATCTCTCAAATGATTCATAATCAAATGAGTCCAGTAGTCCATCTTTATGGAGCTTGGATATGCATTTCTCGTTTATATGGCCTAAACAACAATGCCAAAGGTACGTAGGATTCAAATCATTTGTTTTTAGTCTTTTAGTATTTTCTATGTTATAGATCGGATGGTCTAAGTTCAAAACATATAAACCATTAAACATTTGGGCAACGCCATAACAAACATCATTCTTATAAATAGAACAACAATTGTTCTTAATTACGAAAGAAAAACCAATCATGCCCAAACATGAAATAGAAATAATGTTTCTAGTTATGGCCGGAACATAATAATAATTATCTAGTTCTATTATAAGCCATGTGGGCAAAGAAAGACGATACAATCCTACGGCAACGGCAGCAACTCTTGCTCCATTTCCAACGCGCAGGTCTACCTCTCCTATACCCAGCATTCTTCTCCTTGCCAGTTCCTGCACATTTATACAAATATGAGAACCACATCCGGTATCCAATACCCAGGATGAAGGAGCAGAAAGGTTTATTTCTATAACGAAAATACCTGAAGCGGAAGTCATACTTCCCTTCTTCTTCTGCAGATCTTCTAGATACTGAGGACAGTTCCTCCTCCAGTGCCCTGCCTTACCCCAATGGTGGCACTTCCCTTCTTTCGCCAGACCTTTCCTTTTCAGTGCAGAAGACTTGCGATCAAGAGGAGACTTAGATCCAATCTTCGTCTTCTTAGATCCCTTGGTCTTGCCCTTGCTCTTATGCACCATCAATATGGGGCTGGCAGGCTTGACCTTCTTCATGTTATTCTCTGCAGTTCTCAACATGCGAAGGAGCTCGGGCAGTGTCTTTTCTATTTCATTCATGTTATAGTTCAAGACAAACTGCTCATAACTGTCCGGCAACGATTACAGGATCAGATCCGTGGCCAACTCTCGGCCCATGGGAAAACCCAGTTTTTCAAGGTTCTCTATATACCCAATCATATTGAGTACGTGAGTCCCTACTGAGTCTCGAGCTCCCATTTTGCACTGAAATAACGCCTTAGATATGTCAAACCTCTCTTGCCGGGCTTGCCCCTCGAACATTTTCTTGAGGTGCCCGATTATCTCATAACCACACATGCTCTCGTGTTGCTTCTGAAGCTCAGAGGACATGGTAGTAACCATGAGGCATTCCACATCCAAGGTATCATCTTGATACTTCTTGTAAGCATCTTTATCTGCTCTCGGAGCATTTCCGGTCGGCTCTGTGGGGGCTTCACCTTCCAAGACATAGAGCTTGCGCTCTTGCCTGAGAACAATTCTCAGGTTTCTGTACCAGTCAAGGAAGTTTGTCCCGTTGAGCTTGTCCTTCTCAAGAATAGCTCTCAGGGATAGGGTGGAGTGAGATCCACTTGCCATGGATATTCTACAAGGAATTTTGCAAAGTGAAATTTTAGTACTATATTTCAAAATACATTATATATATATATATAATAAGGACTTTTATTAAAGAGCTCCCACTATTTTAATCAAATCAATAACCCTTGATATCGATTTGGAGAGTTTATGCGAGCTACTCTCTTAGTGGACAAGATCTGTATTTCACCAACACCACGAGTTTGCTTTGGCATTCCTCTCATAATGCAGTTATTTAGGTAGACAACACTTGTCAATTGCATCATTATGAAACTCTTGTATGGTTGGTGAATAACTCTTTATTCGCATCCATCTTATGGTGCATGCCAACCCTATGCCTCTAGGTACTCAACCTTTGAGGTCACCTAGTTAAGTTTGACCCGATGTCGACAGTGGGATATCACAATTATCCGCTCGCACCCTTACCAAGATAGATTAATGCACCTTGATTTGGCAAGCCCACACTTCATCGATCGAGGCAGGAAGAGTGACATCCATCGGAAGGCATCCGAATACTTAATATTAGATAAGGGATTTTTATTTCAAGTGATTAACATTTTAATCATGATTAACATTTAATCACAGTGCATAATCAGAAAATAAAATTACAACATTCACATTCCAGATGTGCACAAAAATAGTCTATCAACACTTTGACAAAACAAGGCTAAATCTGAGCATTTAGAACACTTCTAAATCTCCAGATTTACATGCATTGGACATATGAACAACAACTCCACTTGTGCAGTAGACAAGCTCGTCTCTCATGTCAGATTCAATAATCTAAACATTTGGTTTCACAAACCACATTGAGGGACGGTTACTGCAGAGGAGAAACAACCTCTGAAACATGAAAATCGCAACGCAATCACATGTGTTCCTGGTGGGATTCCAAGGGGCCGCGCCCCTGGCGGGGTCCAAGGGGCCCCGATCAAAATTTTGAAATCCCACCACCAGAAACCGCACAAAATCACATCAAATGTGATATTCCAAGAAGAAATTAGGGCATTTAGAACGCTTCTAAATGTCCCAATTTACACGCACTTGATCGCAACCTGGCTCTGATTCCACTGTTGGGTTTTCTATACCCCTAACGGGATGACATATCGAATATGCGCAACGGAAATAATAAAAAGAACAACCCAAAAGAGGCTAACGGATCTTGCGGTTTTCATGATTCAAGAGAACAATCAAATCGAAATACAAAGTACCTTTGCGGGATTGAGTCAACACTCAACCAAGGTGCTCCAAAAAGAAATCCAAGATCTGCCTTTGAGTTCTTCAAGAATCAAAATGGATCGATCCCTCTACAGAAGTCCACACAAGCAAAAGGAGAACCCTAGATTCTTGTCGTACAAGAACTAGGTCGGAGAAGGAAGCTCTCAACGTCCCCACGGACTGCTAGATCCGTTGAAGGGGAGGTGGCGACTGATATCGGCGATTAGGTCGGCGGACGGAACGAGAGCGATCAGAACACTTCCGTCTTCGGCTCTACAGAAATCGCGAAAAGGCTCGATCTATTCCCTCTACATCGAAGACCTAATCGCGTTCCTTTTATACGCAAGGTATAAAATAGGCTATCCGCAGACCAGAGGAAAAACAGAACATTTCTGTACAGATTTACATTCGCCGAACTCGACTAAACACTATAACCGAATTCGACTCAGATTCGGCGAAACCATTTCGACGAATTCATTTATATAAATTCGGCTATATAAATTCGGCGAAACACTTTAGCCGAATTTGTTACAATTCGGTTAATCACATTAGCCGAATCTCATTAGTCAAAAACATAATTCGGTTAATCACATTAGCCGAATTTCATTAGTCGAAAACAACATAATTCGGTTAATTACATTAGCCGAATTTGACACAGTTCGGTTAAACCCTTTAGCCGAATTTGTCTAGTATAAACCCATTCGTTTAAACCCTTTAAACGATTTCCCGTTGAGACATTCTCAACTTAATTCCAAGTAGTCACAGGATTGGTCCTTCACTCATATCCAATATGAGTAAGGCCAACATAATCCTTTCTCCAACTTCTCCAAACGCTTTTACGTGCGACCCTATAGGCTCATATTGCGTTGGCAGTAAGACTAACTGTTGATTGCTTTGAGATCACATCAGAAACTCCAACAGTACACTCTATAGGCCTTGCTATGAGAGTTGTAGCCAACAAAAATACCCTCACTGCTTTTCTCAGCAAACTTAGTTAGTTTGGATTTCCCATTATTAAGGACATAACATTTACTACCAAAGATCCTAAAGTAGGATAGGGTTTGTTTTCTGCCCTTCATTAACTCATAGGCAGTTTTCTTGTGGTCTTTAATGATTGAAGCCCTGTTTATCACATGACAAGCAGTGTTGACAGCCTCTGCCCAGAAGTATTCTGGTAGAGAGGAGTCACTTAACATTGTCCTACTTGCCTCTATCAAGGTTTTGTTCTTCCTTTCAGCAACCCCATTCTGTTGAGGGGTTCTGGGTGAGGAAAATTCTTGGGAGATACCTAGTTCATGGCTGAATTCTGTCATGGCCCCTGACTGAAATTCTGTCCCATGGTCACTTCTGAGTTTGACCACAGTACAATCCATCTCATTCTGGATCTGCCTGACAAAATTTCTCAAGATATCTAGGATATCTGATTTCTTTTTGAGGAAGAATACCCAAGTGAACCTTGAGTAATCATCAACAACTACAAGGGTGTAGGCCTTCCCTCCTAAGCTATGAACTGACATAGGACCAAACAAATCCAGATGCAGTAAAAATAAGCACCTAGAGGAATCTTTGTTAGATATGCTTTTAAAGCTGGTCCTAGTCTGATTTCCAAGTTGGCAAGCTTGACAAGGACCATCTTTGATGCACTTAATATTAGTGTTGAAACCAGAGAACTGGTCTCGACGTTCGCAAGGGGAATGCAGCTAACCCTTACTTGACCCGAGCGAGACCCTTGACCAGTCACTAAGAACCGAAGAACCTTGCCCTTGGAGAATACCTAAGTCCACGAACGGACCCCTTAAGTTGTAGCGTGGAGGTTCCACCACATAAATGGAAGCTCACAAGGAACTTCCCCTCCCAAGCCAATGCTGAGCGTGGGCACCTTGGAGGGCACTAAGGATCACCTCACCGTCCATCTTCAATGACAGGGGGAGGGGTAGTGCTTGCTCACACACGAGGGAGGGGGGGGGGGGGGTACCAACATCTCTTCTCAAGGTGCCCATGGGGGTCTATTTATAGACTTCCCAAAATTGGGCTGCGGATAGCCAAAATTCTGCTATCTGTAGCTCAACTACGAACATGAACGACCAGCACAGGGGGGAGGCGAGTGGAGATGAGACATCCACTTCCCCCCTTACCTGAACAACCCACCTCTCCCTTTGCATAGAGAGCAGACGAGAGGACAGAAGGTTCACTCGCCCCTGGGACTGGGCGAGTGGACCGAAGGTCCACTCGCCCCTAGGCTTGGGCGAGTGGACCCTTGGTTCACTCGCCCCCCTAGGGCCGGGCGAGTGGACCCTTGGTTCACTCGCCCCCCTAGGGCTGGGCGAGTGGACCGAAGGTCCACTTGCCCCTAGTCTTGGGCGAGTGGACCCTTGGTCCACTCGCCCCCTAGGACCGGGCGAGTGGACCTTTGGTCCACTCGCCCCTAGGCCTGGGGAGTGGACCTTTGGTCCACTCGCCCCTAGGCCTGGGCGAGTGGACCGATGGTCCACTCCTCCCCCGGGCCTTGGCGGAATGCGGGGGAGTGGACCGAATCGCCCACCTCCCCCTCCTTTTGCCTTGGGTGGCTTCGAACTTCTTCAACACATTGGTTCACCGTGCCACGACAACTTTCACTATTGCGATCACACCTGCGTCGGGTCACACCATCTCAACAAATATGAGGGTTGTACACAATCCCCGCTCTTTTTGATCTTGCCTTAAGCTCGTAAAGAAAGTCCAACCCACCCATTTGATGAGTAGGTGGGACCCTAGAGGAATCCACGAAGGGCCCTGCCAACAGGATGCTCCTGCCGAGTTTTTCAACTGAACCTAACTTGGGGAGGAAAGTGAACCTTTCTCCACTCAACAACCCTCCTATGAGCGAGCCCAACTGGAGGTGGAGAAAGCTCAACACCTTAGGTCGAATTAAACTTGACCTAACGTGGAAGAAAACTCAACGCCTTTGGTCGAGCTAAACTCTACCTGAGGTGGAAGGGACTCCACACCTAACAGGGAGCCGAGCTCACCTGGAGGTGGAGGAACCCAACACCTAACAGGGAGCCAAGCTCACCTGGAGGTGGGGGAACTCAACACCTAACAGGGAGCCGAGCTCACCTGGAGGTGGCGGAACTCAACACCTAACAGGGAGCCGAGCTCAACTGGAGGTGGAGGAACTCAACACCTAACAGGGAGCCAAACTCTCCTGGAGGTGGAGGAAATAAACACCTAACAGGGAGCCGAGCTCACCTGGAGGTGGAGGAACTCAACACCTAACAGGGAGCCGAGCACAACACACTGCATTATTCAACTGCTGAAAAACAACTTTCTGCACTTCTTGATCGCCCAGACCGCACAGTCTCAAGATCATAGAAGAATCCACGAACACTTGACGAAGAACTACTTCCTGCTGCAAGACCGCAACTCAAGATCACCCGACCACTTAAGGCCGCCTGATCAACTAAGTCCGCTGCCCAGTCCAAGAACTCCTAAACATAGTCCGCACAGACAGACCGCTGCCGAACTGGTTTATTCAAAGCTGGAAAGAAAGGAGAATGCCTACGGTGACCGCTAGCCACTAACCTGCGAACAAACAAACCGGTCAGACAACTCAAACCGAGCGACCTCAGAGTGAAACCGGCACAATCAAGCCAACTTTAGTTCTTATAGTTCTTGCGTATAAATGGATACCCCGACGTCCCTATTAATAGGCAAACGAACGGATGTAGTCACCGCCCTAAGGGATACAGTCACCTTCCTTATTGAAGCGCGCGGTCTCTAGTACCAGACTGCGTCTCTTCAAGACCTTATTGCACTTAAGCAAAACTTTCCAAGTAAGATAGCTTGCCAAGAACAAACCGATAGACCGCCCGATCTCTTATAAGAACAAACATATGAGCATCTGACCGATCAAGAGCAGACCGCCAGAACCGAACTCATATAACCCGCCCGATCTCTTATAAGATCGGTGCCACATAAACATCCTGACATACCAAGCTGTCCGCCAGAATGAACTCATGCAGACCGCAGTACAAGACCGCAGAAGCGACCTCCAATACTAGACCGCCCAGTCTAAACCAAACAGAGATACTTGGGCAAAGCAGGCAGACCAAACACAGGCCGCCAACACCAGAGACGCGCGATCACACCAGCCAGGTCGACACACCGAGCTCGTGGTTACCAGAGGTAAACTGCAACACAAGTCGTGCGGTCTCCAAAAACAGACCGCCCGGACAATTCTCTTCCACTTCAAAAATTTAACACTCCCCCTTGAAGTGGGAAGAAGAAGTCAGACCAAGTAACCTCCTTAACCGTGTGAATGGTTCCTTCGACAATGACTTTATAAATATGTCTGTGACATTTTTCTTGCTCTGCACATGCTCAACCATAAGAGATCCCACCAACACCTTCTCCCGAATGAAATGATGTTGAATCTCTATGTGCTTGGTTCTCGCATGACAAACTGGATTGTTCACCAGTTTGAGGGCACTCTCATTGTCACCCCGAAGCAGAGTAGGACCATGCACCTTCCTATGAATGTCCTCCACAAGCCTCCTAAGCCAGATGGCTTCTTGAGCTGCCAAAGCCGAAGCTTTGTACTCCGCTTCCGTTGTAGAGACAGACACAGAAGCCTGCTTCTTGCTGCACCATGATATAGCTGTAGAGCTTGTCATAAAGACGTATCCAGAAGTCGATCTCCGATCATCTGAATCTCCTCCATAATCAACATCCATGTATCCATGCAAGCAAAAGCCCGAGTCCTTCCCATAGAAGAGACCCAAATCCGTGGTGGTCTTGACATACTTCAAAATGCTCCTCGCCGCCATCAGATGAGGTTTCCGTGGCTCTTCCATATACCGAATCACCCAGCCAACCGCATAAGTAATATCCGGCCTCGTGATCGTCAAATATATCAGACTCCCGACCAAAGCCCGGAACACCAAAGGATCAGAAAGAACCTTCCCCTCATCTCATTGAAGATGAATACCAACGTCCAGTGGAGTAGAGCTACTCTTCCCCCTTCCATGCTGAATCGCTTCACAATTCGTTCTGCATAGCTGATGGTCGCGAAACTTCACTTAATAATAAATCTCCAAGGCAAGCGAACCTATCAATTGTAATAAATAAGATATCCCTATCTTATGTCGTATTCCCAAGGGTATTTTCAATTACTCGTACTCAATTCTCTTCAATTATCTACCAAGCGAATCAAGAGTGATTTTGTTTTTGTAGAAACAAAAATTTAAACTTAGTTATCTATTTAATAAAAATGGTAATTTGCGATAGAAAGACCTGATAATTAAATGATAGCGTTCAGATGTAGAGAACACATATATGAAACAATAGATTCTTGACGCCCCTACTTCAATCTCTCAAAACCTAGTTAACCGAGAAGATACAAAAATAATTAACTTCTCTCTCGAGCAAGTTAATACTAAGATAAGGTTGAATGATTAGAATTTCTCCTAAATCAAAACTCCTTCACTTGCTTTGAACATGAATAACTTTTATCTTAAAACACGGAAGAATATCGCAATCTATCTCTAAAATTGCAATCTATTCCTTTCATTCATACAAGGTCTTAACATACTAAGGATTTCTCAATCTCAAAGGATGAAATCATACGAGAATTACAATTCCGGAAAAATATAATTCTACACAATTAAATTGCATGAACAAATTAACATAAGGTTGAGAGATTAAAAGAAGAGATCATTCAAAACAATTAAAACATCAACATATGGTTCTTACATCCAAACGCTAAAGAGAGATTAGTTCCGCATCATCTTTTATAGACAAAGATGACATTCAAACACAAAATTAAAATAAAGAAACATACTCAAATCCCCTTTGCTATTCTTCCTTCACAATCTTCAATCTTCAGAAAACTCCAGCCCTTCCCCAAAACTACTCTCATCAGCCCCCTTTCTTTCTTTTATAGTGTGTGTTGAAAAAGAGAAGAAAATAGACGGACACGGCCTTGCACACGGCCGTGTTAGTGGCCGTGTAGAAAGAGTGGGAGCAGTTACATAAAAAATGGTAGTCGTGCTGCTGGGCACGGCCATCCACACGGCCGTGTATGAGGCTGTGTACGTTGTTGAGCTTTCTTATGACACGACTGTGTCTTCAGCCGTGAGCCTAGCCGTGACTTTCTCTGTCATTTTTGTTGTCCAAATTCTCTGAACATGGGATTGCACCAAGCCGTGTAGGAGACCGTGTGTAAAGACACGGCCGTGTGTCTGGCTGTGTGTCTGGCCGTGTGCCTAGCCGTGTAGAAGCCATTTTCCTTAGGATCTTCATTCTTCAACCTGAATACACCTGGATGCATAAGTTTAAGTTAAAACTTCATCTAATGTGAGTAAATAACTATTAATATGAGAATGAGTATGAAAATAATGGGTTTAGACTTTAAAACCAAGTCCCAAGTCTCATTCTTCCTGAGGGCAGCCATCTCTTCATCCATGGCCACTTCCCACTCCTTGACTCCAACGAATTTTTCAAAGCAAGATGGCTCTCTCTCATCCAGGGGACCTGCGAAGATACATGAGACGAAGCTCACCAAGTTTCCCCCCATATACCGATCTAGTGGAATAATGGTCCTCTTGGACCTTCTCAGATCTTTACTCTACTCCACCCACTTGGAGCACCGCTCCCCCTGCTTCTAGAACCTGAAGCACCTGACCCAGAGCTAGAAGCACC
Source organism: Dactylorhiza incarnata (assembly GCA_033032865.1). Lineage (NCBI taxonomy): Eukaryota > Viridiplantae > Streptophyta > Magnoliopsida > Asparagales > Orchidaceae > Dactylorhiza > Dactylorhiza incarnata. Next base: position 14,627,622 of record JAWHQI010000029.1, read on the forward strand.
TGGAGCACCTGGAGAAACATGCAACTCCACCAGAACCTCCTTAGTAGCTTCTCCTAGTCCACCATCTACCCTGATTCCTTGTAGCTCAATAGAAGAGTTACCCTGGTATGATGTAAGCTCGTCGAATACCACATCCCTTAAGACCACAGCTCTCCGTGTCTCTGGATCCATGCATAGCAAACCCTTCTTCCGGTCATCATAACCGACGAAGACTAGCTTCCTTGCTTTCGCATATAGCTTCAGTCTGAGTGCATCAGGAACATACACATAGCAGGTAGATCCGAACGCTCGAAGGTGTTCCACCATTGGCTTTATCTTGAACATCAACTCATGAGGTGTCTTCATGTTGATGGGACTGAGAGGCATCTGATTGATGACATAGGTTGCATAAGACATTCCCTCTGCCCAGAAAGATGTTGGGATACTCTTGGCATGAAGCCAACACTTGCAGGTCTCCGTTAGATGATGGATCTTCCGCTCTGCAATGCCATTCTGTTGTGGAGTGTGAGCACAAGAAAGCTCTCTATGGATGCCATGCTTCTGTTTGGAATCTTGCTCACATGATTCCTGATTTGAAGAAGTCACCAAGTCAAGAAAACTTCACCTTGTATCTGATTACTTCTCTAGCCTATAATCTCAGGAAGTTAATAAAATGTCGTCGATAAGAACATGCGATATCATCGACAAAGCGTGCTTGTCGTCGTAATGATGGGCAGAGCAGCAGCCGCTGAGAATGCTGATGAGTCCAGTTTATATAGTGATTTCCGGACTCATCTGGGCTAGGTTTCATGCACTTGCACTTCACTTTAGTCCCATATTTAATTCTATTTGATCACGATGCCCATTTCATTGCTTAGTGCACATTTATGCCCCATCTTAGTGTGATTTCATGTATTTTTGTGGTCTAGTATTTTTCCTGCAGGCCCTGGGATCGCGTGAACGTTCGGGATGGAGCGGGGCAATTTTTGGCCTGAAAAGCCTCTGATCGTGCGCATTCCTTCGCGCACGATCAGGCGCACGACCAGTGGTCGTGCGTTAATTCCCTTCCCTGACAGAGCGTCTGCGCACGATCAGAGGATTCCTTCGCGCACGACCACTGGTCGTGCGCCCCTGACCGTGCGTTATTTTCCATCTTTTTCTTTGCTACAGGTTGACTGCGCACGATCACAGGCATTCCTTCGCGCACGACCATTGGTCGTGCGCCACTGACTGTGCGCAGTGTTTATTCTGCTCCTTATTTAAACCACTGTTCCGCGAAATTAGGGGAGAGCGCCAGTTCCTGCGCCGTTTTTCCGCCTGTTTCGGGGAGTCCCGACTTCTCCAGCGCCGCCCACCTTAGGGAGGATCTCCGGGCAAGCTTTCAACGCCAAATCGTTGCCGGAGCTTCCTCTTGGCCTCCTCCTTCATCCTTGAGCTTCAAGAAGGGAGTCAACCTAGCCTTCTTCTTCAAGATCGGAGCAGCTTGTGTGCTCATTCCTCCGGTTCGTGACACGAAGAAGACGGGTCCACTGGAAGGTAGTGACAACCTTCTCTACCCCGGACGCAGTTGAGGACCGAGCTTGGACGCGGATTGACAACCCGACGATTCCTTCCGTGAACCCTCAGCAAGACATCGTAGTCGGTCGATTTCGCACACTCACCTCCCCTTGTAGTGATAGTTTAGTTGGATTTCTTATATGTTTGATGAAGTGTGTTTTGACTATTAGCATTTATACTTAATTATGTCTATGTGATTTGGGTATTCTTGCTTATCATTTTGAGGTGTGCCTTGTGGTGTGGCTTGTTTGTGTTCAGTGCCGCATTAGCAATTGCTAGTGGCGTGCTTTACGAAGAGGTGCTTGCGACCCTCATTCCGCCATTCTCTTCACTCCATCCGCGAGCCTACTCGTCCATCCGCCTAGCGATTCGGTGCACTGCGGCCCGTGTAGTTTCCATCCCGTCAAGCGAAGCATTGCATAGCGGCATTGCATAGGAGTAGTTGATAGCTTTTATTTTATTTTGCAAAAACCAATCCACCCACCTTCGTGAAACATCGACCTAAGGACTTCAATCTCAAGTCTTCCTCAATAGTTAACTCCACCTTACTGTGTTCCTTTGAGATCGATATTCGGGGATTTACTCCTCGTTTTATATTACTTGAACGACCGGTACACTGCCGTTTCGTGCTGCAGTCTAGCCACCACCTATAGCGGTGTGAGAGATTTGTGCATCAAGTTTTTGGCGCCGTTACCGGGGAACACAGACATGTGAGTTTTCTGGAGAGGGAGAATCTGAGCGAGAAGCCCTTCCCTTTGTATATTGCATTCTTTTGTTTTGTTTCTTCCTATTCTGTTTTCCTGTTTTATATTATGTTGCTTTAGTAATCAGTGTTAGGTGTAGTATTTTGCACAACAGTGTCTTTCTTTTTGAATCTTATTATCTTCACATCATGTGGGCTGCATTCAATATTCGTTGCCGTTGGTGTGGAGATATTTCTCACGCTAGTGATAGATGCCCTACGGAAGATGGTGGGCATAATTATCGTGGCCCGGTGTACGGAGCACCATTTTCCTATGGTTCTTCATGCCCTGTGCCCAAGTCTTATGACCACTCGTCCTCGCCGCATACACCATTTTTATATTCCTCCCCGGCCCCTCAAGGACCAAGGAGTAATATAAAACGGTGCTTGTTCTGTCAAAGCATGGATCACGCCCTGAAGGACTGTGCCGAGTATCTTCGCCAATTGGACGAGGATGATGAGCCGGATATCCAGATCGTCCCGACTCCTACTTCTGGAGGCACGCCTTCAACATCTGGTTATATGTCCGTGTCACCTTCATGCTTTGAAGGGGATGATGTGGACACAGTCACCAGATGCGTGGCTGATCTAGGCTCTGACATGGCTGAGCCTATCTCCCCTGTGCATATATCACCGTGCGTAGATTCGATTCTTTGTGAGGAATCGGTGCTTGACTTTTATTCAAGCACTGCTCCTTCCCCTTTTGTGCATACTACTACGCTCGTCTCTGACGACATTGTTTATGATGTGTCGCAAGATGAGGCCGGCGATCTATGTTTTGTTCCTACTCCTATGGAGGAGGACAACCTTCTAGGTGAAGAGGAGCTTTCCTCAGTACCGGTGGAGGAAGTCTAAATCTTAGGCATGGCCACTGTTGATCCCGCCGAACCTTGCAGCATTGATGACAATGCAAAGATTATTTTACTTTCCCAATCTAATGGGAGTGAGACCGGAAACACTCCCCCGCTTGATTTTTATTTAAGTCATTCTTCTCTGTTATTTCTTGACCCCCCTTCTGCTATAACTGAGCCTGTGTAGGTTGAGTCTCCGCAGGTACATAAGGAGGACTTGAAGCTTCCAGCTCAAGTCAATGATGATAGTGTTGGAACATGGTCTTCTGCATCTCCTAGGTTTGAGAATAACAAATCCTATGTGTATTTGATCTTGTGTGTTCAAGTGTGCAGGTTTACTAGGTCCACATGACTCAAGGAGTACACATGATGACTGCCCCCAAAATTGAGGCCAAAATTCGAAGAGGCTCACTAGCACCGGCGGTAGCAACTAGCGCCGAGCGCTAGCGATGATGAGCGCATTTCCGGGAGCTGTTATGGAAGGCGCTAACGCCTGGCAGTAGCGGATAACGCCGGCGGTATCGGTGAACACAGAAGGAATGAAAGCCTCGTTGCCGCGAATTGAAGATCCTGCCGCGCAAGAAATTTCTTAATCAGGGATAGCGCCGGCGGTAGCTACTAGCGCTGGCGGTAGCATGGAGCACAAGAGGCATGGAGCAATATGTTGCCGCGGATGGTAGATTCTGCCGCGCAAATTGTTTCTTAATCCGGGCTAGCGCCGGCGGTAGCGCTTGGGCTATAAAAGGACCCCCTCTCCTCTTATTTTCGTACACAAATTGCATACACCTCAGAGAGAGTACTAGAATTCCAGAGGCCTATCTTGGCCGAAATTTGAGGTCCCGGCGAAGCTCTGCCAACTTCTGAAGGAGGATTCCATCACGCCGAAGCCAAACGAAGTTTGCTTCGACAAACGCTGATTTTACAGCGGATCTTCGCCTCCATATTCAGAAGTTCATCTTAAGGGAAGTTTTTATTATTTTATTTGTCTTTCTTTGTAAACGGTAGTGAAATCGCCTCATGTTGGCGACTAGGTCTGGGGTAGGACTTAGGGCTGAAAATCGCCTCGTGTTGGCGACTAGATCTAGGTTAGGTCTAGGGGGTGCTTGAGGCCACATCCGGGGAAGGATTGGCTAGAGCGGCTTGAGGCTGAATCCGGGAAGGAGGAGGCTAGGGCCACCGGTTCGTGGGGAAGCGAGTCGGGATAGAAAACGAAAAGAGCTTTTATTATTCGCCTCCGATCTCTAGCGACATTGAGATCAAGTTTTGTAAAACTGATTTAATATCAATAAAGCTTGTCTCTCTTTTTGTTTTACTTGTCTTCTTGTTTTAATATTACAATATTCCAAAGTTTTCTAAATAAAATATAAAGTTTTTGAAAACCCTTATTCACCCCCCCCCCTCTAAGGGCGCCGACCGATCCAACAAGTGGTATCAGAGCTAGGTTTTGTTCCAATCGGCTTAACAACCGGGAACAATGGCGTCTCATGATCTCGCTTTTCCTGAGGGTCAAGGGGTTAGTCGACCACCTCTCTTTACTGGGTCTGATTTTAACTACTGGAAAAATCGAATGATGTGTTTTCTTATGACTATGGATGTAGAAGTATGGAACATGGTAGAAGTTCGGTACTCTCCTCCTACAACTGTAGTGGGAGAGGCGACATTAGCAAAACCTAAGGATAAATGAGACGACAACGATAAACTAAGGTGTAATAATAATGCCAAAGCAATGAATGCCTTATATTGCGCTTTAAATAGGACTGAGTTTAATAGAATTTCTGCATGCACTACTGCTTATGATATTTGGAATCAATTAGAAGTAACTCACGAAGGTACATCGCAGGTGAAAGATGCAAAGCTGTTTCAACTGGAATCTGAATACGAGAAATTCAGGATGGACACGGAAGAGGACATCAACTCCATGTACACTCGCTTCACAAAGATTGTCAACGCATCAAAGGCACTTGGAAAGACCTACTCCGACGGGGACTTGGTGAGGAAAATTCTTCGTTCCTTACCCCCAAGGTTCAATCCGAAGGTGACAGCCATCTCAGAGTCGCACAACTTAAGAACGCTCCAGATCGAGAACCTCATTGGGAATCTCAAAACCCATGAGGTAGAACTGCAAATTCAACATGAAGAATACAACAAAGAGCCGAAGAAAAAGGCGTTGGCACTAACATCAAAGAAGGAGTGCACCGAAGAGGACGATGATGATGAAGAAGGACTCCTGGTGAAGAACTTCAAAAAGTTCATCAGGAATCCAGAAAGAAGGAACACATTTAGAAAATTCTTCCAAAAGGACACTCGACGAAAGGGATCTTCCTCTTCATCGAGGAAAGAAAAAGGAAGCGATGACGAAGAAGAAAGGCCGCCTCCAGAATGTTGTCACTGCAGAAAAACCGGGCACATTCGGAGCCAGTGCCCAAAATACCAAAAGGAATGAAAAGAACAAAAGAAAACAAAAGAAAAGAAGAAAGTGCTGAAGGCCGCCACTTGGGATGACTCTTCCTCTGAAGAGTCAAACGAATCTGAGTCAAGTAGCGAGGAGGAAGCAAACTTGTGCTTGATGGCCAAAAGCGACGATGACGACACCAGTGTTCTTAGCGACACTGAGGTATCTCCTCCTACTTTTGAAGAACTTTATGATAAATTTGTTTTATTAAATCTTGAAAATGAATCTATTATAAAAGAAAATCGTAAGCTCACAAAAAAATAGTTTCTCTTGAAAAAAGAAAAGTCTCATGTCAAGAATGTGAGCACTCCTTATTTAAGTTAAAAGAACTTGAAGTATCTCTCTCTAATGCCCTCTCACAAAACAAAATTATTGCAAAAGAGAAGGGGGACTTAGAGAGAAGATTGAAAGCTTCTATATTACAAATTGAAAAGAACAAAAAAGGATTTGAAAACAAATGTGTTATGATTGTTCAAGAAAATACATCTCTTAAAAATCTCAATTTAGCCATAACCAAATTCGGGATTGGTCAAAAATCCCTGGATATGCTTCTGGGTAATCAATGCTTTGGGTCTGGAAAAATCGGACTCGGATATAAAAGTGAACACTACCGCCCAACGCTAGCTACTAACGCTGGCGGTAGCTCTAAAGTTAAAATTTTTTCTGGTCTTTCTAATGTACAAACATCATCCAGCAAGAGCAACATAGAAACTCAGAAAAGGGTCTCAACCCCCTTTATTTCGTGTGCTAATTGTCTTAAATTTGGACACACGTCTGGCTCTTGCAGGAATATAATGAATCAACGATCATTAAAACAAATCTGGGTACCTAAGAAATCCACTTACTCTATGGGTGGTACCTCTTGGGTATCTGGGTCTTTACTCTCATCCTCTTTCTAGATTTGCAGTAAGGATAAGGAAACAGAAGACGTGTGGTATTTGGACTTAGGCTGCTCCAAACACATGATGGGCAATAAAGCAAAATTCCTTAGCCTAGAAAAGAAGAAAGGAGGAATAGTGACGTTTGGCGATAACGGTAAAGGAAGGATCATGGGAATTGGTACAGTGGGTAACACATCTTTTCTTATATCAAATGTGCTTTATGTGAAAGGATTAAAACATAACCTAATATCTATAAGTCAACTTTGTGATAAAGGTTTAGACATACTTTTTGAATCTTCCACTAATCTTTGCAAGATTGTTAATCCTAAAACAAAAGATGTGTTATTAACTGCACCTAGAATTCATAATGTTTACATAGTTTCATTTCGTGATCTTTCTAAATCTTCTTTAAAATGTTTTATAACGAAAAATGATGAATTAGAATTATGGCATAGACGCTTAGGCCACGCTAGTACAAAGCATATCTTAAAACTAGCAAAAAGAGAATTGATTAGAGGATTGCCTAAGTTAAATGGAGATTTATCTTCATTATGCTCTCCATGCCAAAAAGGCAAATTTACTAAGTCATCTTTTAAAAGCAAAAACATAATTTCTACATCAAAACCTCTGCAATTAATTCATATGGATCTTTTTGGTCCCGTTAACACTGCGAGTCTTGGTGGTAGATTATACACTTATGTTCTCATAGATGACTACTCTAGATATTGTTGGACTTTATTTCTCTCCTCCAAATCTGATGCGTTTTGCGAATTTTCAAAATTATGTACTCGCATTCAAAATGAATTAGATTTAAAAATAAAATGCATTCGCTCAGATCATGGAGGTGAATTTGAAAATGAAAATTTTAAATCTTTTTGTGACATGTTAGGTATTAAGCATGAGTTCTTTGCTCCACGCACACCCCAACAAAACGGTGTTGTAGAACGGAAAAATAGGACAATACAAGAACTTGCACGCACCATGCTATCTGAATATAAATTACCTAAGTATTTTTGGGCAGAAGCCGTATGCACTGCATGCTATGTAATGAATAGAGTTATGCTTCGCCCATCATTATCTATCACACCATATGAACTCTACTATCAAAAGAAACCCAACGTATCGTATTTTAAAGTATTTGGATGTAAATGCTTCATTCTCAATACCAAAGTTTCTTTAGGAAAATTTGACGAAAAATGCGATGAAGGAATATTTCTTGGTTATTCTTCAACTAGTAAAGCATATAGAATATTTAATAAAAGATCAAGTAAGGTTGAAGAATCAATTAATGTCAGATTTGATGAGTTTGTTCCTTGTGCAGAGAAGCTCCCTACAGGTACCGATGATGAACCTTTGCCATCCTTGGAGCACGACGAAGAAGAACCATCCAAAGAAGAGGAGGAGAAGCCCGAAGTAGATGAATATGTACCTCCAAGCATTCTAAACTTCTCCAAAAATCATCCAAAGGAGCTAGTCATTGAGGAACCTTCTACTGGGGTAAGAACTCGGTCCTCTCTTCATGAAACATTTTCAAATATTTGCTTTGTGTCTGAAATTGAACCTAAAAATGTTTCCACCGCTTTAAATGACGAATTTTGGTTTTTGGCAATGAATGAAGAGTTAGGACAATTTGAAAGAAATAAAGTTTGGAATTTAGTAGAAAGACCATCTAATCATCCAATTATTGGCGTAAAATGGATTTTTAAAAATAAGCTAGATGGTGAATCTAGGATTGTAAGAAATAAAGCACGCTTAGTTGCTCAAGGCTATTCACAAATCGAGGGGGTAGATTTTGAAGAAACTTTTGCACCCGTAGCTCGCTTAGAATCTATACGAATATTTTTGGCATTTGCGAGTTTTAAAAGAATAAAATTATTTCAAATGGATGTTAAAAGTGCTTTTTTAAACGGGTTCATTAAAGAAGAAGTTTATGTAGAACAACCCCCCGGTTTCATAAATGAAAGATTTCCAAATCATGTTTACAAATTAGAAAAAGCGCTTTATGGTTTAAAACAAGCGCCCCGTGCCTGGTATGATCGTCTTACATCATTTTTGTTAGAGCACGATTATGTTATGGGAAGTGCAGACAACACACTCTTCATTAAGCATAAAAATAATGAATTAATTATTCTACAAATATATGTTGATGACATCATTTTTGGAGCCACTAATGAAGAGTTGTGTAATGAAGTATTCTTAATAATGAAAAATGAATTTGAAATGAGTCTTGTATGAGAACTATCATATTTTCTTGGTTTTCAAATTTCACAAAGAACTGATGGTATTTTTATTTGTCAATCAAAATATGTTCACGATATGCTTAAACGATTTGGATTTGAAAATCTTAAACAAGCCTCTACTCCTATGAGTGCTTCCTTAAAACTAGGAAAAGATGAATCTGGAATTTCTATTGATCAAACACTATATAGAGGAATGATAGGTTCTCTTCGTTATTTAAGTGCATCTAGACCGGATATTATGTTTGCCGTATGTTTATGTGCGCGCTTTCAAGCCGATCCAAAAGAATCTCATTTAAAAGCGGCAAAATGTATTTTTCGTTATGTAATTGGGTCATCTAAATTAGGATTATGGTACCCACATAATGACTCTTTCACACTCCACGGCTATTCCAATTCGGACTACGCTGGGTGTTCACTAGATAGAAAAAGCACTAGCGGTACGTGTCATTTTTTAGGACCCTCTTTAGTTGCCTGGTCTAGTAGAAAACAATCTTCGGTTGCACTCTCCACCACGGAGGCCGAATATATCGCACTTGGTCGTTGTTGTGCACAAGCATTATGGATGAGCCAAACACTAGAGGACTTTGGATTTCATCTCAAAAACATAGATCTTAAATGTGACAACAAAAGTGCAATAGACCTCACATATAATCCTGTACACCATTCTAGATCCAAACACATCGACGTTCGTCATCATTTCATTAGGGATCACATTAAAAAAGAAAATGTAAAAGTAAGCTTCATTGGGACAGACTCTCAACTCGCTGACATATTCACTAAACCTCTTCCCGATGCACGATTTTGTTTATTACGACTTGAATTAGGTGTCCTAGATCTTTCAAGTTAAAACATGCTCACAAATACAATTTTCTTCATTTTTCACCATCCAAAACATTTCCAAAAATTCTGCAAATTCAACATGGAACTACTATTGGGACACCTAATCAACTTCCAACATCAAAATTTTCAAAACCCTAAAAAATCACTTACTATTTCCCGCGCTAGCGCTAGCGCCGGCGCTAGCGTCGAGGTTCGAATTTCTGTGTTTTTAAAATTTCTAAAAATTCCTAAAAATATTTTGATCTATATGTACTATTTAGTTTTTTGCACATCTGTTCTTCTTTTCTTTTTGAAAAATCAAATACAAAAATAGAAAAACAAATTACAAAAAAATATGTTTTTTCTTTGTTTGCTTTTGTTGTTTCCTTTGTTTAAAGTTCATCTTTTTACAAAAATAAAAAAAAAATTACAAAAGCAAAAATTACAAAAATCTGCTTTTATTTGCTAAAACCAAATACAAAAATATAAAACTTTAAAACTATAAAAAAAAACTCTATGATTTTTTCTTGTAAAATCAAGCATGATTTAATCTACTATTTAGAAATTCTACAATGTTACAATTTTTCTCTTCAAACTACTTTGGACATTGTCTTTCTTCATGCTTTGATATATCTATTCAAATGTGCATCAATTATAGTTTAAAAGTTGTGTAGGATCAAGCTTAGCATGCCTCTAAGTATGAGAAATGCTTTATGGTTGATAATGATATTTATTCACTCACCTTTTTTTTGGCATTGTCTACATATGCATTTAATCTAAGAATGCTTGTGTATGTTTTGTATTAGTACAAATAAATTAAAATTGAACAAGTATCTTACCTACACTCCTTTTGCATTCTTAAACATTAAGAAAAGTGGTTATATTTTTTCTCATAAAATCTATTGATTTGCAAAACAAGTGTATTCGGAGAACTTTGTACAAAATAAAATTATAAAATAAATGACAAAGATAACTCCACCAAGCACTACTTGAACCTCCTGATAAGTCTTAATGAGCATTGTGAGATTGAGCACCTTGGAAAGAATAATAAAGTGTCTTGTGCAAATCAACTCTTTCTTTCAAAAATAAGAAAAACCACTTTCTCTTAAGTACACCGGATCACAAGTCTCAAAATTCAAAATAAAATATGTGATCCCCCAAACACTACTTTGCACCCTGATAAGTCTTGATGAGCATTGTGTGTGCAAAGCACCTTGGTAGTTGTACATTTTTTTTGTGCATTAAAATGTGTGGAAGTAATCTTATTTGTGTTTTATTGTGCTTCTTACTTTACATATTACTTGTATTTTTTGATTAAAACATTTGTTTACTCTCCTCAAATTTACACTTATGTGCACATCACTATCTTCCATAACACTTCTTCTCATGAGTATTGGATCCTAATGCTAATTCTATATTACTTTTTATTTATGAAATGCACTAGATAACCTAGCATGTGTTCTACAATGTTTTTTGTATGTTTTTGAAATTAAGAATTAAAGTAACATTGTGGTCATCTCTTTTTGATAAACATTATTTCATGCTTGGTTATTCTAAAATTTAAAACTGCAAAATGATTTCCAAAAATATCATTTCTTGTGATCTTTCCCTCATATTTTTTTTGGATTATCATTACTATTTGCTATAAGTCTTCCGCATCTTAACCATATAAGTGTTTTTACCTTGCGCTTTCATGCTTACTTCATATCTTATATTATTTGCATCATCACATATTCTTAAAAATTCCTATCTTTCATTAAGTGATAGATTTCTTTGGAACACTTTTTATTGGTTACTTCAAACATAAAAATCTTTTATGCTAAAAACTCTGAAAATTTGTAATAACTCTGATCTATTTCAATGAAATACAATTCTAAATCTCCTTATCATTTACCTAAAAAGCTCGATCATGCCTTATCTTTTATTTACACATTTTTAGTGCTTTGTATCCCTACCCACTTTTGCTAATAACAAAGGGGGAGAACTAACATGATAAATGCAAAAGGGGGAGAACTAACATGATAAATATATAATCCGCTATCAAAATGCAAACCCAACATGATTGATTAAGTTGATAGCATATATATTAGGGGAGAATTCACTTAGGGGGAGCATGTATTTAGGGGGAGCAAGTCTAAATGCTAAAATCAATAATTATCCTAAGTCATCACTCTCACACACACACAAGTAGAGTTTCATCATGCTTATTTATTAATGCTTTGATTTATCATTACTGGATTTGTTATTATCAAAAGGGGGAGTTTGTTGGAACATGGTCTTCCGCATCTCCTAGGTTTGAGAATAACAAATCCTATGTGTATTTGATCTTGTGTGTTCAAGTGTGCAGGTTTACTAGGTCCACATGACTCAAGGAGTACACATGATGACTGCCCCCAAAATTGAGGCCAAAATTCGATAGGCTTACTAGCGCCGGCGGTAGCAACTAGCGCCGAGCGCTAGCGATGATGAGCGCGTTTCCGGGAGCTGTTATGGAAGGCGCTAACACCTGGCGGTAGCGGATAACGCCGGCGGTATCGGTGAACACAGAAGGAATGAAAGACTCATTGCCGCGAATTGAAGATCCTGCCGCGCAAGAAGTTTCTTAATCAGGGATAGCGCCGGCGGTAGCTACTAGCGCTGGCGGTAGCATGGAGCACAAGAGGCATGGAGAAATATGTTGCCGCGGATGGGAGATTCTGCCGCGCAAATTGTTTCTTAATCCGGGCTAGCGCCGGCGGTAGCGCTAGCGCCGGTGGTAGCGCTTGGGCTATAAAAGGACCCCCTCTCCTTTTGTTTTTGTACACAAATTGCATATACCTCAGAGAGAGAGTACTAGAATTCCAGAGGCCTATCTTGGCCGAAATTTGAGGTCCCGGCGAAGCTCTGCCAACTTCTGAAGGAGGATTCCATCACGCCGAAGCCAAACGAAGTCCGCTTCAACAAACGCTGATTCTACAGCAGATCTTCGCCTCCATATTCAGAAGTTCATCTTAAGGGAAGTTTTTATTATTTTATTTGTCTTTCTTTGTAAACGGTAGTGAAATCGCCTCGTGTTGGCGACTAGGTCTGGGGTAGGACTTAGGGCTGAAAATCACCTCGTGTTGGCGACTAAATCTAGGTTAGGTCTAGGGGGTGCTTAAGGCCACATCCGGGGAAGGATTGGCTAGAGCGGCTTGAGGCCGAATCCGGGAAGGAGGAGGCTAGGGCCACCGGTTCGTGGGGAAGCGAGTCCGGATAGAAAACGAAAAGAGCTTTTATTATTCGCCTCCGATCTCTAGCGACGTTGAGATCAAGTTTTGTAAAACTGATTTAATATCAATAAAGCTTGTCTCTCTTTTTGTTTTACTTGTCTTCTTGTTTTAATATTGCAATATTCCAAAGTTTTCTAAATAAAATATAAAGTTTTTGAAAACCCTTATTCGCCCCCCCCCCCTCTAAGGGCGCCGACCGATCCAACAGATAGCATCCTCATGTGCGAGGAGGTTGATCCCTCCTCCGATGAGGAAGCTCCAACATTGATCTCTTCCTCCTGCTACCCCCTGATGACGATACCTTGCTGGGCTAGGATTTTTTATGTGAGATGAGTGAGGACCAGGCCTCCTCCTCTTCTTACATTCTGTTTCCTCTACCTGCGGTTTATGGGTATTATTATACAGGTAGAGGGGTAACTGCTCTGTCACCGTATCGGTACCCGCTACCGAAACGGATAATGGAACAACTACCTGTGCACTTTTCTTTTCATAGGCCTATAAGCTAGAACTGTACAAATGCCAAATAAGTCATGCTGGGATGACAATAACCCCATTAGTTATCTTACTTTTCTTGCAATTTCAATTTATCCAGTTTGTTTAGTTCGTTGCATTTCTTTTTAGCATTTCTGCTTTCTTTTGTTTTTGTGGAGCTCACCCTTGCAGGTCATCTCCTGGTTGGCGGAAGCTGCTCTTTGTCTTGGTTTTCATGCGTCTTCTGGTATGCTCATTTCTGAGCATTGGGTACCCTCTTCCCCTAACTTTGTTTTAGAATATCTTAATGAATAGTTTAAGTCTAGGGGAGAGTAGTTTTGTTTACCCGCTCACGTGCACGAGTGCACTGCATACTAGAAGCTTCTATTTAAGTTATTGTTCATTTTCATTGCACACCACAGCAACCACTTGAGCGTATACTTAGTTGTTGGCACGTCTTGAGTGGAACTCCTCCCTTTGTGTGATTGGGAAAATCATTGTGCTGGCTTTTAAATTATGTAGTGGAGTAAAATGTTGACTCCGGTGTTCCTAGTCTAAAGCTTTTGTGAGCATAGAGATTTGTGTAGATTAGATTCCTTTTTATACTATTAGTCTTATACATTTCTATTAGTGTAAATGTCGTTTACTTTACTCAAATGGTGAATCCGGTTTGCATCAAAAGGTAGCATAGGGATGTGTGTAAATTATCGCTAGACGTGTATTGCCTGAGCCGAGAGAAAGGATAATTTTTCTCGGTGACTAAGAACTCGCCCCAAGCGATTCTTGAAGCATTGGCATAGGATAATTCTGTTGCGCAAGAATGACGTAGGCCATCATTTTGGCCCGGTTGAGCCTTTGTGCCAATCCTGATATCTTATCCTCGTTATCCCATTTGTGCCTACCCCATCCCTTTGATTCAGCCCCACATTTTATTCCACCAAAACCAAAAAGCCGATCCTAGTCACATACCCAAAGCTGAGCTTTAGCTGTTTTCAAATTTGTATTTTGGAATGTTGATGTGGTGATGTTAAATTTGGAGATGTGGTTGTACTCCCTTGAACATTTGCTGAATTTGAAAAAATATATAATTAGAAAAAGAAATGAAATGAGAAGAAAAGAAAAGAAAAATGAGAATGAGTTTAATTGAAAATCTATTTGAGATATGTATTTTGGAGTAGGCGGTGCACATACCCATGCATTCAGGTCCAAGTCTGGGGGTGTGGTGCATCCGCGTGTTTTTGTAGCTGCTGGAATAGTGTTATTGTTTAAGCTCATTTGGGTTAGGTGCTTTAAGCCGTCCTGTTTATCATTGTTTACCTCACCGTAACCCAAGCCCCATGAAAAACCTTAAGTCCTACCGACTCACGCTCTGAACTAATCTAGTGCTGTGGAGAGAATGTGACCGGGCGAGCTTATGGTCTTCGACACTGATGGATTTCGGTGGAGTTTGTCCCAAACCCTAGCTTGGGCAATGCTCATCTCAGCGTGTGTTTTACTTTCTCCGTATGCGTGACCGATTGATTCACCGTGATTCATTTTTTGAGTAGTAGTAATATTTATTTACTCCATTAGAAATATATAAACCATGTGTATAATTAGAAACCTTATCTACTATTTCTCTATGCACTTGGGCATGCGACTTCGCATGGTACTCCTCGGTGTAATTTTAAGCTAGCTATTTATTTTTTCCCGCCTGCTTAGGATGTGTTTGCTCGGGACGTGCAAACAGGTAAGTCTGGGGGTGTGATGAGTCCAGTTTATATAGTGATTTCCGGACTCATATGGGCTAGGTTTCATGCACTTGCACTTCACTTTAGGCCCATATTTAATTCTATTTGATCACGATGCCCATTTCATTGCTTAGTGCACATTTATGCCCCATCTTGGTGTGATTTCATGTATTTTTATGGTCTAGTATTTTTCCTGCAGGCCCTGGGATCGCGTGAACGTTCGGGATGGAGCGGGGCAATTTTTGGCCTAAAAAGCCTCTGATCGTGCGCATTCCTTCGCGCATGATCAGGTGCACGACCAGTGGTCGTGCGTTAATTCCCTTCCCTGACAGAGCGTCTGCGCACGATCAGAGGATTCCTTCGCGCACGACCACTGGTCGTGCGCCCCTGACCGTGCGTTATTTTCCATCTTTTTCTTTGCTACAGGTTGACTGCGCACGATCACAGGCATTCCTTCGCGCACGACCATTGGTCGTGCGCCACTGACCGTGCGCAATGTTTATTCTGCTCCTTATTTAAACCGCTGTTTCGCGAAATTAGGGGAGAGCGCCAGTTCTTGCGCCATTTTCCGCCTGTTTCGGTGAGTCCCGACTTCTCCAGCGCCGCCCACCTTAGGGAGGATCTCCGGGCAAGCTTTCAACGCCAAATCGTCGCCGGAGCTTCCTCTTGGCCTCCTCCTTCATCCTTGAGCTTCAAGAAGGGAGTGAACCTAGCCTTCTTCTTCAAGATCGGAGCAGCTTGTGTGCTCATTCCTCCGGTTCGTGACACGAAGAAGACGGGTCCACTGGAAGTTAGTGACAGCCTTCTATACCCCGGACGCAGTTGAGGACCGAGCTTGGACGCGGATTGACAACCCGACGATTCCTTCCGTGAACCCTCAGCAAGACTTCTGAGTCGGTCGATTTCGCACACTCACCTCCCCTTGTAGTGATAGCTTAGTTGGATTTCTTATATGTTTGATGAAGTGTGTTTTGACTATTAGCATTTATACTTAATTATGTCTATGTGATTTGGGTATTCTTGCTTATCATTTTGAGGTGTGCCTTGTGGTGTGGCTTGTTTGTGTTCAGTGCCGCACTAGCAATTGCTAGTGGCGTGCTTTGCGAAGAGGTGCTTGCGACCCTCATTCCGCCATTCTCTCCACTCCATCCGCGAGCCTACTCGTCCATCCGCCTAGCGATTCGGTGCACTGCGGCCCGTATAGTTTCCATCCCGCCAAACGAAGCATTGCATAGCGGCATTGCATAGGAGTAGTTGATAGCTTTTATTTTATTTTGCAAAAACCAATCCACCCACCTTCGTGAAACATCGACCTAAGGACTTCAATCTCAAGTCCTCCTCAATAGTTAACTCCACCTTACTGTGTTCCTTTGAGATCGATATTCGGGGATTTACTCCTCGTTTTATATTACTTGAACGATCGGTACACTGCCGTTTCGTGCCGCAGTCTAGCCACCACCTATAGCGGTGTGCGAGATTTGTGCATCAAATGCCGATCGTCGAACGCTGAGACGTGGCGAGATCGTCGAACGAAGAATGGCGATCGTCGAACGAAGGATGGCAAGTTCGTCGATCGCAGAATGCTGTTCGTCGAACGCAGAGAAGACACCGGACATCATCGTGTGGAACTCATGTCGTCGAGAGAACATATGATTACGACGACAAGATGCAAGAAGGAAGCTCACGACGACACTGTCAGAAAAAGAAGATCGTCGTATATACAGAATCGCCAGGATATCTTGTATCGTCGAGATACCACCATCAGAGGCAGAAGTAAGATCGCGATGACAAAGTCAGAGACAGCTTGTGTCGTAATGATGCAAATATCTTCAAGACAGAATTCAAATCTTGCGGACGTGATGTCAGCAATTAATGTCGCCGCTTGATTGTCCAATCAGGGCCTGCTATGATGGATGGGCTTCTGACAGTAAAGGAAATTGTATGTGACCATTATACGGCTTGTCCGTCCTATAAAGGAAACAGTGTTGCCCTAGAAGAAAAAGCTTGCTGTGCAAGAAAAAGAACGTGAAAAAGAATCCCGCCGCTCTTCAATAGAATAGTATTTTTCAGCGGAGAAGAAAGAGAACAAGATTCAAGAATTCTCATAAGAATCAGTCATCTCCATTGACTGAGAAGTCGCCGTTCAACATCAGGCAAAAGAAGAAGAGGCTGAAGAAGATCCAGAGCTGAAACTCAAAATCAAGAAGCATCTTCTTCATCCTTAAGAAGCAGATCTTCATCAAGGCTAAGTTGCCAGATTTCATCTGGCTGAAGAAACAGTTTATTTTATTACTGTATTTTCTTGTAAGGCTTGCGAGCCAAATTGTCTTGCTTGAGGGAGAGAGCTGCGAGGCTTCAGGGCCAGGGCAGTGGACTTGCTGGTCCGAGTTGGTCTAGCTTGAGGGCTGGAGAGCTGTGAGGCTTGAGGGCCAGGGTAGTGCGCTTGCGATTTGTCAAGTTTGCGGGCTCGGGGGCAATAGGGGCTTTCGGGCCTAGGCTATTGGGACTTGCGGGTCCAAGTTGTAGGGCTTGAGGGCCTGAGTGTCGAGCTTAAGGGCTCGGGGACAGTAGGGGCTTGAGGGCCTAGGCTGTTGGGACTTGCGGGTCCGTGGTGTAAGGCTTGAGGGTCTGAAGTTTTTGGCGGCGTTTGCCGAGCCTAGCACACTGCTGGGTAGGTGCAGAGGGAGAGAGGACTACTCAAGACACCCGGTCTTGAGGAACCTCTATAGATCGTTGTGTGCTTTCTGTGGTTTGTTCTTTATTTCTTAGATCTATTAACCAGAAAGTAAGAAAAACCTAAAGGGGGATATTATAAAAAGAAAAACCTATTCACCCCCCCCCCCCCTCTAGGTGATTAAGTAGACACCCCAATAAACAACAAGTGGTATCAAAGCCAGGTTGTTCAAAGAAAAGCTTAACAGCTTGAACAGATCTGCCAGAGGGTGTCTGAGGATCAAAACTACGGAATCAAGAATAGCTATGTGTTGTAGAGAAAATTTTCCCCTGTGGAAAGTTAGAACCGGAATATTCATGGAAGCTATGGATCCCAGGATGTTTCAAGTCACTCAAGAAGGGCCACATGATCCCAAGACCACATCCAAGACAATGACAGAGGATGTGATCATTCTAGACAAGAAAGCCAAAGACATCATAGTTGATGCAGTTGATACTCACACTTTCCATCAAATTACTCACTGCACTAGCCAAGGAAATGTGGGAGTCACTGGCAATCCTCATGGAAGGATCACCAGGAGTAAAAGACACTGTCACAGAGAAGGGGAAGATCAAGACCTTGAGTGATAGTAAGTCAAGCAATACAGATACAGAGGAAGAGCCTCACCTTGGACTTACTGCCCTATCTGAATCAGAGGAAGAAGTTCAGAATGAAGTCATCTCTGAACAAGGTGGAATAAGAACTCCACTGTCGAACACTGATTCAGATTCTGAAATGAGTCCCTCAGAAACTTATGAGGATCTTCTAGAAGAGCTCAGAAGGAGCAAGGAGATCTGCAAGGAGCAAGCTGAGGAAATCTTAAATCTCTAGGCCAGAAACTCTGATCTCTCAGAAAAGGCTGAAAGGCTTACTCTAGAGAACGCAGATTTCTGCCAGCTCAAGAGAGACTATAATGCAAACTCAAACCTTGACCTGATGTGCAAGTTTGGAAAAACCATGAAGGAGTTGGTAGATAGCAGAGAAGCATGCTACTCTCTCAGCAAAGAGATCATGCTCCTAAAGAAGGATAGAAATCAGGCTGGTTTCCTGAAGACGAGGGCTAATAAAGTCAGAAGAATGGAGAACAAATCCTTCATTAAAGGAAATCCAGTAGCAAGCTCCTTCAAACCAGAGACCTCTCCTCCACTGGTTGATGGTCGGTGCTCCACTCAAAGTAGGGAGCTGGAATGCTTTAAGAAAGATAGATCAGATAGACCCTGCAGGATGCAGGCTAGCTTAAGGAAGGTAAACTCACCCTCCATCTGGAAGGCTGGGCAACCCGATCTTGGGAATCTCAAAAAATGGAGCTCCACAAGTGAACTGGCTGAGTTCAGAATAGAGAAGAGATCAATAAAGAAGAGTGAATCTTGAAGGGAAACTATGAATGGTGATAATAACATCTACCATCAGCATAGCTCACCTTCTTTGCCTCATTCATTTGTTCACACACAAAGAACCCCAGTTCACAAAGTCAGCCAGAAAAGGCGATTCAACAAGTTTGAATGCTGGTACTGTGGCAAAACAGGCCACTTTGCAATCGATTGTTGGTACAATCCAACTGCTCCAAAGGTAACGAATGCTAAGCCTGCAAAACGCTTTATTCATTACAACTATATATACCCTGGAGTAATTGAATCTAGTATGCCTATTAATGCTAACAAATTCCAAGGACCCAAATTCATTTGGGTTCCTAAGGGATTGTAATCTTGTCTGGCAGGTAGCCCAAGTGCCCACCAGAAGCAAATCTGGGCCTTGGACATGGTGGATGTTCTGACCCTTCGGCAGAATAGCAAAATTAGCACACTAACAATATTAGTGCAGGTTTGGTACCAAAAGACAATACCCAAGCAGGGCATGAGAATGCCTTAGGCAGAGGCGTTAGGAAGAATGGGTATCCTAGACGTATTTCAACGACAAAATAGTAGCGTCGGAACTGCGTCTAAATAACATAAATATTATTAAATTAGATAAATCAGAGCCGCTCGATGCAGCATACATTGATGCCTCGATAAACTCAAAAATGAGTGTGCGCCCCTTCACCTACTCCCCCTATAAGTAGAGTGAATGCCAAGGTTGGAGCTCATTTGCCCTAATACATTCCTCGACAAACCACCTCTTTGTCTCTGATCTATCATCTTCCTAAGAACAATGTCAAATGAAAAAGGAACCGGCGAGGTTCTGTGGGAGCGGATGGAAGCTCTTATAGAAAAAGCAGTAAACAAAATCAGGGATGAGATGAAGGAGGAAATAAAGTCAATAAAGGAGGACATCACTCAACTGCAAACTCAACATGCGGAGTCCACGAACCTCATCATGAACAGACTCACCAACCACGAGCAAACCCTAGACGCTCGTCTTATGGAACTAAGAAACTTTATTGACGTCGGGGATCAAGAAACTCTTGAACAGATATTTGAACTAAAGGAGTCTATGAAAGAAGTACTCCAAGACGGGGAAAGGAGAATTGAAGAAGAAATCCGGGAAGAGATCAAGGGAAGCATAGCTGCTTGCTCGCATCAAGCGAAGTGGGTAAGTAATCAAGTACAGCAAGCGCTTCAAGTTCCCCCCTCCGAATACATACCCACTGAACCCTCCTCTAGCCCCGACTATGAAACCGAATCGGGTGAATCCGCAACAACTAGGAAGAGAAGGAGAACATCCAGCGTGGAGTACCAGAAGAAGAGGCTAAGTGAGGTTGAGCAGGACCCAGAAGCTGGTAGATGGAGTCCTCGTTCAAGAGAGATCATCACAGAATCGTGGATAGCGTTTGGACATGGTCAGAAGGACCATGAAAGAGTGTACTCCTCCATCGAATGGAATCGTCACATAAAAAATCTGGAAGAAAGAGCAACACATAAGACGACTTTTCCCCATGGTCCCCCTCCTCCTCCAAAGAAGATTCCAAAGCCACTGAACTTCTATAGGCGAAAGATGAAGAAGGAAGCAATGAACGCCAGCTCCAGCAAAGACGCCCTGCTTATCAACGACTGAAAGACATTTATTTCTCTTAAGTTCATTTTATATTAAGAACAATTGGTCCAGTTATATGACTAATCTCATATATGAACAATTCTAAAATGAGAACATTTATCTATGAATGCTTATAAGGCATATGCCTGTGATGTTATTGCAGCATGGTATTCATAAAATGCAATTACTGCTATTGCCTGCTGACAACGTGCCCTGCACCTTGTGTGCTTAGCTAGCAAAATATAATACATAGGTATACGCCAGAAATCAGATGCAGGTTATGCAGGTTATGCTAGACATTCAGATACAGATTATGCACGGTGTAAGGAAGATAGAAAGAGTACCTCAGGGACATGCCAATTCCTTGGTGGAAGACTGATTTCCTGGAGCAGTAAGAAGCAGACCAGTGTGGCAATCTCGACAGCAGAATCAGAGTATATCTCTGCTGGGAGCTGCTGTTCCCAACTGCTATGGATTCAACATCAACTTGAAGACTACAATCAAAAGATGATCAAAACACCCTTGTTTTGTGACTCTTCAAAGTGCCATCTCAATTGCTAAGAACCCTGTATCTCACAGCAGGACTAAGCATATTGAGATCAGGTATCACTTCATCAGGGAGCATGTGGAAAATGAAGATATCACCCTTGAATTTGTCCCAACAGACAAACAAGTGGTTGATATATTTACAAAGCCCCTATATGAAGCTAAGTTTAACTTCTTCAAATTCCAATTGGGAATGTTAAACTTAGAGTAACCCTCAACTTTACTATTTACTAATGCCTTTCTAGATGAGTGGTCAGAAAATCTCGCAGGACATTGAAGAATCATGCCTGAGCAAGGGGGAGCTTGTGCTACACCTTGGTTAGAAAAGCAGAAGGCAAGAAGTCAGAAAGGGGGAGAAATGGTGCTCAAGTGGTGCTCAAGAAGACCTTAAAGGCAAGGGGAGCAAGGAAGAGGCATCAAATCAAGGGGGAGCTACTGGCTTGATGCACTCAGGGAGTTCATCAAAGATAAGTACAATCTTACATGCTCAAAGTTAAGATTAAAATATTTATTGTCTAGTGAAAGTCATCTTGAATTGGAATTCTGACTTCTTCAAATAAGGGGAGATTGTTGGGAATCTTGCCCACATGATTCCTGATTTGAAGAAGTCACCAAGTCAAGAAAACTTCACCTTGTATCTGATTACTTCTCTAGCCTATAATATCAGGAAGTTAATAAAATGTCGTCGAGAAGAACAGGCGATATCGTCGACAAAGCGTGCTTGTCGTCGTAATGACAGGTAGAGCAGCAGCCGCTGAGAATGCCGATCGTCGAACACTGAGATGTGGAGAGATCGTCAAACAAATAATGGCGATCGTCGAACGAAGGATGGCAAGTTCGTCGATCGCAGAATGCTGTTCGTCGAACGCAGAGAAGACACATGACATCGTCGTGTGGAACTCATGTCGTCGAGAGAACATATGATTACGATGACATGATGCAAGAAGGAAGATCAAGATGACACTATCAGAGAAAGAAGATCGTCATATATATAGAATCTCCATGATATCTTGTATCGTCGAGATACCACCATCAGAGGCAGAAGGAAGATCGCGACGACAAAGTCAGAGACAGCTTGTCGTCGTAATGATCCAAATATCTTCAAGACAGAATTCAAATCTTACGGAAGTGATGTCAGCAATTAATTCTGCCGCCTGATTGTCCAATCAGGGCCTGCTATGATGGATGGGCTTCTGACAGTAAAGGAAATTGTATGTGACCGTTATACAGCTTGTCCGTCCTATAAAGGAAATAGTGTTGCCCTAGAAGAAAAAGCTTGCTGTACAAGAAAAAGAACGTGAAAAAGAATCCCGCCGCTCTTCAATAGAACAGTATTTTTCAGCGGAGAAGAAAGAGAACAAGATTCAAGAGTTCTTATAAGAATCAGTCATCTCCATTGACTGAGAAGTCGCCGTTCAACATCAGGCAAAAGAAGAAGAGGCTGAAGAAAATCCAGAGCTGAAACTCAAAATCAAGAAGCATCTTCTTCATCCTTAAGAAGCTGATCTTCATCAAGGCTAAGTTGCCAGATTTCATCTGGCTGAAGAAACAATTTATTTTATTACTGTATTTTCTTATAAGGCTTGCATGCCAAATTGTCTAGCTTGAGGGCTGGAGAGCTGTGAGGCTTGAGGGTCAGGGTAGTGGACTTGTGGGTCCGAGTTGGTCTAGCTTGAGGGCTAGAGAGCTGTGAGGCTTGAGGGCCTGGGCAGTGCGCTTGCGGGTGCGATTTGTTGAGCTTGCGGGCTCGGGGGCAGTAGGGGCTTGCGGGCCTAGGCTGTTGGGACTTGCGGGTCCAAGTTGTAGGGCTTGAGGGCCTGAGTGTCGAGCTTGCGGGCTCGGGGGCAGTAGGGGCTTGAGGGCCTAGGCTTTGGGACTTGTGGGTCCGTGGTGTAAGGCTTGAGGGCCTGAAGTTTTTGGCGGTGTTTGCCGAGCCTAGCACACTGCTGGGTAGGCGCAAAGGGAGAGAGGACTACTCAAGACACCCGGTCTTGAGGAACCTCTATAGATCGTTGTGTGCTTTCTGTGGTTATTCTTTATTTCTTAGATCTATTAACCAGAAAGTAAGAAAAACATAAAGGGGGATATTATAAAAAGAAAAACCTATTCACCCCCCCTCTAGGTGATTAAGTAGACACCCCAGTAAAGAACAGCTTCCTCCAGAAGTTAAAGAATGCTTTGGAGGTAAACTCCCCTCCATTGCCAGTTCTGAACTTCTTGATCCGCAAGTTGAGCCGACCCTCCACTAGCTCCTTGAACTCCACAAATCTCGCGAATGCTTTTGACTTCACCTTCAGAAAATATACCCAAGTATATCAAGTGAAGTCATCAATCAAAACCAGCATATTCCCGCTGCCTCCAAGACTGATAGTTGCGGTAGGTCCAAACAAATCACCATGAATACACTCCAATGGTGCTTTACATCTACTTTGTGACTTGTCAAATGGAAGACATTGAGCCTTACTATATTGGCAACCTGCACAAATGTGACCTTCGCCTAAGGATGACAAACTAGGAAAACCTCTCACAAGGCTTCTCCCCGCCATAGCTTTCAACTTGTCCATCCAACATGTCCGAGTCTTTCATGCCAGATAACAACGCTATCATTAGTCTTCTTCTTATCAACATAAGAACTTGTAGACAACACAAACAAGTCCTTCATCCTTCTGCCGACATGAGTGACTTCAGCCTCCATCGCTGACACGTTTCTAAGAAACTTCACTTCTGTTGGACCAAATAGAACGTGATAGCCAGCATCCACAACATTGGTCACCGAGAAGATGTTTTTCTTCATCCCCGGAACATGATAGACACTCTTCAATGTAAGAGTACCTTGATGAGTCCCAATTATATACACATTTTTGGACTCATCTAGGCCGATTATCTAGTCTATGCATTACACTTTTTACATGTTTTCGTTCATATTTAATAACCGTCTATTATTCCACGATAAGTGCACTTCTAGGCCCGTTCTTGGTGTATTTTCTTGTTTATCTTCTTTACTGTCTTTCATGCTGTGTTTTGTGTCACTTTCAGTGGTTTTGATTAGTGTTATGCTGGAACAGGGGTCGTGCAGGTGTTCCCGGTACAAATCTGTACAGGAACACTGCGCACGATCACTGGTTATACTGCGCATGACCACTGATCGTGCACCAATGATCGTGCGCATTCATTTGCAGCCCAAAGTTGCTTTATGAATTTGGTCGTGCGTTGTTACGCACGGTCGTGCATTGTTACGCATGGTCGTGCGTTCGATCGTGCGCTTTATTATTTTCTGCAGTTTTGTCTTGCAGGTTTTCGGGCATAGTGCGCACGATCACCAACTTCCAGTGCGCACGACCACTGGTCGTGCGCTACTGATCGTGCGTCCTGTTTTCTATAAATATACAGCCCACGAAATTAGGTCGGACGACATTCCAGCTCTGCCGTTTTCGAGCCCTGTTCGCCTCTTCCGCCCCTGCATCATCTTCCACCACCAGGAGGTGCTCCGGGACGATTCTTAACGCCTATCTTGAGCCCGGAGATCACCTCGGCCATCTCCGTCATCCACAAGCTTCAAAAGGAAGGATCTCCACCCAGATTTCATCGTCAAGCTTGGGAGCCATGTATTGAAGCCGAGCGGATAGTGACACGAAGAAGACGGGTCCATTGGGCGGTAGTGACATCCCTCCACTACCCCGGATGTAGTTGCGGACCGAGCTTGGACGCTGAAAACCTTGCGATTCCAACCGTGAATCCCAACGAGCCTTCGGATTCGGTCGATTTCTTACTCTCTTTCAAATTGTAATGATATTGTAGGGTAGATTCTTATATTTTTGGATGATATGCACAATGATCTTTAATTGCAATGTTTATTTCATATTTCTATGAAACCATTTGGTTATTTGTGTATATGAGATGTGCCACCACTTCATCCACCACTCCATCCACTAGGTTCATGTGCCGCACTAGCAATTTCTAGTGGCGTGCTTGTTGACGAGGTGCTTGCGACCCTCATTCCGCTAGCCTACTCGTCCATCCGCCCTTGCGAAGCAGCGCGCTCAATGCCTGCCTAGTCTCCATTCCGCCAAGCGAAGCATTGCATAGCGTCATTGCATAGGAGTAGTTGTAATATTTTCCTTTATTTTTCACAAACCAAAACCCCCCGTTCTCCGCAATCCATCCGCTCGAAAGGACTTCAATCTCAAGTCCTTCCTTGATAGTTAACTCCACCTTACTGTGTTCCTTTGAGATTCGATACTTGGGGATCACTCCCACATTTTATATTACTTGAACGATCGGTACACTGCCGTTTCGTGCCGCAGTCTTGCTACCGCCTATAGCGGTGTGCTAAGATTTGCGCATCAAGTTTTTGGCTCCGTTGCCGGGGAACACAGTCGTGTGAGTTTTCTAGAGAGGCAGAATCTGAGATTAAAGCCCTTCCATTTGTGTATTGCATTCTTTTTGTTTTATTTCTTTTTATTCTGTTTTCCTGTTTTTATTAGGTTGCTTTAGTAAATATTGTTAGGTGTAGTATTGTGCACACTAGTTCTCTTTATTTTGAATCATTTTTATCTTCACACTATGTGGGCTTCGTTTAATATTCGTTGCCGTTTTTGTGGAGATATATCTCATGCTAGTGATAGATGTCCAAAGGGAGATAGTAACCCTAGCACTCAACGCGCAGTATATGGAGCACCGACTTCGTCTGGTACTCCATATGGTGTGCGCAAGTCCTATGGCTACTCGTCCGCTCTGCACATTCCCTTTTCGCATTCATCTCCGGTTCAATTTGAGCCGAAGAAAAATGCAAAACAGTGTTTGTTTTGTCGGAGCATGGATCATGCCTTGAAAGATTGTGCTGCATTCCTTCGCCAAATGGACGAGGATGACGTGCTGGATATCCGGATCGTCCCTACTCCTACTTCTGGCAGCACACCTTCAACATCTGGTTATGTGCCCATTTCACCTTCAAGCTTTGAAGGGTATGATGTGGACACAGTCACCAGATGTGTGGCTGATCTAGGCTCTGACATGGCTGAGCCCATCTCCCCTGTGCATATATCACCATGTGTAGATTCAATTCTTTGTGAGGAATCAGTGCTTGACATTTATCCAAGCACTATTCCTCCACCTGTTGTGCATACTACTATACTCATCTCTGACGACATTGTTGAGGATGTGTCGCAGGATGAGGCTGGCGATCTATGTGTTATGCCTACTCCTATGGAGGAGGACAACCTTCTAGGTGAAGAGGAGCTTTCCTCAGCACCGGTGGAGGAAGTCCAAATCTTGGGCATGGCTACTGTTGATCCCGCCGAACCTTGTAGCATTGATGACAATGCAAACATTATTTAATTCTCCAACCTGATGGGAGTGAGACCGGGACCACTCCCCCGGTTGATTTTTATTTATGTTCTTCTTCTTCTTTATTTCTTGATCCCCTTTCTTCATCTGAGCCTGTGCAGGTTGAGTCTTCACAGGTACTTCAGGAGGACTTGGAGCATTATGCTCAAGTCAATGATGAGAGCATCCTCTTATGTGAGGAGGTTGATCCCCCCTCCGTAGAGGAAGCTCCACTTATTGCCTTCTCCTCCTGCTGCCTCCTTGGAGATGATACCTTGCTGGGCAAGGATAGTTTTGGTGAGTTGAGTGAGGATTCTTCCTCTTCTTACTTTTTATTCCCTCCACCTGTGACAAGCAGGTATTATTTATATTCGGGTAGAGGCGTGACTGTTCTATCGCCGTATCGGTACCCGCTACCGACACACATATTAGAACAGTTACCTGTGCACTTTTCTTTTCATAGACCCATTAGTTAGAACTATTTAAATTTGAATAAGTCGTGCTGGGAAGACAATAACCCCAGTAGTTATCTTACCTTTTCCTGCATTTTTATTTTCATCTAGTTTAGTTTAGTTAGTTGTATTTCATTTTGCTTTGTACATTTTCTTTTGTTTTTGCGGATCTCACCCCTGCAGGTCCTTCTTCTAGATGGCGGATGCTGCAGATTTTTCTTGGTTTACATGCCAATCTTCTGGTATGCTCATTTCTGAGCATGGGTAACGTTTCTTCCCCTAGTCTTTTATTTAATTTTCATGGTTACGTCATTTATGTCTATTTCTTAGATTAAGTCTGGGGGAGAGCCGCTATGTGTTACCCACTACACGGGCACATCTCAGTGCATGCTAGAAGTATTTTATTTCAGTTATATTATTTGTTCATCTTTACCGCACACCACTACACCCACTTTAGCGCGCACTCTCTTGTTTGTATGCTCCTGTATATTCAATTCATGGTTGTGATGTAGGAGTTGCTGTATTAGCCAAAAAAATGCAAGATGGAGTGGCATGTTGACTCCTGTAGTGCTCTAGTTGAGTACTCGTGTCTTGTTTAGGAATTTGAGTAGAATTAGTTTTTATTTATGCTTCTAATTTATAATTAGAAGATTTGCGTAGATTTTAATTTATTTTACTCAAAATGGTGAATGTGGTTGAATCTAGTGGTAGCGTGGTATTGTGTGTAGGTGAGCACGAGGTTCGTGTTGCTCGAGTCGGGAGGAAGGATTACCTTTCTCGGGGGCTAAGAACTTGCCCCAAGCGACTCTCGAAGCATGGGTGCGAACGATTTGCAAGTTGAGCGTGACATAGGCCATCTTTTTGGCAAGCTTGAGCTTTGTTTTACCTTTCCTATACACTAACCATTGCTAGCCTATTTTGTGCCTACCCGATCTTTTGGTTCAGCTCCACATACTTCACCAAGGCCTAAAAACTAATCCTATTATCGCAACCAAAATTTAGCTAAAAGCATTTATGAATTGTAATTTTCCAATGCCGTGCGGTGATGTGAAACTTCTGTGTTGATGTGGAAGTTTTAAAAATGTCTATGTGCTGAAAATTGTGCTATTAGATGTGGGGATGAAAAGAAAAGAAAAAGAAAAGCAAAGTAAAAAAATAGATTTATATCCCCAGCGTTTTAATTGAAACATCTAAATAGTATTGATTGTTGTAGGCCGTGTGCACACCCAGTTTCAAAGTCAAGTCTGGGGGTGTGTTGCACGTGTTTTATTGGGGGCTGCTATGATTTAGCACTTTTGTGAGCTCATTTGGGTTGCAATTAGCCTTCACGTTTATCTTTGCATTCCAAACCGTAACCTAAGCCTCGTGTAAACCCAAAGTCCTATTGATTCATCTTGTGAGTTCACTAGCGCCGTGGAGAGAGTGTGACAGGGTGAGCTTATGGTTCTCGACGTTGATGGATTTCAACGGAGATAATTCCGAGTTCCAGTCTTAGGTAACATTCACCTTCACGACTTGCTTACTTTCGTACTACGCGTGACCATGAGATTCACCAATATTCCATTTTTTAGTAAAAATAAATTTTTTTTTACGCATTTACACTTTTATAAATTAGCTAGCATATGTTGAAACTTCTTCTAATGAACTTCTATGCAACTTCGCATTCTATTCCATGTTTGCAATTTTTTTGGCTAGCTATGCTTTTCCTAATCCGCCGGATTTGTTTGCTCGGGACGCGCAAATAGGTAAGTCTGGGGTGTGATGAGTCCCAATTATATACACATTTTTGGACTCATCTAGGCCGATTATCTAGTCTATGCACTACACTTTTTACATGTTTTCGTTCATATTTAATAACCGTCTATTATTCCATGCTAAGTGCACTTCTAGGCCCGTTCTTGGTGTATTTTCTTGTTTATCTTCTTTACTGTCTTTCATGCTGTGTTTTGTGCCACTTTCAGTGGTTTTGATTAGTGTTATGCTGGAACATGGTCGTGCAGGTGTTCCCAGTACAAATCTGTATAGGAACACTGCGCACGATCACTGGTTATACTGCGCACGACCACTGATCGTGCGCCACTGATCGTGCGCATTCATTTGCAGCCCAAAGTTGCTTTCTGAATTTGGTCGTGCATTGTTACGCACGGTCGTGCGTTCGATCGTGCGCTTTATTATTTTCTGCAGTTTTGTCTTGCAGGTTTTCAGGCACAGTGCGCACGATCACCAACTTCCAGTGCGCATGGCCACTAGTCGTGTGCCACTGATCGTGGGCCCGGTTTTCTATAAATATACAGCCCACGAAATTAGGTCGGACGACATTCCAGCTCCGCCGTTTTCGAGCCCTGTTCGCCTCTTTCGCCCCCTGCATCATCTTCCACCACCAGGAGGTGCTCCGGGACAATTCTTCACGCCTATCTTGAGCCCAGAGATCACCTCGGCCATCTCCGTCATCCACAAGCTTCAAAAGGAAGGATCTCTGCCCAGATTTCATCGTCAAGCTTGGGAGCCATGTATTGAAGCCGAGCGGATAGTGACACGAAGAAGACGGGTCCATTGGGAGGTAGTGACAGCCCTCCTCTACCCCGGATGTAGTTGCGGACCGAGCTTGGATGCGGATTGACAACCTTGCGATTCCAACCGTGAATCCCAACGAGCCTTCGGATTTTGTCGATTTCTTACTCTCTTTCAAATTGTAATGATATTGTAGGGTAGATTCCTGTATTTTTGGATGATATGCACAATGATCTTTAATTGCAATGTTTATTTCATATTTCTATGAAACCATTTGGTTATTTGTGTATATGAGATGTGCCACCACTTCATCCACCACTCCATCCACTAGGTTCGTGTGCCGCACTAGCAATTGCTAGTGGCGTGCTTGTCGACGAGGTGCTTGCGACCCTCATTCCGCTAGCCTACTCATCCATCCGCCCTTGCGAAGCAGCGCGCTCAAGGCCTGCCTAGTCTCCATTCCGCCAAGCGAAGCATTGCATAGCGGCATTGCATAGGAGTAGTTGTAGTATTTTCCTTTATTTTTCACAAACCAAAACCCCCCGTTTTCCGCAATCCATCCGCTCGAAAGGACTTCAATCTCAAGTCCTTCCTATATAGTAAACTCCACCTTACTGTGTTCCATTGAGATTCAATACTTGGGGATCACTCCCACATTTTATATTACTTGAACGATCGGTACACTGCCATTTCGTGTCGCAGTCTTGCTACCGCCTATAGCGGTGTGCTAAGATTTGCACATCATACCTCTATCATCGTTCAAAGAAACTACGCCCTCCTTCTCTACTGCATGTATAGTATCATCAGCCGTAATGATTGCGTCATTACCTGTATATGCCTACAAAGAAGAGAACTTTGACTCGTCTCCGGTTAGGTGATGACCACAACCCGAGTCCACTATCCAATCATCCTGATAATTGATGGAAGTCATACCTGAACACACGTGCCCGTCATGAAAGCTCCATCACACTATCTATCATCTACACTGGAACCAGCCTCCTCCTTTCCTGCAGCATGCCCTGGCTGAAGATTGACCTTGCAGTCTCTCTTGAAATGACCAAGCTTGTTGCACCTGTAACATCTTAGCCCTTCCTTCTTCTTCCCTTCAGACTTAGGAGCATAACTCCTCTCTTATTGATATGAAGTAGATGGACTATCGTTACCAGATGACTTCTTTCTCTTATCCCATCTCTTCTTCTTGCCCGAATAAAGAACCT
This sequence comes from Dactylorhiza incarnata, assembly GCA_033032865.1. NCBI lineage: Eukaryota > Viridiplantae > Streptophyta > Magnoliopsida > Asparagales > Orchidaceae > Dactylorhiza > Dactylorhiza incarnata. Next base: position 14,658,329 of record JAWHQI010000029.1, read on the forward strand.
CGCTCTCTTCCCCAGAGACAGACATCCCAGCCATTTGCTTTGCTAAGATCTCTTGCGACGCCAACAAGTTCTCCACCTCTAGCAACGATGGCTGATTGGCCCAACCTTGAACAGAAGTGACAAAGGCCACATACTCCCCCCGCAAGCCACAGATTATATGCCTCTTCAACTTAGCTTCTGAAATAGGCTCATCCCGGTCCAACGCTGATATCTCCACGCAAAGGTTCTTCATCTTCAAGAAGAACGTTGAGATTGACAAATCTCCCTGAGTTGCTTTCGCCAACTCATTTTCTAAGAACTGTAGCCGAGCTACATTCTTCTTATTGAACAAGCCATCCAAGGCTGTCCAAATTTCAGCAGCTTACCTACACCCGATGATGTGGTCAAACAACTCCGGAATGATAGCTCACTTGAGAGTGAACTCAGCCTTCACATTTGTTCTCTTCCAAGCCTTCACGAGCTCAACATTCCCCTCAGCAGGAACAACAACTTGTCTTGCTTCTCCTCCGACTACCTCCCATAAGTCCTTGCCAAGCAGATATCACTCCATGCACAACTTCCACTTTTTAAAGTTAGTCTACGTAAGGAGCTCAATACAAAGACCTCTAGCATATCCTCCTTCCATTGCTATCCCACTGATTGATAACTGACTTGTATAAACCAAGAAGAAGACAACACTGATTACTGCTCAGGAACCTCCCTCTGATACCATGTTAAAAACTTTAGAGGTCTGAATGAAGTAAAAATGCGGAACACTTCAACACAATCCACAAGAATGGCAATCAGTGACAATGGGAAGACATAATAGTGCTCTTGTTATTTAATATCTCTTTACAGCTCGAGACATACATGGCGAGACATGATTCATAAGAATCACAAAGGAGAGAAGCACAAGACACAAAAACAAGCCGCCAACGAACTGCCAAAGCAGAGACCGCCAGACCGCTCGAACAGACAAGTCGCACGGCTATCCCTGAGATCGCGCGAACAGAGCACAAGCCGCTGCTGTCAGACCGCAACCACAGACCACACAACTCGCTGCTTTATTCAACTGCTGAAAAACAACTGTCCGCACTTCTTGATCGCCTAGACCGCACGGTCTCAAGATCAAATAAGAACCCGCGAACACTTAACGAAGAACTGCTTCCTGCTGCAAGTCTGCAACTCAAGATCGCCCGACCACTTACGACCGCCTGATCAACTGAGTATGTTGCACAGTCCAAGAACTCCTAAACACAGTCCGCACAGACAGACCACTGTCAAATTGTTTTATTCAAAGATGGAAAGAAAGGAGAATGCCGACGGTGACTGCTAGCCGCTAACATGCGAACAAACAAACCGGCCAGACAACTCAAACTGCGCGACCTCAGAGTGAGACCGGCACAATCAAGCCAACTTTAGTTCTTATAGTTCTTGCATATAAATGGCTACCCCGGCGTCTTTATTTATAGGCAAACGAACGGATGTCAACACCGCCCCAAGGGATACACTTACCTACCTTATTGAAGCACACGGTCTCCAGTACTAGACCGCGCGGTCTCTTCAAGACCTTATTACACTTAAGCAAAACTGTCCAAGTAAGACAGCTTGCCAAGAACAAATCGGCAGACCGCCCGGTCTATTATAAGAACAGACATATGAGCATCTAACCGATCAAGAGCATACCGCCAGAACCGAACTCATACAACCCGCCCGGTCTCTTATAAGATCGGTGCCACATGAACATCCTGACATACCAAGCTATCCGCCAGAACGAACTCATGCAGACTGCAGTACAAGACCGCAGAAGAGACCTCCAATACTAGACCACCCACTCTAAACCAAACAGAGATACTTGTGCAATGCAGGCAGACCAAACACAGGCCGCCAACACCAGTGACGCGTGACCAAACCAGTCAGGTCGCCACACCGAGCTCGCGGTTACCAGAGGTAAATCGTAACACAAGTCGCACAGTCTCTGCGGTCTCCAAAAATAGACAGCCGGGACACTTCTCTTCCACTTCAAAAATTTAACACTAAGTCTCTAATTGTAACCCCCCAAAAGATAGTGGATGTTGGTCAGCACAGCTCCGACCGCGTGTTTTTTACCCTTTCCGGGTTTTCCACGTTAAAAAGTCCCAGTGTACTTAATGATTCTCTAAGTGACTGTTAGCGCGCTTAGTTCTCTTCAGAGATAAGGTGGTTCAAGTCGACCGGTCTACCGAAAGCACCCAAGCTTCAACTACTATATACAAGAAGTTGTCTTTGGTGCAACATTCAAAATTATCAAATATAACCTCATTTTTTTACTCCAATGACTTAACATATATTATGAAAAAATATAAATTCATAAAATATAATGGCTTTTTGTGTAATTACACTATCTCTATAAGAAAAATAATGATGGAAATTCATAAAATCCAAAAGCTTTTTAGTAGACCTCCTACACCTACTATGGTAGGTAATCATTAGACCTCCTAGACCTATTTCAAAATGTCTTTTTGTTAAAATTTAAATGTTTTTGAAAAAACAATTATAAAATATTAATTAAAATTATTGTGCGGTCATTTTGAGTACTCATATGTATATATTGTGGGTGCAACCGGCTTGATGCAGGCGCAACCTTGAGCGTCATAGGCATAGCCCGCCGTCACAGGCGGGGTACTATTGCGCTTGGCCGGGGGCGGGCGAAACCCGCCCGTGCAAATCTAGCCTGGGACAGGCGAAGCCCGTCGTCGCCTGCCGGGTACTGTCGCGCTTGGCAGTAGGGGCGGATATATATATTTATATATATATATATCAATATCTATATATATATACTATTCTATAAAGGAAAACTACCCTTTGTTGCAACATTCATAATACCCAAAATACCCCCATTTCTTTTCTTTAAAGACTAACATACTTAAATAAAATTTCAAAAAAATTCAAAAAAGAGAGTCTTCTTCTGTAATTACTCCTTGCCCGCCGAAAATCACATCCCCTCACCTGCCATCTAAAATCACATCAGGCCACTTCGACATCATTTCGCTCCTTGGCGGAAGGAACCTCTTTCCATCCTGCTAAAACCAAGCTGTCGTCCCGGTCCTCCAGCTACCCTGTCGCTCCCGCTATTACTACAGCGATCTGGGAGTCATCTTCCTCCGACGATCTGGGAGTCGTCTTCCTCCGACGATCTGGGAGTCGTCTTCCTCCAGCGACCTGGGAGTCATCTTCCTCCAGTTTCATCGTCCTCCCGCGACTCGCCACATTCAGTGCAATCTTCCTCCAGCGACTCACCCCATTCATCTAGCGACTCACGCCATTCTTCCTCCCGCAGGTCATTTTCGTGAATCATTTCATCCCTCGCAGACGGAGACGAAGCCCTTCTCTGCGTGGTCAAGCAGGCGGACACGAAGCCCCGCGTTTAGACAACCGCACCTATCAAGGTATCCTCCAATCATATTCTTCTTCTTCTTTTACCTAGAAGAAATTATAAATCTGCTGTGAAAAATGATTTGGGCGTTTCAAATTCTGCATCATGTTAGGTCTACACCATTTTATTCCTCTTCTTCTTCTTTGGGTGTTTCATCTTATTATTCTTTTATCGAGCGATCTGGGCGTTACCTAGCCGGAGGTGAAGCCCCGTGTTCAGACAACCGCACCTATCAAGGTATCCTCCAATCTTATTCCTCTTCTTCTTTTACCAAAAAGAAATTACAAATCTGCTGTGAAAAATGATTTGCTTGCTTCAAATTCTGCATCATATTAGCTCTACGCCATTTTATTCTTCTTCTTTGGGCGTTTCATCTTATTCTTCCTCTACATTACCAAGCGATCTGGGCATTTCAAATTCATTTTAGGTCCAGAATACCAAGAAGAAAATATAAATCTGCTGTGAAAAATGATTTATCTCCCCTGCCGCCCCATGTTCTCATTTCTACCTCTGCAATTATATCCTCTACCATGTAATGTTCTGATATCACTTAGCAAGCATTTCAAAGGGATTTTGCTGGGATTTTACTATTGTTTCTAAAGCAACTCACCGTTGCAACATTTCTATTTTCTATTATTTTCATGCTCTAATTAATAGTGCTACTACAAATGCTTGCATTTTCAAAACCTTGGATTTGGGGAACTTATATTGATAAATCATTAAAATTGAATGCACCTTATATTACTTGCAGGCCAATTGGAAATCAAGTCAGTAGAGGAACTTGATGACAATGACGGGCACATTGGTTTTCTTCCGATCTATCATAATCCTATCAAAGTTTTATAATACTGCGATTTCATATATACTACCAAGATAATCATAGTTTAATTCAATGGTGTACATTTTTTGACTAATAATTTGTTTCTCAAATTTTATTCATATTTATTTCAACAAGTAGAAGATAGTTTTACATTTTTCATCGTTTTGTTTAATTGTCTACATTTTGGAGTCTCACCCATATATCTTCATTCTCATACTTTGATGATACTTTTTCAAGTTTTAAACTATTTCAATTTCAGTTTATGAAAATTCAAAATGGTGGTCTTTTGTTTATTTTGATTCATACCCAGGACAATCATGTTGGATCGGTAGGCGCTCTTAGAGGGGGGGGGGGGTGAATAAGGGTTTTAAAACTTTTATGTTGTTTTGAAATACTTGAAAAGCTAAGAGATTAAACTAGTGATTTTGAATAAAGATCTAAATTGATTTATAATAAAAGAGAATACAATAAACAATTTAGAGAAATGAAGAACAAATCAATTTTATTACACAAAGAGAGACATGCTTACTAGTAATAAAATTAATTACAAAATTAGATTTCTTAAAAAGCTAGAAATCGAAGGCGAATAGTAAAAGTCTTTTTCATTTTCTATCCCGACTCATATCCCCACGAATCAGTGGCTTTAGCCTATCCTTCCTCGGATACGGCCTCAAGACGCTCTAGCCAATCCTCCCTTGGACATAACCTCGAGCACCCTCTAGATCTACACCCTAGACCTAGTCGCCAACACGAGGCAAACTTCTTCCCTATGTCTTACCCAGACTTAGTCGCCAACACGAGGAGAATTTAATAAGCGATTATAAGAATGAAAAGAACAACAATATTAAAAACTCCCTCTATGTGGATCTCTGAAGAAGTAGATGAAGACCCACAGAGTATGATCATAGTCGATGCGGTCTTTCATCACGATGATAAAGCATGTTGAAATCTTCTCCACAGATCTCCTTAAGCCTTCATGGAATTCTGGGAGTATCTCTCTGAACCTTTCCCTATATGATGTGGCACCAAGCTATGGAATTTAGGATTGGGAGAGGATAAAGAATATGTAGCCAAGGGGTCCTTTTATAGCCTTGGAGCTAGCGTCTGCACTAGCGCTACCGTCGATGCTATCCTAGATTAGGAAACATTCTCTGCATGCGTATCTTCAATCCAAGGAAAGCATCCCGACATTCCTCAAGTACTCCGCGATAGCGCCTGCGCTATCCACTACCGCCTGGCGCTAACGCCTTCTAAAACAGCTCCCAAAATTTTTCTAATCAGAGCTAGCACCTGTGCTAGGTGCTACCGCCGGCGCTAGTGTACATGTTGGAATTCTGGCTTCAAATTTGGGGGCAACCATCTTATGCTATCCTTGTGTCATATGGACTTATTTCCTACACACTTAAACACACAAGATCAAAAACACGTAGGATTTTTTATTCTCAAACCTAGGAGATGCGGAAGACCATGTTCCAACAAACTCCCCCTTTTGATAATAACAAATCCATTAATGATAAATCAGAGCTTTAATATATAAGCATGATGAAACCTACTTGTGTGTGTGTGAGAGTGATGACTTAAGATAATTATTTTTTTAGGTATTTATAATTGCTCTCCCTAAATACATGCTCCCCCTATGTGAATGCTCCCCTTCTATGTAAGCTATCTTCTTATTCTTTAATCATGTTAGTTTTCCAATTTGATAGCGTTTATTATTTATCATGTTAGTTCCCCCCTTTTGTTATTAGCAATAGTGGGCAAGGTAGCAAGGGACATAGAAAGAGGGTTTTTGATAAGAAAAGATAAGGCATGATCAAGCTTTTAGAGGAAATGAAATGATAAGAAGTTTTTAGCACAATAATTGTCATAGAAATAAATCAGAGTTTTTAGCATAAAAATAATATTCATGTTTAGCACAAACCAATATAAAGTTTACCAAGCAAGTCTACCACTTGTTGAAGGAAAAGAATTTTAAGATTCAAGTGATGATGCACAAAAAAGAGAAGACTTTAAATAAGCATGAAAGCGCAAGGTAAAAATATATGGTAATGATGCGGAAGACTTATAGAAATACAAGAAACATCTTTTTGTAATCATGATGATTCATAAGAAGAAAATATGAGTTTAAGTTCCAAAAAGCAAGATGTTTTTGTAAATCATTATTCATTTAAAATCTTTAAGTTTGACAATAAAGTAACCAAGCATGAAAGAAGGATATCAAAAAGAAACTACTACAATGTTATTATAATTCATAAATTCAAAATATAACGAACATTGTAGAGAGCATGCTAGGTTATCTAGTGCATTTTATATAAAGAGACTATAGAATTAGCAATAGGATCCGATACTCATGAGAAGAAGTGTTATGGAAGATAATGATGTGCACATAAGTGTATTTTGAATAGAGTGAACAAATGATTTAATCAAAAATACAAGACATATGCAGAGTAAAGTGCACAATAAAACACAAATAATTTTACTTCCACACACTTCAATGCACATAGAAACAAATGTACAACTACCAAGGTGCTCTGCACACGCAATGCTCATAAAGACTTATCAGGGTGCAAAGTAGTGCATGGGGGATCACACACTTTATTTTTCAATATTGATTTTTTTGTGATCCGTTGTACTTTAGAATAAGTGGTGTAAAGAAAAAATATATGGTTTGCACAAGACACTTTACTATTCTTTCCAAGGTGCTCAACCTCACAATGCTCATTAAGACTTATCAGGAGGTTGAAGTAGTGCTTGGTGGAGTTATCTTTGTAATTTATTTCATGATTTTTGTTTTGTACAAAGTTCTCCGAATACACTTGTTTTGCAAACCAATGTAATTTTGAAAGCACAACCACTTTTCGTAATGATTTAAAGTGCAAATGAAAGTAGTGTAGGTAAGATATTTGTGCAAATTTAATTCATCGTACAATTACAATACACAAGCAAGCATTCTTAGATTAAAAGCATATGTAGACTTTGCCAAAATAAGTGAGTGAATAAATATCATTATCAATCATAAAACATTTACTCATACTTAAAGGCACGCTAAGCTTGGTTCTACACAACTTTTACAATACAATTGATGCACATGTGATTAGATATATCAAAGCATGATAAAAACAATGTTCAAAGTAGTTTGAAAAGGATGAATTGCAACATTGTAGAGGGTCTAAATGATAGATTAAACCATGCTTGATATTAACATTAAAGTCCATACAATTTTTTTGTTTTTTAAAATTTGTATTTGATTTTTGCATATAGAAATAGAAATCAGCCAAATAAACAAGGAAAGAAGAGAAAACAAAGATTTTTGTAATTTTGGCTTTTGCAATTTTGTATTTCAATTTTTCAAAAATCAATTAACGACAGAAATGCAAAAATAAGTAGTACTTATAAAAGAACATATTTTTAGTGATTTTTCAAAATTTTAGATACACAGAAAATTGGACACTCGAGCTAGTGCCGACGCTAGTGCTAGGGCGAGCGACAGTGAGCAAAATATTGAGATTTTGAAAATTATGATTATTAATCTTGATTAAGTGTCCCAAGAGTAGTTTCATGCAGAAATTTCAAAATTTTTGAAGATATCTAGATAGTGCAAATTGCATGAAACGTTAGCGATTTCTTATATGACTAAACATCGCATGAGATATATTTTCTCAAATCTTCATTTTGATTTTTCTAAGACTTGTGTTTATCAAAATAATGTAAACTGAAAAAGATAAGAACAGTAAACACAAGATATCATGTTTGAATAAGCTACATAAGCATGACTTAAATGTTTATAGTATGAAATGAGGTTCATGCAAAGAATAAAATAGGTATGCCCTAGATAAAAATACCCCGACTATATGTCTACACCCTAGCCACATACTAAGTGACGGATGGGCATGAGGAGCTGTACACATGTCGTAGGTTGGGGTGTTACTCCCATATGCATACACTAGAGAATGCTCAACCTAGCACTCTTTCCCCCCAGTGCCTCGCAAGGCCCCACTGGAACCCTCCCCGGTTAAGGACAAGACATGACTTAGAGGTTAGGTGTCTAATGCATCCATTCTGAAAGAATATAGCTATGCTAACTAATTCACCTAGAGGGGGGGGGTGAATAGGTCTTTTGAGTTTTACTTGATAATTATGGCCTGTTAAAACTATTCTAATCAGAGAATCAAGCAACACAGAAGAACACACAAGTGTTTATAGTGGTTCCCCAAGACAGCGTGTCTATGGGTAGTCCACTTTCCCCCTTCACCCTTCTAATAGTGTGTTAGACAGGGCTAACTCCTTCAATCTCAGCTCCAAGAGCTTACAACACAAGTTCCTTAGAACTTCTCAGATCAAAGATGATCCTACCTCAGGACAAAAGTCCCTTCAACTCAGAGCTATCACCAGCTCCTACCTCAGTCACTGCTGCCCTACAAACTCAGAGGAATACACCTCCTACAGCTCAGACCACCTCCTGGTCCTACTTCAGGCAACAAGCCTTACTCCTCAGGCTAAACAACCCTACAATCTAAGGCAAACCAGCCCTACAAGCTCAGGCCAACAAGCCCTACACACTCAGGTAAATGCCCTACAAACTCAGGCAAAAAGCCTTACAGAAAAAGATATTTTAGAAATATTCTGCAGCAGAAATACTCTCCTGTAGATCCTGCACAGTTTGTGCTTTCCTGTAGCTGAAGATGTTGATAACAGCTACCACCTGATCTTCCTCTTCAATAGAAGGATGGAAGATCACCTTGCCCCTTCTGGTGGAGGAGCAATCTTCTTCTCTCAGTTTCTTCTTCATTTTCAGTGAGCAGGAAGAAAAACGAGAGCAGCAGCCGTCAATGGAGAAAAAGAGATTTTGCAACAACCGGCCGGGTTCTTAGAAAGTACCATAACTCTTTCTTTTATACTTCTTTTATCTTCAACGTCTCTAAGTTGATTTCCCAAGAAGTATGGGAGACAATGGTGGTCCCCTGTAGCTTTTCTGCAACTTGCCCTAGCCGCAGGACCCGCATCCCACCCTATCTGTAGAGAAGGTCTGCGTTCGACGAATGCGCTACACTCTGCGTTCGACGAACCCGCTGCATCCTGCGTTCGACGAACTTGCCAAACTCTGCGTTCGACGAACTTTCCAAACTCTGCGTTCAATGATCGGCCTTATCTCTACGTTCGACGAACGACACTCTGCGTTCGACGATCTGCCTTGTCTCTACATTCGACGATCTGCCTTGTCTCTGCATTCGACGAACGACACTCTGCATTCGACAAACACGCCCTTTGCCTTCTCAGCGGCTCCTTCTCTGGGCTCGTCTCAGCGGTCGACGAACTGAGTTCTGCGTTTGACATATGGCACTCTGCGTTCGACGAACACGCTGATTCTCAGCATTCGACGAACTTATCAGCTGAGACATCTTTTCATCAACTTAGGAGAAGATTTCTCCTAACCTTAGGTCTTGATTAACCCTTTCTCTTGAGTCACCTAAGCCTGTTTAACTTACAAAAACAAAGCTTTATCAAATACAATATGTACTTAGTATTGGAAGTGGTGCCTCTTCAAATCAAGGGAACATTGAGGGAACTTTTCCCAACAATCTCCCCCTATTTGAAGAAGGCAGAACATCCCCATTGTTAAGGTACATAGCCAACAAAAACATATCATGTACCACTTGAGGACATATTATGTAAATGATCTATAAGATAATCATGATAACATAGCTTCTAGATAACAACATTGTTTAAGCTAACAACTTCATGACAGATTATATAAAGCTTTGACTAGCTTAGAGGGCATCTCCCCCTTTCTAACTCAGATTGAATAGCATATCACGATAACTAACTTAGAGGGCTAACACTACTTTGGTCTTAGCAACTAGCATTCCATCTCCTATTTGCATCTAGCAAGACCAAATTTGGTCTTAGCATTGGCCATCTCCCCCTTTCTGGATTCTTCAACCTCTTTCCCATTAGGGAATAGGATTCTTCAACCTCTACTCTTTTCTGGATACTTCTAACAAATCCTAAGATAGATTAGAAGGCATTTTCCAAGTCCTCTTTTAGGATAACCAACATCCTTTCTGACCTACTGAGCATTAGCTATCTCCCCCTCAACTTATAGCCAACTCACCCTCAATTTGAGCAGGAGTTTGCTCCCCCTTAATTGGAGCACCTGTATTGACCCACACATTTCCCTGTTGATTAAAAGAAAACTAGAATTTTAGCTGATCCAGATGTTTCTGATCCAGCTGATCATTTTAAACTATTCTACATTTAACAACTTAGGGAGATTATCTACCCTATCAGTGGATTATGCCTATTGAAGGAAGATCAATTCAGATATTAATCTATCATAACATTTCATTTTATGATAAATTGAACAGATAAAGGCATAAGCAATTTAACACAGAGAACATATATTCAGAAATGAACTCATTCTAAATTCAACATGCCTAAGTCAATTTTAAAAGAATTAAACTTGGCCTCATCTAGTGGCTTAGTGAAGATATCAACTACTTGATTGTCTGTAGGGACATATTCAAGTTTGATATCTTCACACTCTACATGCTCTCTAATAAAATGATACCTAATTTCTATGTGCTTGGTCCTGCTATGGGAGACAGGATTTTTAGCAATAGAAATTGCACTGGATGAGTCACAAAGCAGGGGAGTGTTGGGTTTTCTATACCCCTAACGGGATGACATATCGAATATGCGCAGCGGAAATAATAACAAGAACAACCCAAAGAGTAAGGATCTTGCGGTTTTCATGATTAAAGAGAATAATCAAATCGAAATACAAAGTACCTTTGTGGGATTGAGTCAATACTCAATCAAGGTGCTCCAAGATGAAATCGGGTAGACAAGACCTGAGTTCCAAGAACTGAAATGTGTCGTCTCCTCTACAGCGATCCACACGAACGATGGAGAACCCCAAAGCCTTGTCGAACAAGGAATGGGTCGGAGAAAGAACGTCCTCGGCGTCCCCACGAACTGCTAGATCCGTTGAAGGGGAGGCGGCGACTGTCGGCGGCGATTAGGTCGGCGGAAGGAACGAGAGCGATCAGAACACTTCCGTCTTCGGCTCTCCAGAAATCGCAAAAAGGCTCGATCTAAAACAGTATCTATTCGAAGCTCTAATCACGTTCCTTTTATACGCAAGGCATAAAATAGGCTATCCGCAGACCAGAGGAAAAACAGAACATTTCTGTCCAGATTTACATTCGCCGAATTCGACTAAACAATATAACCAAATTCGACTCAGATTCGGCGAAACCATTTCGACGAATTCATCTATATAAATTCGGCTATATCAATTCGTCGAAACCATTTCGTCGAACTGACATGATTTGGCTAAACCCTTTAGTCGAATCTGTTACAATTTCGGTTAATCACATTAGCCGAATCTCATTAGTCGAATCAAGCTAATTCGGTTAAACCCTTTAGCCGAATTTGACGCAGTTCGGTTAAACCCTTTAGCCCAATTTGTTAAGTAAATACCCATTCGTTTAAACCCTTTAAACGATTTCCCGTTGAGTCATTCTCAACTTAATTCCAAGCAGTCACAGGATTGGTCCTCCACTCATATCCAATATGAGTAAGGCCAAAACAATCCTTTCTCCAATTTCTCCAAACGCTTTTATGTGCGACCCTATAGGCTCATATTGCGTTGGCAGTAAGACTAACTGTTGATTGCTTTGAGATCACCTCAGAAACTCCAACAGTCTCCCACTTGATCACAAAGTATCAACAAAAGTCTCACAAATAATGAGCGGCATCTAGCAATACATCATTGCTACCCAAGCAATAAGAGTTCATAACTCAACAAGCCTGTCATGACCAATGCATTAGTGTTTTCATGTCCCTTTGTCCTTTACATCCGGATAGAACTAGAGGCATGGACCGTGTCACCCTCATAATTATTCAATCTCAATTTCCTGATCTAGAATAGACTGTCTGAAATTGGTGAGCTCAATATCATATATTGACTCAATCAAGCATGGCCCTACGCTTGCAGCAGTGGAAGGCAGGGTTGTAGGAAACAGGAATCACCCCGGTCAAGCCGCATCTATAGAGAAAGAAAAGTGCTCGTCTTCGTCTAAACGACTCATCTCACTTAGCTCGCCTGGGAATGCAAAGCAATTAGGACACCTTTTGACTGAGTACTGGTATGAAAACAACTCGAAAGGAACTAGCGAAAAGAGAAGGAGGACTTAGAGCGACGATCGAGATCAAAGGTAAGTCTGGTCTATGACTCTCACCTTGAACCTTGACAGGGCGGTGCACGAAAGAGACTATCACCTTGACAGGGCGGTGCTCAAACCCGCAAGAGAATATGCTTTCTCTATCCTAACCAGATGCTCAACTTCCTTGATGGTTCCAATTCAAAGTGAATAAAAGGATGGGTCTGTTTATTCAATGGATCCGGTATCCACCTTTCAGTGGAGAACTCCTTTCCTTGCTATACCTAAGAAAGCAACCCGCCCCGGGAAATGATCTTAATTCAGGTCTATCTGTTTGAGTCTATCTAGAAGCTCCCTTCCTCCTCTAGGCTTTGTCCTCTGTGGCCAGTAGAACCCTAGGTCTTACTCTTCTTCTACTATATCTTGATATAGGCTCATCGTAGAACCCTAGGTCTTACTCTTCTACTATATATAGATCTAGATATAGGCTCATCCTTTCTACTATATCTAGATATAGGCTCATCCTCTTCCTTCGTCTCGGGCGGGACTGGTTGCTCAGTTTAGTAGGAAACCCCTTCTTTGTCGATCCCTTTCTCAGCAGAAGAAGAAGTGAAGAAACCGGCTAAGCGCAAGGGCCCGACCCTTGCGCCAACCCCAAATTAGGTGAGTCACGCTTCTGGAGACCCGAAGGGCCCTGGAGGGGGATGAATGCGAGTCCACTAGCCGAAGGGTGTGATAAGACAGGCGAATGGCTTCTTTCCTTTGAGAGGGATACCGATCTGAGTCCCATTATTTGAGGATAGTCAAACCCGGGAGAAAGCAGCCTCTTTTTCTTGGGATTCACTCTTCATAGGCACATGAAAGGAAAGAGTTCATGAAGAATGAAGTCAATGACGTTTGCACCTTGAGTACGCCATTGGCTTGACTAGTCCCACACACGGGTTGAGGTTCTATCAAGGTATCAATATATCAAGGCATCGAGGGGCTCTAAGCGATCAAGGTATCAAGAGGTATCCTTGTCTAACTAAAGGAATCAAGGTCTATCAAGGTATATATCGAGGGGCTCTAAGCTATCAAGGAAGGAGGATGACGGCTTATGGCATAACCCGGAATTCTCTCAGTCTTTCTCCTCTTACTACTCTATCTAGTTTACGCTACCACACAATGTTCGTTGCTTGTCTCACTTGGGTGGGAGTGGGAAGATGAAACTGAACTTCCTCTTTCTTTTCCTTTCTTTCAGGGAGCGCCCTAAAGTGAACCTAGACATTTCACTCAGTTCTCTCTGCAAATCAATCCTATGGCTATCCATACTCTACTTTCATCCTACACTCTACTTGAATTTCATCTTACTATGGTCGGATGACCTCAAGCTCTTTCTCTTTCATTATGCCATTCTCTTTCCCAATTTCTGAAAGATGAAAGAAAAGAACAAATGAGGAAGAAGGATTCATCAAGTCCCTGATCTCTGATCTCTTATCGAATGAGCCTCTCACCCAGGCTTTCCATCCCTGACAACTCAGGCTAGAGATTGAGATTTTCATTCTCTTTCCACAAAAGCAGCTAGTATGAGCGGCGGGGTCATCTTATCCTGAGTTCACCACTTGACTTTCGAGGGAGTTTAGGGAGTCTGTTCTAAGTCTAGCCTGTGAGTTCACCACTTGACCTTGTCACTACTTTCTAGTTAGAGGGAGTCTGTTTTGAGTCTAGCCTGAAAGTGACGATGCTTTTTCTTCCTATGCTTTTACTAGCCTGATGGTGACAGTTGATGCTTTCTTCACTAGCCTGATGATGATGACTTTCAACGGTATCGTAGAGTCTCGATCCCATGGATGTACGCCTTCTTTCTATTGAAACGGTGGGGCGGATGGTTCATCGTCACCTTCTGATGATCGTGTCAAACGAATTTGGAAGTGTTCCTTTTCGGAGCACTCTCTTATGCTAGATAGATCGGATTAGCTAGGCACAGCGAGAAAGAAAACCGAAGACCGCTATCTCTCAGGTAGCAGGTAGGCAAGCGTTCTAGTGGACCACTCGGCTACTTCAGCCAAATGCGAACCTAGCTGTCAACACTCAGTTGGGTCATGCACGTCGCCTTGCCATGATGAATCTCTGTCCTATAGAAGGACACAGGGGAAAGAGAAAGAAAGGCGCTAGACAAAGGAAAAACCTTGACTGACACTACGAACCAATCAGATGTCAAGTGAGCCTCGGAAAAACCTTGACTGACACAAACCGCAAAACGAACCAAGACATTTCATTCTGTCCTAAACGAGGGGCTTGGTCCTCAAAACAGGAGTGAAAAGTGAGAGGCAATGGTCCAACCTCTTCAAACAAGTCTTCAGATGCACTTGTTCACATCCCCGGACAAAAGATCAAATAACTCTTCACCCTGTTCTTGAGCCTCGTCTCAACTCAGGAAAGTCAATCTACGTTTGAGTTGTTCATGAGACTTGAGAAGAAGGTTCACATTGAACACCCGCCTCGGGGCTTTGAGATTCCCTGCCTGTAATGGTGTTCTTTGTCAAACGAGGGGAGAGGAGGAGTTTCTGTAGTATTTGAATTCTCCAATTCAATAGAGTCAGCCTAATGGAAAGTTCACAAGGACAGTCAAAGAGAAAGAGAGTCTCTGAGCTGAGAGAGCTTGAGTTCGAGTTCTTTGTTCAGTCCCATAGGGTTCCTAGAGGGTGTTGCTTTCCGAATCCTATGACTGAGCTCGAAAGCTCGCAAGTGAGCAAGATTGAGAAGATATTCCCGGGCGTCAATAATCTGGGGCTACCATAGAAAGCAAAAAACCAAGTCACAGGCCTCTTATCTTCCCAGTCCTAGCTCCAAGCGGTTGCTGGTCAGAAGAATCTCTGGTGTTAGACCACTGGATCAGAGGGAGACCATGAAGGTCTTGAGGATCCGATGAAGGAGAATGGAGAAAGGGTTCGGAGCAAACTCCTCATTCAGGTCCCTACTACCTTCTTCTTTTTTCTCTGGAGGAGTCTTCTTTTCTGGGAGGGCGCGAGGATGGTTCGGAGGATCCTGATCGCCAGCAGGAATGCCAAGCTCCATAATGATGTCATCAGGTATCACCATCAGATCTATGGGATCTTCCGCAACGTCCTCATCGCCCGTGGCAGCTGACTGACTCGCCTTATCAACCAGAGCGTAGTTAAGTATGCGAGTAGCTGCGGAAGGCCAGAAACAGAACTCGTCTATCTATATTGCTCAAATGCGAGTATGAGCATCGCCAGATAGACTCAGATCCTCATCGTTCCGTACAGCTTTGATGCGAAGTGAAAAAGCAGAAGAAAGAGAAGAGCCAAATCTTATGATCTCATTTCTATACTCGAATTCTCAATGATATCCTATCTTGTCTATAGAGAAGATCCTGATTCTTGTTTGCAAACGAACAGGATGGAAGATCTGCTTGCCTTGATTTGACTTCTTATATAGCGTTTTCCGAAGTCAAATCAAGATACATCTTGCTTTGCTTAACACAAGCAATATCATGATGCGTCAGAGAGCCTAGAGTTGATTTTTCTTTGGGATCAAAAGGTAGCGACCAGTAGTGATCTAGCCTCGAGTAGACAATAACCCATCTAATGGGCGTCTCGCGAAAGTCGTCCCCCGTCTACTAAGTAAAGCGAATTGAACTCAATTCTATACTGTGCTGTGAGCTCTGATCTGTTCTTCTGTTTGTTTTGATCAGGGAATGAGATGTTAGCTATTTATGAACAAATCATCTGAGAAAAAGTGACACCAACCATAGGGAAAACCTAAGAAAAAGTGATTTTTCTTAGGTTTCCTTGGTTTGAATAAGACATGGATAACTACCTAACGACCTCTTGTGCTTCATGAAATTGTGGAGTGTCAAATTCACTCAGAAGATGACTTAGCAACCCACTCTTCTTTCTCCGGGAGTCAGAGCGGGCAAAAGGAAGGCGAATGGGTAGATGCCCTTGCGCCAACGGGTTTGGAAGAGCCGAGAGATCATAGAGCCTGGTATAGATAAAGGCGATATGAAAGGGATGTAAGTAAGGCGAAGGGGAAGAGCATGAAAAAGATCAAAGCTAATGAGCAGGAACCTGTTAGAGAGAGATCCTTTCAGGATACGTTGATTGGTCCGAGGTCTTGCCCCGATGTCGATCTACAGTAGGAGGAAAGTGTTGGAACAACCCTTTTACTGTTTTGGGCTAGGATCACTATGTACTGATTAGGATCAGTTGACCCCATTGTATAGTTTAAGGGTCAAGTCTTTAGGCTGATAAACTAGCTAGAACTTAAGATTAATCTAAGGTTTTCAGCGTTCGACGAATGACTAGCAGCACTCGACAAATGGCATTTGGCGTTCGACAAACGTCTAGTATCGTTCGACAAACTGTTCTAAGCAGACTGAAGAATTACAACCAGTTACAGCTCTCGACATTCACTGATCAGCGTTCGACGAATGACTGGCAGCGCTCGACAGATGGCTACCAGCGTTCGACAGTTTTTTATTAACAGCGCTCGACAGTTTTCTAGCCAGTGTTCGACATATTCTGGACAGCGCTCGACAGATGGCTCCCAGCGTTCGACAGATCATTTATTGAATTCCAGATTTATTATCAGTCACATTCTATTCTGTCCTAACAACAAAACGACGACTATAACAGATCTATTCAATATCTTTGGATATATTCTGACAGATAAGGAAGGATATTTAAACTCAATTAATATATTCCTTTCCTTCCTTTTTCCCAGACAGGAATAGCCGTTGACATTTAATGAAAAGGAATCTTTTCACGACCAAGGAACAAAAAGGACCTGGCAGAGTCGTTTGAGCCTTGTTGTTATTTCCAAGAATGTCAACAGAATTCAAAAAAAAAGGGGGATATATATATATATATAGACAAGAAGAAAAGATAGTGAGATATACAAGTAGTAAGATTTTTTTTCTCTTCGACAAGCAGCACAAAAACCTCTGAGAACATCATCCCCAAGAATTTTTCACTCAGAATCTGCTGCAAAGATAGATCTTCTAAAAAGAGCAACAAACAATCTGAAGAACTTATTCTTCCAGATCAATATGCTACAGGAGATCTTGGTTTTTCAAGAGAAAGCTTCTCCATCTTCTGTCAACTAATTCAATCAGACAGGGGGAGCTTTACAACAATATCTACTAGAATCTTCTCTCAGCTTCTTGACAGAGAAGAACACTACAAACTCTTTCTTACCTCTCTTGTAAAGGGTTCTAAACTCCCTTCAAAAGTTTAATCTTGGTGGCAAGACACCTTATCAAAAAATCTAGTTTGGTTTTTGAACACCTTATCAAAAGTTCATTGGTGATTTGGGCACCTTATCAAAATCCCATTGGTGGCAGGGCACCTTATCAAAAACCTGTAGTGGATTCCTACCAAGGGTGGTAGAAGAGTAGACGTACCCAGATTTTTGGGGAACTACTATAGCTCCTTGTGTCGTCTGTGGTTAATTATTCTTTGTGCTTGTGCTGTTTGATTTCTTTTATTTACCTTTTCTGTTTATTCAATTCTCACACTAATTACACCTATATATATATATAACACTATTTTAATTCCGCTATAAAACTAAAGAAAAATTTTAATACTCTATTCACCCCCCCCCCCCCCTCTAGTGTAATTTAAGATCTGACCTCCACTTTCAGAAAGTAGTTTTCCGAAAGGAACATGGGAGAAGGATGTCATGGTGGATGAGCCTGATTCCGATGATGAGTGAGACGAAACGATTACTTCATATACCCTGGTTCAACTCATGCTATCTCAAAAGAAAAGGGGTTGCTCAGGTCCTTCTGAAGCTCCTTCGACCTTCATCTTCATCTGAGAATTCCTCATCCGCAAGCAATCCGCTTCCGTCAGTGCTCTGCCTTTAGCTTCTTCTTTTCTCTTCCTATGACTCTGTCAGAAAGAGAAGAGTCAGGGTCCTTGGCTTATTCACTCATGAATTCCTTATCTTGTTTCCTTGTCCTAATAGTTGGGATGTCCTAAAGGTCACGGTTGAGTTTCCGTAGAACTCTCTCAACCCCCTCAATTCTCAACTCGCTTCATTGACTTCTCTCTCGGCAGCCAGGCTTTCTTTTTCCTGTTTGAGCTCGCTGTGGAAGGTAGTAGCGGCAAGAGGAGAGAGAATATCTATCGCCAGCTTCCTCAACTCAGAGTACCACAGTTGATCTAGTTGAGTATGAGACTATAGTCTATGTCGTGATCTAACATTGCTTTCCTTCATGATATACAGAGTCTAGCTAGTGCGGTGTTCTAAAGAATAAGGTTTGAAACCTACCACAAAGAGTACATACAAAAAGATATCAGCAGATAACTGACCAAACTAGAGATCTTAGAAGCAAAGAAAAAGTCTCGAATCTCTTCGTGACAGGTTCTTAGTCAACACATGTTGAGATGACTAACGCCTTTCGTATGAACAAAAGAAGAGAAAGAGCTTGAAAGCGCCTCAAAAAAAGCCCTTAAGCGAGGAGCACTGACTATGACACTTGAGACACTCACTCCTGACTCTGACACTCCACTAACTCTTGACTCTGAAAATGACTCCTTATTCTATACTAACTCCTTCCTTTGATAGTGAGTAGTGAGTAGAGAATAAGAACTCCTTCCTCTGACTGACAGTGAGTAGATGTAGATAACAAGGCGTGTGCCGGCGCTGGAGCGATCTGGAAATGAAGATGGCTAGTTGAGAAAGGTCTGCAAATCTGAGTACTTTCAACCTGGAAGGCAGGAGAGCAAGAGCAAGAGGAATAGTAAGAGTAAGAGTAAGAGGCGAATAGGTGCAAAGGTGCGCCTGTATATATAGGCGAGGTGACCCGGTAGTGGTAGGTTTTTTGACCCTATGCCTTTCCCAACCCTCTCCTCTAAGTCGAGTCTATCTTATCGCTTGACATGAGTAAATGTGACAAGGAGATATAGATCGCTCGAGCGCTGCGAAGAGGGCCCAAAGCAAAGGGTATGAGCCTGGTACAGATAAAGGCGAAGAGAAGAGTAGGCTCAATTAAAAGGAGAGGTAAGCCAAAGGCGAAGGTAAGGAGGTAAGCTTTTAAGCGAAGAGTATGAGCCTGGTATAGATAAGGGTGAAGAGTTGGCTCGACTAAAAGAAAAGGAGAGGTTACCCTACCCGAAGGGGAAGACTGAAAGGGACTAACAGGAGAGGAGGAGGCTCGACTAAAAGGAGAGGAGACGTATGGATCGACTGAGTTGGAGAGGAAGAGGCCTCGAACTATTCTCCTGAAGGCTCTCTGACCTCTACAGGTCGCCTTGGCCTACCCTCGCCTGGTACAGATAAAGGCGAAGAGCAAACTCAACTTATAAGGAGCTAGGAGCAAGAGATAAGGAGCTAGGACCTAGGACCAGATTTCACTCACTAGATAAGGAGAGGAAGAGGGACAGTACTGGGAATGATAAGGAGCTAGGACCGGACTCCTCACTAGATAAGGAGGGAGGCTCGACTAATAGGAGAGGAGACGTATGGATCGACTGAATTGGAGAGGCCCCGAACTATTCGCCTGTCGGCTCTCTGACCTCTACAGGTCGCCTTGGCCAACCATCGCCTGGTACAGATAAAGGCTGAGAGCGAACTCAACTTATAAGGGAATCCAACCCAGATGACCGGCATGAGAGCAAGAGGAATCCAACCAGACAGTCCTATCTAGATGCCCTGGAAGGTTAGGTGAAAGGCAGGACCCGGAATCCAACCAGATGAAGGGAATGAGGAAAAGAGAAATCTCAAGAGGCTGAGGCCTTTATTCATCCCCGGGGCCGAGGGGACGAGGAGGTAGCAACCCTTGAACCTACCCTCGGCGATAGGTAGATGATCTTGGCATGAGTGATAGCGAAAGGATGTAGGCTTGACCAAGGGGAGAAGAGGCGATAGGTAGATGAGCTTGGCATGAGCGAAGGGCCCTTACTTAATGGTGTGAGACTTAGGCGACCCGTGCGGCTTCTTTGCATTTACCCAGAGGCGACTGGAAGGAGGAGCCGATAAGAAAGAGGGTGACAAAATGCCTCTAGCGACCCGAAGGCTCGAAGGGGATGAAGGAAACAGGAGGCGACTGAAAGGAGGGAGACGCTAGGAGAAGGGGATCCGTAGTATCGATGAGCCGAGGAGGCGAAGGGCCCAAGGTGGGTGAGCCGCTAGGCGAAGGAGGTGAGCCAATAGGCGGAGTGAGCAATGCCCTAAACCCCTTCTCTGAATATGAATCTAAATATGAGCCCTAGCCCTAAGCCTTCTCTGAATATGAATCTGAGAGCCCTGCCCTCAGCCAAGCCTGATCTTAGACAAGCTCTTCTCTCTCTTAGACAACCCTAATCTCTGAATCTGAGCCATCTGCCTTATATGAAGAAAAAGCCCTCTGTCCAAGCTCAGAAAAAGATAAGAAGAGATAAGCCCTTAGCCAAGCAAGCCTTTTCCTGGCCTGATCTTCCTGATCTTATAAAAGCTCTGAGAGCTGGTATCCAAGAAATATCTGAGTCAAGCCCTCAGCCAAGCAAGCCTTATCGCCTGGCCTGATCTGAGACAAGCTCTTCTCTTAGAGCTGGTACCCAATCTGAGTCAAGCCCTCTGCCAAGCCTTCTCTTTGCTTTGAAAACCCTCAGCCTTATCTTTGACAAGCTGGTACCCAATCTGAGTCAAGCCCACTGCCTTATAGAAATTTGAGCCCTCAGCCTGATCTTAAGAAAAAGCCAAGCCTGATCGCCGAATCTGAGCCCTCAGCCCTCCAGCCATATGGAAAAAGTGATCGACCTCTTTTCGCTAGGCAAGGTCCAATGAGAATGAGATTTTTCTCTCTCCACTAGGGGATCCGGTGAAGGAGGAACCAAGAAACCTATTTTTGTTAGTGAGGTGACCCGAAGTGGAAGTGCGACTTTTCTCTCTCCCCTAGGGGCAAAAAGTGATCGACCTCTTTTCGCTAGTGAGGCTCTAGATCAAATGAGATTTTTTACACTTGCCTAGGGGCAAAAAGTGGTCAACCTATTTTCGCTAGTGAGGGTCACTTGAGAAGTGCAACTTTTGCATCTAGTTAGGGTCCGCCCCGTGGGAACCCAGTTTTCGCTCGATAGTGGAGGACGTCATGGAAGTGTTCATGGATGATTTTTCCGTTTTTGGCGATTCCTGTACTAATTGTCTGAAAAATCTTGATCGTGTTCTTCAACGCTGCGAAGACACAAATTTGACACTCAACTGGGAGAAGTGCCACTTTATGGTCCAAGAGAGATTAGTCCTTGGACATAAAGTTTTGAGTAAAGGGATCGAGGTCGATAGAGCCAAGATCGAGGTCATAGAAAAGCTCCCCACTCATACTAATATTAAATCCATTAGGACTTTTCTAGGACATGCGAATTTCTATAGACGGTTTATTAAAAATTTTTCTAAAATTACAAAACTGCTAACGCAATTATTAGAAAAAGAAACCATTTTTAATTTTGATGAAGAATGTCTAAAGGCGTTTACTAAAATTAAAACTGAACTTATCAACTCGCATATTCTAATTGCGCCAGAATGGTCTCTTCCGTTCGAAATTATGTGCGATGCTAGCGATTTTGTTGTAGGTGCGGTTTTAGGCCAAAGAGTGAGTAAATATTTTCACCCAATTTATTACGCAAGCAAAACGATAACATTCGCGCAAGCAAATTATACAACAACGGAAAAAGAATTTTTTGCAATAATGTTTGCGTTTGATAAATTTTGATCATATATAACTCTTTCAAAAGTTATTGTCTTTACAGATCACTCCGCTCTCCGGTATTTACTAAATAAAGGAGATGCAAAGCCTCGACTGCTAAGGTGGATCCTCCTACTGCAAGAATTTGATTTGGAGATCTAGGACAAAAGGGGAGTGGAGAATGTTGCGGCCGTCCACCTCTCACGGTTGGAGAATCTGGCTACAGGAGCACTTGTGGAGGCCGAAATTGATGATAATTTCCCTGAAGAGCATTTCCTCGCTATCGAAAAGGTAACAACTTCTTCCTCCCCTTGGTACGCAGATTTTGCCAATAATATAGTGGCCCGGGTCCTACCAAAAGATTTCTCACGTCAACAAAAGAAGAAATTCTTTTCGTACTTGAAAAATTATTTTTGGGAGGACCCCTTTTTATTTCGTGTCTGCGCGGACCAAGTGGTAAGAAAGTGTATTTCGGGCGAGGAAGGCGTCCAAATTTTTTGGCACTGCCACGAAGGATCAACCGGTGGTCACTATCAAGCGAACCGAACCGCAAGGAAGGTGCAAGAGGCAGGCTTCTATTGTCCCACCTTTTTCAAAGACGCTTACAATTTTGTGAGTAATTGTGATTGGTGCCAACAGTCAGGAAACATTTCTAATCGGGATGAAATGCCCCAAAATATATTTCTAGAATGCGAAATTTTTGAACTTTGGGGAATCGATTTCGTAGGTCCCTTACCTTCATCATTTAATAACAAATATATTCTTATCGCGGTCGATTACGTGTCAAGGTGGGCAGAAGTACAAGCCCTTCCCACCAATGATGCGAGAGTCGTCGTAAAATTCTTAAAAAAATTATTTTCACAATTAGGTACACCCCGGGCACTAATTAGTGACAGGGGCACATATTTTTGTAACAACCAACTTGCTAAAATTTTAGCAAAGTATGGAGTTACACACAAGCTCTCCACCGCCTATCACCCACAAGCAAATGGCCAAGTGGAGGAGGTGAATCGTGAATTAAAAGGAATTTTAGAAAAAACTGTGTCCATTAATAGGAAGGATTGGTCGCTAAAATTAGACGACGCGCTATGGGCATATCAGACAACGTACAAAACTGCCATTGGATGTACATCGTACCGATTAGTCTATGGAAAAGCATGCCACTTACCGGTGGAATTAGAACATCGCGCTTTTTGGGTGCTTAAACCTTTTAATTTAGATTTAAACTTAGCCTCTGAGAAGTGTAAATTCCAATTAAATGAATTAGACAAATGGCGTGCAAATGCCTATGAAAATAATAAATTTTATAAGGAGCGCACTAAGTTTTATCACGATACAAAAATCAAAATTTCAAAATCTTTTTCGCCGAAAGATTTAGTCCTTCTATATAACTCTAGGCTTCGACTTTTTCCGGGCAAGTTAAAATCCCGATGGTCCGACCCTCTTATTGTAAAATAGGTTTGGCCATATTGGACTGTGCTAATAGAGCACCCGTAAAAAGGCTCTTTTAAGGTTAACGACCACCAGCTAAAATTGTATCACCCCGGCGACCGAGCATCCGGACAAATTGAATTTCTCAATTTCCCTAATTTTTTTTAAATAAAGAAGCAATAATTGCCACTTAGTCAAGCTACGCGACAGTAAACAAAGCACTCTTGGGAGGCACCCCAACGTTATCTTCTTTCGTGTTCTTTTGTTTTGTTTGTTCTTTAACTTATTTTGCATACTTTTATTCCGGCAACCCAAACTACAAACCAGGGAAGCCCTCTTCTCCCTCCTTTCATTTAGTGCATTTTTTAAAATTATATTGATGATACTTCATACTTAGTTTTAAACATTGGGGACAATGTTTAACTTTAAGTATGGGGGGTGTAGTGTAGTTTTCTTGTCTTTCTTTTTAATTTATAAAAAGAAACAAATTTAAAAATATATATATATTATATGAAACTAATTTCTTGGAAAGGGAAGTTTGGGCTTGTCATCCCATCGCACCTCCTAGTACCTTGTGAACCCTTCACCGAGTAGGCCTTGGGAAGTCTAAGAATATAATTTTTTTCATATAGCTCGCTCCCCTTTACTATGTGTTCTTATTATCCTCTAGAAATCTAGTTTGAGAAGTAAATATAAGCATTTTTTTAACCTAGCTAAACGTTTTGTTTTATCAGAATTTATTAGATTTAAATTTGAAGTAATTTAGTTTTAAGAAACACCTTATGTTTTTAATTTAATTAGAGATCTTATTTAACACTACTTCTCTTGTTAATTTTAAATAGCTTCACTTGTAGTAAATTGACCAAACAACCTTAGATTTTTATTATATTCTCTTCTAACTTTCAAGATCTTAGGAAATTTTATCCTACTAAAAAGTTGCTCTCAAAATAGTTTAATTGAAAAACTAGAAATATTTCTTTATCCCCCACCCTTTGTTGGTAAATAAAAAAAAGTAGTAAAAAATCATAAGTCATGGGAATAAGAGGATACAATTCATTATCCCCTAAATATATGCACCCAAAATCATTTAAAAGACTATATGTCATAAAGTAAGACGATAAAATTCATTACTTTTGAACATATACATTTTGGGTTTTTGATAGAAGAGAAATTTTAAAAGATTATATGGCATGAAAAATAAGAGGATAAAATTCATTATTTTCCTAAACATATACAAATTCATATTCAAATAAGGTGAAAGGATAAAATTCATCACCTATATTTAAGCATCTCTTCATTTTGCGAGTTTGATTTAAAACCCCCCTCCTTAGCCAATTTCATTGGTTTTTGTTCTAAATAAAATTATTAAGAGAGCAATATTTGGTTGGTGTCTTCTCCTTGAGCTTCTTCTTTGTTAGAGTTTCTATAATTTCAATCTAACTTTGTATGAAAATTTCTACAATTTTGTTTGCTAAATAGTTATCTTGAGAAGTCTTTTAGCTAAGTATGTCTCTCTTCTTAAATTAACACCATAATTTGAGACTTAATTCTTGAATTTCTAGAATTTATCTTTGACTTACTCTTGATTTAATAAAATTTTAGAAAGTTTGAAATAGTGTCAATGTCTTGTAGATTATCTCTCATTCTTTTGCTCTGGAAAAGAAAAAACTCAAGTATGGGGGTGTTTGATGAGTAGTTTATATACTCATCTTTTACTACTAATTTACTATAGTTTTAATATAAAATTAGATAATTTATTTGACTTTTTCTCATTTAAATTATTCCTTTTTCAATTTTATGAACTAACTTAACCTATTTTATGTTCTTAGGTTTTTCTGGATATTTGGAGCGAAATTTGCAAGTACACGCCCAAGGTCACATGCGTGACTAGGGAGTGTGACACCCCAAGATGTGCTCAAGACCTGCTGCCGCCACCCGGGCACATTTCGTGAAGTTTCGCCAAGTACACGCCCTAGGTCACGGGCGTGACCTAAGGGCGTGACCCAGTGTCATGACCACGACCCGCCTCCAACAACCAGATCAGCTTGCCGCATCATTTAAAGATACACGCCCCAGGTTACGGGTGTGACCATGGGGCATGACATTCTGGTCACGGTCGTGAACCCTCCCGCGCTCCTTCCTGCCGAAGCTTCCCGCTAGTAGCCAGTTTGAAGGTTAAACGCCCTCGGTCACGGGCGTGACTGAGGGGCGTGATACATACAAAACACCTGCATTGAAGCCAGACGGCGCCCTTCCCGCAGCAGCTGATCACGCCCTTACACGCCCTTGGTCACGGGCGTGACCAAGGGGCGTGTAACCTGATATTTTCATCTATTTAAAGCCAGCTCCTCCAGAAGTTGGGGAACAAATTTTTTGGAGTTTATTTCTTTGTTTCATGTACTATTTTCATGTTTTAGTATTTCTTGTAAGTCCCCTTCTTATTTGCACTTGTAATTCTCAATTTCATACCATGTAATTTCCTTTGCAAGAATCAATAAAGCAATTCATATTTCTCACATTCTCTTCTTCTTTCATTCATGTATTCTATTATCTTTGTTGATTCCTTAATCCGAATGAGTAGCTAAATTTCTATTAGTACTAGGTCGAGATGATCCAAGGAATAATATAAGTTTTGGAGTAAATTAGAGTTTCCTTTTCTCTTCTTCGGAAATGCTTAAGATTTATCCTTGATTTATTTTTGATGAGATTATATCTTCGATATATAATTCTCATGCATGTTTTCGTTTTTAATTTAGCCGAGTGGTTTATAATACGAATTGATCATTCAAGGATGAAGAGAGTTGCATGCAACCCTCGAGAGAGGATGACATAAATCTCCCAGATTGGAGTCAAATCTAATAGAGGGGTTCACTATGATAAAGCGAGTTTTAGGTGTTTTGATTCTAGAGCGAAAGTTTGATTGATCAACCTAAACTCAATTGAATGCATCCTCGACAAAAGTGCGTTTAGAATTCGGGAACCTCCACGGTCAAAGCAGTTTTCTTAAGAGAACTAGAACTATTGTTTTCTTCTATTTTATTTCCAAGGTGATTCAAGATCGAGTGCTAGCTTTCTAAATCATTGCTTCAATCGCTATTTTAATTCACCGCACTTTTCTTATAAGCAAACCAACTCCACATTTTGTTGATAGAATAATAGAGTTTTTTCTTGAAGTAAAAGTGAAAGATTATAGGTATATGATCTAATTCACCTAGAGGATAGGGGGTGAATAGGTCTCTTTTGTTTTCTTTTAATTAGTCTATCTATTTTCTGGTTTAGAGCAAGCAAATGATCAAACACACAGAAAGCACACAAGTGTTTTTAGTGGTTCCCCAAGACAGTTTGTCTATGTGTAGTCCACTTTCCCCCCTCACCCTTCTAATAGTGTGTTAGATAGGGCTAACTCCTCCAATCTCGGCTCCAAGAGCTTACAACAAAAATCCCTCAGGATCTCTCAGGTTTTCCCAACCCTACCTCAGGCATAACTGCCCTACCTCAGATCAGCCACTGATCCTACAACTCAGACCACAGCAGGTCCTACAAACTCAGGCTAACAAACCCTACCTTAGAGGAATCCACCTCCTACAGCTCAGACAATAAAGCCCTACAACTTAGGCAATATCAACCTTTCAAACTCAGGCCTTCAGCCCTACAAACTCAGGCTATAAAGCCCTACAACTCAGAACCCAAAGGTTCCTACAATCTCAGACCAATTGGTCCTACAAACTCAGGCAAGTTGCTCTATAGAAAAGTGAGTTTAAATCTTACTACAGCAGACAGCAGTTGAAGGAAGTCTCCTGTAGTTCCTGCACAAATTGTGCTTCCTTGTAGCTGGAGATGTTTATGGCAACTACTATCTGATCTCCCTCTTAAGATGAAGGAAGGAAGATCACCTTGCTCCTTCTTGTAAAGGAGCTAACATTCTCTCTCAGTTTCTTCTTCCTTGTTCAGTGAGCAGGAGGAGAGAAACGAGAGCTTCTGCCGTCAATGAAATAGTTGATTTCTTTTGGCACGCGTTAGAGAGCATTCATAAGTGCCCTAATTTCTTCTTTTGTACATCTCTGATCTTCAATGGCTCTTAGCCGACCTTCTGACAAGTATGGGAGAGTCCGGTGGACCCCACACTGTCTTTCTACAGCTGGCGCCATGGGCAGAACTCGCAATCTGCGTTCGACGAACTCGCCAAGTCTCAGATGTTTCTTCTGTCTTGTCTCTGCGTTTGACGAGCTGCTTTCTGAGTTCGACGAACAAGCCAAATATCAGCGCTTGCTTCTATCTGTCTCTGCGTTCGACGAACTGCCTTCTGAGTTCGACGAACACGCCAGATCTCTTCTATCTGCAGCTCCTTTCCCATCTCAGCGGATCCGCTGAGACAGTGAGCTCGTCTCAGCGGTTTTGACCTTTCATCTCAGCGGTTCTGCTGAGACAGATTCTTCATCTCTCAGGAGTTGAATCTATTCCAGTGTATGGAATATCATTTCCCTGTATTATATTTAAGACAAAATAGAATGTATCAAATACAATATGCACTTAGCATTGTGAGTGATGCCTCTTCAAATCAAGGGAACATTGAGGACAATATTCCCAAAAATCTCCCCCTATTTGAAGAAGGCAGAACATTCCCAATGCTAAGGTACATAACCAACAAAAACCTATCATGACACATACTCTATTTAGCATTCATGATATCATTGCTTCTAGAAAATAATATTGTTTCATAGGTTATCTCCCCCTTTCTAACTCAGATTATATGCCATATTCATAATAACTAACTCTGAGGGCAAACACTGATTTGGTCATAGCATTGGCTATCTACCCCTTTCTGGTTTCTTCAACAATTTTTCCTCTAAGGATTGGGAGGCAGCATTGGCCATCTCACCCTCAACCTGAGTAGGAACTTGCTCCCCCTCATTTGGAGCATTAGTATTGACCTTATGGTTGTAATTGTAAATGAAATTACATCATATTCCTGAATTCGTCGAACTCAAAGTTGAGTTCGTCGAACTCAAGCTCGACTTTCGTCGAACCCAGAAAAGAGTTCGTTGAACCCAAAATTTTCCCAGCTGTTTAAGGGTAACCTGAAGCTCAACCGATCCAGATTTTTCTGATTCAACTGATCATTCTACTATATACTATCCTACATTCAGCATTCTTATGTAGATTGTCTACCCTATCATGTGGCCTATGCCTACTGTAAATTTGATCAATTCAGATGTCAGTATATCATAACAGTACATGTTGTCAGTACAATTTATCATAACAGATGAGAACATAAGCATGTTAATAGCAGATATTGATTCATAAATGAACTCATTCTAAATTTAACATTCCTAAGTCAATTTTGAAAGAATTGAATTTGGCCTCATCCAATGGCTTTGTGAAGATGTCAGCTACTTGATTGTCTGTGGGGACATATTCAAGTTTGATATCTTCACATTCTACATGCTCTCTTATAA
This sequence comes from Dactylorhiza incarnata, assembly GCA_033032865.1. Lineage (NCBI taxonomy): Eukaryota > Viridiplantae > Streptophyta > Magnoliopsida > Asparagales > Orchidaceae > Dactylorhiza > Dactylorhiza incarnata. The sequence goes on from JAWHQI010000029.1 coordinate 14,687,262, forward strand.
AATGGTACCTAATTTCTATGTGACTGGTCCTGCTATGGGAGACAGGATTTTTGGCAATAGAAATTGCACTTGATAAGTCACACAGCAGGGGAGATTGACTTACCTTGATGTTGTAATCTTCCAATTGATGTTGGATCCACAGAAGTTGAGCACAACAGCTGCCTGCTGCAATATATACTCTGACTTAGCTGTGGATATGGACACACTAGTTTGCATTTTGCTGCTCCAAGAGATCAGCCTTCTCCTTAGGAATTGACAAGTCCCACTTGTGCTTTTCCTGTCTTCTTTGCACCCTGCAAAATCTGCATCTGAATAGCCTATTAGTTCAAAGTCATTGTTCCTAGGGTACCAAAGGCCAAGATTTAGGCTGCCCTTCAGGTATCTCAAGATCCTCTTGATAGAGGTGTAGTGAGATTCTTTAGGACAAGCCTGATACCTAGCACAAACACATGTAGAATACATAATGTCTGGCCTACTAGCAGTAAAGTATAGCAAGGATCCAATAATACACCTGTACATGGATTCATCAAAGGCCTTCCCCTTTTCATCCTTGTCTAATGATACATTAGATCCCATGGGTGTTCTCATGGTGGAGGCTGACTCCATCCCAAATTTCTTGATGAGCTCCTTGGTGTACTTAGTCTGGGAAATGAAAATTCCATCATCAGACTGTTTCACTTGGAGCCCAAGGAAATATTTAAGTTCACCCATATTGCTCATCTCAAACTCCCCCTGCATTAGATTGGTAAATCTCTTGTAGAGGTTGTCATCAGTAGACCCAAATATTATGTCATCAACATAGATTTGGACTAGGAGACACTTGCCCCTTATTTCCCTAAGAAACACTGTGCTATCTATCTTTCCCCTTAAGAACTTGTTCTTGAGGAGAAAGCTGGACAATATCTCATACCAAGCTATGGGGGGTTGCTTAAGACCATATAGAGCTTTCCTAAGTAGATAAACATGAGATGAGAGAGTAGGATGGACAAAACCTGACGGCTGCTCTACATAAACTTCCTCTTTCAGATTTCCATTCAGGAATGCTGATTTTACATCAATCTGGTTCACTTTGAAGCCTTTGTGGGCTGCATATGCAAGGAATAGCCTTATGGCCTCCAACCTTGCAACTGGGGCAAAGGTTTGGTCAAAGTCTATTCCTTCCTCTTGCCTATACCCCTTTACAACCAACCTTGCTTTGTTTTTGATGATTGTCCTATTTTCATCCATCTTGTTTCTGAAGATCCATTTGGTGCCAATGATGTTGTGTCCCTGTGGTCTTGGCACCAACTTCCATACCTTGCATCTTTTGAATTGCAAGGGTTCTTCCTGCATTTCCTGAATCCAGAATGGATCCAAGTTGGCCTCTTCAAACTTCTTAGGCTCTACCTGTGACAGGAAACAGAGGAACAAAGCCTCATTATGAGCTCTGCTCCTAGTTGTCACACCTTGTTGAACATTCCCAATAATCTGCTCCAAGGGATGATCCCTTAGATATCTTGTGGCTACAGGCAGTCTCTCCTCTACATGCTGAATTTCTTCCATTGGGTCAACAACTTCTTCAGCATCTTGCTACTCTACATCTTCTGGAATTGCTGCATCAGTATGTGCCTTACTGCTGGATGGTTCTTGCATAGATAGTTCTTCCATGTCTCTTTCACATCCTGTCAAAATAGAAGAACTGGACCAGCCCTTATAAATAAGGCTGGTCTCATCAAATACCACATGCATGGACTCTTCAACCACATGGGTTTTCTTGTTAGATACTCTATAGGCTCTACTATGTGAGCTATAGCCAACAAGAACTCCCAAGTAGCATTTTTCAGCAAACTTGGTTAATTGAGATTTTCCATTATTTAGAATGTAGCATTTTGATCCAAAGATCCTAAGATATGAGATTGTTGGTTGTTTGCCTTTCACAATCTCATAGGGGGTAATTCCATGAACTTTATTGATGGAAGCTCTATTGAGAATATAACAGGCAGTATTGACTGCTTCAGCCTAGAAATATTCTGGGAGAGAAGAGTCACTAAGCAATGTTCTCCCAGCTTCTATCAATGTTCTATTCCTCCTCTCAGCCACCCCATTTTGTTGTGGGGTCCTTAGGGAGGAAAATTCTTGAATGATACCTAGTTCTTGATAGAACCTTGTCATGGCTTCAGATTGAAACTCTGTGCCATGGTCAGACCTAGTTCTGACCACAGAACATTGCAAATCATTCTGAATGGCTTTGACATGGCTTATGAAGACATTTAGAGTATCAGATTTATTTCTAAAGAAAAATACCCATGTATATCTTGAGTGATCATCAACAATCACTAAGGTATACAACATCCCTCCTAAGCTCTGAATTGGCATAGGACCAAACATGTCCATGTGCAATAAATAAAGGCATCTCTTAGTGTCTTTGGAGCCAATACTTTTAAAAGTGGCCCTTGTTTGCTTGCCCATTTGGCAAGCATGACATGGGCCATTTTTAACACATTTTAAATTAGGACTATTTCTAACCAAGTTCTTAGAGAATAATCTATGCATTGTCTTGTAGTTGATGTGGGCAAGTCTCTTGTGCCATTGAACACATAGAGACTCACTCTCATTTGCCACAAGACACACAGGAGAGGAAGATGAATTACAAATAAAATCTAAACAGTAAACATTTCCACTCCTAGTGCCTGATAGTATGGTTCCCAAGTCATTAGACTTTTTGATTAGGCACTTATCATTATGGAATTCAATGACATAGACAAGATCACACAGTTGGCTTATGCTAACAAGGTTGTGTTGCAACCCTTCAACATAAGCCACTTTAGTGATGGAGACTATGCCATTTGTGATCATACCATAACCTCTGGTGACTCCTTTTTCTAAACCCCCAAAGATGACTTTGGGTCCATTCTTCACTGCTTTGTACTCCTGTAGTAATCCCTTGGCGCCTGTCATATGTCTTGAGCACCCATTGTCCAAATACCAAATCTGCCCAAGGCTGGTATTTGAACTAACCTGCAAGAAAAAGTTTTAGTTATCCTTAGGAACCCAAGAAACTTTGGGTCCTAGGTGCCTGTTAGTCTGATGAGAGAATCTTACACTAGTTGCACTCCTAGCAGGAAGGCTCTTCTTTGCATTTGGTACATTGGGATTGTACCAACAATCTATGGCAAAGTGTCCCACTTTACCACAACACCAACATTCATGAATGTTGTATCTCCTCTTCTGAACATTTCTTGAGGGGTGTGCAGCACAGTCTACATGTTCAGGAGGAGAGACGGCAACATTCTTCCTGTTCCTCTCAGCAATGATTTGACTGAATGTCAATCTATGAGTTGTCTTGATGCTCTTTGTCCTGATGGCATCAGCTTGCAATGGCTTGACAGCCATACAAGATTTGATGGCATCTGACACTGAGCAATCAGACATGTTTACTGATTTGACAGCAGTCATTTTCTTGGCTGATTCAACCTTAGAAGGGCTTGCCTTCTGATTCTTGAATGTATGGGCTGAAGTACCAAATACAAATGGTCCAGGTTGGGCCATTTGAATTTCCTCATGGAGAGCCTTTATAACACTCAATCCCATGCCCTTTCTTCCACTATGGGAAGGAGCATTTTCCTTCCTATAGCAACTCCCATTCTTCTAGTGACCATAAATGCTTTCATGGTCATACCTATTGGAAGGAAGTAACACCTTTTGAAAGGTGGTTTAAGGCTTATCCTTCCCCTTGCTCTTCTCTCCACTCCCTTCTCCTACTTCCATTTTATTGAATACTAGTCCTCTCCTATTGGTTTGAGAGGAGAAGGTGTCAATAATAGGAAGCACAGATTTGGGCTTAGAGAATTGAGCCACCAGCCCCTTTTGTTTCTCAAGCTTCTCCTCAAGATCCTTGATGATCTTATTCTTTAGAGAAATAGAGCTCAAGTGGACCATTGTTATCCCCTTGAGTTTGCTTATTTCTCTACTCATCTGAGCCACCAAAGTGGGAGACTCAGAACTATTTCTTTCAGTATTCTTAAGAGAGTCAATCTCTAGGGCTTGACTTTTGGCAAGCTTCTTGCTCTCTTTCAGAGCAATAACTAAAGCATCATACTTGTCAATCAATTGATTGACATCCACTTTAGCTTCTGAATCACCTCCATCAATTGATGAGTGTGCATCAGATTCTAGAATTGCTTCATATATACAGGAAGAGAAAGGAGTAGGTACCTGGTCAAGTGTGTCCTGACAGTCTTCATTATCTGAAGTTATGGCCATTAGGCCAACATATTCTTCAACATTTTCATCCACCTCCATATCACTGTCTGAATGAGATAGAGGGGCCCTGATGCCCACCTTTGCTGCAGGGAAGTCCTCCTCTTCCTCAGCAGCAAACATCCCAATATAGGCCTCTTCTTCATCATCTGAGTCTGAGGATGATGACTCAGATTCACTCCAGCTTTTGTCCTTCTTGGCTAGAAAGGATTTCTCACCTTTTCTTTCCTTCTTGTGATAAGGCTTGCTATCCCCTTATCCTTTCTTTTGGCTGGACATTCAGCAATGACATGTCCAGGCTTACTACAGCAATAATAAATTACATTAGTCAAACCATGTTTAACATGTTTAGAGTCATACCTATCCCCTTTGGGGTGCTGCCTGTCTGCTCTGCTTGAATCCTTCCTAGGATTTGAAGAGGAGGAAGGCTTATTCTTCCACTGCTTCCTTCTCATCATCTTTTTGAATTGCCTTGAGAAGGCAGCAAATTCCTCATCAGAGGACCTGTTTTCAGATGAGCAGTGATCTAAGTTGTCTGAGTCAGCAGCCCTTCTTGGTGGGGTAGGAATTCTTTTCTTTCTCTTCTTGGACCCTTCAGCCTTGAGGGCCACAGACTTCTCCCTAGCAGGGGGCCTGGAGGAGGTGTCTTCTTCCTTTCTAGCAGATAGTTGCATCTCATATGAGAGCAACTTTCCAAACAGAGTGTGAGGAGGAGTTTCACTCAGCTTTGCCACTTTCCTGATGGCACATATTTTGGTATCCCAGTCTCTAGTTAGAGATCTTAGGAATTTATCATTCAACTCATAATGAGTGAAGGTCCTTTCATAGGTCCTCAAATCATTAACTATTCTGAAAAATCTTTCATAGCAGTCAGCTATGCATTCCTGATTTAGTTGCCTAAAGGCTTCATACTCTTGATTGAGGAGTGATTTCCTATCATTCCTCACTTCTTCAGTTCCTTCCATATACACAATCAATGTATCCCACATCTCCTTTGCAGTCTCACAGTGCACTAAATTCTGGAAAGTCGAATCATCAATAGCATTGACAATAATATTTTGAGCCCTTTTATCCATTTTAGCCAATGCTATCTCATCCCTTATCATTTCAGTGTAAGATTTGCCAACCTGCCTAGTAGGATCATTGGCAGAGGGCTTTGTGATAAGGAAGGGGCCTTCCTGAACAGTGATATAGATTCTAGGGTCTGAAGCTTCCATGAATAGCCTAACCCTTTGTTTCCAGATGCCAAAGGTTTCCTTTTTACAGATCGGGAGCTTCATTGAACCCATTTCCTTCTGAACTCCACTTGAAGCCATTTGATTCAGAATAATCAATACCTATGTAGGATCTGGTCAGACTGTTAAGTCTTTCTTAACCAACCTCGCTTTGATACCACTTGAAAGATTATAGGTATATGATCTAATTCACTTAGAGGGGGGGGGGTGAATAGGTCTCTTTTGTTTTCTTTTAATTAGTCTATCTGTTTTCTGGTTTAGAGCAAGCAAATGATCAAACACACAGAAAGCACACAAGCATCTATAGTGGTTCCCCAAGACAGTGTGTCTATGGGTAGTCCACTTTCCCCTTTCACCCTTCTAATAGTGTGTTAGATAGGGCTAACTCCTCCAATCTCGGCTCCAAGAGCTTACAACACAGATCACTCAGGATCTCTTAGGTTTTCCCAACCCTACTTCAGGCATAACTTCCCTACCTCAGATCAGCCACCGATCCTACAACTCAGACCACAGCAGGTCCTATAAACTCAGGCTAACAAGCCCTACCTCGGAGGAATCCACCTCCTACAGCTCAGGCAATAAAGCCTTACAACTCAGGCAATAGAAACCTTACAAACTCAGGCCTTCAGCCCTACTGGCTCAGGCTATAAAGCCCTACAACTCAGAACCCAAAGGTTCCTACAATCTCAGACCAATTGGTCCTACAAACTCAGGCAAGTTGCCCTACAGAAAAGTGAGTTTAAATCTTACTATAGCATACAGCAGTTGAAGGAAGTCTCCTGTAGTTCCTGCAACTTGTGCTTCCTTGTAGCTGGAGATGCTTATGGCAGCTACCATCTGATCTCCCTCTTCAGATGAAGGAAGGAAGATCACCTTGCTCCTTCTTGTAAAGGAGCTAACATTCTCTCTCTATTTCTTCTTCCTTGTTCAGTGAGCAGGAGGAGAGAAACGAGAGCTTCTGCCATCAATGGAATTGTTGATTTCTTTTGGCACGTGTCAGAGAGCATTCATAAGTGCCCTAATTTCTTCTTTTATACATCTCTGATCTTCAACGGCTCTTAGCCGACCTTCTGACAAGTATGGGAGAGACTGGTGGACCCCACACTGTCTTTCTGCAGCTGGTGCCATGGGCAGAACTCGCAATCTGCGTTCGACGAACTCGCCAAGTCTCATCTATTTCTTCTGTCTCATCTCTGCGTTTGATGAACTGCCTTCTGAGTTCGACGAACATGCCAAATCTCAGCGCTTGCTTCTATCTGTCTCTGCGTTCGATGAACTGCCTTCTGAGTTTGACGAACACGCTAGATCTCTTCTATCTGCAGCTCCTTTCCCATCTCAGCGGATCCGCTGAGACAGTGAGCTCGTATCAGCGGTTTCGACCTTTCATCTCAGCAGTTCTGCTGAGACAGATTCTTCATCTCTCAGGAGTTGATTCTATTCCAGTGTATGGAATATCATTTCTCTATATTATACTTAAGACAAAATAGAATGTATCAAATACAATATGCACTTAGCATTGTGAGTTATGCCTCTTCAAATCAAGGGAACATAGAGGGCAATATTCCCAACAAAAAGTACTCAACCACCCCAAGTCTAATACGACCTTCATTTTTATAAACCTATAATACTTTCGATATGGTACACTTGCCGTTGTCATTTGCGGTTATAGTATTGCGCATCACTGTAATTTCCTCTTCATCTGCTGCAAAATCTTCATCTGAATCAGCGTCAACTTTTTGTTTTCCTTTCTCTTGGCATACTGATGGATGATCCATGATGCTGAGTCTTTCAACCTGATCTACTAACTGGTCTTCTTCCTGCAGAATAGTGCTGGTGAAAGTTTCCTTCCCCTTATAAAACATGTTAGCTTCATCAAAGACCGCATGCATAGACTCCACAATCTTGAGAGAGCTTTTATTGTAGCACCTATAGGCCTTGCTTGATGAGGAATACCCCAAAAATATCCCATCATCAGCCTTCTTGTCAAATTTGGCAAGATGACTTTTCCCATTGTTTAGGATAAAGCAGGTACAACCAAAGATCCTAAAGTAGGCGACTTTCCCTTCAATAACTTATAGGGAGTCTTCAACTTTGTCTTCTGAAAGAGACTTCTATTCAAAACATAGTTGGAAGTATTCACTGCCTCAGCCCAAAAGGACTTTGGCAAGTTAGATTAAGCCAACAATGTCTTTCCAGATTCCATTAAGGTTTTATTTTTCCTTTCAGCCACCCCATTTTGTTGCGGGGTTCTAGGAGCTGAAAAGCTTTGTCTTATCCCTTCATCCTCACAGAATCTACACATTAACTAATTTTCAAACTCAGTACTATGATCACTTTTGATCACATCAACCTGAGTGTTGAATTCAGATTGAATATTTCTAATGAATCTTGAGAGGATCTTGAAGGTGTCTGACTTAGCTTTTAGAAAGAACACCCAGCTGAATCTAGAAAAATCATCTACAATGACTAGAGTATAGGACTTACCTGCTAAGCTTTGAGTGGAGATAGGACCAAATATGTTAATGTGCAACTGGAATAGGATTCTAGGGGAATCATTCTTACCAATTGGTTTGAATGATGATTTGATCTACTTTCCTAGTTGGCAGGCTCTACAGGGATGGTCTTTATTGAACTTACCTGTTGGTAAGCCTCTTACTATGTTAAGCTTAAAGAGTTTGACAATGGTCTTAAAGTTAAGGTGACTAAGTATCCTATGCCATAACTCATTGTTTTCTAACTGGGAGTTAAACAAGCAGATCTCTGATTTTGTATACTCAAAGTCTACAACATAGACCTTACCTTTCCTAAGACCCGTCAATACTATTTGGTTAGTAATAAAACTAACTATATGACACAAAGACTTAGTGAGTATAGCTTTGTATTCACCATCACAGAGCTGGCTAATACTAATTAGATTATGTTAGAGACCTTCAACATAAGCTACCTTAGAAAAAGAGACTTCCCCAATCCTGAGCAGACCATACCCTTTGGTTTGACCAGAGTGGGAATTCCCAAAGATTACCTTAGGCCCTTCCTTGGCCTTGTAGTTTACCAACAGTTCTTTTGCTCCAGTCATATGCATGGAGCATCTACTGTCCAGATACCACTACTGGTTTGTGGTTGAATAGTCTCCCTTCTGCACATTAAATCAAACATTAGTATAGACCCTCACATACGGGTGTCTCTTTCTTCTATCATTATATGGAGTTATGAAAGAATAAGATGGTTTTTCAGTATACCCCTTAAGGTGAAGAAGTGATGCATTATTATGCCAGCAATGTTTGGCTATATGCCCAAGTTTAGAACAACAGAAACATCTAGGAATAGAGGTAGAGAGTGGTTTAGATGTTTGATAAATTCTTGCAGGAAACATGTGTCGAGAAGAAATCGACGCATCTTTAGAGTTGGGTCGAGTGTAATTCAACGTGTTTGCATAATTTCGTTGATAATAATTCGATCCAGAGTATTGGTTGCGTCGAATATAATTCGATGCACCCTCATACTTGCTTTGAATTGATGTCGACGCATATGCTGAACTCCGTTGAGTTGCATTCGACGCATCTTTAAAATTGCATCGAGTTTTATTCGACGTATGATTCTTTTTATTAAGATTTTTATTTTTTTATTTGGCTTTTCTAAGGGGTGTTTACCTAAAATTCTTGGTTGATTAGTAATCTTTACCCTATTAAATATAGTAAGTTTATTAGAGTTATTATTATGATCTTCACATGATCCTAAGTTGTTATTAGGTCTCGACCTAAATAATGCTACATGATTTTCCCAAGCAAGTTTGTTAGAGATTAGTGTGCTAGTGGATGGCAGTGATTCTAAATCAATATGATCAAATCTCTTAGAGAGATTTTGTGAGATATTCTTAAGTTTTTGACTCCTTACATTGAGGGAGTCCTAAAAGGCTTTTGCCTTTGTGAGTACTTTTTTTAGATCAGAATTTTCATTATCTAATATGTATATTTCTTTTTCTTTCTTGAACATTTAATCTCTCAGATTATAGTTTACTGAGTATATATTATCTTTCCTAAGGTCTTCTAGTTCTGTTCTGATTATTTTAAGTTCCTTTTGGCTATTAATATAATCTTGACAGAATTCTTTAAAACAATCTTTAAAATCTTGTGAGGAAAAGTCAAAATCATCAAAGATTGTTACCTCATTCTCAGCAGTGGAGTCTTCCAGAGACATTAAGCAGGCTTCTTCAGGTCCACACTCTTCATTACTATCATATGAGGAGGAGCTTGACTCAGAGTATGAATCACTCCAGGTTTCAGCTATGAAACCTTTCCCTCCTTTCTTATCCTTCCTCATGAAGGATTTTTTTTTGTGATCCTTCCTCTGCTTGTTGCTTTTGTTCTTTTCTTCCTCAGGACATTCAGTGGCAAAGTGACCTAGTTTTCTGGAAGAAAAGCAGATGATCTCATGTTTAGGAGTTTTGTCATACCTTGGCTTGCCTGAACTCCTCTCTTTCCTGCTGGAGTCCTCTGTCCTGACCCATCTCTTGAATCTTTTAGCCAAGAGATTAAACATCTCTTCTTCAGAGGTGGAGGACTTTGCTTCAGCAGTATTTAGTGCAGGAGTCCTTTCTGTAGGAGTTGAGATTCTCTCCTGGGCCTCTGACTAATCCCTGCTTTTCAGTAGAAGCTCATAGGACTTGAGCTTCCCTTGCAGAGCATCTGTTGATATTTCTCTGAGGCATCTAAAATCTCTGATGTCCCAGATTCTAGAGTCCCATGTGCTTGTTAAGCACATGATGAGCTTGTCATTAATTTCTGTGAGAGAAATTTCTTTGCCAAGCCCTCTCAGCTCATTTATGATGAAGCTGAACCTGTTATACATTTCAGCTATGCTTTCATCAGCCTTTTTCTTGAAATTCTCATATTGGGATATGATAAGTGCCTTCTTGTCTTTTCTTTTATCAGAGCTGCCTTCAACTAATCTGAAGAGAGATTCCCAAATTTCTTTGGAAGAGTTGCAATCAACAACTTTTTGAAATATGTCATCTGACATTGTTGAGACCAGGATATTCATGGATTTGGCATCACATGACTTCACCTTCTTCTCAGCATCAGTCCACTCTGCTCTAGGGACTGCAGTTTGTGTTACTATCCCACTATCATCTTTTCATACTGGGACTGGAGGACCTGTAATAATGACATTAAAAATGTCCTCATCAGTAGAGTTCATATACAACTTTATTCTGGCCTTCTAGAGTGTAAACTTATTCAGGTTACACACTGGAGGTCTTGTTGATGCATAATCCTTAGAACTCATTTTCTTTAAGAATTAGTTTTAATTAATTTTAAAATAAAGAAATGAGAGTAGGAGATCTTTTGATCAAGGTGTTAACCTTTTAATGATCAACCTAGCTCTGATACCAATTGAAAGTGCATAGTGTGCCTCTGAGAATTCTCTAGAGGGGGCGGGGGGGGGGGTGAATAGAGATTTAAAATATTTTCTATTCTATTTATGCACACACAATAAAAACAAAAAGTATTATGCATTCAGCAAAACCAAAGACAAAATAAATTAAATGCAGTTTGCTGAAAATAATACAGAATAAATAAGTAGTGACAACACACAAAATCACAAAGCAAAGACACATGAATTTTTATAGAGGTTCCCCAAAATGTGGGTAGTCCTCTCTTCTACCTCCTTGGTAGGATTGCACAACCTGTTCCTGAGTCTTTTGATAAGGAGACTCTAAGAACCACTGAGTCTTTTGATATGGAGACTCTCAGAACCACTGAGTTTTTGATAAGGAGACTCTTAGAACCACTGAATACTTTGGAAGAGGGATTAATAAAACTCTTTACAGTTCAAGGGAAAAAGTAAGAAGAAAGGAAGAAGAAAAAGAAAATAATTCTGTTCTCACAATTCATCAGAAGCACTGATGCTGCTTGTGTCTTTCATAGGATCTGAAATGATGAACCCTTGCTTATGATAGTGATGATTTGCAAGAGTTATTTTGTTGATCCTTTTCTCTGAGCCCTTCTTCTAATCTAGCTGCTGTATAATGATGAAGAAAAAGCAGTTGTATGTATTCTCTGTGCAGTGAGATCACTTGTGTTTTTCTGCCTTTTAGGGTTTTGAGAAGGAAGAAGATGAACACCCTTTTCAACAGATGAGAATAATGTAATCACTCTCTTATTTTCTTCTCCTCTTTTTGCATACTTATTCTGTATGATTGGGATTTCAAATCCTTTCTTCTTTTGGGATGTCCTGAAAAGGAATTCATCTTATCCACCTATTTTCCTTTCTTATTTTGTTCTTGACTCGTCCATCAATTTTGAATACCTTCCAAAAATGATTTGTTGTGTTCTGAAAAGCTCCAATCTATTCTTGGCAATAAATGAACCGTTGGAGAACTGTCTCTAGCCTGGTGGTCCTTTTGAAAAGGTCTCAAAAGGACAACAGAAAAAGCTTCCTTTTTCTGACTGTATTCGACACTGCGTTGACTTCATCATTCATCATATTGACGCACCTCTGAGTTCTTATTGACATAGATTCGAATTCCTTCTTAGCTTTTGCTGAACTCAGATGTCGATGCTACATCGATTCCTTATCGACGTATCCATCGAGTTGAATACTTGGACTTTGAGCTTTAACTTCCGCGTCAAATTGTAGTCGAAGTAGCGTCGACTTCTTGAATGACTTCGACAAGCTCTTCCTTTTGCGTCGAGTTCCTTTCGACGTTGCATCGACTTGAATTATACTTCGACAGGCTGAATAAGTTGCTTGGACTTTTAGTCAGAGTTGTGTCGATATCAAGTCGAAGTTGCGTCGACTTTCATTTGACGCAAGTCTTAACTTAACTTATTTAGTGATTGTCTTGAGTTGGTCTTGACACTCTAAGGAGAGTGTGACATCCTGAGACATCTAATGACCAAATTACCCTTACTATACAATGTGGGTAATATAACCTAAGAAGTAAAATCACTTAGAGATAATTTGTTAAGTTAAATCAAAAGGAGTTTTTCCCAACAAAAACTAGGATTTGCAAGGTAATCGCAATTATAAAAAAAACCACTAAGGTACCTGTGATGACCCTTGCCGGGTTTTGGGGCTAAGTCAGGTGCATAACATACATCTGGTCTCAATCTTGCCTACAGTCATGATCCTGGAATCCACAACCTTGTCCACATCCTCGGCCCCCAAAATGTTGGGCATGTGGTGTAGCCTGTGTTGCTGGTTGTACATTCCTCAGAGGGCAGTTCCTCCGAATGTGGCCCGTTTGGTGGCATTGGTAGCACTCCGGTGGGGGAGGTGTCCCACCTTCTTGCCTCAGCAACTCCCTCATTTGAAGAGGCTGAGGATCCAACACTACCGACACCGACCCTCTGCTCCTGCCTCTGCTCCTGGCGGGGTCGGCCCTCCGTTCTCCTTTCCCCAATATCTCAAACCCTCTGCTGGTCTCTCCTACCACCCCGACCCTGGTCCTTTAATCGGTTCAATATACAACCCTATGGTTTGAACTAGGGCTCTAGGGCACATCCACCCCAAACCACGCAAAACCAATTGTGGGGGTGTTTTATATGATGTTAGGATGAAGGTTGACCCCTCAAATCCATCAAATGCGCTTGACCTAATTTTCCCTTAGTTTGACCAACTTTGGGTTATTCAATTACCCAACCAAATCAATCCCGAATGGGATGGAATTTTTACCAGAGTCATGACATGACCCTAAGGACCACCCACCAAAATTTGGTAGGATTTGGAGGTCTCTAGACCCTAAAATTAATTCATATATAGTTTATTAAACTTCTACAAAAATTATAGAAAAAGCTCCCCCAGAAATTCTCATTTTTGGATATATTGAGGGTAAGGGTAAATTTAGACTATGCTCTAGATTTCAAATCATTTGGATGAGTACTTTAGCGGGGGAACCAATCTTAATTTCTAGTCAGCCTTATGACACCTTGCACCAAACTGGGTACTGCAGTCAAACCATTGGGCTAAATCGGCTCAAATTAATTTTAAATTAAACTAGACAAAAATATCTACAAATTTTGTCTTTGGCCACTTTTCCTAAATTGGCCTCTAAGGGGTTCAATTTTCCATTTCAAAAACATGCATTTCTAGGAGAAATTATGACGTTAAATAATCATAAAATTATAAAATCTGTCTAAACGGAGGGCATCAGTTCATCTTCTCCAATCAGCCAACGACCACGATCACGGAAGAGGAAAAGTACAAATGAAGCAAAGTAAGCTCAAGCCCACATCACATGAAATATAGATCACAATGAATAGGAGATGCCACAATAATAACTGAAATAAAAGGTAGTAACATAGAGGGCTCATGCCCGGTACATCATTTCCTCACTACAGAATCACTCGCGGAAGCAAAACTACTGAAGACACTCACGGATCCTGTGACTAGCGCTCCCGTGCTAGACTGGCCCACCTCCATCTGCACCGGCCTCTAGGGGTGACGTGTCTCCTCGATGCCCTAAAATGATATGGTCCACCGACCGATAGTCTAAAGACTAAGCCTTGTTTCCCACCATCCATCCCCTAGTGGCCCTAGGCACCGAGCGGGAGGATGAAGCGGAGGACAGCAAGAGGTATAAAATAAAGCAGGTGACATGTCGTAGCTACAGGAGTGTCTATCACTATGCAGGTGTTTATATATAATTGAAGCAGTAAACAATAAGTAAGAGGGATAAAGAACAAGTAAAGAACAGTAAAGTAAGCAGGTAAAGATAGGTACATAATAGAAAAGTAACCATTGATTTATAGGAATGCCCATACAAACCTATAGACCAAGGGGTCGTTTAGAAAGACCTATCATATAAAAGGTCCCATAACCAATTTATTCGATTGGGGTAGGGGTTGAAATGCAATGTGTATGATATGACATACAGTGTTATGCTGGGTAATGTTATGATCACACAAGTGCAACTCACACACTTCGACTCTATGCGCACATACCTTTAGTTCCCCCTTTTTGGAGCTAGCAATACTCCTAAGATACCCCCGTAGTGGCAAACAGAAGCGGTGGGTTGGGCCTCGCACACCTCTAGGTTGGTATTCACACTACCTAACCTAGACCTATTGCACGCCTCAACACAAAATCGCGGACCGCCTACGTACTCTTACTGGCTGGACCACCAGACTTTCTTGGCTAAGTGCAAATCCACACTTGTCGAGTCAGCGTATCGATGTCGGTGTGAATGACTGTCTATACCGAAGACCCACCACCTTTATGCACATGCAATATGATTACTGTGTACCTCCGAGCCATAGGCTCCCCGGGCTAACCTGCCCGTCGCAACAACCTTCCGAGCCACCCGCTCGCCAGACAAACCCGCCCGCAACCACATCCACAGAGCCTATTACTCGTACGACCAAACAAGGTAACACCCGCAGTAGTGAGGTGTGGGTGAGTGTATTATTGAGTTGATCTTGCTTAACAATTTACTCCTACAATTTAGGATTAATCTTGGACTTCCCCCCTGTGAGGGACTCGCATCGGTACTAGGAGGTACAATGGGATGATAGCCCAAACCGCCCTTTCCAAGACACTTACTATTATTGATATCTACCCATGAACATACCCCTCTTACCATTTCACTTGAGTTAACCCTAAGTTGTTTATGACTCTCCAAGGGAAAGGCGATCTTTCGTCGATCCCGAACACAACCTTGCCCCTTAGCTTATCGGGCACACTCAACGTATAGTCTCCTATTGGTGACCTCAAATCTCCTTAATTGGACTACGTACACCATCTACTTCCCATTCCCACCTAATGGCCTACAAGTTATCTTAACTCTACTATTTTACTATACGCAGACCAAACGAGCTACATGAGGTGCATGAGAGGAGGTACTCCCAACAATCATCCGAATGACCCAAGATTATTATTGAGGGTGTGTTATGATATTTTAACACCATCTCCAGAAATTCATACTTTTCCTACTTTATTTGGTATTTATTATAATTTCTCCAAAATCAGGGAACCTATGATTTTGTACATCAAGTATAGTTTTCTGACATGGTATGACTTCACTAAAATTTGTACAACTATATAACAACAAAATAACAGCCAAACCTGAATTTCACAATTTTCCAGAAAGATTTTGACCTCTAACTAAAATATAAACTAATTTATTAAATTCAAGAATTTACAAAGGAAGTACCAAAAATCCTCATTCAAAAATTACAAGAAAATTAACAGGTATCCAAAGTGATCAGAAGAGTTCACTGGTTGAGTTTCATAATTTTCCAGATTACGTTGACCATATAAATCCTTCATTTAAACAAACAAATCATATGACACTTCGTGAAGAGAAACATATAAAAACTCCTCCAAAAATTATACCAAATTTTACAGATCATATTCTGGCCCTGAAAATTGCTCTGACCATGTTTCATGATTTTTCAGTGAGTATTAAACCCATAATTAATTTTTATACAACAAGGGCACATATTGAGGGTTATGAATGAAGTACCAGAAATAACACTTCAAAATTCTTGACAAAATTATCAGAGAATAATATCATCAATAAAAACTCACTGCCAAAGTTTCATAAACATCCTAGGCTATATGAACACATAATTCTTTCTAGTAAGAAAGAGACCTAAATGATTCTTCATTAAATCAGAGAGAATAAAAGTCTCCAAAAAATTCCAAATAAATTACGTAGGGCTCTACACCACCCAATTAACCTCTCTACCAAATTTCAAGTCAATCCGACGACATATGACCCTATGACCTTCAATAAGTTCAATATACAACCCTAAGGTTTGAACTAGGGTTCTAGGGCACATCCACCCTAAACCACCCAAAAACACTTGTGGGGGTATTTTATATGACATCAAGTCAGTGGTCAAAGTTTCACAACATCGGGATGAGGGTTGATCTCCCAAATCCATCAAGTGTACTTTTGATCTAAAATTAATTCCAAAATGGAGTGAAATTTTTACCAGAGACATGAAATGACCCTAAGGACCACCCACCAAAATTTGGAAGGGTTTTGATGTCATTAGACCCTATAATATATTATTACATCAATTATTAAATGTCAACTAAAACTATAGAAAATGTTTCTCCAAAATTTCCCATTTTTGGATATATTGAGGGTAAGGGTAAATCTAACCTAATCCCAAAATTTCAAAGCATTTGTACGTCTGGATTAATGGGGGTACACAAATCAAGCTCTGCTCAACCTTATGCATAGGTTGCACCATTTTGAGTGCTGGTGTCAAACCAGTGGGCCAAATTGGCTCAAATCAATTTTAAATTAAAGTAGACATCATAGGCTATAAGTTTGGTATAGATCACTTTTCCAATAGAGGGCTCTAAGTATTTTCTATAATTATTTTTATCCACTGCCAGTAAAGGGGCAGAAATAGGAATATCAAATATATTATTACATAAAGTTGCATAGATAATAAAGCACAAACGAAGGGCATCCCTTCATTTTCTCCAATCAGCCAAAGACCACAGTTGGCCGGTCCTGTATCAACTTGGGAGGTGATTTCCCGGCCACCTAGACGCTCTCCCGGTCGACCAATGCCTCAACCACCTCCGTTGAGATGGCGGCTGACGATATACGGTTGTTGGCCGGCCGGAGGCGGCCGGAGGCGGCCGGAATCAGGAATTTAAACAAGGGAAGAAAAGCTTGAACACAAGCTTCCGGCCATGCCGATCCACGACCAATTGGCCCCAAATCTAGTGGCCAAAATAAAGCGATCTACTCACTACGAAATAAATGAGAGGAGATGACCTGAATTGTGGCTTGTAGCCAAGATGATCGCCGGTCCTCCATGGTTGGTCGAGAGCTCTTGGGTTCCATGCGGGTAGGTGCTTAGGTAGGAAAATTCTTCTAGAAAAGTGGGGGAAACTCACTCCCTTCACCCCTTGAGTTCTTTTATAGAACCAAATCCTGGTAAGGGAGGAAATGAAGCTTGGGATTCCTCCATCAACACCATTCATGGTGAAATTTTCGTCCATCCCCAAAGGTCACCCAATTCATCATCCAAAAGAGTTGGAAAACACCTTAATATTCTCCTAATTGTGGGGGGGGGGGGGGGGGGGGAGGGGGGGAATGAATCCCCATCAATTGGGAGGACTTTTGGACTCCCTTAGCCATAAATTTGGCCACCAAAATGAGTCCCGACCGCCTCCCGTCGGTTGAGCTACCATTGGCGCTAACATCTCGACGGCATAACCCTCACCGGTTTGGCAACCGCCAGGCGCTACCGCTACCGCCAGCGCTAGCGCCTGCGCTAGCATTTCAACGGTATTTGGTTGGTCTCAGCGGTTCAGTGTTCGTCTTAGCGGTTCACCTAAACCACCACTACCGCCAGCGCTAGCCGCTAGCACCGCATTCAATACACCTCCTTTCTACGGTTGGATAATTGGGGTATTACGAGGGGACCCTCTTATTGGGTTAGTTAAGTCATGGTGGGGTCATGGGTCACGGTGATTCCCTAAGGCCAACCCTAGGCTTGGTAACTGGAAATAACTATCCTCAGGCCATGGTAATTTTCACCTCGAGCCTAAACTCTTATGTTCTCTTCGCGCATCCTAGAGTTTTGTCATGACCTAGTCATGACAAAACCGTCCTAGGGGTCTAGTCATTTGGGGGATGTTACAAATCCCAATACATAAAAATAAAAATTTTGTCCCCAAAATTCAGGTTAAGCCTGCGAGGTTTCTAACGCAAGTGCTTAAATGTAACATCCCCGGAGAATTTTAATTATACCTGGCGTGAAAAGATTTGGATACCTCTGCTGCATCAGGTATAGTGGCTCCCATGTGTGCTCCTCCTGCCCATGGTTCCTCCCCAGGACCTTGACTAGCAGAACCTTCTTACGTCGTAGGACTCACATCTCGGTGTCGTCTATCCGGACCGGCTCCAGATGAACTGATCGATCAGTAGCTACAGGCCCATCCGCTATAGATATCTGCTGCTCTGGCAGTAGTAGAGCTCTTCTAAGGGAGGAGAGATGGAAGACGTCGTGCAATCCCTCTAGCTCCGATGACAGCTCTAGTCTGTACGTCAGGGGACCGATCTGCTCCAGGATTCTGTAAGGCCCCATATACCTAACACTGAGCTTCTTCCGCCCGCGTACCCGCGAGACTCCGTGCATTAGACGTATCTTCAGAAACACCTGGTCTCTAACTTATAACTCTACTCCATGATGTCGCGCATCGTAATACTTGGCATGCCTGCTCTTGGCTTCCAGCATCCTGTCTTGGATCAGTCTCACCTGAGCATCAGTATCCTCCACAAACTCCGAGCCGAGTGCCTTAGGATCCTCATCCTGGACCCAAGACAGTGGAGCCTGCACCTCCGTCCGTATAACGCCTCGTAAGGGGCCATGCCTATGCTAGACTGATGACTGTTGTTGCAGGAAAACTCTACAAGCAGCAACAGTCTCTCTCATGGCTCACAATGGTCCAAAATGCATAGGCGTAATAGATCCTCCAGCGTCCGGTTGGTACGTTCCATTTTCCCGTCTGTTTGAGGGTGGAATGTTGTGCTGAATGTCAACCGCGTACCCAAATAAGCCTGGACCGATCTCCACTCTCAGGACGTAAACCGTCCATCCCGATCCGACACGATCGTCCTAGGCACACAATGATACCGAACGAACTGCTCCACAAATCTCCGTACCAAATCTCTGACCGGAGCATCCTTCCTGACTGGAATGAATCTGGCCACCTTCGTTAACCTGTCGACGATCACCCATATCGTATCATTCCCCGCATGTGATCGGGGAAGTCCATGTATAATGTCCATCACGATGTCGTCAAACTTCCACTCTGGCACTGGGAGTGGCTGTAATAATCTGGCCGGGCTCTTGCATTCTGCCTTCACGAGCTGGCAAGACTCACAGTGGTTCACAAAATAAGTGATGCCCTTCTTCATGCCCGACCAATACATGGTCCTCTTCAAATCTTCCATCATCTTCGTGATACCCGGGTGCACTGAATACTTGCTGCAGTGAGCCTCTGTCATAATATCGCCCAGAATCCTGCCCCCTGCCGGTATGTAAACTCGACCTCTGAAATAAAGCAACCCGTCCTTTAGAGAATAATCCCATGCCATACCTTCCTCCAAGGCCCTGAATATAGGCTCCATCTTGGCATCATGCCTCTGTCCATCCCTGATGTGGTCTCGAATGTCATCTGTGGTACTCATCGCCGCCAAGTACTCCTCATAGAGCTCAGGGTCATCCTCAAACACCAATGAGATATGCATGTCCTCGAGCATCCGTACTAGCTCCATAGACATCGACTGGGGCTCCGCTCCTAAGGTGGTAGCTCTCCTATTCAGTGCGTCCGCTACCCCATTCGCCTTCCTCGGGTGGTAGTGCATGGTATACTGACAGTCCAATAAAAACTCCACCCATCATCTCTGTTGGATGTTCAGCTCCTTCTGCATGTCCACATACTTCAGGTTCTTGTGATCTGAGAATATATCACAGTGGACACCGTAGAGGTAGTTCCGCCAGATCTTTAACACGAATATAACCGCTCCCATCTCCAAATTGTGTACCGGGTAGATCCACTCGTGGTTCTTCAACTGTCGGGAGGGGTATGCTAGGAAAGTCCTCTGATACTAATTGAAAGTGAGGTTAGATCTTAGATTTACTCTAGAGGGGGGGGGGGGGCTGAATAGAGTATTAAAAGTTTTTAACTTATTTTATAGCGGAATTAAAATACTGATATATATATATGTATAACAGAGTGAGTGTAAAAGCAAAATACAAATCACAGCACAGCACAGTACAGAAAATAAACACAAACACAGAAGACACAAGGATCTATAGTAGTTCCCCAATCAACATGGGTACATCTACTCTTCTACCACCCTTGGTAGGAATCCACTAAATTTTTGATCAGGTGCCATATAACCAATAGAGTTTTGATCAGGTGCCCAAATACCAATGGAGTTTTGATCAGGTGCCCAAACACCACTAAGCTTTTGATCAGGTGCTCAAACCAAAACACAGGTTTTTGATCAGGTGCCCTGCCACCAAAGGGTTAACTTTTGAAGTGAGTTAGAACCATGTACAAGATGGGATAAAAGGGTAAACAAAAATGTCTATGAGATTCTTCTCTGTCAACAAGCTAAGAGAAGACTAGTGGATTGTTGATGTAAAGCTCCCCCTGTCTGATAGAAATTCTTGACAGTTGAAGGATGGAGCTTTCTCTTGAATGTAGAATATCTTCCTTGATAGCAGATAAATCTGAGAGACAAAGTTTCTCAGATTATTGTTGCTCTTTGAAGATCAAGAACTAGCAGCTGAAAACTGAGAGAATAATGTTGATGTTCTCATAGATTGAGAATGCTGCTGTTGAGGATGAAGATCTTTCTTTCTTTTTGACTTCCTGTATTTCTCAAGAATGTTTCTTCTCCGGTCGACTGTTTCTTCTCTATGTTAGTCTCTTTCTGTAATTCATTTTCTTCTAGTACTACTCTTCTTCTATCTTTCTTTTTCCTTAGACAATATATGACTGATTTGAAATTCAAATCTTCTGAATAAGGAATATAATAATCAGAAGGAATAAATCTTGGAACTGCAATCTGATTCAGAAATAAACTTTAATCCTTTTTCCTTTTCCATGAAAGTGTCCTTTTCCAATATATATCAACGGCTACTTTCTCGAGAGAAGAGAATGGAAAGGAATAATAATAAAAGGAAAGGTAAAAACTTGTCTTATCTAAAAGAATAGATCCGTTGCTGATTAGTCGATCTGAGTTCAGAGAATAGAGATAACTGATCTATCAGAAATTTGTCAAGCTGGAGAGAAAATTCGTCGAGCTAAAAACTGAGTTCGTCGAACTGAAAGTTGAGTTCGTCGAACTGAATCTGGAGTTCATGGAACTGAATTAATTAGTCAAACACTATCTGGAGTTCGTCGAACTAAATCTAGAGTTCGTCGAACTGAGAGATAATCTGCTGAACGGGCTCAGGACTGAATTCGTCGAGCTGAGAAGCAATTTCGTCGAACTGAATATCTTGTTACTTATTCGTCGACCACAGAGCTGAGTTCGTCAATCTTAAACTGGAGTTCGTCGAACTGAAGATAAAATCTGCTGGACTGGCTGGAGAACTGAGTTCATCGAGCTGAGAATGAATTTTGTCGAACTGAAGCACAACGTTCGTCGAACCCAGGTTGGAGTTCGTCGAACGCAGAATGGAGTTCGTCGAACGCAGAAACTTAGATTTTTTCCAAAGTTCTAGCTAACTAAGACAGCCTAAAACCTTGACCCTTAAACTATACATTGGGGTCAACTTAGTCCTAATCAACAGATAGTGATCCTAGCCCAAATCAGTAATAGGGTTGTTCCAACAATCTCCCCCTATTTGGGTTAGGACACTATTTGACAAAATTAAAACAAACAAACATAGAGCATATATATCTGACAGAAATAAATTTCATTTCAACAGATAAGAAATATAGTACTCTAGGTTTAGAAAAACTTTACACTTTCAAATTCTTGCTTTCTGAATTCAGACATTGTAGAATACTGAGAAAAATCCTTGCCTTCAGCTTTTGGCTTTGTTTATCTGAGCTTTTGCCTTCAACTTTGAATCTGTCATATCTGAATCTTCTTTATCAAAAACTGCATCTGCTACATCAAACACCATAACTGAATCTGCATCTGCATGATCTGGAACTTCTTCATCAAGAACTAAAACTGCTTCTATCAAAACCATATCTGAAACAGTATCAATCATCACTGAATCATCATTCACTGCATCAAAAGGAGCTTCTTCATATAACATCTCCCCCTGAAATTGGAGCTTCTTCATAATGCATCTCCCTCTACCTAGTTTCAGGAAGACCTGAAGCTAGGCACCTAGAAGAAGGGACATTTGAGGAGGAGGAAGGGAAAGATGCAATCTGATTTCCAGAAATTGATCCTGATAATGTTATTGCATTCTCTATCTTAAGGGTGTGTACCCATTCCTTTATTTCTGCTACTAGGAGTTTGATCCTGGTGGTCATGAACTTCTTAAGTTGTTGTTCTTCAAATAGATGAAGAATGTCCTGTAAGATTTGATCTGAGTGAGCAAATGACTCCATGTGGATGTCGAACCCAGCATCAAACTTCATTGAAGAAATGACTGCTTGAGAAATTGCCATTGCTACCTGCAAGAGAGAAAAACGATCAAGTGCAAAGGGAACTAGAGGGAGGCAATTTCTGTAGGCGCAAAGATAAAATGAAATAAAAGTTTGATTATAAAGAGAGATCGGAGAAGGCGCAAAGATTTCGTGGAACTGAGTTTGGCTAAACCTAATAAGATCAGAAGTCAAAAAGACTTAGCCTTTGTCAGACTGCGTTCGACGAAAAATTAATTTTCATCGATCTCAGTTCGACGATCAAGCTTGTCTTCGTCAATCCTGGATCTAATAGGTATCGTCGATCTCTGTTCGACGAACGACTAGATTTCGTCGATCTCCGTTCAACGAAATGAGGGGATAAATAAAAGATATAATTTTTAATTTATTGAATCTCCATCTATCATTCCAAGCTGATATATAAAGAAGATATGTTTCTTTTCATCCAATGGTTTGGTGAAAATATCAGCTCTTTGTAAGTCAGTAGGAATAAATTGTAGGCAAATTCTATTTTTATCCACATTATCTCTGATAAAGTGGTGCCTAATTTCTATGTGTTTAGTCCTACTATGAAGTACTGGATTTTGTGATATAGATATTGCACTAGTGTTGTCACAAAATATAATTGACTTATTTAAGTTGATACCATAATCTAGAAGTTGATTTTGTATCCATAGTATCTGTGAGCAGCAACTGCCAGCAGCAATATATTCTGCTTTAGCTATTGATGTACACACAGATGTCTGTTTCTTACAAAACCAAGTCACTAGCTTATCACCAAGACACAGACAAGTTCCTGATGTGCTTTTCCTGTCTACTCTGCATCCAGCATTGTTGAAACCGAGACTTGCGAACAAGACTTAGTCTCTGTGGAGTTCGGGGCCCTCAGCTAGCCGAGGGGCGACCAATCCTTACTCCTCCCAAGGGAGAGCTCTAGGTTGAAGGTGTTGGAACTAGGGACTGGACCAAGGGCTTAGTGGGGAGGTCCCGCCACATACCCGGAAGCCCCTTAGGAACTTCCCCTCCCAAGCCACTACTAAGCTTGGGCACCACTGGAGGCTCTCCTCACCCCCCTAGAGAGACTTAGGGAGGGAGAGAGAGACGGAGAGAGCTAGCCAAGAATGAGATCCCCTCAAATGGTGCCCCCTTGGTCCTATTTATAGGATTTTTGAAGTTGGGCTGCAAATAGCCGAAAACTGGTCTGCCAGATTACCAAAATACCCTTGAACTGGGCTGCAGATAGCCAAATCCCGCTGCTCTTGGACTGCGAATAACCAAAACTGGACTGCGAATAGCCAAATCCCGCTACTCTTGGGCGCTAAACGCAGACCGCCTACCCGGCAAGGTTCTGGGCGAGCCGGAGGCCTCTCGGCCCTCCCAGCTCGCCCCCACAAGGGTGTGGGCGAGCTGGAGGCCTCCCGACCCTCTCAGCTCGCCCCCACAAGGGTCTGGGCGAGTCGGAGGCCTCCCGGCCCTCCCAGCTCACCCCCACAAGGGTGTGGGCGAGCCGGAGGCCTCCCGGCCATCCCGGCTCGCCCCCACAAGGGTGTGGGCGAGCCGGAGGCCTCCCGGCCCTCCTGGCTCGCCCCCACAAGGGTGTGGGCGAGCCGGAGGCCTCCCGGCCCTCCCAGCTCGCCCCCACAAGGATGTGGGCGAGCCGGAGGCCTCCCGGCCCTCCCGGCTCGCCCCCACAAGGGTCTGGGCGAGCCGGAGGCCTCCCGGCCCTCCCGGCTCGCCCCCACAAGGGTCTGGGCGAGCCGGAGGCCTCCCGGCCCTCCCGGCCCTTTCGGCTCGCCCCCACAAGGGTGTGGGCGAGTCGGAGGCCTCCCGGCCCTCCCGGCTCGCCCCCACAAGGGTCTGGGCGAGCCGGAGGCCTCCCGGCCCTCCCGGCTCGCCCCCACAAGGGTCTGGGCGAGCCGGAGGCCTCCCGGACCTCCCGGCTCGCCCCCACAAGGGTCTGGGCGAGCCGGAGGCCTCCCGGCCCTCCCCGGCTCTCCCTCACAAGGGAACAGTCCTGGGATGCGCCCCTCAGACTCGACTCCCTCCAAATGCTCACCCCTCCTCCTCCCGGGGTCGCGCCATTTGGAAATATTGGGCCTAAAAATATCTTGAGCCTCGGGGGCCCACTCGGCGAATACAGGGTTGTACACAATCCCCGCTCTTTTCGAGCGTGGCTCACGCTCGGAAAGAAATGTCCAACCCTGCATATTCGACGAGTGTCGCTGGGAATCCGGTTATTGGTGATATCTTGGAAAAGCCACAGCGCCTCCCCGAGAGGTCCCCCAACCTTGCCGGCTAGCGAGAGCCCGGCTAGCTGAGCCACCTCGGGGAAAAACACAGCCTCCCCGAGAGGCCTTCCTACCCTGCCGGCTAGTGAGAGCCCGGCTAGTGGAGCCACCTCGGGGGAAAAACACTTAGCCTCCCCAAGAGGTCTTCCAACTCTGCCGGCTAGTGAGAGCCCGGCTAGCGAGACCATCTCGGGGAAAAATACATAGCCTCCCCGAGAGGTCTTCCAACTATGCAGGCTAGTGAGAGCCCGGCTAGCGAGACCATCTCAGGGGAAAAATACATAGCCTCCCCGAGAGGTCTTCTAACTATGCCGGCTAGTGAGAGCCCGGCTAGCGAGACCACCTCGGGGGAAAAATACTTAGCCTCCCCGAGAGGTCTTCCAACTCTGCCGGCTAGTGAGAGCCCGGCTAGCGAGACCACCTCGGGGTAAAAATACTTAGCCTCCCCGAGAGGTCTTCCAACTCTGCCGGCTAGTGAGAGCCCGGCTAGCGAGACCACCTCGGGGGGAAAAATACTTAGCCTCCCCGAGAGGTCTTCCAACTCTGCCGGCTAGTGAGAGCCCGGCTAGCGAGACCACCTCGGGGGAAAAATACTTAGCCTCCCCGAGAGGTCTTCCAACTCTGCTGGCTAGTGAGAGCCCGGCTAGCGAGACCACCTCGGGGGAAAAATACTTAGCCTCCCCGAGAGGTCTTCCAACTCTGCCGGCTAGTGAGAGCCCGGCTAGCGAGACCATCTCGGGGGAAAAATACATAGCCTCCCCGAGAGGTCTTCCAACTCTGCCGGCTAGTGAGAGCCCGGCTAGCGAGACCACCTCAGGGGAAAAATACTTAGCCTCCCCGAGAGGTCTTCCAACTATGCCGGCTAGTGAGAGCCCGGCTAGCGGGACCATCTCGGGGGAAAAATACATAGCCTCCCCGAGAGGTCTTCTAACTATGTCGGCTAGTGAGAGCCCGGCTAGCAGAACCATCCGAGGGGAACTACAGCACCAAAGACTTATCACCTTGCCAGCCTCTCCAGAGATCAACCTGAACCCCCCGTCTAGTGAGAGCCCGGGAGCGGAATCGATCTGGGGCATTCTAGCACCAAAATGTCAAACCTTGCCAGCCTGTCCAGAGATCAACCTGAACCCCCCGTCTAGGTGAGAGCCCGAGAGCGGAATCGATCTGGGGCATTCCAGCACCAAACATATATCGCCTTGCCAGCCTCTCCAGAGATCAACCTGAACCCCCCGTCTAGTGAGAGCCCGGGAGCGGAATCGATCTGGGGCATTCCAGCACCAAACATATATCACCTTGCCAGCCTCTCCAGAGATCAACTTGAACCCCCCGTCTAGGTGAGAGCCCGGGAACGGAATCGATCTGGGGCATTCCAGCACCAAACATATATCACCTTGCCAGCCTCTCCAGAGATCAACCTGAACCCCCCGTCTAGGTGAGAGCCCGGGAGCGGAATCGATCTGGGGCATTCCAGCACCAAACATATATCACCTTGCCAGCCTCTCCAGAGATCAACCTGAACCCCCCGTCTAGTGAGAGCCTGGGAGCGGAATCGATCTGGAGCATTCCAGCACCAAACATATCAAACCTTGCCACCCTCTCCAGAGATCAACCTGAACCCCCCGTCTAGGTTAGAGCCCGGGAGCGGAATCGATCTGGGGCATTCCAGCACCAAACATATATCACCTTGCCAGCCTCTCCAGAGATCAACCTGAACCCCCCCGTCTAGTAAGAGCCCGGGAGCGGAATCGATCTGGGGCATTCCAGCACCAAAACATCCAACCTTCCAGCCTCTCCAGAGATCAACCTGAACCCCCCTCTAGGTGAGAGCCCGGGAGCGGAATCGATCTGGGGCATTCCAGCACCAAAATATGTGTCACACCTTGTTATTCATAATATTGCATGCAAGAAAAAGAAACTAAGAAAACAAACCATCGCATTACGTGGATTTACTAGTACAAGCGTTTTTGGTCGCCACCACTTAGCTTGGGATATCCTTTCTTTGCCTCCAACATCCTAGGGACTGTCCTCCTCGATCCCCTTCGGTCAGTGTCGTTGTTGCATCGGACCCATTGCCTCCCTTATTTCCCAAAACTCGGGGCAGGTGGATGTCGCGTGACCTTCTTCCTGATGGAAGTCACAGTAGGATAACTCCACCCTACCCCCTCCTCATCCTCCTCTTTCTGCTTTCCTGGCTCTCCTCCTTCTTCCCCCACCAATCGCAATAGTTTGCGAAGGCGGTGGAGGGGGTGCCCTTTGTCCCTGCCTCCACCTTGGGAGGTTGGATCTTTTCCTCTTGAAGTTCCCCCCTCCTTGCTCTCGCGGAGTCGACTTGCTGGCCTCTGCGCTTGTCGGGCCATTGGGTACCCGCCACCTGAGGTGGCTTCGCCCATCGACATTCACTCGACTCCTTC
The DNA here is from genome assembly GCA_033032865.1 of Dactylorhiza incarnata. Taxonomy (NCBI): domain Eukaryota; kingdom Viridiplantae; phylum Streptophyta; class Magnoliopsida; order Asparagales; family Orchidaceae; genus Dactylorhiza; species Dactylorhiza incarnata. The sequence goes on from JAWHQI010000029.1 coordinate 14,714,532, forward strand.
TGGGGCGGGGCGAGTGGGGGCCGGTTCTCTCCCCGTTCGCCCCCTTTGGGGCTGGGCTAGAAGGGGCGGGGCTAGCTGGGAGGGCGCCTCCCTCCTGAGCTCGCCCCCTTGCAGGGGCGGGGCGAGCTGGGAGGGCGCCTCCCTCCTGAGCTCGCCCCCTTGCAGGGGCGGGGCGAGCTGGGAGGGCGCCTCCCTCCTGAGCTCGCCGCCTTGCAGGGGCGGGGCGAGCTGGGAGGGCGCCTCCCTCCTGAGCTCGCGCCCTTGGGGACGGGCGAGTGGGGGTATAGCACCTCCCCACCTCCCCTCCACTGGTACCTCTTTCTTGGACTGCTGGCCGAGAGTTCCCTCCTCCACCTGCCGGGGTGGGATCTTCGGACCATCTCCTCTTCTGCCTCCGACTATTATGGCGAAAGCAACCTGGACGGTATGTAAGACCTCTTGCTTGAAATTTTCGAACATCTCCAATGTCACTTCAGCCATCGGGGGTTGCGAGTGACCTGGGTCGGAACTTCCTCCACCTCCGTCCATGGAGCTCATCTTGAGAGTTTCTTGAATCGGTCACACTCCACGCTCACCGCACCATGTGTTGAAACCGATTTCTTGGTCTCTTGTGAAGCTCGGGGCCCTCAATGAATTGAGGGGCACCTAGCCCTTACCGGTCCCTCGGAAGAGATAGGCAGATGACTCGGACAAAGAAAGGAGACCCTAGTCTTAGCGAGGAGGTCCCTCCACTAACCGAGACTTGCGAACAAGACTTAGTCTCTGTGGAGTTCGGGGCCCTCAGCTAGCCGAGGGGCGACCAATCATTACTCCTCCCAAGGGAGAGCTCTAGGTTGAAGGTGTTGGAACTAGGGACAGGACCAAGGGCTTAGTGGGGAGGTCCCGCCACATACCCGGAAGCCCCTTAGGAACTTCCCCTCCCAAGCCACTACTAAGCTTGGGCACCACTGGAGGCTCTCCTCACCCCCCTAGAGAGACTTGGGGAGGGAGAGAGAGAGGGAGAGAGCTAGCCAAGAATGAGATCCCCTCAAATGGTGCACCCTTGGTCCTATTTATAGGATTTTTGAAGTTGGGCTGCAAATAGCCGAAAACTGGTCTGCCAGATTACCAAAATACCCTTGAACTGGGCTGCAGATAGCCAAATCCCGCTGCTCTTGGACTGCGAATAACCAAAACTGGACTGCGAATAGCCAAATCCCGCTACTCTTGGGCGCTAAACGCAGACCGCCTACCCGGCAAGGTTCTGGGCGAGCCGGAGGCCTCTCGGCCCTCCCAGCTCGCCCCCACATGGGTGTGGGCGAGCTGGAGGCCTCCCGGCCCTCTCAGCTCGCCCCCACAAGGGTCTGGGCGAGCCGGAGGCCTCCCGACCCTCCCAGCTCGCCCCCACAAGGGTGTGGGCAAGCCGGAGGCCTCCCGGCCCTCCCGGCTCGCCCCCACAAGGGTCTGGGAGAGCCGGAGGCCTCCCGGCCCTCCCAGCTCGCCCCCACAAGGGTGTGGGCGAGCCGGAGGCCTCCCGGCCCTCCCGGCTCGCCCCCACAAGGGTGTGGGCGAGCCGGAGGCCTCCCGGCCCTCCCGGCTCTCCCCCACAAGGGTCTGGGCGAGCCGGAGGCCTCCCGGCCCTCCCGGCTCGCCCCCACAAGGGTGTGGGCGAGCCGGAGGCCTCCCGGCCCTCCCGGCTCGCCCCCACAAGGGTCTGGGCGAGCCGGAGGCCTCCCGGCCCTCCCGGCTCGCCCCCACAAGGGTCTGGGCGAGCCGGAGGCCTCCCGGCCCTCCCCGGCTCGCCCTCACAAGGGAACAGTCCTGGGATGCGCCCCTCAGAATCGACTCCCTCCAAATGCTCACCCCTCCTCCTCCCGGGGTCGCGCCATTTGGAAATATTGGTCCTAAAAATATCTTGGGCCTCGGGGGCCCACTCGGCGAATACAGGGTTGTACACAATCCCCGTTCTTTTCGAGCGTGGCTCACGCTCGGAAAGAAATGTCCAACCCTGCATATTCGACGAGTGTCGCTGGGAATCCGGTTATTGGTGATATCTTGGAAAAGCCACAGCGCCTCCCCGAGAGGTCCCCCAACCTTGCCGGCTAGCGAGAGCCCGGCTAGCTGAGCCACCTCGGGGAAAAACACAGCCTCCCCGAGAGGCCTTTCTACCCTGCCGGCTAGTGAGAGCCCGGCTAGTGGAGCCACCTCGGGGGAAAAACACTTAGCCTCCCTGAGAGGTCTTCCAACTCTGCCGGCTAGTGAGAGCCCGGCTAGCGAGACCATCTCGGGGAAAAATACATAGCCTCCCCGAGAGGTCTTCCAACTATGCCGGCTAGTGAGAGCCCGGCTAGCGAGACCATCTCGGGGGAAAAATACATAGCCTCCCCGAGAGGTCTTGTAACTATGCCGGCTAGTGATAGCCCGGCTAGCGAGACCACCTCGGGGGAAAAATACTTAGCCTCCCCGAGTGGTCTTCCAACTCTGCCGGCTAGTGAGAGCCCGACTAGCGAGACCACCTCGAGCGAAAAATACTTAGCCTCCCCGAGAGGTCTTCCAACTCTGCCGGCTAGTGAGAGCCTGGCTAGCGAGACCACCTCGGGGGGAAAAATACTTAGCCTCCCCGAGAGGACTTCCAACTCTGCCGGCTAGTGAGAGCCCGGCTAGCGAAACCACCTCGGGGGAAAAATACTTAGCCTCCCCGAGAGGTCTTCCAACTCTGCTGGCTAGTGAGAGCCCGGCTAGCGAGACCACCTCGGGGGAAAAATACTTAGCCTCCCCGAGAGGTCTTCCAACTCTGCCGGCTAGTGACAGCCCGGCTAGCGAGACCATCTCGGGGGAAAAATACATAGCCTCCCCGAGAGGTCTTCCAACTCTGCCGGCAAGTGAGAGCCCGGCTAGCGAGACCACCTCAGGGGAAAAATACTTAGCCTCCCCGAGAGGTCTTCCAACTATGCCGGCTAGTGAGAGCCCGGCTAGCGGGACCATCTCGGGGGAAAAATACATAGCCTCCCCGAGAGGTCTTCTAACTATGCCGGCTAGTGAGAGCCCGGCTAGCGGAACCATCCGAGGGGAACTACAGCACCAAAGACTTATCACCTTGCCAGCCTCTCCAGAGATCAACCTGAACCCCCCGTCTAGTGAGAGCCCGGGAGCGGAATCGATCTGGGGCATTCTAGCACCAAAATGTCAAACCTTGCCAGCCTCTCCAGAGATCAACCTGAACCCCCCGTCTAGGTGAGAGCCCGGGAGCGGAATCGATCTGGGGCATTCCAGCACCAAACATATATCGCCTTGCCAGCCTCTCCAGAGATCAACCTGAACCCCCCGTCTAGTGAGAGCCCGGGAGCGGAATCGATCTGGGGCATTCCAGCACCAAACATATATCACCTTGCCAGCCTCTCCAGAGATCAACCTGAACCCCCCGTCTAGGTGAGAGCCCGGGAGCGGAATCGATCTGGGGCATTCCAGCACCAAACATATATCACCTTGCCAGCCTCTCCAGAGATCAACCTGAACCCCCCGTCTAGGTGAGAGCCCGGGAGCGGAATCGATCTGGGGCATTCCAGCACCAAACATATATCACCTTGCCAGCCTCTCCAGAGATCAACCTGAACCCCCCGTCTAGTGAAAGGCCGGGAGCGGAATCGATCTGGGGCATTCCAGCACCAAACATATCAAACCTTGCCACCCTCTCCAGAGATCAACCTGAACCCCCCGTCTAGGTGAGAGCCCGGGAGCGGAATCGATCTGGGGCATTCCAGCACCAAACATATATCACCTTGCCAGCCTCTCCAGAGATCAACCTGAACCCCCCGTCTAGTGAGAGCCCGGGAGCGGAATCGATCTGGGGCATTCCAGCACCAAAACATCCAACCATGCCAGCCTCTCCAGAGATCAACCTGAACCCCCCGTCTAGGTGAGAGCCCGGGAGCGGAATCGATCTGGGGCATTCCAGCACCAAAATATGTGTCGCAGCTTGTTAGTCATAATATTGCATGCAAGAAAAAGAAACTAAGAAAACAAACCATCGCATTACGTGGATTTACTGGTACAAGCGTGTTTGGTCGCCACCACTTAGCTTGGGATATCCTTTCTTTGCCTCCAACATCCTAGGGCCTGTCCTCCTCGATCCCCTTCGGTCAGTGTCGTTGTTGCATCGGACCCATTGCCTCCCTTATTTCCAAAAACTCGGGGCAGGTGGATGTCGCGTGACCTTCTTCCTGATGGAAGTCACAGTAGGATAACTCCACCCTACCCCCTCCTCTTCCTCCTCTTTCTTCTTTCCTGGCTCTCCTCCTTCTTCCCCCGCCAATCGCAATAGTTTGCGGAGGCGGTGGAGGGGGTGCCCTTTGTCCCTGCCTCCACCTTGGGAGGTTGGATCTTTTCCTCTTGAAGTTCCCCCCTCCTTGCTCTCGCGGAGTCGACTTGCTGGCCTCTGCGCTTGTCGGGCCATTGGGTACCCGCCACCCGAGGTGGCTTCGCCCATCGACATTCACTCGACTCCTTCTGGGGCGGGGCGAGTGGGGGCCGGTTGCCTCCCCGTTCGCCCCCCTTTGGGGCTTGGCTAGAAGGGGCGGGGCGAGCTGGGAGGGCGCCTCCCTCCTGAGCTCGCCCCCTTGCAGGGGCGGGGCGAGCTGGGAGGGCGCCTCCCTCCTGAGCTCGCCCCCTTGGGGACGGGCGAGTGGGGGTATAGCACCTCCCCACCTCCCCTCCACTGGTACCTCTTTCTTGGACTGCTGGCCGAGAGTTCCCTCCTCCACCTGCCGGGGTGGGATCTTCGGACCATCTCCTCTTCTGCCTCCGACTATTATGGCGAAAGCAACCTGGACGGTATGTAAGACCTCTTGCTTGAAATTTTCGAACATCTCCAACGTCACTTCAGCCATCGGGGGTTGCGAGTGACCTGGGTCGGAACTTCCTCCACCTCCGTCCATGGAGCTCATCTTGAGAGTTTCTTGAATCGGTCACACTCCACGCTCACCGCACCATGTGTTGAAACCGAGACTTGCGAACAAGACTTAGTCTCTGTGGAGTTCGGGGCCCTCAGCTAGCCGAGGGGCGACCAATCCTTACTCCTCCCAAGGGAGAGCTCTAGGTTGAAGGTGTTGGAACTAGGGACTGGACCAAGGGCTTAGTGGGGAGGTCCCGCCACATACCCGGAAGCCCCTTAGGAACTTCCCCTCCCAAGCCACTACTAAGCTTGGGCACCACTGGAGGCTCTCCTCACCCCCCTAGAGAGACTTGGGGAGGGAGAGAGAGAGGGAGAGAGCTAGCCAAGAATGAGATCCCCTCAAATGGTGCCCCCTTGGTCCTATTTATAGGATTTTTGAAGTTGGGCTGCAAATAGCCGAAAACTGGTCTGCCAGATTACCAAAATACCCTTGAACTGGGCTGCAGATAGCCAAATCCCGCTGCTCTTAGACTGCGAATACCAAAACTGGACTGCGAATAGCCAAATCCCGCTACTCTTGGGCGCTAAACGCAGACCGCCTACCCGGCAAGGTTCTGGGCGAGCCGGAGGCCTCTCGGCCCTCCCAGCTCGCCCCCACAAGGGTGTGGGCGAGCTGGAGGCCTCCCGGCCCTCTCAGCTCGCCCCCACAAGGGTCTGGGCGAGCCGGAGACCTCCCGGCCCTCCCAGCTCGCCCCCACAAGGGTGTGGGCGAGCCGGAGGCCTCCCGGCCCTCCCGGCTCGCCCCCACAAGGGTGTGGGCGAGCCGGAGGCCTCCCGGCCCTCCCGGCTCGCCCCCACAAGGGTCTGGGCGAGCCGGAGGCCTCCCGGCCCTCCCGGCTCGCCCCGACAAGGGTGTGGGCGAGCCGGAGGCCTCCCGGCCCTCCCGGCTCGCCCCCACAAGGGTCTGGGCGAGCCGGAGGCCTCCCGGCCCTCCCGGCCCTCCCAGCTCGCCCCCACAAGGGTCTGGGCGAGCCGGAGTCCTCCCGGCCCTCCCCGGCTCGCCCTCACAAGGGAACAGTCCTGGGATGCGCCCCTCAGACTCGACTCCCTCCAAATGCTCACCCCTTCTCCTCCCGGGGTCGCGCCATTTGGAAATATTGGGCCTAAAAATATCTTGGGCCTCGGGGGCCCACTCGGCGAATACAGGGTTGTACAAGCATAATCAGAATCTGAGAATCCAGTTAATTCAAATTCTGATGCAGTTGGATACCAGAGTCCTAGATTTGGACAACCCTTTATGTATCTCAAAATTATTTTTAGTAAAATAAGGTGAGATTCTTTGGGGTTAACTTGGAACCTAGCACAAATACATGTAGCAAACATTATGTCTGGTCTACTAGCTATTAAGTAAAGTAATGAGCCAACAATTGCTCTATATACTTTCTGATCAACTGGTTTCCCTGATTCATCATTGTCAACAACAACATTGGAGGGCATGGGTGTTTTCATAGTAGAAGCATCAGACATACCAAATCTTTTCAGTAATTCCTTAACATACTTGGATTGTGATATGAATATGCCATTTGGAGCTTGCTTCACTTGAATACCAAGGAAGTAAGATAACTCACCCATACTACTTATTTCAAATTTAGATTGCATTAGGTTAGAAAACCTTTTGCATAGATTTGAATCAGTTGAGCCAAAAATAATATCATCTACATAGATTTGAACTAGTAATGTTTGATTTTTATGTATCCTGAAAAATAGGGTATTATCAACAATGCCTCTACAAAATTTGTTCTTCAAAAGAAAATTTGCTAAGGTCTCATACCTTGCTCTAAGAGCTTGCTTGAGACCATAGAGAGCTTTATTAAGCTTAAATACATAAGAAGAGTGAGTTGGAGAGATAAAACCTGGTGGTTGTTCCACATAAACTTCTTCTTTACTATCTCCATTCAGAAAAGCACTCTTCACATCCATCTGATAAACTTTGAACTTCTTGAATGCAGCAAAGGCAAGAAATATCCGTATAGCTTCAAGTCTAGCAACCGGAGCAAAGGTTTGATCATAATCAATTCCTTCTTCATGAGAGTATCCTTGGGCTACTAATCTTGCTTTATTTCTGATTATTATGCCTTGATCATCTAGTTTGTTCCTGAAGACCCATTTGGTGCAAATAACTGGATGGCCCTTTGGTCTTGGAACCAAATCCCAAACCTTGTTCCTTTCAAATTGATTGAGTTCCTCTTGCATTGCAAGAATCCAGTTTGGATCTTGTTCTGCATCTTTTATGGATTGAGGTTCAATCTGTGATAGGAAACAAGTATGCATCTGATTTTGGTGTAGTTGATGCCTTATTTGAACACCTGTTGAGATATCTCCAATAACTTAAGACATTGGATGATCTCTAACTGTGATGTGATCAACAGTTGGAGTGGGTTCAGCAAGTGTTTCCTCTTGAGGGACTTGTTCAGCTGTCACTCGATTTGAGTTGTCAGCAAGATCTGGATTATCCTCTGCTTCACTGTCTTCAATAGTTTGAGATGATGGAATTTGAGAATCTTTATTCTGTATTTTTAATCCATTGAGCTCTTCAGATAGAGCTGGTACCTGCAAAGTATCTTTGGTAGAGGTGGTGTTCCTCTCCTCATTTAACATATTAGTTTCATCAAAAGATACATGCATGGACTCTTCTATCTTAAGAGTTGATTTGTTATAAACTCTGTATGCTTTACTAGAAAGAAGGTATCCAAGGAATATACCTTCAGTAGACTTTGCTTCAAATTTCCTTAGATATTTCTTATCATTGTTATGCACATAGCATTTACAGCCAAAAATCTTAAAATAGTTAACCTTAGGCTTTTTATTCTTAAGTAACTCATAGGGTGTTTTACCCTTAAGTTTATGTATCAGACTTCTGTTCAACACATAATTTGCTGTGTTCACCGCCTCTGCCCAAAAAGAGAGTGGCAAGTGAGCATCAGTAAGCAATGTAGTTGCTGATTCAATTATTGTTCTATTTTTCCTTTCAGCTACCCAATTTTATTGAGGAGTTCTAGGAGCAGAGAAACATTGTGTGATCCCTTTTTTTCCATAGAATTCTCTCATCAGAAGAGATTCAAACTCAGTGTCATGATCACTTCTGATCAATGCAACTAGAGTAGAGTACTCAATCTCGATGGACCTGAGAAAGTCTGTCAGAACACTAAAGGTGTCATACTTGTTCCTAAGAAAGAACACCCAAGTGAATCTTGAGAAGTCATATACAATAACTAAAGAGTAATGCTTCCCTCCTAGATTCTGTATTGCAGTGGGTCCAAAGAGATCCAAATGCAGTAAGTACAGAATTCTAGGTGAATCACTCTTGGATAAAGATTTAAAACTACTCTTGGTTTGCTTTCCTAGTTGACAAGCCCTGCAGAGTCCTTCCTTCTTGTATGAACCAGAAGGCAGTCCTCTTACTAGACTGTCCTTGGAGAGCTTAGAGATAGTTCTAAGGTTAATATGTCCTAGCCTTTTATGTCATAATTCATTTATTTTACTTATTGAATTAAATAAACAAATATCTGAATTGGCAGAGTCAAAATTAACTAAATAAATATTTCCATGTCTAATACCAGATAACACATTAATGTTTTTATAATTGGTAATAAGACATAAGGAATGGTTAAAAGTTACCTGATAACCTTCATCACATAGCTGGCTTATGCTAATGAGGTTATGCTTGAGACCCTTGACATATGCTACCTCTTTGAAGGTAACAGCTCCAACTTTGATTCTTCCATATCCTTTAGTTTGTCCACAGTTGGAGTCTCCAAAAATCACTTTGGGTCCAAGCTTTGCCTTGTAATTGCTTAGGTTGGCCTTGTTTCCTGTCATGTGCTTGGAGCACCCACTATCCAAATACCATTGTTCTTTTATGCTTGGATAGCCTTGTACCTGATCACTATCATTATCAGATTCTAATTCATCTGAATTACTTCCCGAGGCATTGATAACCATCATGCAGAAGTTTCTTTCATCTTCATCATCTTCATCATCACTGGAGCTGGATGATGATGCATGTTCTGAATCATTGCATGAGTCATAAATAGCCATCAAGCATTGATCCTTTTCATTTGCATCATTTTCATCTTCAGATCCTTCAACCATGTTGTTGAGAGAGATCCAGATGTCCCTGGCTGAGGTGCATTCCACAACCTTTTGGAAAATGTCATCAAACATTGTCTGTGCCCAGATATTCATTGCTTTGGCATCTGCACTTCTTTGTTTCTTTTGAGCATATGTCCACTCAGGAGGTGGAACAACATTATTGTTTGATGCTGCATCAGTACTTGTTGTTGCTGTAGGAGTAGGAGGTCCTGTCAAAATAATATTGAAAATATCCTCATCAATAAAATTAATATATAATCTGATCCTTGCCTTCCATAATGCAAACTTATTGAGATTGCACATATGAGGTCTTGTGCTTGAGTATTCTTTGTTTTATTCCATGAGTTTTTAGCAAAAAGAAAACTCTAGAGGAAATTAAGATCTAATTGATCTTTTGATTCATGTGTTAGCCTGTAAACAATCAACCAACCTCTGATACCAATTGAAAGTCCTCTGATACTAATTGAAAGTGAGGTTAGATCATAGATTTACTCTACAGGGGGGTGAATAGAGTATTAAAAGTTTTTAACTTATTTTATAGCGGAATTAAAATACTGATATATATGTGTATAACAGAGTGAGTGTAGAAGCAAAATACAAATCACAACACAGCATAGTACATAAAATAAACACAAACACAGAAGACACAAAGATCTATAGTAGTTCCCCAATCAACCTGGGTACATCTACTCTTCTACCACCCTTGGTAGGAATCCACTAGGTTTTTGATCAGGTGCCCTATCACCAATGGAGTTTTGATCGGGTGCCCAAACACCAATGGAGTTTTGATCAGCTGCCCAAACACCACTGAGCTTTTGATCAGGTGCTCAAACCAAAACACAGGTTTTTGATCAGGTGCCCTGCCACCAAAGGGTTAACTTTTGAAGGGAGTTAGAACCCTGTACAAGATGGGATAAAAAAGGGTAAACAAAAATGTTTATGAGATTCTTCTCTGTCAACGAGCTAAGAGAAGACTAGTGGATTGTTGATGTAAAGCTCCCCCTGTCTGATAGAAATTCTTGACAGTTGAAGGATGGAGCTTTCTCTTGAATTTAGAATATCTTCCTTGATAGCAGATTGATGAGTCCCAATTATATACTCTTTTATGGACTCATCTGGGCCGATTATTTAGTCAAAGCACTACACTATAAACATATTTTCGCTCATATTTGATAGCAGTCTATTATTCCATGCTAAGTGCACTTCTACGCCCGTTTTTGTGTATTTTCATGTTTATCATTCTTACTATCTTTCATGCTGTGTTATGTGCCACTTTCAGTGGTTTTGATTAGTGTTTATGCTGGAACAGGGGCTGTGCAGGTGTTCTCGGTACAAATTTGTACAGGAACACTACGCACGATCACTGGTTCTATTGCACACGACCACTGATCGTGCGCCACCGATCATGCGCGTTCATTTGCGGACCAAAGTAGCATTCTGAATTTGGTCGTGCGTTTTTATGCACGGTCGTGCTTTTGGTCATGCGCTTTATTATTTTCTGTAAAGTTGTCTTGCAGGTTTTCAGCCACAGCGCCCACGAACACCAATTCTAGTGCGCATGACCACTAATCGTGCACTGCTGATTGTGCGCCCTGTTTAATATAAATACGTAGTCCACGAAATTAGGTTGGACAACAATCAATTCCAGCGCCATTTTCTAGCTCCAATGCCCTAGTTTCGTCGCTCCATCGCCGCCCACCTTCAGAAGGTGCCCCGGGCTTATTCGTCATGCCAATCTTGAGCCGGAGTATCCTCTAGGCCTCCTCCATTGTTCGTGCACCTCCAAAGCTCCATTTCAAGATACAACTTGCTGCATCCTTGGAGTTCTCCGGCGAGATCGTGGCCAAAGGCGATTTACGAAGAAGACGGGTCAACTAGAAGGAAGTGACAGTTCCTCTCCGTACCCCAGACGTCAGTCGTGGACCGAGCTCAGACAAGGCATGACAACCCTTGATTCTGACCGTGAATCCCGACAAGACTTCGTGCCTTGGTTGTAATCTCACCCCCACTATTTTGTAGTATTTTATATCATAATTATGTGTGTGTATGAACTATGATTGCAAAACCCTTATATTGCATTTTAGTACATTTCATGTCTATGTGAAATTATCTTGTGGTTTATGCAAGTGAGGAGCGCCCCCATCCATTTTCCATTCTGCCATCGTGTTCGTGTGCCGCACTAGCAATTGCTAGTGGCGTGCTTGTCGACGAGGTGCTTGCGACCCTCATTCTGCCTGCCTACTCGCCCATCCGCCTAGTGAAGCGTGGCATAGCGGCCTGTGTAATCCATTCGCCTAACGAAGCAGCGCGCTCAAGGCCTGCACAGTTTTATTCCGCTTGCCTACTCATCCATCCACCCTTGCGAAGCAGCGCGCTCAAGGCCTGCCTAGTCTCCATCCCGCCAAGCGAAGCATTGCATAGCGACATTGCGTAGGAGTAGCCGTAGTATTTTAATTTATTTTCCAAAAGCCAAATCAACTCTCCCGCAATCCATCCGACTTAAGGACTTCAATCTTATGTCCGTCCTCAATAGTTAACTCCACCTTACTGTGTTCCTTCGAGATTCGATACTCGGGGATTCACTCCTCATTTTATATTACTTGAACGATTGGTACACTGCCGTTTCGTGCCGCAGTCTAGCTACCGCCTATAGCGGTGTGCGAGATTTGCGCATCAAGTTTTTGGCGCCGTTGTCGGGGAACACAGACGTGTGAGTTGCTATAGAGGGAGACAAGAGATAGTAGTTCTTCCAGTGTGTATAGCCGCTTTATTATTTTTGTTTGCTTTTTAATTATATATTGTTTGTTATTATTTCTTTCTCTCCTGTTTTAAAGTTTTTGGCAAGTTTAATCCAAGGAGATTTATTAGTTTGTGTACATTTCCTTGCCAAGAATTTCAGTTTCGTTATATCTGCTTAATTATTGAAAATGTATTCATGTGATATTTCTCTTAGCACTTACGACAAGATGGTTTATTATATAGACCAAATGAAGGAGTTAAATGCTAGGCGGTGTAGGATCGTTGTTTGCTTGTTGTGTCGAGGAGAGGGTCATGAAATGAAGGACTGTCCTAGTCTTTTCAATCCTGACCGCGGCTCCTCCACTCATGACAACATTGTCACTACCGCTCATTCTTTACCCTTGGAGGCAATTGCCTACTCACCCCTTGAGCTTAATTCTCGCATCGGTTCTTCTCTCCCTATTTATGGCTTCACTCCTAGTGATGATGATCACTCATCTGTTGGAAGATAAGGAGAGGATTTCGAACTTATGGATGCACCTGAGTGGGATGAGGAAAGTATTCTTTCCATCGGGGAGGCTTTAGCGGATCTTTTTGCGGAGGAACCAAATCTTTTTGTTCCTCCAGTTTCTTTGCAAGATTTTTCTACACACATTTTTTATGATCCTATCGAAGTAACGGAGTGGGGTGATGCTTCTGACTTGGAGGGTGCTCCAAAGTGGGATGAGGATGTCATTTTCGCCGACGGGGATAATGAATATTTTGAACACGATGGTGCGCCTCGGTGGGATGAGGAGGATACTCTCTTTGATGAGGAGGTTTGCACTACTTCATGGGACGAGGAGGTCCAAACCACCACTGAGGCCCTTGAGTTCTCTAGTCCTCCTTGCTATGATACTTACGATGATGACAGTGATCTATCCTTGGATCTTGCTAGGAGTGAGACCGGGACCACTACTCCTTTAGTTGAATCTTTTAGTTATTCGCCTATTTTATTTCCTAATCACCCTTCTTTTAATGCTGATATTGATATGTTCACCCTTCCTGCTTCCCCTCCTGCTTTAATTTCTGATATTTCATATATCCCCCTGCAGGAGCATGAATATTTGGACCCATTTTTGGGTAATTTTGAGTGGAAGTCATGGAAGGAGAAGCAAATGGCAATGATGAAATCAATCGCCTATTCCACCTCATCATCATTGCCTGCGTTCTCCTTGAAAGACTGGGTGCAGGGTGGTAAACGCTACTTCATCCATGACCGCCGATTGGAGGAGAGGAAGAGGATGAAGAAAGATGAAATATGGAGATGGAAAGCTCCTGATCTTATGGACTGCTGCAGTTGGGTCTTCAGACCCATTTCTTTTATTTCTAGTTACTATTTTAAATCAACTTACAGTTGATCTTTTTGTCATGCTTATAATAATTAGGATATTTTAGTTGTCTCTTTTATGTTTAGACAATGTTATTAAAACTTCATGATACAGGTATTAAGTCCAGCTTAAGGACGGTAAACAAAAGCGTTGCTGGGAGACAACCCAAGTTTTTGTTGCTTTTATTTTTCTCTAACATGCTAATAGTTTAGTTTTACATATATATTTTGTGCGTGGAGTCGTTTGCCTGCAGGTGTGCGGCAATTTCTTTGGTGGCAGACTCTTGGAGCTAAATTTATAGAATTTAACGCCAAATCTTCTGGTATGCTCATTTCTGAGCATGGGGTAACCTCTCTTCTTTTCATTGTCTTACACTCATGTTGTTATTTCAGCTGATCTTAGTGCGTAAATTAAGTCTGGGGGAGAGCTGTTTGTTACCCACAGTGCACGCACATGTTGGATTGCATAATAGAAGTACTTTTATTTTAGCTTTGTAATAAATTTGTTCATATGCTTCACACACCATTTCACCCACACAAGCGCGCACTCACTTGTTTGTGTGCCTCCGTTCACGCTTATTTTGGTTAGGATTTTGAAATAGGATGTTAGTTTAGGTATTGCAAGTCGGAGTGTGATGTTGACTCCAGTAGTGTTCTGGTCGCATATTCGTGCTTGCATAGAAATTTGAGTAAAATTAGATTCTCTATGCTTTTAATTTACAATTAGTATTTTTGTGTAGTTTTTGATTTATTTTACTCATTTGGTGAATGTGACTGAAATTTACTGTAACACCCCCATCCGTTCAGAAGCATATAGCAGAAGGTCCGGCCGGGGCCCCACGCCATATACTACAAAACAAATGGAAACGTCACTTAATTGAATATGCAACGACACTATACCACGAAGCCTAACTCAGAGCATTCTATGCGGAAGCAAAAGAGAGAGACAGAATTATAAACCACAAGACCCGAACTCGGGTATGTCCACTTCTATTAACTTGGAATAAAATGTTTTACAACACACAAAAGAGGTACGATGGCCTTACAGTTTACCAACATCGGCGCGCAGGCCGGCCATACATGAAAACAGAAGAAAGGACAAAAGGCCTTCAAGGGCCGCAGCAGCGCAGGGGCTTCAGCCCGCCAAGGTCCCGCTCGGTCCAGCTCCTGTACAACAAGCCCAACAAAGACGGTGGCAAAACAGGGCAACGGTTAGCTAAAGCTGACCAAGTTATAACGACCCCACCCCTTCGAGGGGGTGGCAGTTCTAAACGTCCCTGCAAAACAGTCTCAACAGCATATATATATAAGAGTGTGACTAGACGAGCCCACAACATTTCATACATATGCAACAACACAAACGTGGGAATGGCCTCCACGTCTCGTGCACTCAGGCACTCTTTGGTGTACTACGCCTTCCACCACCATCCACTCTTGATGGCTTTGCCCTTCGAGGCTAAAGTCGGCGGCCCGAATACCAGGGCTCCCCTGTAACAGCCCAGGCCCATCTAGTCCTGGACTGTTAAGCGCCGGCCCGACAAGTCCGAGCGCCCGGGCTGCAGCCCGCTTAGCACACCCCAACCCTTCTCTGAGCCTGTTTCTCAGCTACAGCGGGGTGTTGGTAGCGGGGATCGAAGACCCGACCTACCCGGTCGGGTCTTCGATCCCCGCTACCAACACCCCGCTGTAGCTGAGAAACAGGCTCAGAGAAGGGTTGGGGTGTGCTAAGCGGGCTGCAGCCCGGGCGCTCGGACTTGTCGGGCCGGCCCTTAACAGTCCAGGAATAGATGGGCCTGGGCTGTTACAAAAAAGTGCACTTCTTCCTTTGGTTGGCTAAGTTGTTTATTGCGGTGGGCTAAATTTCCTGGAAATTTCTCCTAGTTCTCGGTGACCTAGCGGGGCTAGCAATTGTTTAATTTGGAGGATAAGTGGACGAATTTCGGTTTTGGGTCCTTTACCTGCTCCAGTGACCGGCAGCTTTGCTCTCTTATAGCGAATGTTTGGTTCTTCTCCCTGTGTTGACCATGAGACCTTCCTTGACCGTCAAACTAAGCTATGCTCTATTTTTGAGTTGCCTTGTAGTTGGTCAGTGTTCATTTGTGGTGTCTTGTCGTACCTAATTCATCGTACTGTTACGAGAAGTTCGTTGGGAGTCAAGTTAAGACTCACCAAGTGTTTTCTTTTGACCTTTGAGTGTGGCTCTGGTGTTTGGCCTTGTGTGTTAAGTTTACCTTCGTCTTATTCCGACACCAAGCCTTGCATGGTGTCGTCTTTCTGAAATCTTTGACCTTGTTGTAAGTTGAATATTGATATATTGATTAATTGCTGAATCCGGTGTTCCCTGATTCTCTCGTCTTGAGTTATGGTTAAAACCATTTGTTATTATGTTTTCCCCGATTATTTCTGCGGTGTGTGCCAGGAGCCTTTAGTTTTCTATGGCGTTGCTTACCTTGTTTCTATGTTAGAAACCGGTAGTATTTTGTTGTGTATCGAGGATTTTCTTCCCTGTTGTGCGAGATATTGCTGATGTCTTCGCCGTTGTCTCCCTGGTTCTCAACCTGCGAGAGTTGAGGAGTTTGTTTCTGACCTTGAGACGGGTACCCGTCCTATTGCTAAGGTACCGTACCCTTTTTGGCCCTGCGTGTGTTGCGAGAGTTGCGCACTCAGTTAGATGAGTTGTTGCAGTGTGGCTTTTTCCTGGCCTAGTTCCTTGCCCTGGAGTGCTCTCGCCTTGTTCTAGATTCAGTGCCAGTGCTGCAGCCCAATCTATCGTTTGTAGAGCAGCCCGTTCGCATTTTGGAAAGGCAGGATCGAGTGTTGCGGAGGAAGACCATCCCCATGGTGAAGGTCCTCTGGGACAATCAGGACGTTCAGGGTGCAACTTGGGAGCTTGAGCCAGTAATGATGGAGTCCTACCCTCATCTTTTGGGCTAGCTTCCCCGGTAAGTTTTCATCTCCTAAGTTTTCTTTCATTCTCGTTCTTTCCTTGTTTGGTGCTGATGTTGCAAGTTTTGGGGCGAAACTTTTGTTAGGAGGGGTGACTGTAACGCCCCAAGTTTTCCAATAGCCTTTTTAGTGGAGTTACCATAAAATCAACCATTTAAATATGAAATTATCGTAGTTCAGTATAGATATGAGAGGGGCGTTACCTTTCGGAATCGTCGTTGTCGTCGTAGTCTAGAGAGTTTGATTAATTTCTGGTAGAGCTATATATATATACATACAAACACATACTCCTACCTAAATGTAGATATATAGGGATATTTATACCCTTGCATCTCATACAAAAAAATATATATATAAATATGCACAAATGATATAAATGTATATATTCATATACACACATGAATGAGGGTGGATATATAAGTGGAGGGCTTGATTATGATTTCCATTTCATTCTTGGTGCGGCTGGTTTCATTTCCAAGGTCGGGCTTTTCTTTGATCCCGTGATTTCTCCAGGAGGGTTTAGTGCAGGGTTTTGCGAAAATTTGGGGCGGGGCGGCGCCGGAGCCGTTGGAGGCGAGGCAATCTTTGGCCGTCGGGGCTGGTAATCTCCGTCGGGGTACCGGGTGGAGTGAGGCAAGGAAACTCTTCACCCTTTTCATCTTCCTTCCCCCTCCCTTTTCTCTTACTTTTCTGTGCTTGGCGAATTTATGGTTTGGAAGGGCAATCTTGCTTATTTATGCTAGTAAATGTTTGGTTGGCTTCATCTGATAGCTGCTTATGAGGTTTTGCCCTCCAGATTTTGTCCAGGCTTTATGTTGAATTTTTTTTTTGGGGTTAGGGCTGCTCGGTTGTCTTCTTTGGGGGAATTATTGGGTTAGGGCTGCTGTCCGGTTTATGGTTGCTGCTCGGCTGCTTGGTTTCCTGTCGTCTTTGGGGAAATTTATGGATTTTAAGGGTTTATGGCTGCTTTATGCTTCCAGAAATAATTATGTTAGGAGTTCTTCCTTTGGAAGTGGAGGGTAGGCTGCTCGGTTGTCCCATTCAGGTTTGGAAAATTATTTTATTGGGGGACCTATGGCTGATGGCTGCTGCTATATGATTTGACTTGGGGTTACCTCGTATGTGTTCTAATTTGGGGCTGCTGTGTTTATCGGGTTGGGGCTGCCTCTTTTGCTCTTCATCTTGGGGTTGCTGCTTGGTGAATTCATTTTGGGGCTGCTCTTGCTTTTGTCTAATTATGGGGGGATTTAATTTGGGAGAGCTGCTATGTAGTACCAGTTGGGTGCTGCCATTTGTTGTTCCTTTTAGATTCTTTGGTTCTGCTTGCATCGTTCCAGTTGGTTTTATATTGGGGCTGGTCGTATAATTCAGCTAGGGGTTGCTATATATATATATATATGTATATATATATATGTATATATTCCCTTCCTGCTTGGATTTATTACTTTGGCCCTTGCTTGTATGATCCTGAATTCTATAGAGGATGTTGTATATCTATCTTGTTGGATTCATTTTAGGGCTGCTGTTATGCTTTAAATCAATTGGGTGTTTCTATTTGTTTGGGCTGCTATATAACCATCCTTGTTGGGTTGATTTGGGGCTGCTGTTATTCTGTTTTGGGGCTGCACCTTGGGTTGGGTTATGCTAGTCCCGAATCATGTTTTACTTGGCTACTTCTGCATGTTTACTTGGCTAAATAGTGATGGACTTGTTGAAACGAAAGGATGGGTACAGGGAACACTGGGTTCCCCCATCACAGTTCTTTTAATAGTGGTTGGTAGGATGATCAGACCACCACCACGGCGCCTATTTCTTATTTGGGGTGAATGTCCCCTTTATGTGTGTGGGTAGTGACATTTCTTGGGTCCGCCACCACTGGTCCATTTCTGCACTATATGCCAAGTTTAGTTATGCTCTTGCTTATTGGGCTGGTTTTATGCGGGACCTTCCTAACCTTCTATTACTGAAGTCTTTATATAAGCGTATATATATAGTTATATATATGTGTATATGTATATATATATATGTATTTATATACCCTCTTCAGCTTGGTTATGTCACTGGTTACTTCTCCTGCTCTTACTTTTACCTATGCTATTTTCTTGCACCCTTTGGGCTGAGGCATTCTTTTCTTATGAATGCCTCAGGTTCAGGTTTGTATCTGCCGCCAGAGTTCGAGCGGGGTCGTACTGATCGTTGTCGAGGCCTTCCCTCTCTTGTGGGTAAGGATTCAGCTCCTTTTTGTTGTAGCTTGTCTTTTGCCTGTTGCTTGTTCGCCTGCGGGTTCGTGTCAGATGTTGACGCCCGTACGGCTTGTTGTTTGGTTTACTTGCTGCTACTACTGCTAGTTTTCCTTTACTGCTACTTGGTTATTTGTATATGTACACTCTGGGAAAAGCCGATTTTGCTGATTATTAATGCAGTTCTTTTGGCATTATAAAAAGTTAACCTTTTAACTGTTTGTTGCATTACAATTAAGTATCACTTATTTGCAAATCGTAAAACAGAATATAATGATATTTCTTTATTATATACTAAATGTAGATCGGCGATCGCCCTGGAGACATCTCTGGTCTTCAGCGCCGTTAGGTATAAAGTGGACTTATTTTCTTCCGCTGCGTATGCTTGTCTTTTATAAGGAGCGGCTAGATAAACCGCAGGGTCGAGGGACACGGCTTCCTAATCTAATGAAAATAATCTTAAAAGATAATTCTTTTATAAATTCACATTTTTTTTGTGAAGAAGTTCGTTTGATTGCTCGCCTGAACGTTCGTAGTTGTCCCCTACTGGACGTGGCATCACGACACGTGTTTTTCCCTTTACTCTGATATTATAATATATTTCGGGAAAATACGGGTTGTGACAGTTGGTATCACTTTTTTGTAACAGCCCAGGCCCATCTAGTCCTGGACTGTTAAGCGCCGGCCCGACAAGTCCGAGCGCCCGGGCTGCAGCCCGCTTAGCACACCCCAACCCTTCTCTGAGCCTGTTTCTCAGCTACATCGGGGTGTTGGTAGCGGGGATCGAAGACCCGACCTACCCTTGATGAGCCTCTTCAAACAGGACTCATCACCAACTGAGCTGCAGCTCAGTTGGTGATGAGTCCTGTTTGAAGAGGCTCATCAAGGGTAGGTCGGGTCTTCGATCCCCGCTACCAACACCCCAATGTAGCTGAGAAACAGGCTCAGAGAAGGGTTGGGGTGTGCTAAGCGGGCTGCAGCCCGGGCGCTCGGACTTGTCGGGCCGGCGCTTAACAGTCCAGGACTAGATGGGCCTGGGCTGTTACATCCCCCGTGCTTTAATTGTGAACATAACGTAGTCCGAAGACTCTGTCCCATTGCCTCCCGACATGCTGTCCGAGGCTTACTAATCAGGTGCTGCAATGGTGCGGTTTCAGGTTTGCCAAATGCCCGTTGTTCACAGCTCTCGTTGTACAACACAAAAAGCGGGTATGGCGTCCCTTCAGCCCAGGTATTCTCAATTAGCCGGCACCACGGGCCGCTAAGTCATCCACCAGGACACCCCCACAGGTCGGGTACACCGGCCTCAGGTCCCCTCAACAGGTGGGCACAACAACATCACCAGAACTCAGTCTGGGAAGCTGTCGCCCAGGCGACAGTCACTGTCGCCAGCGACAGTGCACTAAACCCTAATTTGGCTTCTAGCTATGGGTGCTTCCCGGGGCACACCCCCAGGCATTGCTGCACATGCAGTAGCACTCCCACTGCCTCAGAACACCCAAATTCACCAGAACCCAATTCTGGGAAGCTGTCGCCCAGGCGACAGTCACTGTCGCGCCAGCGACAGCTGGACAGAACTCCATTTCTGCCTTTTAACTTCGGGTGCTCCCCGGGGCACACCCCCGGGCGTTGCTGCGCATGCAGTAGCACCCTCTAGCCCTACGAGGCAAGTATAACAACACGGGGTTTTTCCCCGGCACGCACAATACCAAAAAGTATCACCAATCCGGACGAACCATCTCGGATGGGCTTCACACAGCGCGCCTACGTCCATCTCACACGTGGACTCTACATGAATGCAAGCTTTGACGGGGATAGCACAACTCAACCCGTCGGAGGCCACGACCTCACCTTTTTGGGTAGGGGCCTCAACGATGCAAGGGAAAGGACTAAGGCATGTCCAAAAGAGGGTAGAAATGTTCGTTACCCTTAAACGCCGCTTCGAGCCCATGGCTTGACGTTCCACACGGATGGAAAGGAGCGCCTTGCCCTCCTCTACGCGTAGCCACCAACTTTGAAGGGATTGGATGAGTGTAGCTCCTCCAAACCCAAGCTTCAAGCTAGGGTTTACTATTCCTTCTTCTTCTCCAAGCTTCTCTCTCTCTCTCTCTCCAAAGTAAAGCCTTAAGGAAAATAATGAAAAGAGAGAGGATTTCGGCCTTCTATGCTGCCACCGAGCCTCCCAAGCCAAAACCAGCCCCCAAAGTCAATAAGCAATCAATGCCCTTGATTTCGGCCACAAAGTCCAACTTTGAGCTGTCGCTGGGCGACAGCCACTGTCGCCTGGGCGACAGCGTTATGAACCGACTTTGACCAGCCAGCGACACTGCTGCATGACCCCAGTCACCTTGTCGCCAGCGATAGCCGCCACCGACAATGCTATCGCCGGGCGACAGCCACTGTCGCCTGGGCGACAATGTTAAGAACTCCAGAAATTTACCTTCCTGATTTGGGGTCTTACAACCCTCCCCTCCTTATATAAATTTCGTCCCGAAATTTTATAAAAACACACACATATATACATATATATCAAAAGTCTTTACACAAAGGGGAAAAAGAGATAAACGTCACCGAAACAGCTCGGGGAACTCCTCCATCATGGTCTGCTCACGCTCCCATGAGAGCTCCTCGCGACCGCAGTTGTCCCAACGGACCTTTACCATACGGATCGTCCTGTTCCGCAACTGATGCACCTCAGCATCCTCGATGCTAACGGGCCTGGCCGCCGTCTTAAGCCCACTATCCACGGGCACCTGATCCGCCGCGACCACCTGCGTAGGCTCCTGCACTGCCTTCCGCAACACGGAGATGTGGAATACATCGTGTAGCCCACTCAGTTCCGCAGATAGCGCAAGCCTATAAGCCGCCTCGCCGACGCGCTCGATGATCTCAAAAGGTCCAAGGTATCTCGGACTCAGCTTTTTCAAGCGCCGAATCCTGGACACGCCCTTGAATGGCCTGATCTTCAAGTAAACCCAATCGCCAATGGCGAACTGGACGTCGCGGTGCTTCGCATTATAGTACTTCGCCTGCCTATCCTGCGCAACCAAAAGCCTCTCCCGGATCAAACGTACCGTCGAAGTCGCCCCTTCGACGTCTTTCCTCTTGAAGAGCTTCGTCTCGCCCGTTTCCGACCAAGCTAAGGGAGTGCGACACTTCCTGCCATAGAGGGCCTCGAAAGGCGCCATCTGAATACTCGCCTGATAGATGTTGTTGTACGCGAACTCAACAAGAAAGAGGTGATCTTCCCACCCCTTGCCAAAATCCAGGACGCACATCCGGAGCATGTCTTCCATCGTCCTGTTGGTACGCTCAGTTTGGCCATCCATCTGAGGATGAAAGGCCGTGCTAAACTGCGGCTTCATACCCAAAAGACGGTTGACTAGCCTCCAGTCGCTCGAAGTAAAGCATCCATCACGATCACTGACGATGCTACGGGGCACACCGTGCAGTCGCACTATAGTATCAACATACAACTTCGCCAATTTCTCCACCGAGTCATCCCTCCGGTTGGGGATAAAGTGCGCCACCTTTGTCAGCCGGTCTACAACTACCCAGATGGCATCGTTCCCGCACTGCGATCTCGGCAGCCCATGCACGAAATCCATGGAAATGTCATCAAACATCCACTCCGGAACAGGCAATGACTGCAAAAAGCCATCGGGCTTCTGACATTCCGCCTTCACTAGCGCACAAGTGTGGCACTTGGCCACGTAGTGAGCGATGTCCCTCTTCATACCCGGCCACCAGAAAAGGACCTTCATGTCCTTATACATCTTCGTGCTCCCCGGATGAACTGAATACCTGGTACGATGCGCCTCGTACATCAACTCATCGCGCAGCTAACCCACCTTGGGGACGCACAAACGGTCACCTCTCCATAGCAACCCATCTCGAACCTGAAACTGGGCATCCGGCCCACCACCAGCATCCTCCGCGTAGCACTTTAAACTCGGATCGAGTTCAAAAGCCCGGCGGACTCTAGCTGCGAGGTCGTACTGCACCTCAGTCCAACTCAAACTGCCAACGGCACTGCTCCTCTTCTCTACGCAAGAAATACCCAAGGCCTCCAGGTCACGTATCAGGTGCTCATCATGCATCTGAATCCAGTTGGCCTGCGCTGGAGCCCTACGACTGAGTGTATCCGCAACAACATTCCCCTTCCCGGGAGTGTAGTGGATCTCGAAGGTGAAGTCCCCCAGGAACTCCATCCACCTCTGCTGCCGCATATTCAGCCCTTTCTGCGTCAGAAGGTACTTCAGGCTCTTATGGTCCGTGAAGATATTGATCTTCAAGCCATACACATAATGCCGCCATAGCTTCAGGGCAAATATCACGGCCGCCAACTCCAAGTCGTGGACCGGATAATTCCGCTCGTGCACCTTCAGCTGGCGAGAGCCATACGCTATAACCTTGCCATGCTGCTGCAGAACGCAGCCAAGGCCGCTCCCAGAAGCGTCGGTGTAGATCTCGTAGCCCTCCGTGCCGCAAGGCAAACATAAGATCGGAGCCGTCGTAAGCCGCCGCTTCAACTCCTCGAAAGCCTGCGCACACGCGGGCGTCCAAATGAACTCCCGCATCTTCCGTGTCAGCGTCGTAAGAGGCAGCGCGATCCGGGAGAAGTTCTCCACGAAGCGCCTGTAATAACCGGCCAGCCCGAGGAAGCTACGGACCTCCGCTACAGAAGAAAGGACAGGCCACTCCCTGATGGCCGAAACCTTCACCGGATCTACCGCCATACCCGAACCACTAACCACATGGCCCAAGAACGCCACGGAAGGAAGCCAGAACTCGCACTTCGAGAACTTGGCATACAACTTGTTCCTCCTCAGAACCTCCAAAACTACTCGCAGGTGATCACCGTGCTCCTCCTCGGACTGAGAATAGACTAGTATGTCATCCAGGAAGACGACCACAAACCAGTCGAGGTACTCTCGGAAGGTCCGATGAATCAAGTCCATAAACACCGAAGGCGCATTAGACAACCCAAACGGCATCACGGTGAACTCATACTGCCCGTACCTCATACTGAAGGCAGTCTTCGGGATATCGCACTCCCTGATCCGCACCTGATAATAGCCGGACTTCAAGTCCAGCTTCGAGTATACTGTCGAACCAACGAGCTGGTCGAACAAATCATTTATCCTCGGAAGAGGATACTTGTTCTTCTCCGTCAGCTTGTTCAGCTCCCGATAATCGATGCAAAGCCGCAGGCTACCGTCCTTCTTTTTGACAAAGAGGACCGGTGCACTCCAAGGTGAGGAACTCGGACGCACGTAGCCCTGCTCAAGCAGCTCCTGCAACTGCAGCTTCAACTCTGCCAACTCTTTCGGAGCCATATGATACGGCGAGCGGGCCACGGGCTTAGCGCCTGGCACCAACTCAATCGTGAAATCTATCTCCCGCTGCGGTGGAGCATCGGGGAGCTCGTTCGGGAACACATTGGGGAACTCTGCTACTACCGGAACATCCGCTAGGCTGGGCCTCGGCGTTGAAGCCTCCACAAGAGCAAAGAATAACTCTGCTCCCTGTCGCACTGCCTTGGACACCTGGAGAGCAGACATCAGTGTCTTGCTCGATCCACGCATGCCCGCAAAGAACGTCTCCCGATCGGCACCCTGCCCAAACCTCACATCCTTAGTGGTGCAATCGATACACGCACGCTGTTCCGACAGCCAGTCCATACCGAAGATAACATCGAACTCAACCAGGGGGAGTAACGATGCCTTCAGGTCATACTCCCGACTACCAACTAGAACCTTTACGCAGCAACTCCTCTCCACACGCATCGAATATCCATTCGGCAGTAGGACCTCCAGTCCATCTGCAGAAGCAATCGACGACGCACCAATACGTTGGACGAATTCCGACGATAAGAAGGAGTGCGAAGCTCCAGTATCGAAAAGCGCTCTCACAGGGACGCCTAAAACATTTACATAGCCTACGCCGCCAAGCAGGGTTAGCATGAACATTAGAACAGCTATATAAAACAGTAAATACTGTATCTTAAATTGTACCTGTCACGACGTCTTTGGCTTTGATAGCCTCCTGCTGATCAAGACTAAAGACTCTGGGCTGCGGGGGAGCCATACGGGAGGCAGTGGACTCAGCTGCCTTCCCCTTCTCAGAATAAGCTGGCCCCGCCTTCTTCTCTGGCCTTGGAAGCCCACTGCGGCAATCTCGAGAGAAATGGCCAGGCTTGCCACAAGTGAAACAAATAAGAGGGCCACGTCCAGATGACGCGCCCGAAGCAGAGGGAGCTGGCCCAGATACTCGAGCCTTCTTCCAGCGACTCAACCTCCGCAACTTTGTCGCACTCGGCGCTTTGCCCTCCGGCACTGCCTCGACCACAACCGCCTTGCCCTTTTCCCTGAGCATGTCCTGCTCAAGGGCTCGGGCTGAACCAATGAGGGTCGTGAAACCCTGCGTCAACGGCCCTGTCAGAAGATGCCGCAACTCAGTACGCAAACCTCCATAAAACCTGTTCACCCTTCTATCCTCATCATCGAAAGAAGTCCCAGCATAGCGCCTAAGGCGGGTGAACTCATGCAAGTAGTCATCAACCAGTCTACCACCCTGTGTTAGAGCCAAGAACTGGTTCTCCATCGCGATCTGCTGCGACTGAGGCACATACCTTGCGAGGAAGATTCTCGAGAACTCTTCCATCGTCACATCAACCAGTCGCCTTCCCGCGAACTGGCGCCTCTCAACCTCATCCCACCACCGCCTAGCTTCCTTTTCTAGCAAGAAAGAAGCAAAGGTCACCTTCTGCGCTTCCTCTGACTGTGTCGCTGTCAGAATTCGCTTCACATGCGACAACCAGTCTTCGGCCTCAGCTGGGGATTCAACCCCGGTGAACGGAGGAGGTCGAAATCCCAAAAAGTGCTTCAGCTGTTGCTCAGGAGCACGCCTCACTGGGACTTGCTCCACTCTTAGTGGCTCAGGGGCCACCTCTTACACTGGCGGTTGGCCTTGCCTTTCAGGCTGGCCATTCAACGCAGCTAGAACGGCTTCAGTAACTAGCTGAACCAACTCAGCAGACGGAGTTGTAGGGGCCTCAGCAGACCCACTACTCTCATGCACATCACGGGGACGCGACTGTCCCGCTGCACTTCGAGTGCCCTACACAAGTGCAACACACAGTTAGGCGACAGCACAGTCGCAACTAACAACAAAAGGAACGCTCAGGTTCCAAAATCATGCAATTATTGTTGGTTTGTTGTTACATTTTATTCCTAAGTGGACATTTTTGGGTTTATTTTACGTCTCAACGGTAGCGCACCAAGTGCTCACCACCCCTTAAAAGAATTCTCCCACAAATTCCTTAGAAGGATACGGAACCCTAGAAGCTGATACCAATTTGTAACACCCCCATCCGTTCAGAAGCATATAGCAGAAGGTCCGGTCGGGGCCCCACGCCATATACTACAAAACAAATGGAAACGTCACTTAATTGAATATGCAACGACACTATACCACGAAGCCTAACTCAGAGCATTCTATGAGGAAGCAAAAGAGAGAGACAGAATTATAAACCACAAGACCCGAACTCGGATATGTCCACTTCTATTAACTTGGAATAAAATGTTTTACAACACACAAAAGAGGCACGACGGCCTTACAGTTTACCAACATCGGCGCGCAGGCCGGCCATACATGAAAACAGAAGAAAGGACAAAAGGCCTTCAAGGGCCGCAGCAGCGCAGGGGCTTCAGCCCGCCAAGGTCCCGCTCAGTCCAGCTCCTGTACAACAAGCCCACCAAAGACGGTGGCAAAATAGGGCAACGGTCAGCTAAAGCTGACCAAGTTATAACAACCCCACCCCTTCGAGGGGGTGGCAGTTCTAAACGTCCCTGCAAAATAGTCTCAACAGCATATATACATAAGAGTGCGACTAGACGAGCCCACAACATTTCATACATATGCAACAACACAAACGTGGGAATGGCCTCCACGTCTCGTGCACTCAGGCACACTTTGGTGTACTACGCCTTCCACCACCATCCACTCTTGATGGCTTTGCCCTTCGAGGCTAAAGTCGGCGGCCCGAATACCATGGCTCCCCCGTGCTTTAATTGTGAACATAACGTAGTCCGAAGACTCTGTCCCATTGCCTCCCGACATGCTGTCCGAGGCTTACTAATCAGGTGCTGCAATGGTGCGGTTTCAAGTTTGCCAAATGCCCGTTGTTCACAGCTCTTGTTGTACAACACGAAAAGCGGGTATGGCGTCCCTTCAGCCCAGGTATTCTCAATTAGCCAGCACCACGGGCCGCTAAGTCATCCACCAGGACACCCCCACAGGTCAGGTACACCGGCCTCAGGTCCCCTCAACAGGTGGGCACAACAACATCACCAGAACTCAGTCTGGGAAGCTGTCGCCCAGGCGACAGTCACTGTCGCCAGCGATAGTGCACAAAACCCTAATTTGGCTTCTAGCTGTGGGTGCTTCCTGGGGCACGCCCCCAGGCATTGCTGCACATGCAGTAGCACTCCCACTGCCTCAGAACACCCAAATTCACCAGAACCCAATTCTGGGAAGTTGTCGCCCAGGCGACAGTCACTGTCGCGCCAGCGACAGCTGGACAGAACTCCATTTCTGCCTTTTAACTTCGGGTGCTCCCCGGGGCACACCCCCTGGCGTTGCTGCGCATGCAGTAGCACCCTCTAGCCCTACGAGGCAAGTATAACAACACGGGGTTTTTCCCCGGCACGCACAATACCAAAAAGTATCACCAATCCGGACGAACCGTCTCGGATGGGCTTCACACAGCGCGCTTACGTCCATCTCACGCGTGGACTCTACATGAATGCAAGCTTTGACTAGGATAGCACAAATCGACCCGTCGGAGGCCACGACCTCACCCTTTTGGGTAGGGGCCTCAACGATGCAAGGGAAAGGACTAAGGCATGTCCAAAAGAGGGTAGAAAAGTTCGTTACCCTTAAACGCCGCTTCGAGCCCATTGCTTGACGTTCCACACGGATGGAAAGGAGCGCCTTGCCCTCCTCTACGCGTAGCCACCAACGTTGAAGGGATTGGATGAGTGTAGCTCCTCCAAACCCAAGCTTCAAGCTAGGGTTTACTATTCCTTCTTCTTCTCCAAGCTTCTCTCTCTCTCTCTCTCTCCAAAATAAAGCCTTAAGGAAAATAATGAAAAGAGAGAGGATTTCGGCCTTCTATGCTGCCACCGATCCTCCCAAGCCAAAACCAGCCCCCAAAGTCAATAAGCAATCAATGCCCTTGATTTCGGCCACAAAGTCCAACTTTGAGCTGTCGCCGGGCGACAGCCACTGTCGCCTGGGTGACAGCATTATGAACCGACTTTGACCAGCCAGCGACACTGCTGCATGAACCCAGTCACCTTGTCGCCAGCGATAGCCACCACCCAATAACGCTATCGCCGGGCGACAGCCACTGTCGCCTGGGCGACAACGTTAAGAACTCCAGAAATTTACCTTCCTGATTTGGGGTCTTACATTTACGGTAGCACGGTGTTGTGTGTAGGCGAGCGCTAGTTGTGCGTTGCTCGAGTCGGAAGGAAGGTTTATCTTTCTCGTGGGCTAAGAACTTGCCCAAAGCGACTCTTGAAGCATGGGTGAGAGCGACTCACAAAGTTGAGCGTGATGTAGGCCATCTAGTTGGCTAGTTTGAGCTTTGATTTCCATGACCTAAATGCTTACCTTTGCAAGCCAATTTGTGCCTACCCCTCCTTTGTTTCAGCTCTTCTTTCAATCACCAAAACGTGAAGCTTATCCTATTATCGCAACCAAGTAGTGAGTTAACTGAAATTACATTTCATATTTGGATGTGATGTATGGAATTTTTGTGATGTGAAGAAAAAGTGTATTGTGTGTTGAACACATTGTTGTAAACCAACCGGGGGACAAAAGAAATAAAAAAAAGAATGAAGTTAAAAGAAAAAATTTGAAAAAGAAATGAAATGAAAAGAAATCCCCTTGGGCGTAATAGTAAAATTCAGTTGGTATTTTTTTGGAGTGGGATGTGTGCACACCCAGTTTTCAAGCTAAGTCTGGCGGTGTGTCACACTAGCATTGTTCTTGGGCTTGTTCAGGTGCAGCATTGTCTTTTAGCTCATTTGGGTTGCGTAACCGTCATGTTTATCATTGTATATCATTCCGTAACCTAAGCCTAGTAAAAACCCGAA
Source organism: Dactylorhiza incarnata (assembly GCA_033032865.1). NCBI lineage: Eukaryota > Viridiplantae > Streptophyta > Magnoliopsida > Asparagales > Orchidaceae > Dactylorhiza > Dactylorhiza incarnata. Next base: position 14,743,014 of record JAWHQI010000029.1, read on the forward strand.
AGCCCTACTGATTCACCTTTTGAGTTGCTCGCACCGTGGAGAGAGTGTGACCGGGCAAGCTTATGGCTAACGACGTTGATGGATTTCAGCGGAGTTACCCATGAATTCCGGTCTTGAGCAACACCCTCCTGAGTGGATTGTCTACTTTCACACCGGGGCATGATTGCAAAATTCTTCATGATTCACCATCTGAGTAAACTTAAATCTTTATTTACGCATTTATACTTTTATAAATTAGTTAGTATAGTTAGAATCTTCTTTTACTGAATTTCTATTTGCATGAGCATGATACTTCGCATCCTACTCCTATTTTGCAATTCCCTTCACTAACTGCCATTTTCATACTCCGTCGGATTTGTCTGCTTGGGACGCGCAAACAGGTAAGTTTGGGGGTGTGATGAGTCCCAATTATATACACTTTTATGGACTCATCTGGGCCGATTATTTAGTCAAAGCACTACACTATAGACATATTTTTGCTCATATTTGATAGTCGTCTATTATTCCACGCTAAGTGCGCTTCTAGGCCCATTTTTGTGTATTGTAATGTTTATCATTCTTACTGTCTTTCATGCTGTGTTATGTGCCACTTTCAGTGGTTTTGATTAGTGTTTATGCTGGAACAGGGGTCGTGCAGGTGTTCCCGGTACAAATCTGTATAGGAACACTGCGCACAATCACTGCTTCTATTGCGCACGACCACAGATCGTGCGCTACCGGTCATGCGCATTCATTTGCGGCCCAAAGTAGCAATCTGAATTTGGTCGTGCGTTTTATGCACGGTCGTGCGTTTGGTCGTGCGCTTTATTATTTTCTGTAAAGTTGTCTTGCAGGTTTTCGGCCACAGTGCACACGACTACCAACTTCCAGTGCGCATGACCACTGATCGTGCGCCGCTGATCGTGCGCCCTGTTTAATATAAATACGCAGTCCGCAAAATTAGGTTGGACAACAATCAATTCCAGCGCCGTTTTCCCGCTCCAGTGCGCCAGTTTCGCCGCTCCATCGCCACCCACCTTCAGGAGGTGCTCCGGGCTTATTCTTCACGCCAATCTTGATCCGGAGTATCATCTAGGCCTCCTCCATTGTTCGTGCACCTCCAAAACTCCATTTCAAGATACAAATTGCTGCATCCTTGGAGTTCTCCGGCGAGATCGTGGCCAAAGGCGATTTACAAAGAAGACGGGTCAACTAGAAGGAAGTGACAGTTCCTCTCCGTACCCCGGACGTCAGTCGTGGACCGAGCTCAGACATGGCATGACAACCCTTGATTTTGACCGTGAATCCCAACAAGACTTCGTGCATTGGTTGTAATCTCACCCCCACTATTTTGTAGTATTTTATATCATAATTATGTACATTTTAGTACATAATGTACATTTTAGTACATAACGAAGCATCGCGCTCAAGGCCTGCACAGTTCGATTCCGCTTGCCTACTCATCCATCCGCACTTGCGAAGCAGCATGCTCAAGGCCTGCCTAGTCTCCATCCTGCCAAGCGAAGCATTGCATAGCGACATTGCATAGGAGTAGTCGTAGTATTTTAATTTATTTTCCAAAAGCCAAATCAACTCTCCCGCAATCCATCCGACTTAAGGACTTCAATCTCAAGTCCGTCCTCAATAGTTAACTCCACCTTACTGTGTTCCTTCGAGATTCGATACTCGGGGATTCACTCCTCATTTTATATTACTTGAACGATCGGTACACTGCCGTTTCGTGCCGCAGTCTAGCTACCGTCTATAGCGGTGTGCGAGATTTGTGCATCAAGTTTTTGGCCATTGTCGGGGAACACAGACGTGTGAGTTGCTGTAGAGGGAGACAAGAGATAGTAGTTCTTCCAGTGTGTATAGCCGCTTTATTATTTTTGTTTGCTTTTTAATTATATATTGTTTGTTATTATTTCTTTCTCTCCTGTTTTAAAGTTTTTGGCAAGTTTAATCCAAGGAGATTTATTAGTTTGTGTAAATTTCCTTGCCAAGAATTTCTGTTTCGTTATATTTGCTTAATTATTTAAAATGTCTTCATGTGATATTTCTTTTAGCACTTACGACAAGATGGTTTATTATATAAACCAAATGAAGGAGTTAAATGCTAGGCAGTGTAGGATCGTTATTTGCTTGTTGTGTCGAGGAGAGGGTCATGAAATGAAGGACTGTCCTAGTCTTTTCAATCCTGACCGCGGCTCCTCCACTCATGACAACATTGTCACTACCACTCATTCTTTACCCTTGGAGGCAATTGCCTACTCACCCCTTGAGCTTAATTCTCGCATCGGTTCTTCTCTCCCTGTTTATGGCTTCACTCCTAGTGATGATGATCACTCATCTGTTGGCAGACAAGGAGAGGATTTCGATCTTATGGATGCACCTGAGTGGGATGAGGAAAGTATTCTTTCCATCGGGGAGGCTTTAGCGGATCGTTTTGCGGAGGAACCAAATCTTTTTGTTCCTCCAGTTTCTTTGCAAAATTTTTCTACACACATTTTTTATGATCCTATCGAAGTAAAGGAGCGGGGTGATGCTTCTGACTTGGAGGGTGATCCAAAGTGGGATGAGGACGTCGTTTTCCCCAACGGGGATAATGAATATTTTGAACACGATGGTGCGCCTTGGTGGGATGAGGAGGATACTCTCTTTGATGAGGAGGTTTGCACTTCTTCATGGGACGAGGAGGTCCAAACCACCACTGAGGCCCTTGAGTTCTCTAGTCCTCCTTGCTATGATACTTACGATGATGACAGTGATCTATCCTTGGATCTTGCTAGGAGTGAGACCGGGACCACTCCTCCTTTAGTTGAATCTTTTAGTTCTTCGTCTATTTTATTTCCTAATCACCCTTCTTTTAATGGTGATATTGATATGTTCACCCTTCCTGCTTCCCCTCCTACTTTAATTTCTAATATTTCGTATATCCCCCTGCAGGAGCATGAATATTTGGACCCATTTTTGGGTAATTTTGAGTGGAAGTCATGGAAGGAGAAGCAAATGGCAATGATGAAATCAATCTCCTCTTCCACCTCATCATCATTGCATGCGTTCTCCTTGAAAGATTGGGTGCAGGGCGGTAAACGCTACTTCATCCATGACTGCCGATTGAAGGAGAGGAAGAGGATGAAGAAAGATGAAATATGGAGATGGAAAGCTCCTGATCTTCTGGACTGCTGCAGTTGGGTCTTCGGACCCATTTCTTTTATTTCTAGTTACTATTTTAAATCAACTTACAGTTGATCTTTTTGGCATGCTTGTAATAATTAGGATATTTTAGTTGTCTCTTTTATGTTTAGACAATGTTATTAAAACTGCATGATACAGGTATTAAGTCCAGCTTAAGGACGGTAAACAAAAGCGCTGCTGGGAGGCAACCCAAGTTTTTGTTGCTTTTATTTTTCTCTAACATGCTAATAGTTTAGTTTTACATATATATTTTGTGCGTGGAGTCTTTTGCCTGCAGGTGTGCGGCAATTTCTTTGGTGGCAGACTCTTGGAGCTAAATTTATAGAATTTAACGCCAAATCTTCTGGTATGCTCATTTCTGAGCATGGGGTAACCTCTCATCTTTTCATTGTCTTACACTCATGTTGTTATTTCAGCTGATCTTAGTGCGTAGATTAAGTCTGGGGGAGAGCTGTTTGTTACCCACAGTGCACGCACATGTTGGATTGCATACTAGAAGTACTTTTATTTTAGCTTTGTAATAAATTTGTTCATATGCTTCACACACCATTTCACCCACACAAGCGCGCACTCACTTGTTTGTGTGCCTCCGTTCACGCTTATTTTGGTTGGGATTTTGAAATAGGATGTTAGTTTAGGTATTGCAAGTCGGAGTGTGATGTTGACTCCAGTAGTGTTCTGGTCGCATATTCGTGCTTGCATAGAAATTTGAGTAAAATTAGATTATCTTTATCCTTTTAATTTACAATTAGTATTTTTGCGTAGTTTTTGATTTATTTTACTCATTTGGTGAAAGTGACTGAAATTTCTGGTAGCACGGTGTGTGTGTAGGCGAGCGCTAGTTGTGCGTTGCTCGAGTCGGAAGGAATGTTTATCTTTCTCGTGGGCTAAGAACTTTCCCAAAGCGACTCTTGAAGCATGGGTGAGAGCGACTCACAAAGTTGAGTGTGGTGTAGGCCATCTATTTGGCTAGTTTGACCTTTGATTTCCATGACCTACATGCTTACCTTTGCAAGCCAATTTGTGCCTACCCCTCCTTTGTTTCAGCTCTTCTTTCAATCACCAAAACCTGAAGCTTATCCTATTATCGCAACCAAGTAGTGAGTTAACTGTAATTACATTTCATATTTGGATGTGATATATGGAATTTTTGTGATGTTAAGAAAAAGTGTATTGTGTGCTGAACACATTGTTGTAAACCAAATGGGGGACAAAAGAACTAAAAAAAAGAATGAAGTTAAAAGAAAAAATCTGAAAAAGAAATGAAATGAAAAGAAATCCCCTTGGGCGTAATAGAAAAATTCAGTTGGTATTTGTTTGGAGTGGGATGTGTGCACACCCAGTTTTCAAGCTAAGTCTGGGGGTGTGTCACACTAGCATTGTTCTTGGGCTTGTTCAGGTGCAGCATTGTCTTTTAGCTCATTTGGGTTGTGTAACCGTCATGTTTATCATTGTATATCATTCCGTACCCTAAGTCTCGTAAAAACCCGAAAGCCCTATTGATTCACCTTTTGAGTTGCTAGCACCGTGGAGAGAGTGTGACCGGGCAAGCTTATGCCTAACGACGTTGATGGATTTCAGCGGAGTTACCCATGAATTCCGGTCTTGAGCAACACCCTCCTGAGTGGCTTGTCTACTTTCACACCAGGGCATGATTGCAAAATTCTTCATGATTCACCATCTGAGTAAACTTAAATCTTTATTTACGCATTTATACTTTTATAAATTAGTTAGTATAGTTAGAATCTTCTTTTACTGAATTTCTATTTGCATGAGCAAGATACTTCACATCCTACTCCTATTTTGCAATTCCCTTCACTAACTGCCATTTTCATACTCCGCCGGATTTGTTTACTCGAGATGCGCAAACAGGTAAGTCTGGGGGTGTGATGAGTCCCAATTATATACACTTTTATGGACTCATCTGGGCCGATTATTTAGTCAAAGCACTACACTATAGACATATTTTCGCTCATATTTGATAGGCGTCTATTATTCCACGCTAAGTGCACTTCTAGGCCCATTTTTGTGTATTTTCATGTTTATTATTCTTACTGTCTTTCATGCTGTGATATGTGCCACTTTCAGTGGTTTTGATTAGTGTTTATGCTGGAACAGGGGTTGTGCAGGTGTTCCCGGTACAAATCTGTACAGGACCATTGCGCACGATCACTGGTTCAATTGCGCACGACCACTGATCATGCGCCACCGATCATGCGTGTTCATTTGCGGCCCAAAGTAGCATTCTGAATTTGGTCGTGCATTTTTATGCACGGTCGTGCGTTTGGTCGTGCGCTTTATTATTTTCTGTAAAGTTGTCTTGCAGGTTTTCGGCCACAGCGCGCACGACCACCAACTTCCAGTGCGCACGACCACTGATCGTGCGCCGCTGATCGTGCGCCCTGTTTAATATAAATACGCAGTCCGCAAAATTAGGTTGGACAACAATCAATTCCAGTGCCGTTTTCCCGCTCCAGTGCGCCAGTTTCGCCGCTCCATCGCCACCCACCTTCAGGAGGTGCTCCGGGCTTATTCTTCACGCCAATCTTGAGCCGGAGTATCCTCTAGGCCTCCTCCATTGTTCGTGCACCTCCAAAGCTCCATTTCAAGATACAACTTGCTGCATCCTTTGTTGGAACCTTAGCTTTTGATTTGAGTTAGGATTCATATTTAAGATTTAAAACACATCATAACTTAGATCAATTTCCTTAAGTAAGAAAACTAAGAAAACATCAATTAAATATAATGCGATCGAATCAGAGAAAATATAAGAAAATAATATAAGCTCTCTGCATTCGACGAATGTCGAACGGCGCTCGACAAATTCAAGCCAGCCAGCGGTCGACAAATCTCCTTCAGAACAGCGCTCGATGAAAAATGTTGTCAGCAATATTCTTATTATACAGGTGGACTAACATTATCTTATACATGCTTTTCTGATATAGCCGTTGCAGGCAATAAAGTTTATAGCCATTTGCAGAAGAGTCAAAGACGGAAACTCCTCTTCCCAAGGAATCAAATTAAAGAGACTTTATCTCTTTCCTTATTCCCAGCAAGAATCAAAAAGCCTTCTCCGGATTATATATATTAAGAGAAGAGCAGAAAATACATAGATATAGACAGAGAGAAATAGGAATATAGATAGAGAACACACAGATACAAAAAGAAGCAGATCTATTTTTGTATATCTTCTTTTTGCTAACATCTTCTTGCAGATCACATATATTCTGAGACACCAATCACAACCATTTGCTCAGGATCATCACTGCTTAAGAAGAAAGGAGTGTTTGTACAATCAAGAGAAGAGGACTCCAGAACTGTCATCAATGTACATCAGACAGGGGGAGCTCTTCAACATCTTCATCAAGATCCATTCAACTTCAAATCAGGATCTTCAAGAGTCTTCTCATACAGAGAAGAACAACAAAACTTTCTATTTTTCATTTTATTCCTTTCCACCTCTTGTACAGGGTTATAAATCCCTTCAAAAGTTAACTCCCGGTGACATAGCAAAAACCTGCATCTTGGTTAGAGCACCTTATCAACAGCTCACCTGGTGTGTGGACACCTTATCAAAATCACCTTGGTGTGAGGGCACCTTATCAACAACCTCCTAGTGGATTCCTACCAGTGGGTAGAATTGTAGACGTACCCAGGTTTTGAGGAACTACTATATTTCTCTGTGTCATCTGGATTGCTTCTTGTTTGTTTGTTTGTTTTATTTCCTGTAGTGTGTTTATTTCTATGCACTTATACTGTTCGTGTTTATTACTCAGCAAACTCATCTATATATTTTGGAAGTAATACAAGAGTTTTAACAGATAAATAAGAACTAAAACTCCACTTTCAATTGGTATCAAAGCAGGTTGATTTTATCAATCACCCTCATCAAAGGATATCAATTGTCCCTTTCAATTAGTATCAGAGGAAGTTGATTTTTCACACAGGCTAACACCTGAAATCAAAAAGATCACCTTAATTCTTATTTGTTTTAAAAAAAAAAGAGTTTTTCCAAATGACACTATCAGATTATTCTATTTCAGATCCACCTTTATGTAATTTGGATAGTTTTGATATATGGCAAATTAGAATTAAATTATTTATGAATGCCATAGATGAAGATATATAAATCTGTTTTGACAGGAACTACATCTTCAACTTCTTTAACAGATGATCAAGAAAGGCTAAAAAGTGCTGAGGCCATAGCCATGGAGATATTGGCTAAATCAATGTCAGATGACATTCTTCAAAAAGTGGTTGATTGCACTTCAGCAAAGAGCATTTGGAACTCCCTCTCTAGGATGGTATGAAACCTCTTCAACTTCTTTCACTAACTGTATTTATGATGCAGAACCATCAACCAAACTAAGTGAAGAAGAAAAAGAAGAAGAACACAGAGCTAGAACTTTCTGCATGATGGCCATATATGGTTCATACCAAAATCCAGATACAAAAGCTGAAACAGAAAAGGTAAATGAGGTAATTTCAATTCTCAACTCTACCTCTACAAATTACAAATCTGTCTTTAAAATAACATTTACATATTCAATAAAATCAAACAAAGAAATTAAAGAGAAGTTAACAAATACAAACTACTTAACTTCTGAAGATAATAAACCTGAAGAAAATTCAAAAGCACAAAAAAATTCAATTAAGGCTAAATTGCTTAATGATTATCAAGAAAAATTTAAAATAATATCAAACATATATTTTAATGACTACAAAAGAAAACTTTCAATTGGTATCAAAAATCAGATTTTAAAGTTCTTAAAACATATATTTCCAAAAGAACTTTCTAATGGTATCAAAAAGTTTTTCACCATTAAACTCCATTCCTAATTAAATAACAAACATAAAATTCATTTGAATGCTTTTATCATTAAAAACAATGCCAGATAACTTCAATGTTCTTACAGACCTTCTCCAAATTATGTTGAGCATTCTACTGTAGTTGCATTGATTAGAAATAATCAGAGCACTGAGTGTGAGTCTCTTCTGATAAGGGGATTCTTAAGAAGGAAGGTATCCGACAAAGTTTTTTTTATTCATTAGAATCCATTAAAGGTTGCTGCAATTGAAAATTTTAATTCAGAACCTAAGAAATCAAAATTCATCAAAAACTGTATAAATTAAAAGAAGATTACCAGGCCACTAGTTTTGATTTGGATTATGATCCCAACTCAAATAGGGGGAGATTGTTGGAACCTTAGCTTTTGATTTGAGTTAGGATTCATATTTAAGATTTAAAACACATCATAACTTAGATCAATTTCCTTAAGTAAGAAAACTAAGAAAACATCAATTAAATATAATGCGATCGAATCGGAGAAAATATAAGAAAATAATATAAGCTCTCTGCGTTCGACGAATGTCAAATGGCGCTCGACAAATTCAAGCCAGCCAGCGGTCGACAAATTTCTATCAGAATAGCGCTCGACGAATTCAGTCAGAATAATCTCAGCGGCCAGGCATTCTCTTAACAACGCTCGACAAATTCAAGCCAGCCAGCGGTCGACAAATCTCCTTCAGAATAGCGCTCGATGAAAAATGTTGTTAGCAATATTCTTATTATACAGCTGGACTAACATTATTTTATACATGCTTTTCTGATATAGCCGTTGCAGGTAATAAAGTTTATAGTCGTTTGCAGAAGAGTCAAAGACGAAAACTCCTCTTCCCAAGGAATCAAATTAAAGAGACTTTATCTCTTTCCTTATTCTCAGCAAGAATTCAAAAAGCCTTCTCCGGATTATATATATTAAGAGAAGAGTAGAAAATACATAGATATAGACAGAGAGAAATAGGAATATAGATAGAGAACACACAGATACAAAAAGAAGCAGATCTATTTTTGTATATCTTCTTTTTGCTAACATCTTCTTGCAGATCACATATATCCTGAGACACCAATCACAACCATTTGCTCAGGATCATCACTGCTTAAGAAGAAAGGAGTTTTTGTACAATCAAGAGAAGAGGACTCCAGAACTGTCATCAATTTACATCAGACAGGGGGAGCTCTTCAACATCTTCATCAAGATCCATTCAACTTCAAATCAGGATCTTCAAGAGTCTTCTCATACAAAGAAGAACAACAAAACTTTCTATTTTTCCTTTTATTCCTTTCCACCTCTTGTACAGGGTTATAACTCCCTTCAAAAGTTAACTCCCGGTGATATGGCACCTTAGCAAAAACCTGCATCTTGGTTAGAGCACCTTATCAACAGCTCACCTGGTGTGTGGACACCTTATCAAAATCACCTTGGTGTGAGGGCACCTTATCAACAACCTCCTAGTGGATTCCTACCAGTGGGTAGAAGAGTAGACGTACCCAGGTTTTGGGGAACTACTATATTTCTCTGTGTCATCTGGATTGCTTCTTGTTTGTTTGTTTTATTTCCTGTGGTGTGTTTATTTCTATGCACTTCTACTGTTCGTGTTTATTACTCAGCAAACTCATCTATATATTTTGGAAGTAAAACTTAAACAAGAGTTTTAACAGATAAATAAGAACTAAACCTCCACTTTCATCCTTGGAGTTCTCCGGTGAGATCGTGGCCAAAGGCAATTTACGAAGAAGACGGGTCAACTAGAAGGAAGTGACAGTTCCTCTCCGTACCCCGGACGTCAGTCGTGGACCGAGTTCAGACAAGGCATGACAACCCTTGATTCTGACCGTGAATCCCAACAAGACTTCGTGCCTTGGTTGTAATCTCACCCCCACTATTTTGTAGTATTTTATATCTTAATTATGTATGTGTATGAACTATGATTGCAAAACCCTTATATTGCATTTTAGTACATTTCATGTCTATGTGAAATTATCTTGTGGTTTATGCAAGTGAGGAGCGCCCCCATCCATTTTCCATTCAGCCATCATGTTCGTGTGCCGCACTAGCAATTGCTAGTGGTGTGCTTGTCGACGAGGTGCTTGCGACCCTCATTCCGCCTGCCTACTCGCCCATCTGCCTAATGAAGCGTGGCATTGCGGCCCGTATAATCCATTCACCTAACGAAGCAGCGCGCTCAAGACCTGCACAGTTTGATTCTGCTTGCCTACTCGTCCATCCGCCCTTGCGAAGCAGCGCGCTCAAGGCCTGCCTAGTCTCCATCCCGCCAAGAGAAGCATTGCATAGTGGTATTGGATAGGAGTAGTCGTAGTATTTTAGTTTATTTTCCAAAAGCCAAATCAACTCTCCCGCAATCCATCCGACTTAAGGACTTCAATCTCAAGTCCGTCCTCAATAGTTAACTCCACCTTACTGTGTTCCTTCGAGATTCGATACTCGGGGATTCACTCCTCATTTTATATTACTTGAATGATCGATACACTGCCGTTTTGTGCCGCAGTTTAGCTACCGCCTATAGCGGTGTGCGAGATTTGCGCATCATAGATGAATCTGAGAGACAAAGTTTCTCAGATTATTGTTGCTCTTTGAAGATCAAGAACTAGCAGCTGAAAACTGAGAGAATAATGTTGATGTTCTCAGAGATTGAAAATGTTGCTGTTGAGGATGAAGATCTTTCTTTCTTTTTGACTTTCTGTATTTCTCAAGAATGTTTCTTCTCTGGTCGACTGTTTCTTCTCTATGTTAGTCTCTTTCTGTAATTCATTTTCTTCTGGTACTACTCTTCTTCTATCTCTCTTTTTCCTTAGACAATATATGACTGATTTGAAATTCAAATCTTTTGAATAAGGAATATAATAATCAAAAGGAATATATCTTGGAACTGCAATCTGATTCAGCAATAAATTTTAATCCGTTTTCCTTTTCCATGAAAGTGTCCTTTTCCAATATATGTCAACGGCTACTTTCTCGAGAGAAGAGAATGGAAAGGAATAATAGTAAAAGGAAAGGAAAAAACTTATCTTATCTAAAAGAATAGATCCATTGCTGATTAGTCGATCTGAGTTCATAGAATAAAGATAACTGATCTTTCAGAAATTTGTCAAGCTGGTGAGAAAATTCGTCGAGCTGAAAACTAAGTTCGTCGAACTGAAAGTTGAGTTCGTCGAACTGAATCTAGAGTTCATCGAACTGAATTAATTCGTCGAACACTATCTGGAGTTTGTCGAACTAAATCTGGAGTTCGTCAAACTGAGAGATAATCTGCTGAACTGGCTGAGGACTTTATTCATCGAGCTGAGAAGCAATTTCGTCGAACTGAACATCTTGTTACTTATTCGTCGACCACTTCGCTGAGTTTGTCGATCTCAAACTGGAGTTTGTCGAACTGAAGATAAAATCTGCTGGACTGGCTGGAGAACTGAGTTCGTCGAGCTGAGAATGAATTTTGTCAAACTGAAGCACAACGTTCGTTGAACCCAGGATAGAGTTCGCCGGACGCAGAATGGAGTTCGCCGAACGCAGAAACTTAGAGTTTTTCCTAAGTTCTAGCTAACTCAGACAGCCTACAACCTTGACCCTTAGACTATACATTGGGGTCAACTTAGTCCTAATCAATAGATAGTGATCCTAGCCCAAATCAGTAATTGGGTTGTTCCAACATGCTATCACGTGTCCGTTCTGCATCAGGATGACACCCATCCCCTGATATGACGCATCAGTATACAGCTGGAATCCTTCCTTCCTCGACGGAAGGGCAAGGATGGGGGCCGACGTATGCCGAACCTTCAGCTCCTGGAAGGCCGCTTCGCACTGCGACGTCCAAACGAATGTGGTAACCTTCTACATCAAGGATGTGAGCGGGAGGGCTATCTGAGAAAAGCCCTGTATGAACTTTCAGTTATAACCAACAAGTCCCAAAAAACTCCGCACGTCGGTGGCCGTCTTCAGCGGTGGCCAATCCCGTACTGCCTGGATCTTCACTGGGTCCACTGCTAGTCCTGCTCCACTGATAATGTGACCCAGCAAGGACACCTCCTTCAGCCAAAACTGACACTTGCGGAACTTCACATATAGATTGTGCTCCCGAAGTTTCTCCAATGTCAGTGCCAGATGTCGTGCATGCTCCTCTTCCGTCCTCGAGTAGATGAGAATGTCGTCGATGAACATGATGACAAAGATGTTGAGATATGGATCGAACACCCGATTCATCAGACTCATAAATGTCGAAGACACGTTTGTGAGCCCGAAGGGCATCACGACGAACTCATACAGTCCGTATCGGCTGCTGAAAGCCGTCTTCGAATGTCCTCCTCCTATATCCATAGCAGATAATACCCCGACCTCAAATCCAGCTTTGTGATGCAGTGGGATCCCTTTAGCTGGTCAAACAGTTCATCGATCCTAGGTAGAGGGTACGTATTCCAAACTGTCAGCCTGTTCAATGCTCTGTAGTCAATGCACAGTTTGAGCGCCCCGTCCTTCTTCTTCACAAATAGCATCAGAGCTCCCCAAGGCGAGGAACTTGGTCTAACAAATCCAGCTTCCACTAGCTCATACAACTGGCTCCAAAACTCCACTAACTCCTTCGGGGCCATCTGATAAGGAGCTCTAGATACTGGCTTAGCCCCCGATACAAACTGGATCTGAAAGTCTTTTTCGCGGTGCGGTGGTAGCCCTGACAACTTCTCTGGGAATACGTCAGCAAAATCTCGTACTACCGAAATACTGGCCACAAAGTCCTTCACCTTGATTGCCTCAAACAACACATGATATACCTCGTCTCCCTATAGATGGGCCTTGGCAGCCTGAATAGATGAAAGAAAATAATGGGAGACCAGGGTTGTACCTTCGAAGGTCACGTAGGTGGTGTCGTATCTCAGCACGACCTTCCTTGCCAGGCAGTCTATCTGAGCATGGTTCCAGGAGAGCCATGTCATACCCAGAACCAGATCAAAGTTCGGCATCCTCAAGATGGTTTCCGGAGCATCCAATGTCAGATCGTCGATGGTCACATTTAGGATGCATATTGTTGTGGACTGCATCTCTGTGCCGTTCGGAAGACGCACCCTCACGTCGACTCCCTCGTAGAGCTGAAGCTGGCCCAACTTCTTGAAGAAGTCCTCCAAGACGAAGTTGTGGGAGGCTCCCATGACGAACAGAGTGTGGGAAGGCCTGCCACACACCATCACCACCCCTTGATTATTGTATAATCTTAGTTAGTTTGTTTGTGGGTTTTCTTTTCTAGTCCTAACAGTTCTATATAAATTCTACTGGTTGGGAATGAAAAGAATTTAAATTTTTTTGGTGTACCTGTTATTACCATTTCCCGGTTCTGGGGCTGTGCCAGGTCCAAGGCATACATCTGGTCCATGTCCTGCCTAAGATCACGCCCCTGGAAACCACGACCTCGTCCCCTCCCTTGGCCCCCGAAATGCTGGGCCTATGGGGCAGCCTGTAGTGCCAATGGCACATTCCTTTGTGGGCAGTTCCTCCGGATGTGGCCCGTCTGGTGGCATAGGTAGCACTCTGGTGGGGGAGGCGGCCCACCTCCTAGCCTCGGCACCTCCCACGTCTGTAAAGGCTGAGGAGCCAATACTACATGCTCCCTCTGCTCGTGTTTCTCCTCCTGGCGGGGTCGGCCCTCTGTCCTCCTTTCTCCAACATCGCGACCTCTCTACTGGTCTATCGTGCCGCCCTGACCATGATCCTCTGTCAGTATCTTCCTTCCACGAACGGTGTGCTGGTCTGCCTCCAGATTCTTGGCTATATCCAAGATCCTGACCATGCTGCCGTCAGAAACAAAAAGGAGGGCCTACCTCAGTTCATCACAGAGGCCCTTGTAGAACCTCTTCGCATACCCTGCGTCGTCCAGCTGATAGGAGTCCGCAAACTGGGCTAGGTGAGTAAACTCCCGATGATACTCCAGAACCATCCTGCTCCCTTGACTCAACTGCAGAAATCTGTCCTCCAACTCATCTCTCGCAGACTGCGGCATGAAGTGCTCTAGTAGTGCTGCCTTGAAATCATCCCAAGAGACATCCGCAGCCTCCAATCCTGCATAGGTGGTGTCCAGCAATGTCTTCCACCATTTCTTCGCATGGGACTCCAAGCATGAGACCACCAACGGTACTTCCATCTCTACCGGGCACTATATCCCTGCCAGTATCTAGTACATGATATCCACCCACTCTTCAGTCCGAACCACTGACTCTGTCCCGAGGTAGGATGGGGGAGAAAGCCCGCGGAAGATGCTCAGCCAGTTGGGCCTGGTGTTTGGCTGAGGAGTCGGAGCCTATTGAGCCCTGAATGCGTCCAGTATGGCGGTCAGCTTATGTCCCATCTCCATCTGCTAGAACGGAGTAGGAGGCGGTGGTGGGACGATGTTTGGAGTCAGAGGCGCTCCATGCTGCGGAGTAGGGTTCGTTGCAGGCTACAAAGGAAAATTTGACACTCGTAAGGTGGTTTGTCTAAAGAGGTTCAGTTAAAAGTGGACTTTTTGATGTGATTTTCTATATGGGCACACCATTGCTTCTGCTGCTAGTTTGTCCTCAAACTAAGCTCGCGCAGGATGGCCCAGGGTTTGTGGACTTCTTTTCTTCGGATCGAGGTTTGCTCTGATACCAGTTTGTAAGACCCTATTTTTTGCTACAGAACCGGGATGCACAGAACCATCGCTTTGCGGTGCCACCAACACACCGGGAGGGCGCCATTACAAAACGTCGATCCTACCGGCCATATCGATCACAAAAGAAGAAAAGTACAAATAAATCAAAACTAAGCTCAAGCCCACATCACATGAAATATAGATCTTAATGAAAAGGAGATGTCCATAATAATAACTAAAATTAAAGGTAGCAACATAGAGGGCTCATGCTCGGTACATCATTTCCTCACTACAGAATCACTCACGGAAGCAAAACTACTAAAGAGACTCACGGATCCTGTGACTGGCGCTCCCGTGCTAGACTGGCCCGCCTCCATCTGCACTGGCCTCTGGGGGTGCTGCGTCTCCTCGATCCCCTAAAATGATATGGTCCATTGACCGTTAGTCAAAAGACTAACCTCGTTTCCCCCAATCCATCCCCTAGTGGACCTAGGCACCGAGCGGGAGGATGAAGCGGAGGACAGCAAGGGGTATAAAATTAATCAGGTGACATGCCGTAGCTACAGGAGTGTCAATCACTACACATGTGTTTATATATAATTGAAGCAGTAAACAATAAGTAAGCAGGATAAAGAACAAGTAAAGAACAGTAAAGTAAGCAGGTAAAGACAAGTACATAATAGAAAAGTAACCATTGATTTATAGAAATGCCCATACAAACCTATAGACCAAGGGGTCGTTTAGTAAGACTTATCGTATAAAAAGTCCCATAACCAATTTATACGATAGGGGTAGGTGTTGAAATGCAATGTGTATGCTATGACATGCAGTGTTATGCTGGGTAATGTTATGATCACACAAGTGCAACTCACACACTTTGACTCTATGCGCGCAGACCTTTACTTCCCCCGTTTTGGAGCTAGCAAGACATCCAAGATACCCCCGTAGTTGCAAACGTAAGTGGTGGGTTGGGCCTCGCCCACCTCTAGGTTGGTATTCACACAACCTAACCTAAACCTATCGTACGCCTCAACGCAAAACCACAGAGCGCCTGTATACTCATACTGGCTGGACCACCATACTTTTTTGGCTAAGTGCAAATCCACACTCGCCGAGTCAGCGTATCGATGTCGGTGTAAACGACCATCTATACCGAAGACCCACCACCTTTATGAACATGCAATATGATTACTGTGTACCTCCGAGCCATAGGCTCCCCGGGCTAACCCGACCGTCGCAATAACCGTCTGAGCACCCGCTCGCCGGACAAACCCGTCTTCTACCACATCCACCGAGCCTACTACTCGTCTGACCAAACAAGGTAACACCCGCAGCAGCGGGGTGTGGGTGAGTGTATTATTGAGTTAATCTTACATAATAATTTACTACTACAATTTAGGGGTTAATCATGGACTTCCCGAGGTCTACCATGTGAGGGACTCACAACGGTACTAGGAGGTACGATGGGATGATAGCCAAAACCGTCCTTTCCAAGACACTTACTATTATTGATAACTACCGATGAACATACCCCTCTTACCATTTCACTTGAGTTAACCCTAAGTGTTTTCTGACTCTCCAAGGGAAAGATGATCTTTCGTCGATCCCGAACACAACCTTGCCCCTTAGCTTATCGTGCACACTCAACGTATAGACTCCTATTGGAGACCTCAAATCTCCTCAACCGGACTAGGTACACAATCTACCTCCCATTCCCACCTAATGGCCTACAAGTTATCTTAACTCTACTGTTTTACTATACGTAGACCAAACGAGCTGCATGAGGTGCATGAGATGAGGTACTCCAAACAATCATCAGAATGACCTAAGATTATTATTGAGGGTGTGTTATGATATTTTAACACCATCTCCAGAACTTCATACTTTTCCTACTTTATTTGGTATTTATTATAATTTCTCCAAAATCAGGGAACCTATGATTTTGTACATCAAGTATGGTTTTCTGACATGGTATGGCTTCACTAAAATTTGTACAACTATATAACAACAAAATAACTGAAAGTCCTCTGATATCAATTGAAAGTAATCTCTGATATCAAAGGAAAGGGAGGTTAGATCTTAAAGTCACTCTAGAGGGGGGTGAATAAAGTATTAAAAAGTTTTTCACTTATTTTTAAAGCGGAGTTAAAATAGTGATATATATATGTGTACTGAGTGAGTTATAAAAACAAACACAAAGAGATCACACATCACAGTACAGAAAAGTAACCACAATCACAAAGGGCACAAGGATTTTATAGTAGTTCCCCAATAAACCTGGGTACGTCTACTCTTCTACCACCCTTGGTAGGATTCCACTAGGTTTTTGTTCAGGTGCCCTATCACCAATGGGTTTTTGATCAGGTGCCCAAACACCACTAAGCTTTTGATCAGGTGCTCAAACCAAACTACAGGTTTTTGTTCAGGTGCCCTGCCACCAAGGGGTTAACTTTTGAAGGGAGTTATAACCCTATACAGAATGGGATAAAGAGGGTTAAGATGTTCTTCTCTGTCAATAATCTGAGAGAAGACTAGTGGAATGTGTTGATGTAAAGCTCCCCCTGTCTAATAGAAAATAGTTGACAGTTGAGGATGAAGCTTTCTCTTGAATGTAGATCTTCCTTGATAGCAGATGAATTTGAGAGACCAAAATATCTCAAGATTATTTGTTGTTCTTGAAGATTTAAAAATTTGCAGCAGAAATCTGAGATAAGATCTGTGTTGTTGTTCTCAGAGATTGAGAGAGCTGCTGCTTGAGGAAGATGAAGATCTATATTTTTCTTTCTTTGTATCTCTTTTTCCCGACTTCTTCCTTTTCTCTATATTTTTTCTTGTCTGCCTGTACTACTGTAATACGTCTCCTTTATTTTTCCTTTGAGATAAAAATCTTTGACAGATTTCAAATTCAAATCTTTTTGATTTAAGGAATAAAATATTCAGAAGAGATATCCTTGGAACTGCAAATATGATACGCTTTATTTCTTTTCCTTTTCCATGAAAGTGACCTTTTCCGCTATATGTCAACGACTATATTTTCTCGAAATAAGAGAATATTAAAAGTAAAGATATAATCCTTGATTTATCTGGAAGGAATAGATCTGTTGCTGATAGATCTGAGTTCAGAGAATAGAATAAAAATGATCTGTCTGAAATAATGAACTGAGGAGAAATTTCGTCAACCTGAAAACTGAATTCGTCGAACAGAATGTTGAGTTCGTCGACCTGAATGATAAACAACTGAATCTGGCTGGAAGAATTGAATTAGTCGATCTGAATGATATTTCATTGAACGCAGAGACTTGGCAAATTCGTCGACCGCTGAGACTGGGCAAATTCATCGACCGCCGAGACTGAGCAAATTCGTCGACCGCTGAGACTGGGCAAATTCATCGACCGCCGAGACTGAACAAATTCGTCGACCGCTAAGACTGAACAAATTTGTCGACCGCTGAGACTAACCAAATTCGTCGACCGCTGAGACTGGGCAAATTCGTAGAACTGGAGCATGCCGTTCGTCGAACGCAGGATGGAGTTCGTCGAACGCAGGATGGAGTTCGTCGAACGCAGAACCTAAACTTTTCCTTAAGTTCTAACAACCCAAAACCTTGACCTTTTAGACTATACATTGGGGTCAACTTAGTCCTAGTCAACAGAGATTGATCCTAGCCCAAATCAGTAATATGGTTGTTCCAATAATCTCCCCCTATTTGGGTTAGGACAATATTTGACAAAATCAAATAATAAAATAAGCAGCAAAACAACGGAGCATATATATCTGACAGATTTTAAATATTTCAACAGATATAAAATATGATACTCTGAGTTTTGAAATTTTACATTGAAAACAAATAATAAAAACAAATAATCAGAACCTTTTGACTTTCTCTGAAGGAGGCTTAAATGTGATTTGCCTTTCAAACTCTTGCTTTCTAAATTCTGAATTCCTTGCCTTCAGCTTTCTGAATTTGTTTATCTGAACTGAATCTGTCATATCTCAAACTACATTTTTCAGCTTTTGCTTTTGCTGATCAGAACTGTAGCAATAACTAAATTGCTTTGTTGAATCTGTCATATCTGAATTATTTCTGAATCTGCATCCGTATTTGTCATATCTCAAACTGAAATATCTGGATCTTCAAACTGAAATTGTTGTGAGCTTCTTCAAATAACTGAAACCTATCATAAAGGGGCTTCTTCATCAACTGAATGATTTTTGCTTCTTCATATAGCATCTCCCCTTGAAACTTGAGCTTCCACAAAAAGCATCTCCCCCGATAAAAAAAAGAGAGCATCTCCCCCTAACAAAAAGGAGTTTCTTCAAAACATCTCCCTCTATCAAAATGAGCTTCTTCAAAACATCTCCCCCTGCCTAGTTTCAGGAAGACCTGGAGCTAGGCCCATAGAAGAAGGGACATTTGAATAGGAGGTAGGAAAGGATTCAATTATTTTGAAGAAATATTGTCATTGTCCCTGCAAAAAAACTAGAGATCAAGTGCAAAGGAACTGGAAAGAGAAGCAATTCTGTGGGCATACAATTAAAATGAAATAAAAGATTTGATTATAAGGAAAGATCAGAAATAGGCTTCATCAAAACTGCGTTTGACGAAAAATAAATTTTCATCGATCTCAGTTCGATGATCTAGATGAATTCGTCGATCTCCGTTCGACGAACGACTAGATTTCGTCGATCTCAGTTTGATGAAAAGATAGGATAAGTAGAAAATTTAATTTTTTTCAATTGATTGAATCTCCATCTATCATTCCTAGCTGATTTATAAAGAAGATATGTTTCTTTGCATCCAATGATTTGGTGAAAATATCAGCTCTTTGTAAGTCAGTAGGAATAAATTGTAGGCAAATTTTATTTTTATCCACATTATCTCTGATAAAGTGGTGCCTAATTTCTATGTGTTTAGTCCAACTATGGAGTACTGGATTTTGTGCTATAGATATTGCACTAGTTTTGTCACAAAATATAATTGATTTATTTAAGTTAATACCATAATCTAGAAGTTCATTTTGTATCCACAATATTTGTGAGCAGCAACTGCCTGCAACAATATATTCTGCTTCAGCTGTTGATGTAGACACAGATGTTTGTTTCTTACAAAACCAAGACACAAGCCTATCACCAAGAAACTGACAAGTTCATGATGTGCTTTTCCTGTCTACTCTGCATCTAGCATAATCAAAATCTGAGAATCCAGTTAATTCAAATTCTGATGCTGTTGGATACCAGAGTCCTAGATTTGGACAACCCTTTATATATCTCAAAATTCTTTTTAGTAAAATTAGGTGAGATTCTTTGGGGTTAACTTGGAACCTAGCACAAATACATATAACAAACATTATGTCAGGTCTACTAGCTGTTAGGTAAAGTAAAGAGCCAACAATTGCTCTATATACTTTCTGATCAACATGTTTCCTTGATTCATCAGTGTCAACAACAGCATTGGAGGGCATGGGTGTTTTCATAGTGGAAACCATCAGACATACCAAATCTTTTCACTAATTCCTCAGTATACTTGGATTGTGATATGAATATGCCATTTGGAGTTTGCTTCACTTGAAGACCAAGGAAGTAAGATAACTCACCCATACTACTCATTTCAAATTTAGATTGCATTAAGTTAGAAAACCTTTTGCATAGATTTGAATCAGTAGAGCCAAAAATTATGTCATCTATCTACATAGATTTGAACTAGTAAAGTTTGATTTTTATGTATCCTGAAAAATAAGGTTTTATCAACAATGCCTCTACAGAATTTGTTCTCCAATAGAAAATTAGCTAAGGTCTCATACCATGCTCTGGGAGCTTGCTTGAGACCATAGAGAGCTTTATTAAGCTTAAATACATAAGAAGAGTGAGTTGGAGAGATAAAACCTGGTGGTTGTTCCACATAGACTTCTTCTTTGATGTCTCCATTCAAAAATGCACTCTTTACATCCATCTGATAGACTTTGAATTTCTTGAATGCAGCAAAGGAAAGGAATATCCTTATAGCTTCAAGTCTAGCAACAAGAGCAAAGGTTTGATCAAAATCAATTCCTTCTTCCTGAGAATATCCTTGGGCTACTAATCTTGCTTTATTTCTGATGGTTATGCCTTGATCATCTAGCTTTTTCATGAAGACCCATTTGGTGCCAATGACTGGATGGCCTTTTGGTCTTGGAACCAAATCCCAAACCTTGTTCCTTTCAAATTGGTTGAGCTCCTCTTGCATTGCAAGAATCCAGTTTGGATCTTGTTCTGCATCTTTTATGGTTTGAGGTTCAACTTGTGTTAGGAAACAAGTGTGCATCTGATTTTGGTGTAGTTGATGCCTTGTTTGAACACCTGCTGAGATATCACCAATGACTTAGGATATTGGATGATCTCTAACTGTGATGTGATAAACAATTGGAGTTGGTTCAGCAATAGTTTCCTCTTGAGGGATTAGTTCAGCTGTCACTTGATTTGAACTGTCAGCAAGATCTGGATTATCCTCTTCTTTACTGTCTTCAATTATTTCATTTGATGGAAGAAGTGATTCTTCATTCTGTAGATTTAGTCCATTGATTTCTTCACATAGAACTGGTACCTGCAAAGGTTTTTTGGTAAAGGTGGTGTTCCTCTCCTCATTTAACATGTTAGTTTCATCAAAAGATACATGCATGGACTCTTCTATCTTAAGAGTTGATTTGTTGTAAACTCTGTATGCTTTACTATAAAGAGAATATCCAAGGAATATACCTTCAGCAGATTTTGCTTCAAATTTCCTGAGATACTTCTTATCATTGTTATGCACATAGCATTTACAGCCAAATATCTTAAAATAGTTAACCTTAGGCTTTTTATTCTTGAGTAATTCATAGGGAGTTTTACCCTTAAGCTTATGTATCAGGCTTCTATTCAACACATAATTTGCTATGTTCACTGCCTCTGCCCAAGAAGAGAGTGGCAAGTGAGCATCAGCAAGCAATGTAGTTGCTAATTCAATTAGTGTTCTATTTTTCCTTTCAGCTACCCCATTTTGTTGAGGAGTTCTAGGAGCAGAGAAACACTGCATGATCCCTTCTTTTCCACAGAATTCTCTCATTAGAAGAGATTCAAACTCAGTGCCATGATCACTTCTAATCAATGCAACTAGAGTAGAGTACTCAATCTTGATGGACCTGAGAAAGTCTGTCAGAACACTGAAGGTGTCAGACTTGTTCCTAAGAAAGAACACCCAAGTGAATCTTGAGAAGTCATCTACAATAACAAGAGAGTAATGCTTCCCTCCTAGACTCTGTATTGCAGTGGGTCCAAAAAGGTCCAAATGCAGTAAATACAAAATCCTAGGTGAATCACTCTTGGATAAAGATTTAAAACTACTTCTAGTTTGCTTGCCTAATTGACAAGCCCTGCAGAGTCCTTCCTTCTTGTATGAATAAGAAGGCAGTCCTCTAACAAGATTGTCCTTAGAAAGCTTAGATATATTTCTAAGGTTAATGTGTCCAAGACTTTTCTGCCATAATTCATTTGTTTTACTTATAGAATGAAACAAGCAAATATCTGAATTGGCAGAGTCAAAATTGACTAAATAAATGTTTCCATGTCTAATACCAGATAATACATTTATGTTTTTATTATTGGTAATAAGACATAAGGAATTATTAAAAATTACCTGATAACCTTCATCACATAACTGGCTTTTGCTGATGAGATTGTGCTTCAGACCCTTGACATAAGCTACCTCTTTGAAGGTGACAACTCCAACTTTGATTTGACCATAACATTGGGTTTGTCCACAGTTGGAGTCTCCAAAGATAACTTTGGGTCCAAGCCTTGCCTTGTAGTTGCTTAAGTTGGCCTTGTTTCCTGTCATATGCTTTGAGCATCCACTATCTAAATACCATTGTTCTTTTATTTTTGGTAGCACTGTACCTGCAAAATAGAAAACATTCTAGTTGTTCTTGACCCAGACTACCTTGGGTCCTTTTGTTTTTTCACAAAATTCTGAAATGAAAGACATCTCAGGCTGATCCTTATAACCTTGTGGATGATATCTCCTTGGAGGAATTATCCACTCAGTGAAAGGATTCTTAGTATGTGAAGAATAAAAATTCTTTAGATTTTCAGTATGTTTTCCGTTCGACGAATTTTGGTGAGTTCGTCGATCGTCGTTCGATGAAGTGATGTGCTTTCGTCGAGCACCGTTTGAATAATAACCATACTGAAGTTCTAGCTTCAGAGTTCGTCGATCTCCGTTCGACAAAATGAATTGATTTCGTCGAGCTCCGTTCAACAAATTCTGCTGAATTCCTTTATTCTTAACAGCCTTACTTGAAATGTTTTTATCTATTTCTACTGCCTCTTTGCCCTTGGCAGAAATGAATTTTACTGGTGTAGAAAGAATGTTTTTCTTAATCAGATGTGGCTCACTTGATGATGCACCCAAGCCCAGTTTGCCACTAAGTCTGGCATTCATTGTGCTTGTGATGTCCATCACTTTGATACCTCTCCCATTGAGGGATTCTTCAAATTTCTTAGCTTTAGACAACTTGTTCTCAATGAGAACAATGTGTTCTCTGGAGGCAGCCAAATCTTTCTTAAGATTGACATTTTCTTCACTTAGTTGGTTCATTTCAGCCAACTTATTTCTGAGAGAGATTATCTCTTTCTCAGATTTAATTAAATCTAAACAAATAGTTCTGAATTCATCTTTGAATTCATTTGAATTGAAATCAAAAGTAGATATTACCTGATCACTTCAGCTTCAGATTCTGATTCTTCAGAGTTGTTTCCTGAGGCATTGATAGCCATCATGCAGAAGTTCCTTTCATCTTCATCATCACTAGAGCTGGATGATGATGCATATTCTGACTCACTGCTTGAGTCATATATAGCCATCAAGCATTGGTCCTTCTCATTTGCATTTTCTTCATCTTCAGAAGAGCTGGATGAAGATTCTGATTCTGTTTCACTCCATGATTCAGCTACAAAGCCTCTTCCCTTATGCTTGTGTTTGTGGCAGGAAGGCTTGCTGGAGTGCCTTCTCTCTTCTTTCTCTTTTCTCTTCTCCTTCTTTTGGTTCTCTGGACACTCAGGTAGAATGTGTCCAGGTTTCCTGCAGTCAAAACAAATTATTTCTTTAGAATTAGATTTTTCATACCTTGGCTTTTCTCTGGATCTTGAATCCTTCTTTCTGAAGTCTTTTCTAGCCATCTTGTAGAATCTCTTGGCTAGAAGACTCATGAACTCCACTTCTCCTGGAGCTTTATCTTCCTCTTCAGTTGCTTGGAAAGCAATGCTCTTTTCCTTCTTGGATGCTGGTGAGGAAGTAGATTATTCAGCTTATCTGGACTTGATAAGTTGCTCATAGGATTTGAGCTTGCCTAACAAGGTCTTAGTGGAGATCTCATTGAGGCTTCTGGCTTCCTTGATTGTCTAGATCCTAGAGTCCCATGTGCTGGGGAAGCACATTAGGATCTTATCATTGACTTCAGTGATTGAGATCACTTTGTCCAAAGTCTTCAGCTCATTGATTATGAGACTGAGTCTATTGTACATATCAGTTACTATCTCATTTTCTCCCTTTTTGAAATTCTCATATTGAGAGATAAGGTGAGATCTTCGGTCTTTTCTTTCATCTGCAAATCCTTCAATCATGTTGTTGAGGGACATCCAGATTTCTCTTGCTGAAGTGCATTCCACAACTTTTTGAAAAATGTCATCAGACATTGTTTGTGCCAATATGTTTATAGCTTTGGCATCATCACTTCTCTGCTTCTTTTGAGCTTCTGTCCATTCAGGAGGCGGAACAATATTATTTGTTGTTATTGTTTTAGCACTTGTTGTTGTTGTAGGAGTAGGAGGTCCTGTCAAAATAACATTAAAAATTTCTTCATCAATAGAATTCATATACAATTTGATCCTTGCCTTCCATAGTGCAAACTTATTTAGATTGCACATAGGAGGTCTTGTGCTTGAGTATTCTTTGTTCTGTGCCATGGATTTTTACCAAAAAAACTCTAGAAGAAAATTAAGATCTAATTGATCTTTTGATTCAGGTGTTAGCCTGTAAAGAATCAACCAACCTCTGGTACCAATTGAAAGTCCTCTGATATCAGTTGAAAGCAATCTCTGATATCAAAAGGAAGGGAGGTTAGATCTTAAAGTGACTCTAGGGGGGGCGGGTGAATATAGTATTAAAAAGTTTTTCACTTATTTTTAAAGCGGAGTTAAAATAGTGATATATATGTGTACTGAGTGAGTTATAAAAACAAAAACAAAGAGATCACACATCACAGTACAGAAAAGTAACCACAATCACAGAGGACACAAGGATTTTATAGTAGTTCCCCAATAAACCTAGGTACATCTACTCTTCTACCACCCTTGGTAGGATTCCACTAGGTTTTTGTACAGGTGCCCTATCACCAATGGGTTTTTGATCAGGTGCCCAAACACCACTGAGCTTTTGATCAGGTGCTCAAACCAAACTACAGGTTTTTATTCAGGTGCCCTGCCACCAAGGGGTTAACTTTTGAAGGGAGTTATAACCCTATACAGAATGGGATAAATAGGGTTAAAATGTTCTTCTCTGTCAATAATCTGCGAGAAGACTAGTGGAATGTGTTGATGTAAAGCTCCCCATGTTTGATAGAAAATAGTTGACAGTTGAGGATGGAGCTTTCTCTTGAATGTAGATCTTCCTTGATAGCTGATGAATCTGAGATACCAAGATATCTCAGATTAATTATTGTTCTTGAAGATTTAAAACTTTGTAGCAGAAATCTGAGATAAGATCTGTGTTGTTGTTCTCAGAGATTGAGAGAGCTGCTGCTTGAGGAAGATGAAGATCTATATTTTTCTTTCTTTGTATCTCTTTTTCCGGACTTCTTCCTTTTCTCTATATTTTTTCTTGTCTGCCTGTACTATTGTAATACGTCTCCTTTATTTTTCCTTTGAGAAAAAATCTCTGACAGATTTGAAATTCAAATCTTTTTGATTTAAGGAATAAAATATTCAGAAGAGATATCCTTGGAACTGCAAATCTGATACGCTTTATTTCTTTTCCTTTTCCATGAAAGTGTCCTTTTCCGCTATACGTCAACGACTATATTTTCTCGAAATAAGAGAATAATAAAAGGAACGATATAATCCATGACTTATCTGGAAGGAATAGATCCGTTGCTGATAGATTTGAGTTCCGAGAATAGAATAAAAATGATCTGTCTGAAATAATGAACTGAGGAGAAATTTCGTCGACCTGAAAACTGAATTCGTCGAACAGAATGTTGAGTTCGTCGACCTGGATGATAAACAATTGAATCTGGCTGGAAGAATTGAATTAGTCGATCTGAATGATATTTTGTCGAACGCAAAGACTTGGCAAATTCGTCGACCGTGGAGACTGGGCAAATTCGTCGACCGCTAAGACTGAGCAATTTCGTCGACCGCTGAGACTGAGCAAATTCCTCGACCGCTGAGACTGAACAAATTCGTCGACCACTGAGACTGAACAAATTCGTCGACCGCTGAGACTGAACAAATTCATCGACCGCTGAGACTGGGCAAATTCGTCGACCTGGAGCATGCCGTTCGTCGAACGCAGGATGGAGTTCGTCGAAAACAGAACCTAAACTTTTCCTTAAGTTCTAACAACCCAAAACCTTGACCCGTTAGACTATACATTGGGGTCAACTTAGTCCTAGTCAACAGATAGTGATCCTAGCCCAAATCAGTAATAGGGTTGTTCCAACAATAACAGCCAAACCTGAATTTAACAATTTTCCAGAAAGATTTTGACCTCCAATTAAAATATAAACTAATTTATTAAATTCAAGAATTTACAAAGGAAGTACCAAAAATCCTCATTAAAAAATTACAAGAAAATTATCAGATATCTAAAGCGATCAGAAGAGTTCACTGATTGAGTTTCATAATTTTCCAGATTTAGTTGACCATATAAATCCTTCATTTAAACAAACAAATCATAGGGCACTTTGTAAAGAGAACCATATACAAACTCCTCCAAAAATTATACCAAATTTTACAGATCATATTCTTGCCCTGAAAAGTGATCTAACCAAGTTTCATTATTTTTCAGTGAGTATTAAACTCATAATTAATTTTTATACAACAAGGGCACATATTGAGGGTTATGAATGAAGTACCAGAAATAACACTTCAGCATTTTTGAAAAAATTATGAGAGAATAATATTATCAATAAAAACTCACTGCCAAAGTTTCATAAACATCCGAGGCTATATGAACACGTAATTCTTTCTAGTAAGAAAGAGCCCTAAATGATTCATCATTAAATCAGAGAGAATAAAAGTCTCCAAAAAATCCAAATAAATTACCTAGGGCTCTACACAACCCTATTAACCTCTCTACCAAATTTCAAGTCAATCTGACGACATATGACCCTATGACTTTCAATAGGTTCAATATACAACCCTAAGGTTTGAACTAGGGTTCTAGGGCACATCCACCATAAACCACCCAAAAACACTTGTGAGGGTATTTTATATGGCATCAAGTCAGTGGTCAAAGATTCACAACAATGAGATGAGGGTTGATCTCCCAAATCCATCAAGTGTACTTTTGATCTAAAATACCCCCAGGTTGACCTATCTTGGGTTACTCAATAACTCAACCAAATGAATTTCAAATGGAGTGAATTTTTTACCAGAGACATGAAATGACCCTAAGGATCACCCACCAAAATTTGGAAGGGTTTTGATGTCATTATACCCTATAATTAATTATTACTTGAATTACTAAATGTCTACAAAAACTATAAACACTTTTCTCCAAAAATTCCCATTTTTGGATATATTGAGGGTAAGGGTAAATCTAACCTATGCCCAAAATTTCAAAGCATTTGGATGTCTGGATTAATGGGGGCACACAAATCAAGCTCAGGTCAAACTTATGTATAGGTTGCACCATTTTGAGTGCTGCAGTCAAACCAGTGGGCCAAATTGGCTCAAATCAATTTTAAATTAAAGTAGACATCAAGGGCTATAAGTTTGGTATAGATCAGTTTTCCATTAGAGGGCTCTAAGTATTTTCTATAATTATTTTTATCCACTTCCAGTAAAGGGGCAGAAATAGGAATATCAAATATATTATTACATAAACTTGCACAGATAATAAAGCACAAACGAAGGGCATCCCTTCATTTTCTCCAATCAGCCAAAGACCACGGTTGGCCCGTCCTGTAGAAACTTGGGTGGTGATTTTCCGGCCACCTAGACACTCTCCCGATCGACCAATGCCTCCACCACCTCTGTTGAGATGGCTGTTGGCGATGTACGGTTGTTGACCAGCAGGAGGCGGCCAGAATCAGGAATTTAAACAAGGGAAGAAAAGCTTGAACACAAGCTTACAGCCATGCTGATCCACGACCAATTGGCACCAAATCTAGTGGCCAAAATAAAGTGATCTACTCACTACGAAATAGATGAGAGGACCTGAATTGTGGCTTGAAGCCATGATGATCGCCGGTCCTCCATGGTTGGTCGAGAGCTCTTGGGTGCCATGCCGGTAGGTGCTTAGTGTTGGAGTTTCTGAGGTGATCTCAAAGCAATCAACAGTTAGTCTTACTGCCAACGCTATATGAGCCTATAGGGTTGCACATAAAAGTGCTTGGAGAAATTGGAGGAAGAATTGTGTTGGCTTGAGATTTCTCGAGAAACCTTTTTCCTGGTTTGAGATTTCTCGGAAATCATTGATTTCTCGTGAAATCATTTTCCTGGATTGGGATTTCTCAAGAAGTAATATTCAGGCTTGGGATTTCTCGAGAATTTATGTCTTGAGATTTATCGTGAAATCAAGCCAATCCTGCGCGGGTTAGTCGAACGGTTGTTGTATACTGCGTTCGATGAACGGATAGCGTAGCGCGTTTGTCGAGCGGGCAGTATACTGCGTTCGACGAACGGTAAGTATACTGCGTTCAACGAACGGCTAGCGTAGCGCGTTCGTCGAGCGGGCAGTATACTGCATTCGACGAACGGCAAGTATACTGCGCTCGACGAACGGCTAGCGTAGCGCGTTCGTTGAGCGGGCAGTATACTGCGTTCGACGAACGACAAGTATACTGCGTTCGACGAACGGCTAGCGTAGCGCGTTCGTCGAGTGGGCAGTATACTGCGTTCGACGAACGATAAGTATACTGCGTTCGACGAACGGCTAGTGTAGCGCGTTCGTCGAACGGTTCATCGAAGTGCGTTCGACGAACAATTGCCAATTCGACGAACGCTGGGGATATAAAAGAATACGATTCTCTTACCCTAGTGGGCTCGATTCTTTTGTGCAATCTGTTTGCGAAAAAGAAAGCGAGAGCGACGAAAGAGTTCCTTCTCTAGCCCCGGAAGGAAGTGTTCGGACCGATCGTTCCCGCCGTTAGTGTCACCTCTTCCTATAGTCGGACCTAGCAGTCCGTGGAAGACGTAGAGGACGATTCTTCTCCGACCTAGATCTTGTGCGACAAGAGGCTAGGGTTCTCCAGTACTCGTGTGGACTTCTGTAGAGGCACAGATCTATTTCTGTGCAAGAAACTCAGCCACACGATTTCATCTGCCTTTGGAGCATCTTGGTTGAGTATAGACTCAACCCCCTTCAGGTATATCTTTTGCAATATGTTGTGGATTTTTTTTCTTATTTCTTGAATCAATGAAATCGCAAGTTCCTTATTACTCTTTTTGGGTTGTTCTTGTTTGTATTCCGCTGCGCATATATGATATGCTGTATTATCATTTTTGAAATGGTATAAAGAAAACTCCAACAGTGGTATCAGAGCTAGGTTTGCAATCTAATGCATGTAAATCAGAAATTTAGAAGTGTTCTAAATGTCAGGATTTCTTCCTGGATGTTTGGATTTCGAAGAAATGTTCTAGATTTGAAAAACTCTCAGGAATGCATGTGATTGCATTGCGATTTCATTGTTTCAGAAATTGTTCCCTTCGCAGTAACCGTCTGTCTCTATGATAGTTTGTGAAACTAAAGACTAGAGAGACGAGCTTCACTACTGCAATAAGGGTGTTTTCTTTTGCTAGCATCCGGTACATGTAAATCTAAAGGTTTAGAAATGTTCTAAATATTCAGATTTAATCCATATCATCAAGTGTTGATGGTTTTGTGCATCTGAAATGTATCCGGGTTTTGCTTGGTCTGTTTGTGAATTGTGTGCACATTGATTAAATGTTAATCATGATTAAATGTTAATCACGATGAAATGTTCATCAACTGTATCTCAAAACCCCTTATTCTAATATTAAGTATTCGGATGCCTTCCGGTGGATGACACTCTTCCTGCCTCGATCGATGAAGTGTGGGCTTGCCAAAGCAAAGTGCATTAATCTATCTTGGTAAGGGTGCGAGCGGATAATTGCGATATCTCACTGTCGACATCGGGTCCAACTTAACTAAGTGACCTCAAAGGTTGAGTGCTTAGAGGCATAGGGTTGGCATGCACCATATGATGGATGCGAATAAAGAGTTATTCACCAACCATACAAGAGTTGCATAGTGATGCAATTGGCAAGTGTTGTCTACCTAAATAACTGCATCGTGAGAGAAACGCCAAAGCGGACTCATTGTGTTGGTGAAATACGGATCTTGTCCACTAAGAGAGTAGCTCGCATAAACTCTCCGAATCGAAATTAAGGGTTATCGATTTGATTAAAATAGTGGGAGTATTTAATTAAAGTCCTTATTAAAATAAAATGTATTTTGAAATATAGTACTGAAACTCTTTTGCAAATTTATTGCAGAATTTCCATGGCAAATACATCTCACTCCACGTTGTCCCTGAGAGCCATCCTTGAGAAGGACAAGCTCAATGGGATGAACTTCCTCGACTGGTATAGGAACCTGAGAATTGTTCTCAGGCAAGAGCGCAAGCTCTATGTCTTGGAAGGGGAATCCCCTGCAGAGCCGACCGGAAATGCTCCGAGAGCAGATAAAGATGCTTACAAGAAGTATCAGGATGATACCTTGGATGTGGAATGCCTCATGCTTGCTACCATGTCCTCTGAGCTTCAGAAGCAACACGAGAGCATGTGTGGTTATGAGATAATCGCGCACCTCAAGAAAATGTTCGAGGGGCAAGCCCGGCAAGAGAGGTTTGACATATCCAAGGCATTGTTTCAGTGTAAAATGGGAGCTTGAGACTCAGCAGGGACTCACGTACTCAACATAATTGGGTATATAGAGAACCTTAAAAAATGGGTTTTCCCTTGGGTCAAGAGTTGGCCACAAATCTGATCCTGCAATCGTTGCCGGACAGTTATGAGCAGTTCGTCTTGAACTATAACATGAATGAAATAGAAAAGACACTGCCCGAGCTCCTTGGCATGTTGAGAACTGCCGAGAACAACATGAAGAAGGCCAAGCCTACCAGCCCCATACTGATGGTGCATAAGAGCAAGGGCAAGGCCAAGGGATCTAAGAAGACGAAGATTGGATCTAAGTCTCCTCTTGATCCCAAGTCTTCTGCACTGAAAAGGAAAGGTCTGGCAAAGGAAGGAAAATGCCACCACTGCGGTAAGGCAGGGCATTGGAGGCGAAACTGTCCCCTCTACATTGAAGATCTGCAAAAGAAGAAGGGAAGTGTGACTTCCACTTCAGGTATTTACGTTATAAAGATAAACCTTTATGCTCCTTCATCTTGGGTATTGGATACCGGATGTGGTTCTCACATTTGTAAAAATGTGCAGGAACTGAGAAGGAGAAGAATGCTGGGTAAAGGGGAGGTAGACCTGCGCGTCGGGAATGGAGCAAGAGTTGTTGCCGTCGCTGTTGGTGCCTACTGTCTTTCTTTGCCCACTGGGCTTGTAATAGAACTAGATAATTGTTATTATGTTCCACCCATAACTAGAAACATTATATCCATTTCATGTCTTGACATGAATGGTTTTTCATTTATAATTAAGAACACTTGTTGTTCGATTTTTATGAATGATGTTTGTTATGGTGTAGCCCAATTGTTTAATGGTGTATATGTTTTGAACTTAGACCTTCCGATCTATAATATAGAAAATAATAAAAGACTAAGAACAAATGACTCGAATCCTACATACCTTTGGCATTGTCGTTTGGGCCATATAAACGAGAAACGCATATCCAAGATCCAAAGAGATGGACTACTGGACTCATTTGATTATGAATCATTTGAGATATGCGAGTCTTGCTTATTAGGCAAAATGACTAAAGCCCCTTTCACTGGTCATACTGAGAGGGCAGATGATCTCTTGGGTGTCATACATAGTGATGTGTGCGGACCCATGAGTTCAATGGCTAGAGGTGGGTTCCACTACTTCGTTACATTTACTGATGATTTCAGTAGATACGGATACGTGTTTCTTATGAAGAACAAATCCGAGACCTTTGAAAAGTTCAAAGAGTTTAAGATTGAAGTAGAGAACCAACTGGGTAAAAGAATAAAAGCACTCCGATCTGATCGAGGTGGCGAATATTTGAGTCAGGAGTTCCGTGATCATCTGAAAGAGTGTGGTATTGTATCACAGCTCACCCCACCCAGAACACCGCAACATAATGGTGTTTCTGAGAGGAGGAATCGTACCTTGTTAGACATGGTGCGATCGATGATGAGTCATGCAGATTTACCCATTTCCTTTTGGGGTTTTGCTTTAGAGACTGTTGCTTTTACACTAAATCAAGTTCCGACGAAAACGGTTCAAGAGACACCATATGAGATATGGACTAGGAAGCGTCCTAGTATGTATTTCATTAAGATTTGGGGCTGTGAGGCATACGTAAGACGTCAAATGTCTGACAAGCTGGAACCTAAATCAGATAAGTGTTATCTTGTGGGATATCCTAGGGAAACCAAATGGTATTACTTCTACCTGCCGTCCGAGGGCAAAGTGTTTATCTTAAGGACTGACGACTTTTTGGAGAAAGAGTTCTTATCCAGAAAGATTGAAAAGGTGGAACTTGAAGAGGTTCAAGAACCACAAACAATGAATGAACGTGAATTGGAACCTGAGCAAGGACTACAATCTGTTGTAGCTGGAGAACCTGCTCAAGAAACATAAGTCCTACTTAGATCTGATAGACCAAGATTTGAGCATGAGAGATATGGATTTCTCGTGTATCAAATAGGTAATGTGTTGCTTATGGATCATGATGATGAGCCTGCAACCTATCAAGAGGCTATGTGTGGACCTGAATCCGAGAAGTGGCTTGAGGCCATGAAATATAAAATGGACTCCATGTATACAAACCAAGTTTGGACCTTGGTGGAACCACCTGAAGGGGTACGACCCATAGGGTGCAAGTGGGTCTTCAAGAAGAAGACCGACATGGATGGGAATGTACAGACATTCAAAGGCCGGATGGTGGCTAAAGGTTTTAGGCAAATTCATGGTGTTGACTATGATGAAACCTTTTCCCCTGTAGCTATGGTCAAGTCCATCAGAATTCTACTTGCTATTGCTGCGTATTATGACTACGAGATCTGGCAAATGGATGTCAAAATGGCTTTCCTTACTGGAAACCTCCTTGAGGAAGTGTATATGACACAACCCGAGGGTTTTGTATCTCCAAGTAAAGCCACTAAAATATGTAAGTTGAATCGAACCATTTATGGATTGAAACAAGCTTCTCAAAGTTGGAATATGCGTTTTGATGAGAAGATCAAAGAGTTTGGTTTCATCAAGAACGAAGATGAGCCTTGTGTTTACAAGAAGATTAGTGGGAGCATTGTCGTCTTCCTGATATTGTATGTAGATGACATACTGCTGATCGGGAATGACATTCCAACCCTGCAAGCTGTTAAGAACAGGCTAGGGGACTGCATTTCTATGAAGGACTTAGGTGAAGTGACTTACATACTTGGTATTAAGATCTATAGAGATAGATCGAAGAAGTTGCTGGGTTTCACCCAGAGTACATACATTGACAAGGTGTTGAAACGGTTCAACATGCTTGAGTCCAAGAAAGGATTCTTACCCATGTCACATTGTGTGAGTCTCTCTAAGGACTAGTGTCTGAAATCTTTGGAAGATAAGGACCGCATGAAGATGATTCCATATGATTCGGCAATTGGATCAATCATGTATGCAATGTTGTGTACTCGACCCAATGTCTCATATGCTTTGAGCATGACGAGCAAGTATCAGTCTGATCCTGGTGATGGTCACTGGATAGCTGTCAAGAATATCCTAAAGTACTTGAGGACTAAGGATACGTTATTGGTGTATGGTGGAAAGGAAGAGCTCGTTGTAAGTGGTTACACGGATGCTAGCTTCCAAACTGATAAGGACGATTCAAAGTCCCAATTAGGTTTTGTATTTTGCCTCAATGGAGGAGATGTAAGCTGGAAGAGTTCCAAACAAGAGACAGTTGCCGATTCTATGATAGAAGCCGAGTATATTGCTGCCGCAAATGTGTCAAAGGAGGCTGTGTGGATTAGGAAATTCATCGGCGAGCTAGATGTAGTTACTAGCATTGTTGATCCCGTAGTTCTCTACTGTGACAACAATGGTGCAATTGCCCAAGCTAAGGAACCTAGATCTCATCAGCGCTCCAAGCACATACTTCGGCGGTTCCATCTTATTCGAGAGATTGTCGATCGAGGAGATGTGAGCATTTGCAGAGTACCGACTGAAGATAACATATCGGATCCACTGACAAAGCCTCTTGCGCAAAGGAAGCATGATGGTCATGTTAGATCAATGGGTATTAGATACCTGAATGATCATCTTTAGTGGAGTCTTGTGGATTGCATGCTTGTCGGTTGTTTATTCATTTGATGAATTGTGTTATGTACTGTATGTTTCATTTTACATTTATGTCAAGTTCTTTTATTATGTCAACTGTTTCTATATGATAGACTAATTAACATAATGAATGCCCTTAGAATGTTTGCTTCCATAGGAATTCAAGTACGTGACTTGAATGTGAGGGTC
Source organism: Dactylorhiza incarnata (assembly GCA_033032865.1). Taxonomy (NCBI): domain Eukaryota; kingdom Viridiplantae; phylum Streptophyta; class Magnoliopsida; order Asparagales; family Orchidaceae; genus Dactylorhiza; species Dactylorhiza incarnata. Next base: position 14,777,557 of record JAWHQI010000029.1, read on the forward strand.
TATGTTTAAATGAAGCTTCATTCTTAAATGGTCCCTGGTCGAGGTATCATCCTAGAAATTAGGGCGAGGATGAGACCATAAGACTAGCATGTGCGTTGATTGATGACCGGTTCTCATAGGTCATGATATTGTGATATCAAGTCATCACATGGGTACTTGTTAGGAACAAATTGTACTGGACAGACCCACCATGAGACTACTTTGTGGATTGTTATAAGAACGTGTCACAAGTAGGTCTCAACTGGAAATGGTGTTTGTGGTCCTTAGACCTGAAGTCACATCATTCATCAGGTGAGGAAGAGCGTACTTTGATGCCATCTAAAGTCTTCTCTTGAGAAAGGTTGATGATAAGGGTGGTTGTTGGGTATATTATGAATCATTTGGATGTTTGTGTGTGAGCAGAAATGGAATTTGTCCTCCTTTATGACAGGAGTTACATCCATGGGCCCCTTGATGGAATGAGACTGAGAAATGCACGGTCATGCTTGGTTGAGTCAATATATGATATTGAGCTCACCAATTTCAGACAGTCTATTCTAGATCAGGAAACAAGGATTGAACGATCATGAGGGTGACACGGTCCATGCCTCTAGTTCTATCAGGATGTAATGGACAAAGGGACATGACAACACTGATACATTGGTCAAGATAGGCTTATTGAGTTATGAACTCTTATTGCTTGGGTAGCAATGATGTATTGCTAGATGCCGCTCATTGTTTGTGAGACTTTTGTTGACACTTTGTGATCAAGTGGGAGACTATTGGAGTTTCTGAGGTGATCTCAAAGCAATCAACAGTTAGTATTACTGCCAACGTAATATGAGCCTATAGGGTCGCACATAAAAGTGCTTGGAGAAATTGGAGGAAGAATTGTGTTGGCTTGAGATTTCTCGAGAAACCTTTTTCCTGGTTTGAGATTTCTCGAGAAATCATTGATTTCTCATGAAATCGTTTTCCTGGATTAGGATTTCTCGAGAAGTAATATTCAGGCTTGGGATTTCTCGAGAATTTATGTCTTAAGATTTATCGTGAAATCAAGCCAATCCCGCGCGGGTTAGTCGAATGGCTGTTGTATACTGCGTTCAACGAACGGCTAGCGTAGCGCGTTCATCGAGCGGGTAGTATACCGCGTTCGACGAATGACAAGTATACCGCGTTCGACGAACGGCTAGTGTAGCGCGTTCGTCGAGTGGGCAGTAAACTACGTTTGATGAACGATAAGTATACTGCGTTCGACGAACGGCTAGCGTAGCGCATTCATCGAGCGGGCAGTATACTGCATTTGACGAACGGCAAGTATACTGCGTTCGACGAATGGCTAGCATAGCGTGTCCGTCGAGCAGGCAGTATACTGCGTTCGACGAACGGCAAGTATACAGCGTTCAACGAACGACTAGTGTAGCGCATTCGTCGAACGGTTCGTCGAAGTGCGTTTAACGAACAATTGCCAATTCGACAAACACTGGGGATATAAAAGAATACGATTCTCTTACCCTAGTGGGCTCGATTCTTTTGTGCAATCTGTTTGCGAAAGAGAAAGCGAGAGCGATGGAAGAGTTCCATCTCTAGCCCCGGAAGGAAGTGTCCCGACCGACCGTTCCCGCCGTCACTGTCACCTCTTCCTATAGTCGGACCTAGCAGTTCATGGAAGACGTAGAGGACAGTTCTTCTCCGACCTTGATCCTGTGTGACAAGAGGCTAGGGTTCTCCAGTACTCGTGTGGACTTCTGTAGAGGCACATATCTATTTCTGTGCAAGAAACTCAGTCACACGATTTCATCTGCCTTTGGAGCATCTTGGTTGAGTAGAGGCTCAACCCCCTTCAGGTATATCTTCTGCAATATGTTGTGGATTTTTTTCTTATTTCTTGAATCAATGAAATCGCAAGTTCCTTATTACTCTTTTTGGGTTGTTCTTGTTTTTATTCCGCTGCACATATATGATATGCTGTATTATCATTTTTGAAATGGTATAAAGAAAACCCCAACACTTAGGTAGGAAAATTCTTCTGGAAAAGTGGTGGAAACTCATTCCTTTCACCCCTTGAGCCCTTTTATAGAAACAAATCCTGGTAGGGGAGGAGATGAAGCTTAGGATTCCTCTATCAACACCATTTATGTGACAATTTTGGCGATCCCCAAAGGTCACCCAATTCATCATCCAAAAGAGTTGGAAAACCCCTTAATATTCTCCTAATTGATGGGGGGAATGAATCCCCATTAATTGGGAGGACTTTTGGATTCCCTTGGCCATGAATTTGGCCACCAAAATGGGTCCTGACCGCCTCCCATCGGTTGAGCTACCGCCGACGCTAGTACTAGCGCCATCGCTAACATCTCGACGGGGTAACGCTCGCCGGTTCGGCTCGAGCCTAAACTCTTATGTTCTCTTCGCGCAACCTATGGTTTTGTCATGACCTATTCATGACAAAATCGTCCTAGGGGTTTAGTCATTTTGGGGATGTTACAGGTCGCTGATGATCACATTTTATATAGTGTTTTAGGCTCTATTCTAGCTTGCTTTTCCATTGATATCACTCATCTATTTGTAGACTTCATCATAAAATTTGTTATATTCGAATTGTATGTCATGTGAGCATTTTGTAGTTATTTAGAGCATGTTAGCATTCATTTTCATGCATGAGTGAGACCTCTTCTCCCTCTCATTTCATTTATATACTTAGATCTGAGTTGTGTGGCTGTGTGAATGCATTATTCTAGTGGGTATGTCTGTCTTTCATGCAGGTACAGACTTGTGTAGAATTTTTGGGGAGTTTCGGCCCCATTTCGGATCATTGGCCACTGATCGTGCGTTTTCCTTCACGCATGATCAGTGGATCCTACGCGCACGACCAGTGGTCGTGTAAGCTATTTGGCCGGAATTTTCCAGTGAGAAGCACGAGTACTGGCCCTTCTTCGCGCATGAGTATAAGATTTCTTCGCGCACGATCAGTGATCATTTCTTAAAAATCTTCTCGACGATTTTGCCTTCCACCAGTTCAATTCGACGCATGCTTCTTCACGCATGAGTAGAGGACATTCCTTCGCGCACGACCAGTGGTCGTGCGCCTACTCATGCTTGTTTATCACTTTTTCTTCACCAGGACTTTTTGGTACAGGTTCCTTCACGCATGAGTACTGGACTTTCCTTTACTCATGACCACTGGTCTTGCACCTACTTGTGCATAATCAAAATTCTGTGCTGCCTATAAACAGCCTGTTTCGCAATTTCTTCCGCCTGCCCGATTTTCTGTTCGATTTTTTGGAGCCGTTCCGTCGTTTTTCTCCCCTCCAAGCTAGGGATCACCCCTAGGCTCCTCCCCATCATCAAAGCTTCAAGGATCAATACTTCCTCCAAGGATTCAAGCTCTATTGAAGGTGATTTCATGGATTTCAACGTGATTGCTGCATTCTACTGAGAAGACGGGTGAGAGGGTGTGACAACTTCAAGGACCCCGGATGACAACCAAGGATCGTGCTAGGAGTCTTGCTACCTCCTTCACTTTCGAGGAAGAGTCTCAGACAACGTTTGTATTCTTTTCCTACTTTTCTTCCTGATTAGGTTTGTTTTTTCCTTTTGGATTTCTTCATATATGGTGATGGTGGAGTTTGTATGAATATAACATGCACTTATATTTAGTTATATGTGTTTAATCTTAATTGAAAATCATTATTGTTTTATTCATGAGTCTTGGCTTGGAGGTGGTGTTATGGTGAAGTGTTTGTGAATGTGTTGAGTGTTGCTACAACAATGAGTGAAGCGGGGTCTTGTGACCCGCGGAGGTGCAAAACGGAGGCTTGCGACCCGTGGAGGTGCGAAGTGGAGGAAGGAGACCCGCATAGGTGCGATGCAGAGGTCGGTGACCCATGGAGTAGAGAAGCGGTGAAGGCGACCGCATAGTTAATTAGTTTTTTTTAATTGCAAGTGGTTGTTAGCACAATGAAAACCACCACAAAACTCCGGCATAAAAAGACTTCTATCTTAAGTCTCGCCTCAATAGCTTACTCCACCTTACCGTGTTTCTCAAGAGATTTGATATCCGGGGATTTACTTCCCTAAATTTATTACTTGACAACGACTGGTTCACTACCGTTCGGACTGCAGTCTCGCTCCCGCATATAGCGGTGCGGCGGGACGACGCGTCAACTTTTTGGCACCGTTGCTGGGGAACACGGTCGTGTGAGTTTTTGGAGAGAGAGAGAGAGAGAGAGCTGAAAGATAAAAGCCTTTGTCCACTTGTATATCCCACTTGTTTCGATTTTGTACTCTTTTATCTTCCTTGTTTTTAATTTTTATATTTCATCTTTTAAATTTATTTATTTCTAATTCTGTTTTAAATTTTTTTTAGCAGGTTTCCTTATTTTAAACAGTTCTTCGTGTGTAGTTAATTTTTGCAAAGATTTTTTATTTTCTTGTGAATCACCCCAAATCAATATGTATTCAAATTCACAATGCAGATTGTGCGGGGTATCCAATCATCTTTCTGGAGAATGTCATTCGGGAAACCGTTGTTATGATTCTTATGGCTGTTCCTATGGGGAATCGATATCATACGGTTCCTCATATGATCAACCTAATTATCATAACTACACCCCTCCACCACGGGCACCACAACAATATTTATCATAATCTAAGTCCTAATGATTCGTAGAGTTGGTTGGTATTGAGTGTAGTGGAAAAGGTGTGACCTGGCGAGCATATGGCCACCGTCATTGATGGATTTCTTTGGAGGCCACCCTAGTAGTTTTGGGTCCGTAATATCACACTCAGTGTTACTACTTTCGCCTGCACTATGCTTAGGACTGATCGCTTAGTTCTTTTGTTTAGGAGTGGATATATCCATTTGATAGTGGACTAAATACAGTATAATTATTCTATATGCGTAGAAATTTTCTTTAACCTATTTTTATTCCCCATGGGCATGAGACTTCTCGGTCCACTTTCAAATTTCATTTTTGATTTGTAATTAGCCTATCTTACTCCCCGTAGGTAGATGGATTGCTCGGGACGAGCAATAATTCAAGTCTGGGGGTATTTGATGAGCGCATTTCATATAGTGTTTTAGGCTCTATTCTAGCTTGCTTTTCCATTGATATCGCTCATCTATTTGTAGACTTCATCATAAAATTTGTTATATTCGAATTGTAGGTCATGTGAGCGTTTTGTAGCTATTTAGAGCATGTTAACTTTCATTTTCATGCATGCAGGAGACTTCTTCTCCCTCTCATTTCATTTATATACTTAGATCTGAGTTATGTGGCTGTGTGGATGCATTATTCTGGTGGGTATGACTGTCTTTCATGTAGGTACAACCTTGTGTAGAATTTTTTTGGGAGTTTTGACCCCATTTGGATCATTGGACACTGATCGTGCATTTTCCTTCATGCACGATCAGTGGATCCTTCGCGCACGACCAGTGGTCATGCGCGCTATGTTGGGGTGCCAGAATTACCCCCGGTGCTGCGGTGCTATTCGAAGCGGTAGGGTGTGTCCCCCGTGGGTCTAACTGACTGCCCCGTGGATCCGCCCGAGGATAGCCGACTCTATAAAGGAGCGGTAGGCGCCTTGACCAAAAGGCCGGTCTTTTGGTGCAGTTGGTTGCGCCGTATCCCTACAAGTGGCATTAGAGGGGGTCGCGGGTTCGAAACCTCAGGGTTATTTCTGGGGCGGGGGGATTGTTGGGGTGTCAGAATTACCCCCGGTGCTGCGGTGCTATTTGAAGCGGAAGGGTGTGTCCCCCGTGGGTCTAACTGACTACTCGTGGATCCGCCCGAGGATAGCCGACTCTATAAAGGAGCGGTAGGCGGCTTGACCAAAAGGCCGGTCTTTTGGTGCAGTTGGTTGCGTCATATCCCTACACGCTATTTGGCCAGAATTTTCCAGTGAGATGCACGAGTACTGACCCTTCTTCGTGCACGAGTATAGGATTTCTTCACGCACGACCAGTGATCATGTCTTAAAAATCTTCTCGACGATTTTTCCTTCCACCAGTTCAATTCGACGCAAGCTTCTTCACGCATGAGTAGAGGACATTCCTTCGCGCATGACCAGTGGTCGTTCGTCTACTAGTGCATGTTATCACTTTTTCTCCACTAGGACTTTTTGGTATAGGTTCCTTCGTGCACGAGTACTGGTTTTTCCTTCATGCATGACCACTGGTCGTGCACCTACTCGTGCGGATTCAAAATTCTGCGTGGCCTATAAATAGCATGTTTCGCATTTATTTCGCCTGCAATATTTTCTGTTCGATTTTTCAGAGCTGTTCCGCTATTTTTCGCCCCTCCAAGCTAGGGTTCGCCCCTAGGCTCCTTCCCATCATCAATCTTCAAGGATCAAGACTTCCTCCAAGGATTCAAGCTCTATTGAAGGTGGTTTCGTGGATTTCAATGTGATCGCTGCATTCCACCGAGAAGACAGGTGAGAGGGTGTGACAACTTCAAGGACCCCGGATGACATCCAAGGATTGTGCTAGGAGTCTTGCTACCTCCTTCACTTCCGAGGAAGTGACTTGGGCAACGTTTGTATTTTTCTTAATTTCTTCCTGATTAGGTTTGTTTTCTCCTTTTAGATTTCTTCATTTATGGTGATGGTGGAGTTTGTATGAGTATAACATGCACTTATATTTATTTATATGTGTTTAATCTTAATTAAAAATTATTATTGTTATATTCATGAGTATTGGCTTGGAGGTGGTGTTATGCTGAAGTGTTTGTGATTGTGTTAAATGTGGCTATGGCAATGAGCAAAGTGGAGGCTTGCGACCCGCGGAGGTGCGAAGCGGAGGCTTTGACGCGCTGATTCTGCACCACTAAAAGCGAGAGCAAAATGCGGTCCGAATGGTAGTGTACCGGTCGTTGTCAAGTAATAGTTTTAGGAATATGATCCCCGAATATCGATCTCTCAAGGAATGCAAAGTAGGTGAAGTGATCTTGTCATGGAAAGATTGCTACAACGAGCGAAAGTATATAATAGGCTTGGTTTTGGTTTTCTATTCTAATAACAAGAAAAGTAAAATGCGGGTCGATAAAACCACTTCGCTTGGCGAGATGACTAGTGCAGGCCGCGATGCCATGCTTTGGTAAGTGGATGGACGGTAGGCAGAAGGATAGAGTGATCTCTAGCGTGGATTATATGGGTCGCAGACACCTTCGGAGTCTCACCTCTAGGTTTTGCTAGAGTGGATTAACGAGTGCGTGTGTGGGATGGATGTGGAGTGGAGGCGAGGCGCATCACAACCTAACAACAAGGTGAAGCCAATAACTAGACATGCTTTCATTCATAGACAAATAAAGAGCATTCGAGTTCATTACACGAGTTAAAAGTACATTTTACAAATGGAAAAAGTGTAGAGTTAACCACAAGAAGAGAAGTCTCGTCGTAGATCATGGCCAGAATGGTGGGATGTCAGACCGCCTCCGTGCTCAGTCCGTGGTTGCTTCCGGGACCCAAAGGCTGTCACTACCTCTGATCTTTCTCCGTCTTCTTCCCTATTTTAAGTTTCTTCTTCTTCACCAAATGGAAACGTCCAAACCTTGGTTTGCTTGTCGTAGATGGCCGGGAAGGCTTCCGGATCTTTGGATGTGGCTTAGAATCACCAGAGGATGCTTCCCAAATGAAGGAGATGGATGGAAGGCATGAGGAGAGCAAAAATGGCGCCGGGGCGCGGGGGATAACTGGCGGCAATGGTCCGTCATTCCCTAAAATTGCAGGTCAAACATTTAAATATGGAGCAGAAAAAATAGTGCGCACGATCAGTGGCGCACGACCAGTGGTCATGCTAGAAGAAATGCCACTGATCGTGCGAGAACAACCTGTAGCAAAATCCAGAATGGCAAAATAGCGCACGGTCTGTGGTCATGCGAGAAGAAGGCCCGTGACCGTGCGAACCGCTTGGTTTGGAAAAGGAGGAATGCGCACGACCAGTGGTCGTGCGACTGATCGTGCGCGAACAAAAATGCACGACCATTGGCCCATTAGGCTAAAAATGGCCCAACCCAACTGTGGGCATCCACAGAACCCTTGTACCTGCAGGAAGATCACTGATATAGGCATTCCACATAATCCACAGTAAAGGTATATCATCACAGAATAGATCGAATGTAAGGCATACAAGAAATCACACCAAAATGGGCCAAGGAATGCACTTAGCGCTGAAATACACAATGTGATCAAATAGAAGTATTTATGAGCAATAAGTGAAGTGCATTGGCAAGATAAATGACCTAGATGAGTCCGGAAATATATATATAAACCAGACTCATCACACCCCCAGACTTACCTGTTTGCACGTCCTGAGCAAACAAATCCGGCGGAGTGGGAAAAGCATAGCTAGCAAAAAAATTATGAACATGGAGTAGTATGCAAAGTTGCATACTTGTGTGCGTAGAAATTCATTAGAAGAAGTTTCTAAATGTGCTAGCTAATTTATAAAAGTGTAAATGCGTAAAAAAGAATTTATTTTTACTCAAAAATGGAATGTTAGTGAATATCGTGGTCACGCGTAGTACGGAAGTAAGCAAGTCGCGAAGGGGAGTGTTACCTAAGATCGGAACTCAGAATTATCTCTGTTGAAATCCATCAATGTTGAGAGCAATAAGCTTGCCCAGTCACACTCTCTCCACGACGCTAGTGAACTCACAAGATGAATCAATAGGACTTTAGGTTTACAAGAGGCTTAGGTTACGATTTGGAATGCAAAGATAAACGTGATGGCTAATCACAACCTAAATGAGCTCACAAAAGTGCTAAATCATAGCAGCCCCAATAATACACGTGTAACACACCCACATACTTGACTTTGAAACCGGGTGTGCACACGGCCTACACCAATCGATACAACTTAGATGCTTCAATTAAAATGCTAGGGATATTTTTTTTCTTTGCTTTTCTTTTTCTTTTCTTTTTATCCCAAAATCTATTCACAAAAATCTCAGCACATAGAAATTTTAAATATATCCACATCAACACTAAAGTTTCACATCACTACACCGCATTGGAAAATTACAATTCATTAATTCTTTTGGCTTATTTTTGGTTGCGATAATGAGATTAACTTTTAGGCCTTGGTGAAGTATGGTGGAGCTGAACCAAAAGGTCGGGTAGGCACAAAATAGGATAGCAATAGTTAGCGTATAGGAATGGTATAACAAAGCTCAAGCGTGCCAAATAGATGGCCTACATCATGCTCAACTTGCAAATTGTTCGCACCCATGCTTCGAGAGTCGCTTGGGGAAAGTTCTTAGCCCCCAAGAAAGGTAATCCTTCCTCCCGACTAGAGCAACACGAACCTCGCGCTCGCCTATACACAATACCATGCTACCAATAGATTCATCCACAATCACCATTTTGAATAAAATAAATTAAAATCTATGCAAATCAACTAATTGTAAATTAGAAGCATAAATAAAAACTAATTCTACTCAAATTCCTAAGCAAGACACGAGTACTCAACTAGAGCACTTCAGGAGTCAACATGCCACTCCATCTTGCAATTTTTTAGGTTAATACAACAATTCCTACATCACAACCAAGAATTGAATATGCAGGAGAATACAAACAAGGGAGTGCGCGCTCATGCGGTCTTTGCAGAAGCAAAACTCGACCACACAGAAACACGGATAAGGTCCATGGTGGGAGGCAAGAAGGTCAAGATATCCGCAAAGAGCCTTGGGAAAGCACTGAATCTGCCAAGCATCGAAGGGGAAGAGGAAGAAGAAGAGCTGATGTCTGAGGATATGTCAGCAAGCTACACATGGTGCGGACACACAGGGAAGACCTACGGGTCTATTAAAAGAGCTGAATTCAATCAGAAGGTGAAGCTGCTAGCCGACATTGTTGGCAAAGTGTTGTTGTGCAAGCCTGGTTCCCACGACCGCATATCGAAAGACATGTTTGCTGTCATGGCCAGAATAATCCACTCTAAGAAAACCAATTGGAGTGAATTCCTCTTCCTGAGAGTGAAGAATACCCTGAAGTCCCCCTCGTATGGAAGAATATTGTCCCTTTTTCTTCTAAACATCCAGGGTGATACATTGCATAAAAGAATGGGAGTACCTCCTCATTACTCCAAGAAATTGGATGCAAAGATGCTGGACCGATGGGATAGGTACATCCCCAAACCATCCTCCGATGACAAGCCTGATCCCAATAAATAGAAGAAACCAGCAACCCAAATAAACCCCTCCAAAGTAGAAGACTCATCGAGCAGTTCTGATGACATACCACCACCCCCACAAATCCCTGGTACAACTGGGGGGGAGACTTCCACTCAAAGGGATGTTCCAGGGTCAGTACCAGAACCTGCTCCACAGAGGATATTGAAGTAGGTGGAAACCCTAACTTGGGGAGTGTTCCTGCTAAGGGGGAGTCCCAACTTGGGAGCTCAGCCCAAGACGCAGAGATGTTTGATGGAGAGCTCTCAGCTGGAGGCTTACATCAGGAGATTACACAGGTTGAGGGGGAGACCCAACTGGGGTACTCTGCCCTAGATGATCAAGGAAATGAGCAAACAGCAGACATCACTCTCTCAGACTGCCGAGAGCTAACTGTAGCAAGCAAAGTAGTGTTCATAGCTCCAAGTGAGCCCCTGCCAGAAGGTTCTAAGGGGAAAGCCAAGGTCACAGCGCACATTAGTGAAGAATCCTCTGAAGATGACAATGAAGCGGATCCACGGGGAGAAGGAGATCAAGAAGGACAAACTGATGAGCCATCTTCGACTCAGACAGGATCTCTCTTCCACATGCTATCAGCCCTACTGTCTGCTCAGCGAAAACATCTTAAACAATTCATAGTAAAAACTGTGGATAGTCTACGAAAATAGATGAAGGGGGAAATTCAAAAAGTAAAGAGTGACATACACAACCTCAACACCCAATGCGCTCATTACTATACTATGGCAGCTCCCGCAATCGATAAAATGAGTGAGGAAGTTAATAAAGTGGGACATCAAACCCACAAAATCCTGAAAGAGCAAGGCACATTCACAAACAATGTGTACTATGGTCTTAAGCAGATAGAGACAGATGCTGAAAATAACCGAAATCAAATTCTGAATAAGGTTAATGAGAACGCTCAAACTTTAGATTCACATCTGCTGGAGGTTGTGAGAATTTGAAAATAACAGGAATTTTTATTTCCAAAAAACTGAGTATTACAAGGGTATTGCCTCCTTTATATAGACTAGGAGGGAAACAGTAAAATACAAATATACGATGTGGGACTAAATACAAATACACAATACTCAAGAGAGCTGGGCGGTCTGGGCGATCAGGAATATTGAGACCGCAGCGACCTCTGCGATCTGGAATGAGATCGGGCGGTCACACGACAGGAGGAAGGTCGTGTGACAGAGGAGACTGTCAGACGGTTAGATCGTTGTGGCGAACACTCCCCCATAAGGGAGAGACCGGGAGGGCCAGACCGCTTCTCTCCATAAGAAGCGATCTGGTATATCCGAGATGAACCGGCAGTCTTGTACTTGGAGACCGCTGAGACCGCTGGCTCTAGACTGCTTGGAGAGGCGGAATGATGCTGACCTTCACAAGACGCGATCTCGCATACTTGAGGAGAAGTGGCGGTCTGATGCTGGGAGACCGCACAGACCGCGGTTATCAAACAGTTGTCTGATAGGGCTGGAGATCGCCGACTTTCATCTTGCACAATCTCGCATATCTGAGGAGCAGCGATCTGATTCTGGGAGACTGCACAGACCGCTGACTCGAGACCGCACAACTTCAACTTATCTTTATCTGGAGCGATCTGGTACATCAGAGGGGAAGCCGCGGTCTGATTATTGGAGACCGCACAGACCGCTGGCTTCAGATTGCACGACTTCAAACCTTCGAGACCGCTTGGCTTCAACACTCCCCCGCAAGCTGGAGCATATATATCATTCATGCCTAGCTTGTTACACACATCGGAGAAGGATGAAGATATAGGTTTGGTGAAGATATCAGCCAGCTCTTTATCCGAAGTTACGAAGGGAGTGCAGATTTGTTTCTTCAAGATTTCTTCCCTGATGAAATGACAGTCCACTTCAATGTGTTTGGTTCTCTCATGAAAGACTGGGTCTGAGATATATAGATTGCAGCTTTGTTGTCATCATCCATTGGCAATGGATGATTGTAAACTTCTCCTAAGTCTAGAAGGAGAATTTGTAACCACTTCAACTCGCATGTAGTTTGGGCCATGCTCACGTACTCGGCCTCAGCACTTGATCTGGATACTACTGCTTGTTTCTTGCTCTTCCAGCTCACCAGATTTCCTCCCACGAAGGTACAGAACCCAGATGTGGATTTCCTGTCTCCTTTATCATCAGCGTAGCTAGCATCTGAGTAGGCTTCTATCTTGAGATGGTTGTTCCTTTGGAGCAGAAGTCCCTTCCCTGGAGATCCCTTAACGTATTCTAATATCTTTAAAGCAGCTTGAAGATGACATTCCTTCGGAGCTTGCATGAATTAGCTGACCTTCCCAACAGCATAGCAGATATCAGGTCTTGTTATAGTTAGGTAGATGAGCTTGCCTACAAGATGGCGATATCTAGTGCTATCAAGTAGAGGAGGAGAGTTGTCAGTCCAGAGTTTGTCGTCTCCAATAGCCATTGGATATTTAGCAGGTTTAGCACCCAGAAGACCTGTTTCCTTTAGAAGATCAATAGCATACTTTCGTTGTGAGAGAACAATGGAGTTATGCTTCCTCGAGATTTCAATGCCCAGAAAGTACTTGGGAGTCCCCATATCTTTGGTCACAAAGTGTTGGAGAAGATGTTTCTTTGTAAGGGAGACACCTTCAACATCATCACCTGTGAGAAGGATGTCATCAACGTATACAGCCAGAACAACCATTCCATGAGATGTCTTGCGAATGAAGAGAGAATGATCCGCAGAACTACGGAAAAATCCAATGATCTTGATAACTTCGTTAAATTTTTCGAACCAGGCGCGAGTGTTGGGTTTTCTATAACCATACATCATATGTAGGCGCAGCGGAGATAAAGAGAATAACCCAAAAGAGTTTGGATCGGGCCATGAACATTGAATCAAGTAGTTAATCAAAAATACTAGGCATGAAAATTACCTTTGCGGGATATGATCAAATCCAACCTAGATGCTCCAAGAGAAATCCGAAATCTGCTTTGAGTTCTTCAAGGATCGAAATAGATCGATCCCTCTACAGAAGTCCACACAAGCGATGAAGAACCCTAGCTTCTTGTCGCACAAGAACTAGGTCGGAGAAGGAAGCTCCCAACGTCCTCACGGACTGCTAGGTCCGATCCAGAGGAGGCGGCGACCAGCGGCGGCGACTAGCGGCGGCGGAACGTCGATCGGCGGACGGAACGAGAACAACCGGAACACTTCCGTCGTCTGTTCTCTCACGAAAAGGATCGATCTAAAAACGTATATATCGAAGCCCTAATCACGTCCTTTTATACGCAAGGCATAAAATCGACTATCCGCAGATCAAAGAAAAAAAAACAAAAAATTTGTCCAGATTTACATTCGCCGAATTCGGTTAATCACATTAACCGAATTCGGCTATTCACTATAACCGAATCCGGCGAAACCATTTCAACGAATTCGACTATATAAATTCGGCTATATAAATTCGGCGAAACCCTTTCGTCGAATTTGCCATTAGCCGAATTGGGTTAATCCCATTAGCCGAATTCGGTTAATCCCATTAGACGAATTACCTAATGTAAATCCGTTCATTTAAACACTTTAAACGATTTCCCTTTTGAGACATTCTCAACTTGATTCCAAGCAGTCACAGGATTGGTCCTCCACTCATATCCAATACGAGTAAGGCCAACACAATCCTTTCTCCAATTTCTCCAAACGCTTTTATGTGCGACCCTATAGGCTCATATTGCGTTGGCAGCAAGACTAACTGTTGATTGCTTTGAGATCACCTCAGAAACTCCAACAGTCTCCCACTTGATCACAAAGTATCAACAAAAGTCTCACAAACAATGAGCGGCATCTAGCAATACATCATTGCTACCCAAGCAATAAGAGTTCATAACTTATATAAGCCTGTCATGACCAATGTATTAGTGTTGTCATGTCCCTTTGTCCCTTACATCCGGATAGAACTAGAGGCATGGACCGTGTCACCCTCATAATTGTTCAATCCCAATTTCTTGATCCAGAATAGACTGTCTGAAAATTGGTGAGCTCAATATCACATATTGACTCAACCAAGCATGGCCATGCATTTCTCAGTCTCCTTCCATCAAGGGGCCCATAGATGTAACTCCTGTTATATAGGAGGACAAATCCCATATCTGCTCACACCCAAACACCCAAATGATTCGGAACGTACCCAACGACCACCCTTATCATCAACCTTCTTCAAGGAAGACTTTAGATGACATCAAAGCACGCTCTTCCTCACTCGATGAATGTTGTGACTTCAGGTCAAAGGACCACAACACCATAGTCAAATGAGACCTACTTGTGACACATTTAAGTAACAATCCACAAAGTAGTCTCAGGTTGGGTCTGTCCAGTACAACTTGTTCACTAACAAGTACCCACGTGATGACTTGATATCACAATATCATAACCTGTGAGAACCGGTCATCAGTCAACACACATGCTAGTCTTAATGTATCATCATCACCCTTAGCTTCTACGATGATACCTCGACCAGGGACCTTTTAAGAATGAAGCTTCGAAATCACAGGCTCTCACATTCAAGTCACGTACTTGATGTCCTATGGAAGCGAACATTTTAAGGGTATTTATCACGAATTTTATTCTATCATATAGAAACAGTATATCATAATAAAAGAACTTGCCATTAATTGTAAAAAGAAACAATTGGTACCCAATTCATCATATGAATAAATAATAAACAGCCAACAGAATATATATTTTACATGCAACCCACAAGACTCCCACTAGAGTTGATCACTCAGGTATCGTATACCCATTGATCTAGTATGACCATCATGCTTTCTCTGCGCGAGAGGCTTTGTCCGTGGATCTGCAATATTCTGCTCAGTCGGCACTCTGCAAATGTTCACATCTCCTCGTTCGACAATCTCACGAATAAGATGGAAACGCCGAAGTATGTGCTTGGAGCGCTGATGGGATCTAAGTTCCTTAGATTGTGCAATTGCACCATTGTTATCACAGTAGAGAACTACGGGACCAACAATGCTAGGAACTACATCTAGCTCGCCGATGAATTTCCTAATCCATACAGCCTCCTTCGCCGCATTCGCTGCAGCGATATACTCGGCCTCAGTCGTAGAATCAGCAACTGTCTCTTGCTTGGAACTCTTCCAGCTTACAGCTTCTCCATTAAGGCAAAACACAAAACCTGACTGAGACTTCGAATCATCCCTATCAGTTTAGAAGCTGGCATCCGTGTAACCACTTACAACGAGCTCTTCCTCTCCACCATACACCAAGAATACATCCTTAGTCCTTCTCAAGTACTTCAGGATATTCTTCACGGCTATCCAGTGACATTCACCGGGATCAGACTGATACCTGCTAGTCATGCTCAAAGCAAAAGAGACATCGGGTCGAGTACATAGCATTGCATACATGATTGACCCAATTGCCGAAGCATATGGAATCAACTTCATGCGGTCCTTATCTTCACAAGATTTTGGACACTGGTCCTTAGAGAGATTCACACCATGAGACATGGGCAAAAATCCTTTCTTGGACTCAAGCATATTGAACCGCTTCAACACCTTCTCAATGTACGTACTCTGGGACAAACCCAGCAACTTCTTCGATCTATCTCTATAGATCTTAATACCGAGTATGTAAGTCGCTTCACCCAAGTCCTTGATAGAAAAACAGTTCCCTAGGTTGTTTTTAACAACTTTCAGGTAGGTATGTCATTCCCGATCAGCAGTATGTCATCTACATACAATATCAGGAAGACAACAATGCTCTCACTGATTCGCTTGTAAACACACGGTTCATCTTCATTCTTGACAAAACCAAACTCTTTGATCTTCTCATCAAAATGAAGATACCAACTTCTAGAGGCCTGTTTCAATCCATAGATGGACTTATTCAGCTTGCATATTTTAGTGGCTTCATTTGGGGATACAAAACCCTCGGGTTGTGTCATGTACACTTCCTCAAGGAGGTTTCCATTTAGGAAAGCCGTTTTGACATCCATCTGCCAGATCTCGTAGTCATAATACGCAGCAATAGCAAGCAATATCCTAATGGACTTTACCATGGCAACAGGGGAAAAGGTCTCATCATAGTCAACACCATGAATTTGCTTGAAACCCTTAGCCACCAGTCGCCCTTTGAATGTCTGCACATTCCCTTCCATGTCGGTCTTCTTCTTGAAGACCCACTTGCACCCTATGGGTCGTACCCCTTCAGGTGGTTCCACCAAGTTCCAAACTTGGTTTGTATACATAGAGTCCATTTCGGATTTCATAGCCTCAAGCCATTTGTCGGAGTCCGGTCCATTTATAGCCTCTTGGTAGGTCGCTGGTTCATCATCATGATCCATAAGCAACACATTACCTATTTGAGACACGATAAATCCATATCTCTCAGGCTCAAACCTTGGTCTGCCAGATCTACGTAGGACTTGTGTCTCTTGAGCAGGTTCTCTAGCTACAACATCTTGTAGTCCTGGCTCAGAATCCAATTCTGGTTCATTCACTACTTGTGGTTCTTGAACTTCTTCAAGTTCTACCTTTTGCGTCTTTCTTGATAAGAACTATTTCTCCAAGAAGACACCCGTCCTTGCGACAAACACTTTGCCCTCAGACGGTAGGTAAAAGTAATATCCTTTCGTTTCCTTAGGATATCCCACCAGATAACACTTATCTGATTTGCACTTCATAAGATACACGTATTCGTATCTACTGAAATCATCAGTAAATGTAACGAAGTAGAAATACCCACCCCTAGCCATAGAACTCATGGGTCCGCATACATCACTATGTACTATACCCAAAAGATCCTCAGCCCTCTCAGTATAACCAGTGAAAGGGGCTTTAGTCATCTTGCCTAATAAACAAGACTCGCATCGCTCAAATGATTCATAATCAAATGAGTCCAATAGTCCATCTTTGTGGAGCTTGGATATGCGTTTCTCGTTTATATGGCCCAAACGACAATGCCAGAGATATGTAGGATTTGAGTCATTTGTTCTTAGTCTTTTATTATTATCTACATTATAGATCGGATGGTCCAGGTTCAAAACATAAAGACCATTAAACAATTGAGCTACAGCATAACAAACATCATTCTTAAATATAGAACAACAATTGTTCTTAATTATAAAAGAAAATCCAATCATGTCTAAGCATGAAATGGATATAATGTTTCTAGTTATGGCCGGAACAAAATAACAATTATTAAGTTCTATTACAAGCCCACTGGGCAAAGAAAGACGGTAAACCCCTACGGCTACAGCAGCAACTCTTGCTCCATTGCCGACGCGCAGGTCCACCTCTCCTTTACTCAGCAATCTTCTCCTTCTCAGTTCCTGCACATTTGTACAAATGTGAGAACCACATCCGGTATCCAATACCCAAGATGAAGGAGCAGAAAGGTTTATCTCTATAATGTAAATATTCGAAGCGGAAGTCATACCTCCCTTCATTTTCTGCAGACCCTCAATGTACGAAGGACAATTCCTCCTCAAATGACCAGCCTTGCCAAAGTAGTGGCATTTCCCTTCCTTCACGGTGCTCTTCCTTTTCAGCGCAGAAGATTTGGGCTCAAGATGTGACTTAGGTCCCACCTTCGTCTTCTTAAAGCCCTTTGCCCTACCCTTGCCTTTATGTACCATCAATATGGGACTAGCAGGCTTGGCCTTCTTCATGTTTATCTCGGCAGTTCGCAACATGCCTAGGAGCTCGGGCAGTGTCTTGTCTATTTCATTCATGTTGTAGTTCAAGACGAACTGCTCATAATTATCCGGCAACGATTGCAGGATAAGATCTGTGGCCAACTCTTGACCCAGAGGAAAACCCAGTCTTTCCAGGTTCTCTATATACCCAATCATCTTGAGTACGTGAGTACCAACCGAGTCTCGAGCTCCCATTTTGCACTGAAATAATGCCTTCGTGACATCGAACCTCTCTTGACGAGCTTGCCCTTGAAACATTTTCTTTAGGTGCTCGTCATTCTCCATGCACCCCATGTTCTCGTGTTGCTTCTGAAGCTCAGAGTTCATGGTGGCAAGCATAAGGCACTCGACGTCTAAGGCGTCATCGGCATACTTCTTATAAGCATCCTTATCAACACAGGATGAGTTCCCGGTCGGCACCTCGGGGGCTTCTTCTTCCAAGACGTAGAGCTTTCGCTCTTGCCTGAGAACAATTCTCAGGTTCCTGTACCAGTCCATGTAGTTCGTCCCACTTAGCTTGTCCTTCTCAAGGATAGCTCTCAGGGACAAGGTGGAATGTGAACCACTTGCCATGGAATTCTACAAGAATTCATACAGAATTTAATCAGTACCAAAATTTCAAAATACAATTTATTTTAATTTGGACTTCAATTAAATACTCCCACTATTTTATTCAAATTGATAGCCCTCACTATCAATTCGGAGAGTCCATGCGAGCTACTCTCTTAGTGGACAAGACCCGTATTTCACCAACACAATGAGTCAGCTTTGGCTTTTCTCTCAGTATGCAGTTATTTAGGTAGGCTACGCTTGCCAATTGCATCCTCATGCAACTCTTGTATGGTTGGTGAATAACTCCTTATTCGCATCCTTCATATGGTGCATGCCAACCCTATGCCTCTAGGCACTCAACCTTTGAGGTCACTAGTTAAGTTAGACCCGATGTCGACAGTGGGATATCATAATTATCCGCTCGCACCCTTACCAAGATAGATTAATGCACCTTGCTTTGGCAAGCCCACATTTCATCGATCGACGCAGGAAGAGTGTCATCCATCGGAAGGCATCCGAATACTTAATATTTGATGAAGGGATTTTTTTAATAATAGGTTAACACTTAACCATGATCAACATTTGATCAGTGTGCACATCCACAGAAAAACAGGCTTTCTAAAAAATCTGCATGCATCCCTTATGTGCACAACATAAGACTATCAACCTTTGATAGACGAAAGGGCTAAATCTGGACATTTAGAACTCTTCCAAATCTTCAGATTTACATGCATTGGACAAAGGCAAAGACAACTCGACTTAAAGCAGTAGACAAGCTCGTCTCTCATTGTTGGATTCAAAATCCAAAACAATACAAGGGTTCATTAACCACTTGAGGGACGGTTACTGCTAAGGAGACAACAATTTCTAACAATTAGAAATTACCACGAAATCTCAGACGTTCCTGGCGGGGTTCCAAGGGGCCGCACCCCTGGCGGGGTCTTAGGGGCAGAGCCCCGTCCAAATTTTTCAAAATCACCACCGAATTCCCTTGGAAAAATCATCAACTTTTGATGTTCCAGGAAGAAATCTTGACATTTAAAACGCTTCTAAATACCTAGATTTGCACGTACTGGAATAACCTAACTTCTGAGACAACATTCATGGTCGTAACCTCGCTCTGATACCACTGTTGGGTTTTCTACAACCATACATCATATGTAGGCGCAGCGGAGATAAAGAGAACAACCCAAAAGAGTTTGGATCGGGCC
The DNA here is from genome assembly GCA_033032865.1 of Dactylorhiza incarnata. NCBI lineage: Eukaryota > Viridiplantae > Streptophyta > Magnoliopsida > Asparagales > Orchidaceae > Dactylorhiza > Dactylorhiza incarnata. Next base: position 14,797,170 of record JAWHQI010000029.1, read on the forward strand.
ATGAACATTGAATCAAGTAGTTAATCAAAAATACTTGGCATGAAAATTACCTTTGCGGGATTGGATCAAATCCAACCTAGATGCTCCAAGAGAAATCCGAAATCTGCTTTGAGTTCTTCAAGGATCGAAATAGATCGATCCCTCTACAGAAGTCCACACAAGCGATGAAGAACCCTAGCTTCTTGTCGCACAAGAACTAGGTCGGAGAAGGAAGCTCCCAACGTCCTCACGGACTGCTAGGTCCGATCCAGAGGAGGCGGCGACCGGCGGCGGCGACTAGCGGCGGCGGAACGTCGATCGGCGGACGGAACGAGAACAACCGGAACACTTCCGTCGTCTGTTCTCTCCCGAAAAGGATCGATCTAAAAACGTATATATCGAAGCCCTAATCACGTCCTTTTATACGCAAGGCATAAAATCGACTATCCGCAGACCAGAGAAAAAAAATAGAAAATCTGTCCAGATTTACATTCGCCGAATTCGGTTAATCACATTAACCGAATTCGGCTATTCACTATAACCGAATCCGGCGAAACCATTTCGACGAATTCGATTATATAAATTCGGCGAAACCCTTTCGTCGAATTTGCTATTAGCCGAATTCGGTTAATCCCATTAGCCGAATTCGGTTAATCCCATTAGACGAATTACCTAATGTAAATCCGTTCGTTTAAACACTTTAAACGATTTCCCTTTTGAGACATTCTCAACTTGATTCCAAGCAGACACAGGATTGGTCCTCCACTCATATCCAATACGAGTAAGGCCAACACAATCCTTTCTCCAATTTCTCCAAACGCTTTTATGTGCGACCCTATAGGCTCATATTGCGTTGGCAGCAAGACTAACTGTTGAGTGCTTTGAGATCACCTCAGAAACTTCAACAGCGAGGACTTTTCTTAAGACCATAGATGACCTTCTTTAGCTTACATACACGAGTCTCCCCCGGAGCAACATACCCTGTAGGTTGCTCCATGAAAACAACCTCTTGAAGATCACCATAGAGAAAGGCATTCTTGACATCCAATTGAGAGAGTTGCCAACCTTTGTTGACGGACACGGAGAAGAGGACCCTGATGGTTGTAAGATGAGCGGCAGGTGAGAAAGTGTCAAAGAAGTCTACTCCATATGTCTGAGTAAAACCTTTGGCAACCAAGCGAGCTTTATAGCGGTCAACAGAGCCATCAGCACGATATTTTATCACAAAGACCCATTTACACCCAACAACATCTATCCCAATATGTGGAGGAACAAGAGTCCAAGTGCCACGGTCCTGAAGGGTGGAGATTTCATCATCCATGGCAGCCTTTCACTGTGGGATGGTAAGAGCCTCCTGATAACTGGTTGGGGTGGCAGTATCTGTAATAGCAATAGCAAATGCCCTAGCAGAGGGGGTAAGTTGAGCATAAGTTACAACATCGTGAATAGAATGTTGCATACATGAGCGAACTCCCTTTCGAAGAGCAATAGGGAGGTCTTCAGTGGTGACTGTATCTGTAGGAGAGTCATCATCGGAAGAAGATAGTGCTGGCCCAAGAGTCGGGAGAGAAGGCCCCGGAGTAGGAGGACAGGTGGAAGTAGATGCTGGAGGTGGTGGAGGGATAGGAAGAGGTGGTGGAGTTGGGAGAGTAGGTGGTGGTGGTGGAGAGTAAATGAGCGGTGTTGTCGGACTAGGCGCAGGAGGCAGCGAGGTGGAAGAGTTAGAAAAGTATGGAACATTTTCAAAGAAGGTGACATCAACGGAAACATATTGTTTGCGAAGAAGGGGATCATAGCACCGGTACCCTTTCTGAGTTGGAGAATAACCAACAAAGATGCATTTAACTGCCCGAGGAGAGAGTTTGTCCCGACCTGGGGAAGGAGTGGGGACAAACGCAGTATAACCAAACACCTTGAGAGGTAATGAAAAGGGTTGTGAGGTGGGATATAGTAGAGAGAAGGGGGTGGAGCCTTGAAGAAGGGTGGAGGGAATGCGGTTAATGAGATAGTAGGAGATGAGGATGGCATGACCCCAATAGGTTTTGGGCATATTCATCTGGAAGAGTAAGGTGCGAGCCATGTCGAGGATGTGACGATTCTTACGTTCCGCTATCCCATTTTGTTGAGAAGTATAAGGACAACTAGTCTGATGTATAAGACCCTGATTCATGCAAAACTCAGAAAATTGATGAGAAACATACTCTTTGGCATTATCAGTGCGAATAGCCTTGATAGATACTCCAAACTAAGTGGAAATTTCATTATAGAAAGTTTTGAAAACAAAAAAAAGTTCTGAGCGTTCTTTTAACAGATACACCCAAGTACATCGAGAGAAGTCATCAATAAAAGTAACAAAATACAAACTACTCCCACCTACAGTCTTGATAGGAGAAGGACACCAGATGTCCGAATGGAGGAGATCAAAGGGACGAGTCGAGCTACGTCCATGTTTGGCAGGGTAGGAAGCCCGATGGTGCTTTCCTAGTTGACAAGCTTCGCAGTTGAGAGGAGAGGTATCTCTGGTGAGGTGAGGTAGAAGTTGATACAGCAGCCGAGGTGGAGGGTGACCAAGACGGAGGTGCCATTGATGGAGAGAATCAGAGACGGTAGAAGCAGAGTGAGCAGCAAGAACGTCAAGGAAGTAGAGGCCTCCACTCTCAGTCCCAGTAGCAACTGTCTCCTTCGTATGAAGATCCTGAAAATAACAGTTAGTCGGAGTAAACATAATAGAGCATTGTAATTGTTAAGAGAGAGCCTTGACTGATAGTAAGTTGCAAGGAAAAGTAGGCACATAAAGAGTGTTCTGAAGAGATATAGTCGGAGTGACTTGAACTATTCCAGTCCCACACACATGTGAGGGAGAACCATCAGCGGTTAGAACCGGAGGTAAATTCTTGTGCTCTAGTAATTGGGAGAAAAGGAGAGGGTTCCCTGTCATATGATTTGTTGCGCTAGAATCAATAAGCCATTTACCTTCAGTAACCACGTGCACGCTACCTGAGGAGGTAACAACAAAAGCAGATGGTGATCAAGTATCCGGTTAAGAAGCAGCAGCCAGAGGGCGAAGGTGAGGATGCTTGAGATAGAAACGATCAATTGGGTGACCCTTCCGACCACAATGAGAACAGATGTGCCGCGGAGGTCCACGGCCACCAAGAGATCCACCACGGCCACCGGGGTGACAACGTTCAGCCCGGTGAGCAAAGCTCTCTGGTGGAGGAGGGGAAGACAACAAGGGTCGGTGGAGAAGGGAGGTAACAGCAGAGACCCGAGAAGCGGTGGCATCAAGAGTTGGAGATTCAGCTTCTCCAAGGATTTGTTGTCGTATCATATCATAGGACTCCGGAAGACGGAGAAGGTAACACACAAATAGGAGCTCTTGGAAGTGTTTATGCTGTTCAGCAAGATCAGCAGAGAAGGGGCGATGCTGAAGGAGTTAACCCCCAAGGGCCTGAACTGCTTGATATGCTGTGGTGGGATCCATGGTTGGGCGGGCAAAGAGATCAGCATACAAGGTGTAAATGCGGGAGGTTTTGGCGCCTTTGGAGTAAAGGGCCGCAAGATGCTTCCATGCTGCCTTGACTGTCTCATCATGACGAATGATAGGAAGACACTCATCAGAGAGATTGTTAGCAAACCAGGTGCAGACAAGAGCGTCGCTAGCATCCCAATCATCAAAGGTAGCAGATCCTGTGGGAGAAGGATCATCGGTGAGATGGTGGCGTTTGCGTTGAGAGCGTAAGAAAAAGGTGAAGGAGACACTCCAATCAGGATAATTAGCTCCAGTGAGCTTGGATGTGGTGCCAAGGTTGCCCGAGGAAGAGGTAGAAATAGCCACAGGAGTGGGTGGGGGTGGTGTAACATTCACAGAAAGGGTACCCATGAGAGAGATCGCGCGGTCTCGCGGATATAAGGGAGATCGCGCGGACTGGAGGAGGAAGAGAGGAGATCGCACGGATTGTGCGGTCAGAAGAAGAAAAAGAGACCGGTCGAAGAGATCGATCGCTCTGATACCATGTGAGAATTTGAAAATAACAGGAATTTTTATTTCCAAAAAACTGAGTATTACAAGGGTATTGCCTCCTTTATATAGACTAGGAGGGAAACAGTAAAATACAAATATACGATGTGGGACTAAATACAAATTTACAATACTCAAGAGAGCTGGGCGGTCTGGGCGATCAGGAATATTGAGACCGCAGCGACCTCTGCGATCTGGAATGAGATCGGGCGGTCACACGACAGGAGGAAGGTCGTGTGACAGAGGAGACTGTAGGACGGTTAGATCGTTGTGGCAAACACTCCCCCATAAGGGAGAGACCGGGAGGGCCAGACCGCTTCTCTCCATAAGAAGCGATCTGGTATATCCGAGATGAACCGGCAGTCTTGTACTTAGAGACCGCTAGTTCTAGACTGCTTGGAGAGGCGGAATGATGCTGACCTTCACAAGACGCGATCTCGCATACTTGAGGAGAAGTGGCGGTCTGATGCTGGGAGACCACACAGACCGCGGTTATCAAATAGTTATCTGATAGGGCTGGAGATCGCCGACCTTCATCTTGCACAATCTCGCATATCTGAGGAGCAGCGATATGATTCTGGGAGACCGCACAGACCGCCGACTCGAGACCGCGCAGCTTCAACTTATCTTTATCCGGCGCGATCTGGTACATCAGAGGGGAAGCCGCGGTCTGATTATTGGAGACCGCACAGACCGCTGGCTTCAGATTGCGCGGCTTCAAACCTTCGAGACCGCTTGGATTCAACAGAGGTAAACAGCAATCTGGATGCAACTGAACAATCCCTGCATAACAAGCCGAATCAAGTCAGAGAAGGACTCGAGGACAGGGTAATTGAACAAGCCCTAAAGGGGGAGAAGGATATAATAAACGCCAGTTCACATCAAGCGATGTGGATAACAAATCAGATAAAGCAGACAATAAAGCAACCCCCATCACGATATGAAGCTGTTGATCCGTCTGCAAGCACTGACTCAGCTGAATATGGAATAGAGTTTGGAGAATCAGCAACCTCCAGGAAAAGAAAGAGGAGTCAGAGCAGCCAATATCGGCAAAGGAGACTGAGGGAAGTTGAGCTGGATCCACAATCCGGAAGGTGGAGTCCAGCATCAACAGAAATAATAACAGAATCATGGATCCAGTTTGGATACCCTCAAGAGGACTATCAAAGAGAATATCAGACAGTTGAATGGGAGAAACATCTGAAGCAGCTGGAAAGGAGGAAGAACCACAAGCTAGCATTCCCACAAGGTCCTCCTCCTTCTCCTAAAAGAATTCCTCTGCCCATCAACTACCTTCAGAGGCAAAGGCAGAAAAACAAAGGAGCAAGCAGCAGCAGACGTTGATGGGGCAACAAATTATAATCTTAATTTGTTTTGATGGGACAAATGAATGCTAATGCTTATTATTGAACATTTAATCTATTTATATGCTTGCAGAACATCTCATCTCTTCATATGATTGCTACTTTAAGTGTGATGTTACTATTTGAAATGATATATCTTTTCATGAGTGGCATTTATCATTGAGGTAAGTTAGGGCTTCTTCAAATAGGGGGAGATTGTTGAGAACAATGCACAGCAATGTTCCTGATTTGAAGAAGTGCTCAGCTCAATGATAAATGCAAGCTGTATTTAATGCTTCATCTAGTTCATGCTTGCAGAGATCAACTATAAACCAAGTACTTTAGTTATATCAGTAAGTACTGTATCGTTGAGAAAAAGAAGATGTCGTCGACAAAGCACGCTTATCGTCGTAATGATGAGCAAAGCAACCGCTGAGAAGTAGCGTGCTCATCTGAGACTCGGCAAGATCGTCGAACTCAGAAGGAAGATCGTCAACCGCTGAGACGAGGGGTCAAATCTGCTGGGATGAGCTCACTGTCTCAGCGGATCCGCTGAGACGGGAAAGGAGCTGCAGATAGAAGAGATCTGACGCGTTAGTCGAACGCAGAAGACAGTTCGTCGAACGCAGAGAAGAATGAAGACTAAGGAAGAAATGTCGTCGAGAAGATGCAGTATCATCGACATTAACAAAGTAGCTTTGTCGTCGAGAAGAATAGATCTCGTCGTTCAGAAGCCTTGACGCTGAAAAGGCTAAGTATGACTGATGGCGTTGAACATCGTTGTAAAGAAGGAATGTCGTCGAGAAGACTAAAGAAGGACAGCTGAAGACAAGCAATTGGTGAAGTATGATCTGTCAACATAGTATCACTCATGTCGTCGAGAGAACAACATGATTACGATGATAGTCTACTAGAAGGAAGATCACGACGACACAGTCAGAGATAGCATATCATCGTATATGCAGTAGCTGCAGATTGTCTCGTATCGACGAGATACCAGCATCAAAAGAAGAAGCTAGAAGAATTGAAAGTGTATCTAAGTTCAAGGCTTCGACAAAGTTCTGTCGTCGACATATTGTCCATGACGTCGTAACGATGGAAATATCGTCGAGACAGATTCAAATATTGCGGACGCGCTGCGCTGTCAGCATTTAATGTCGCCGCCTGATTGTCCAATCAGCGCGTGCTCTTATAGAATGGGCGTCTGACATTAAAGGACATCACATGCTACCGTTATGCGGCTCATCTGTCCTATAAAAGGGAACAGTGATGCCCTAGAAAAGCAATCTTCGAAGAAAGAGAAAAAAAACGAGAAAGTATCCCGCCGCTACACTTCAATAGAACAGTATTCTCGGCGAAGAAGAAGAAGATCAAGTAGAGAGCAAGCATCAAGTGCTCTCTGAAGAATCAGTCATCATCATCGACTGAAAAGTAGTCGATCAACAACAGGCAAAAGAAGTGAAGGATGAAGAAGATCCAGTGCTGAATCTCCAGATCAAGAAGCATCTTCTTCAACCTCAAGAAGCCAATCTTCATCAGGCTAAAGTTGCCGATCTTCATCCGGCAGAAGTAACAGTTATTTTTACTGTAATCTCTTGTAAAGGCTTGCGGGCCTATTCGTCTAGCTTGAGGGCTGGAGAGCTGTGACGCTTGAGGGCCAGGGCAGTGGACTTGCGGGTCCGACACCGTCTAGCTTGCGGGCTGGAGAGCTGTGAGGCTTGAGGGCCAGGGAAGTGCACTTGCGGGTGCGATTTGTCGAGCTTGCGGTCTCGGGGGCAGTAGGGGATTGCGGGCCTAGGCTGTTGGGACTTGCGAGTCCGTGTTGTAGGGCTTGAGGGCCTGAGTGTCGAGCTTGCGGGCTCGGGGGCAGTAGGGGCTTGCGGGCCTAGGCTGTTGGTACTTGCGGGTCCGTGTTGTAAGGCTTGAGGGCCTGAAGATTTGGCGGCGTTTGTCGAGCCTAGCACACTGTTAGGTAGGTGCAGAGGGAAAGAGGACTACTCAAGACACCCTGTCTAGAGGAACCTCTATACATCGTTGTGTGTTTTCTGTGTTATGCTTTATAACTTTTTGATCTACTAACCAGAATTCAAGAACACCAAAAAGGGGATAATATAAATTGAAAAACTTATTCACCCCCCCCCCCTCTAGGTGATAAGTTGACACCCAATAAACAATAGCTCTCAGCTTGGAGCATTCTTAGATTATGCGACTCCGAGATAGCTGTCACCTTCAGATTGAATTTTGGAGGAAGAGATCGAAGAATCTTTCAGACCAAGTCGCCATTGGAGAAGGTCTTTCCAAGAGCTTTGGAGGCATTGACGATCTTGATGAAGCGTGTGTACATTGCATCAATATCTTCGCTTTCATCATCCAAAACTTTTCATATTCTAACTCCAGTTGGAAAAGTTTTGAATATTTAACCTGCCATGTACCTTCATGAGTAATTTCCAAATGATTCCAAATTTCATATGCAGTAGTACATGTGGAAATTCTATTAAATTCATTTCTATCTAACGCACAAAATAAAGCATTCATGGCCTTGGCGTTATTTTTGCATTTAAGTTTATCCCTATCATCCCATTTATCTTTTGGTTTTTCTAATGTTATCTCTCCAACTATAATTGTAGGAGGAGAGTATTCCTCTTCTACCATATTCCATACCTCAATATCTAGGGTCATAAGAAAACATCGCATCCTATTTGTCCAATAATTATAATCTGACCAAGTAAATAGTGGAGGTCTACTAATTCCCTGACCCTCGGAAAAAGCGAGATCATAAGACGTCATTATTCCTAGTTTTTAAACCAATTTGGAATAACCTTGCTCTAATACCACTTTTTGGATCGATAGACGCCTTTAGAGGGGGGGTGAATAAGGGAATAAAAAATCTTTTTATAATTTTAAGAAAATTACTAAATTGTTTAGGAATAAATGATAGCAAAATCACAATTTGCAATAATAAAATTTACGCCAAATGAAAGAAATCAAGTAAACACAAATAGAGACAAGATTGTATTATATGAAAATGTGTTTAAATAAATTTGATTTCAATATCGCAAGAAATCGGAGGCGTACAAATGTAAATATCTTTTCCTTTTCTATATCGACTCGTATCCCCACAAACCGGTTGGCTTTAGCCAATCCTTCCCCAGATATGGCCTCAAGCCGCTCTAGCCAATCCTTACCCGGATATGGCCTCGAGCACCCCCTAGATCTAATCTCCTAGACCTAGTCGCCAACTCAAGCGGTGAATTACCCCCTAAGTCGCGCAAGGAGCTAGTCGCCAACACAAGGCGATTTTACTACAAAAATTTACAATAATGAAATAAAGCAAATAACAAGAACTCCCTCTATGAGATTTCTGAAGATGAGGATGAATGATCATTGTAGCATAAGGGAGGTTGAAGCGATCGTTCTTTGGATGCAGCGTGATGGCTTCCTTCTCCAGAAATCTTCTTTGGCTTTGAGTGGGAGATGAACTTTCGGCAGAGTAACAACTCTTGAATTTTGGCACAAGTAATCTCTCTGGGATGTCTAATCAAAATGAGAGAGAAGACATCATTTTATAGAACTTGGAGATAGCGCCTGTGGTAGTTCCTAGCGTCTGCGGTTGCGTTCGTGTAGAAGCGGTTATGAAACCGTCGCGGCGTGGCGTTGTGTGCACGAACTTGAGCTAGCGCTAGGCGGTAGCGCTAGCGCCTGCGGTAGTGATAACGATTGCGGTAGCTCCTAGCGCCTGCGGTAGCGATCGTGTAGAGGCAGTTATACAACCATCGCAGTACGAGCTGGAGCTAGCGCCATGCGGTAGCTTTAGCGCCATGCGGTAGCGTTAGCGCCATGCGGTAGCATTAGCGCCTGCGGTAGCGCTAACGTCTGCGGTATCCACTAGCGCTGGCGGTAGTGATTCAGTTCAAAAATGTGGTTCCATACTGCTTTCTACCTGTGGAGTATTGCACTTATAGTTCATGCACACTACACACGACAAGCCAGATCAAATATAATATGGGATTTGTTATTCTCAAACAAATGGTTGTGACGCATATGTCCAACAATAGCCAATCGGCCCTTGGGAGAAGGACTGGTGAAACATCAAAAAAGATTTTTATATTCGCCTTGATTTCTAGCATTATAGAATTAAACATTTTTGTATTCAACTTCTAGTGAAATAAAATTGTCTCTCTGTCTTATTATCTTGATTTTATTTTCTTATTATAAAATGTTTTAAATTATATTTTCATTAAAGCATTAAAACAAAATCTATTGTGAAATTCTTTTTAATCATTAACTTGAGGAATTCAACTTCTGTGAACTAGCGTCGGCTGTAGTGGAGAAAAGAATTCTGTTTTTTCTTAAAAAGTAAATATAATCATATCTCAGATATTAAAATATATTTTTCTATAAAATATTCTGAAACCTCGGTCCCAACCTTTGATATTTATAAATAAGTCTTAAAATCCATAAAACCCTTATTCATCCCCCCCCCCCCCCCCCCCCCACACTGCCTCTAAGGGCGCCTAAAGATCCAGCAAAGTTCACCATTCTTACTACTTTGGTTTTCTTCTTGAGATAAAAGATCTTTTTAAAAATTGGCAGAACCTGACATTTGTGTTGGTGTGTCGAAAAGAGGAATATTCACCTGAACTCTCTTCACCATTTCCAAGAACTTTAGATACTTCCCATCTCTCTTTGCATTCCTTAGCATACGGGGGAAAGGTGGACCATAAGTGGTTGGCGCAATGACAATTGTTGCGGAACGCTTAGGGCTCGTGGTAGACTGGTTCACTTGAACCACCTTAGCTCGTGAGCGAACTAAGCGCGCAAACAGTCAATTAGAGATTTGCTGAGTACACAGGGAGTTTTTTTTTGTTTTTTCTAATATGGGAGGGGCAAAAATAATTACAAAAAGAGGGAAAACACCCCCATACTTAAAGATCAACATTGTCCCCAATGTTGAAATTAAGTATGAGGAACAAATCTAATTATATATGTACAAAAGCATAAAAAAGAGGAAAAAGAAAATACGAGGGGGGGAAAAAGCAGGGGGAAAAAGCACGCCCCTATTTTGGAGACGAGATGCCCTGATTAATTCCTGCAAAAAGATGATAAAACAAAACACGAAATGTTATTTACAAAGAGGGGGGGGGGGGGGTAAGAATGATAAAATCATATAAATATATAAGTTTTTTATTGGTTTTTCTTATTTTTCTAATTTACAAAAATAAAACATATATAAAGCAAAACTGTATATATATATTTTTTTGGATTTTTCTTAATTATGTGCATTTATATACATAATATTACTTAAGAAACAAAAAGAATGAACTATATATATTTTTTGGAGTTTTCTAAATATATTTTCATCATTTTTTTGAAATATCCATATTTATAAAAACCTTTATACTTTAATAAAAATAAGAAAAATAATGAGAAATTTTAAAATAAAAATCAAAGAAGAAGAAGTGAAATAAAAGGATAAAAGTAATAGGGTTTCCCCTTTTCAAAATATCGACAAAAATCCCCTCGCGGGTCTGCCGAGTACTCCTACTTCGAGAAAACTAACTATTATTCTATCTCAAAAATTCCAAAAATTCTTTTAGATTTATGTTTCAAAGTTTTCCATTATTTTGTCATTTTAGTTAAGATATTATTTTGTTTTGTTAAATATGCATTTTAAACTTTAATGAAAATAGAAATCGAGTTTTTGGGGTTTTTTAATTTTTTTTGAATTTTTTTAAAGATGATAAAAATAAAGAACAAATATTTTTGAGTTTTTGGGGTTTTTTAATTTTTTTTGAATTTTCTTAAAGATGATAAAAATAAAGAACAAATATTTTTGAGTTTTTGGGTTTTTTAATTTTTTTGAATTTTTTAAATATGATAAAATCAATAGTGTATACTTTTTTCGCAATATCGATGAAGGTCCCCGGCAACGGCGCCAAAAACTTGATAAGAAAATATTTTTACGCGACGTAGGAGGCAAGCGCACCTATCGCGTGTAGTATATACGATTTGGAAAAATCATATCAAGGTCGTATTTAGTCCTGGGTCCCGTCGAGTATTGTTACTTCGAGAAAACTGCTATTGTTTTATCGGATTAAAAATAAGTGATGAAAGTGATAATTAAAAACAAAAACAAAAATGATAACATAACGATAATAACAAAAATGATAACAATCGCGGGTTTGGTGTGCGTTTAGCAAAAACTAAGAAAAGCGATAGAAAAGACAAAAAGGACGCACTAAATTAAAACGCACACACTCTACGAAATTGAAATGAAAGCGATAAATTGCAGGAATTAAAGAAATGCAATCCCTACCCAAATAGGTAGAGGGGAAATAAATGCGTGAGCAAGTTCCACCCAAACGGATAGACGGGAAATAAATGCAGGACGAGTCCTATCCAAATGGATAGGCGGGAAATAAATGCATTGCAATAATGAAATAAAACTAAGCTATTAAACGAAATAACGAAAACAAAAACACGAATTTAAAAAAAGGTGATGACAACGAAAAAAATGACGGAAACGAAAACGATTAAAACATAAAACAACAAAAACACGAATAATAAAAACATAAAGTGAAAATACGAAAACGAAGAAAGCATTACGAGAGAAAAACGCTCGCTTTGAAGCGATTTTAAACGCAGCCCGAATATCCCATTCTAAACTACCGTGTCAAGGAAGAAAAGAATGAAAAATTATGACGACGCATAAATTCGAATCTAAGCGAGAAAACCGATTTTATGGCGACGAATAAATCTAGCTAAAGAAAGAAAAATTGCGAAAATTGAAGTGCGGAAATAAAGCTAAGTTATGAATTGAAATACGGTGCAGAATATGAAATTGCAGAATTTGAAATTACGCTACGAATGCACGAAAAAACTAAATTTATTTATTGCCATAATAACGGGGTTTACAGGAAATAAAATTACAAAATTAAAAACATTTAATTACAACATTTATATTACAAAAAGAAAATAAAATAAACACCTAATTAATTACATTAAAAAGAAAATAAAAAAAATACAAAAAGTGGACAAAATATTGTGGAAGATCACCCAAAAGGGCAATCCATTAGGAGCCAAGAGGTTCCAAGAGAGGGAATTGATGAGGGGGTCGGCCTCTATTTATAGGCAAAATTTTGGAATTACACGCCCTCGGACACGGGCGTGTCTGAGGGCGTGACACGGCTTGGGGTGCGAATAGCCGGAACAGTTGGATCCAGGCGGGCATCTGGAAGGCTTGACCGGCGACTTGGAAGTACACGGGCGTGTTCTAAGGAACACGGGCGTGTTTGATGTCGGCAGGCTTGAGCTTGAACTGGGCGTGACACCTGGCGTGTCCTTTGGTCTTCTGGAAGCTTTGTTGAGTCACGGCCTCGGTCACGGGCGTGACCCGATCACGGCCGTGACATTGGGCGTGACATTGACATTTGGGCTCGAATCTGGCTGAACATCCAACACGGGCGTGACCAAGTACACGGCCTCGATCACGGGCGTGACCGAGGGCGTGACTTGATGTTTGAGCTGGAAAAAAGACAGAAATGAAAATTATCAGAAATTATTGAACACGCCCTTGGACACGGGCGTGTTCGAGGGCGTGACTTAACAAAATTACAGAAATTTTATAAAATGAAAATAAAACTAAGTTAAAAACAAAAATAACAAAAACAAACATTTTATTCATTAATTTACATATATTTACAAATTTAATTAAAACTATACTAAAAACTATATAGAAAAATGCGTATATTTTCTATTTATCAGCGGGTGAGAAGTGTGCCCCCTTCTTCAAGGTGTTACGAGGAAATAAGAAGTTCGAATGGACCTCAGAATGTGTGGAAGCTTTCCAAGCTTTGAAAGGACAACTCACCCAGACCCCACTACTCTAAGGGCCAAGGCAAGGGGAGGATCTATCCCTATATTTAGGGGTAGGATCGGAGGCGGTCAGTTCGGTGTTGATCCGAGAAGAGTGGAGAAGGCAGTTCCCCATCTACTACGCCAGCCGAGTGCTGAGGAAGGCGGAGCTCCGATACCCAATTTTGGAGAAGTTGGCATTCGCCTTGGTGGTATCGGCCCGGAAGCTTAGGCCATACTTCCAAGCACACTCGATCAAAGTGGTGACCGACCACCCGCTTCGCAAAGTCATGGAGGGGGTGGAGCATTCAGGGAGGCTGGCCAAATGGTCTGTGGAGCTAAGTGAGTTCGACATCGCATTTCAATAATCTTCTGAGCCACCGGCTCGCCGGACCGACTCGTCCGTACCAACAAACACTACTGAGTCACAAGCTCACCGGACTAACTAGTACGCTGCTTCAACCACCGAGCCTACCGCTCGTAAAACCAAACCAACCAACCTCTCGTAACCACGGGGTGTGGGTGTGTGTATTATTAAGTTAATCTTGTACAACAACTTCTTACTCCCACGACTTTTGGTTAATCTTGGACTTCCCGAGGATTACCCTGTAAGGGGCTCGCTACGGTACTAGGAACTGTAATGGGATGACACCCCCAAAGTTCCTTTTCTCAAGACACTTAGTGTTGTTGGTATCTACCTATAAGAACACCCCTCTTATCATTTCACTTGAGCTAAACCTAAGTGTTTTATGACACGCTAGGGAAAAGACGATCCTTCGTCAATCCCCAGCACTACCTTACCCTTAACTCACCAAGCACTCCTAATATATAACTCCTTTCTGGTGACCTAAATCTCTTTATCCTGGCCATGTACACCAACTAAATCTCTTTATCCTGACCATATTATTGATGATCATCTCTGAATTGAGGAGTAAACCAATGGCACCGCTCCTCGCATGGGGTTATTACATTTGTTCGTCTCTTCAGAGTACGAAAACCAATTTGTCAGTCTCACTCCCATCAAGTCCATATCTGACTTAAACCTGCACTAAGTTTATAAATCTCGTTGGTTCTCTATTACGCTTTTCATGAGTTTATTAATCAAGTCCTTAACCGACAATAAAGTTACTATTCGTATGTTACGACAATTGAGTTGAGATGGTTGAGCGTCTAGGAACATACTGTTGGGCAATAATTATCTCACCATTTTAATTGTATGTAAAACTCCTTCTATAACCAATGTCGCATCGAACTTTGGTCTTTAAAAAGAAATTTTCTCGACCTCCTTGTGGACTTGTAAATGATTTACCCCATGTACTGTATTAGGGAAGGCACGATCGCTCCTTAGGTTGCGTACTAAATGGCTATCTACTGCATTTATGCTCAAAATTTGAGAATTCTCTCGAAATCTTATGCTATCTTCCTTGATCTCAAGAGTCGCTTGCTATATCTAGGAGACCTAATCTATATCTTCGAAGACTTCCTTTATTATTTTCTTCGTTTACTTATTTGTATAATCCTTAGAGCAACAAGGGGGTGAATAATCATTCTTGAAAGGCTCTATGCTCTTATTCTGGTTGTGAATTCATAATAGTCACGTCATAGCATTAATAATTTACCCTTCTTAAAACAAAGAGATTCTTCAAGGGTCTCAACTTCTAGGGAAGGTTGATCATCAGACCAATTATGCATACTTCAAAATCTCTTCTTCAGCTGAGTAATGTTGCATACTTCATGATCGCTTACGTTTGTGATGAACATTTCTAAAAATATGTTCTAGGGAACTCAAGTTGGTTCCGAATTGGCCCCAATAAACAAAAGGATTAGCCCCCGTACATTTTGGGCTAAGTTTTTGATATCATTATGATATAATCATCCTAGATACGCACTCAATCCTTAGGGCATACAACTCTAGACTTGGAGTTCCATCCGGAGACCTATTAATATTCTACATACTTTATGTATGACCCCATTTTTTGCAACAAAATCGGGTCTTATGCCCAGAACCGCCGTTTTGTGGTGACACCAACACTCGGGAAGGTCGCCACTACAAAACGCCGATCCTACCGGCCATATCGATCACAAAAGAAGAAAAGTATATTTAAACATATCGAGAAGCTCAAGTCCACACCACATGAAATATAAAACCATGAGGGTAAATGTTCGCAGATAATAACTGAATAAAAAGATAACAATAATAAGGGCTCCTGCCCGATACATCAAATCATCTCTACAATGACACTCGCGGAAGCAAATTACTAATCGCTCACTGATCCTGAACTGGTGCTCCTGTGCTAGACTGGACCGCCTTCATCTGCACCGGCCTCTAGTGCTGTTGCGTCTCCTCGATCCCCTAAAATGATATGGTCCACCGACCATTAGTCAAAAAGACTAAGCCTTATTTCCCACCACCCATCCCCCAATGGCTCCTAGACACCGTGCGGGAGGATGAAGCGGAGGACAGCAAGGGTTATAAAACAAAGCAGATGACGGCAGATATTGTCTACAAGAAATGTCTACCACTACACATGTGTATATAGATAATTGAAGCAGTAATAGAGCATAGTAAAGAGCAAGTAAAGAACAGTAAGTAAAGATAAGTACATAATAGAAAAGTAACCATTGAATTATAGGAATGCTCATATAAACCTATAGACCAAGGGGTCATTTAGCAGAGTTTATCGTATAAAAGTCTCATAACCAATTTATATGATATGGTTAGGGGTTGAAATGCAATGCTTATGTCATGACATGCAGAGTTATGCAGTTTATGCTATGTTCACACAAGTGCAACTCACACACTTTGACTCTATGCACACAGACCTTTAGTTCCCCCTTTTTAGAGCTAGCAAGACTCCCAGGATACTCCCGTAGTGGAAAACGGAAGCGGTGGGTTGGGTCTCGCCCACCTCTAGGTTGGTATTCACACTACCTAACCTAGACCTATCGTACGCCTCAACGCAAAACCGCGGAGGGCCTGCGTACTCTTACTGGCTGGACCACCAGACTTTTCATGGCTAAGTGCAAATCCACACTTGCCGAGTCAGCGTATCGACGTCGGTGTGAACGACCATCAATACTGAAGACCCACCACCTTTATGCACATACAATATGATTACCATCAATCTCTGAGCCATAATCTCCCTGGCAAACCCGCCCATCACCATAACCCTCCGAGCCACCGGCTCGCCGGACCAACCCGTCTGCACCTACAACCATCGAGCCTACCGCTCATAAGACCAAACCAACTAACCTCTCGTAACCACGGGGCGTGGGTGTGTGGATTATTAAGACAATCTTGCATAACAGTTTATTCCTGCAGTTTAGGGTTAATCTTGGACTTCCCGAGGTCTGCCCTATGAGGGGCTCGCAGCGGTACTAGGAGGTACGATGGGATGATAGTCCAAACCTCCCCTTCTCAAGACACTTAATGTTATTGGTAACTACCCATAGTATTACCCTTCTTATCATTTCACTTGGATTAACCCTAAGTATTTTATGACCCTCTAAGGGGAAAGACGATCTTTCGTCGATCCCGAGCACAACCTTGCCCCATAGCTTATCGGGCAAACTCAACATATAGACTCCTGTTGGTGACCTCAAATCTCCTCAACCAGTCTAGGTACACCATCTACCTCCCATTCCCACCTAGTGGTCTACAAGTTACCCAAGTTTTTCAGTTTTATTATACGTAGACCAAATGAGCTATATGAGTTGCATGAGAGTAGGTACTCCAAATATTCATTTGAATGACCCAAGATAATTACTAAGAGTCTATCATGATATTATAAGACTAAATCCAGAAGGTCATAATTTTCCTTATTTATTTGGCATTTACTATAATTCCTCCAAAATTGGCCAAGTATGAAATTGAACATGAAGTGTAAGATCCTCTTATGATATGGCCTACACAAATTTATGAAAAATCTATGATATCAAAATAACAGCAAATACAGATTATCACAATTTTACAGTAAGGTATTGGCCTCTAATTATAATATTGAATAATTATCCAAAATTGAAGGCTAATGAAGGAACCACCAAAAATACTTATCCAAAACTATGGTAAAATTACCAGACCTCTACAATGATCAGAAAAGTTTACAGATTGAGTTTTATAATTTTTCAAAATTATTTAGAGACAAATAAATATTTTAAGAGAATCTAAACTAGGGCACATTGTGAAGTAACCTACTGATAAATACATCCAAAAATCATACAAAAATTCACAGAGCTTTCTAATGCCCTAAAATGTCCGATTACCAAGTTTCACAATTTTCCAGAAAGGTTTTGACCACCAATTAGAATATTAACTAAACAATCAAGATCAATGATTAACAAAGAAGCTACTTGAAATTCTTATTGAACAATTACAAGAAAATTAGCTAATGTCCAAAATGGTCAGAATAGTCCACTGGTGGAGTTCCATAATTTTCTATTTAGTGTTGACCATGTAATTTCATTATTTAAATAATCTAGCCCAATGGCACTTTAAGAAGGAAACCATATATATATTGCTCCAAAATCTACACCAAAATTTACATGTCACATTATTGCCATAAAAAGTCCTATCACCAAGTTTCATGATTTTTTAGAGAATAATAAACCCCTAATTAATCTTTCTCACAAATAGCTCACATAAAGGGTTTGTGAATGAAGTACCACATAGATCATCCTAAAAATCACAACAAAAATATCAGGGAACATTAACACTAACACAAGCTAGCTGGCAAAGTTTCATAACCATCCTAGGTTATATGAACATGTAATTCCCTTTAGTGAGGAGGTGTCCTAAATAATTATTAATTAACTATGAGGGAATAAAAGTCTCCAAAAATCCCAAATAAATTACCTAGGGCTTGAAATCACCCTATGAACTTATCCACCAAGTTCCAAGTTCATCCAAGGACATATGACCATATGTCCTTTATTAAGCCCAAAGTGCAACCCTAGGGTTTGAACTAGGGTTCTAGGGCACATCCATCCCAAATCACACCAAATCATTGGTGGATGTGTTTTATGTGATATTAAGTCTGTGTCCAAGGTTTCATAACATTTGGATGAGGGTTGACCCCTCAAATCCATCAAGTGCACTTTTGACCTAAAACTCCTTAGTTTAACCAAACTTGGGTTAATTAATTACCCAACCAAATCAATCCCAAATGGGATGGAATTTTTAACAGAGACCTAACATGACCCTAAGGACCACCCACCAATATTTGGAAGAGTTCGGAGGTCATTAGACCCTATAATTAAGTATTACATGGATTATTAAATGTTTGCAAAAACCTAAGAAAAATGTCCTCAAAAATTCTCATTTTTGGATATGTTAAGGGTGTGGGCATAAGCAGGCTATGTTTTAATTTTCAAGTCATTTGGATGAATGGATTGATGGGGGCACACAGATCAAGCTCTGGTCAACCCTTTGTACATGTTGCTCCATATTGAGTGTTGTGGTCAGACCACCGACCCAAATGGTGTGAAACAAATTTTAAAATAAAGTAGACCCAAAGGGATATAAGTTTGGTGTTGAACACTTTTCCATCAGGTGGCCCTAAGTATTTTCTATAATTATTTCTAAGTGCTGCATAAAGTTTGGTAGAAAATACAATGCATATAACATAAATAACACAATCACATCACGAATCTTGAAGCAGGGATTGACAGCATCGACTTGTCTTCTACCTCTGGCCGACGGCCAGGATTAGCCGCACCTGGAGCTCCTTCTTCCCCACTTTCCCGGCCACCTGAGCGCCGCCCCGGCCGGCCAATGCCACCACCACCTTCGTTGAGGTGGTGGCCGGCGATTAGCGGTGGTTGGTCGTCCGGAGGTGGCCGGAATGGGGCTTTTGAGCAGGATCAAAAGCTCCATTTCTGGAGCTTTTGGTGAGCCCAATCCACGGCCAATTGGCCCCGTATCGAGCCACCAATGATGAAAGATCTTACCACAGAGAGAGAAGAGGAGGGGAGGATCTTTTTGAAGGGGAGATTCCTTGCCGATTTGCCCATCAACATGGCCGACTTCAAGCTTTTGGGTGCCATGTCAATTCCTATCTTGGGGGCACGATTTCTTCAGGTAAGGTGGTAAACTCCTCCTCTCCATCCACTGAAGGAGTTATATGGCTTAATTGGGGAAGGGGGAGAGTCGTGGCTTCAATTGCCATGAAGGCCATTAATGGCCATTTTCGGCCATGGTGAAAACCCTCCCAATTCAGCCCCCATGTGGGCTGGAAAACCCTCTAAGCTTCTTGTAACAGCCAGAGGAGATGAATCCCCGTCAATGGGGAGATCAATTGGCCTCCCTTGGCCATTAATGCCATTAATCCCTCTCTTTCTCTCTCCTCCATTTTTGGGGAAAATGAGATTTCTCTCTCCTAGTCACCATTTACAGAAATTTAGTGGCAACTCCTAGTAATTATCAGCCTCATAAGCTAATGGCTACTCCAATTAGGCCTAGCCCAAGTGGATTGGGCTTGATTTGAGCAAAATAGCGAATTTTGACCTAAAATTAGGGTTGAGTTGACTTTGGTCAAATTGACCACTTGGGTTGACCCAATGGGTGGTTAGTGACCCATTGGCCTCCCCTAAGGGTTGGAAGGTCTAGGTAGGGTCAATTTGGCAAGGTGGAGGACAATTGACTCACAATAGGGCAATTTTACCAAAATAGGGCTAGAGTTGACTTAAGTCAAATTGGCCAAATTGGTGGCCCAAAGATGGGGATTTTTGGTCCATTGTGTCCCTAATATCCTTATATGGGTAGGAGCAAGGTCAATTTGGTATGGTGGAGGCCAAATTGACTCTAATTAGGCCATTTTGACCAATTTAGGGTTAATGTTGACTTTGGTCAACTTGGCCTCTTTGGTTCACCCCAATGGGTCCTTGGTGCTCTAAGGGACCCTCCAAAGGGTTAGGTGTGTCATGGTGGGGTCAAGGGATCAAGGTGAGTCCCTAAGTTCCCACCCTAAGCTTGGTAACTGGAAATTGCTATTTGCAGACCAAGGTGCTCTTCCCCTTCAAGCCTAAGGCCAAGTGGTCTCTTCAAGCTTCCTAGGGTTTTGTCTTGACCTAGTCATGACAAAACTAGTCTAGGGGTCTAGTTGTTTGGGGGATGTTACAAATCCCAATAAACAAAAAAATAATTTCATACCCGAAATTCAGGTTAGGTCTGCGGGGTTTCTACCGCAAGTGCTTGAATGTAACATCCCTTAAGAATGGAAGTTATTCCTGACTCGAAGAGCACGACTATCTCTGCTACATTGGTTCTAGTGGCTCCCAGGTGTGCCCCTCCTGTCCATGATTTCTCCACAGGACCTTAACTAGTGAAACCTTCTCGTGTCGTAAGACCTGCATCTCCGTGTCATATATCCTGACCGGCTCCACACGAACTGGTCGGTCAGAAGCTTTTGGACCATCAGTATTAGATATCTGCTTCTCCGACCGTAGTAGAGCTCTCCTAAGGGAGGAGATGTGGAAGACGTCATGCAATCCTGCTAACTCTGGCGGCAGCTCCCTTCTATAAGCCAACGGGTCGATCCACTCCAGGATCCTGTAGAGCCCCATCTATCTTAGACTGAGCTTTTTCCGCTCGCGTACCCGCGAGACTCCATGCATCAGACGTATCTTCAGGAACACTTGTTCTTCAACATGGAACTCTACTGTACGATGTCGTGCATCGTAATACTTGGCCTGCCTGTTCTGGGCTTCCAGCATCCTAACTCGAATCAGTCGCACCAGGGCATCTGTGTCCTCCACAAATTCAGAGCCGAGTGTCTTTAATTCCTCATCCTAGGTCCAAGATAGCGGAGTCCTGCGCCTTCGTCCCTCTAAGGGTGGAAAGTTGTACTAAACGTCAACCAGGAGACCAGATCAGCCTGGACTGATCTTCACTCCTTGGACGTAACTCGTCCATCCCGATGTGATACGATTGCCCCGAGCACACCACTATAACAGCCAAACAGCTCAACAAATCTCATCGAATACCAACGGGAGCGTCCTTCCGGTCCGGGGTGACACTAGCTACCTTGGTCAATCCATCCTCGATGTTCCAAATAAGCTGGTGCTCGGAGTAGGGATGTGGTAACATATGTATGAAATCCATAATTGTATCTTAGAGCTTCCACTCTAACACGGGCAGTGATTGTGGTAGTCCCCAAAGATTCTTGCACTTGGCCTTCACCAATCGACAGACCTCACAGTGCATTACAAATCCTGCGACGTCTTTCTCCATTCCGGGGAAATACACGTCACGTCCCGGAATATACCATTTTTCTGGTGACCAAAGCTCTTGTTTGTATGGGTAGACAACGCCTCTAAAAAGTTTTCTCTACACGTTTTTCTTATTCGTTCACGTACGTTCGAGTAATAAATCAACTCAACTTTATGATTTTATACAATTCTTATCATTTAATGGGATTGATCGCATCATCAAGCGTCTCAATCATCCTCAGAATTTAAGGGGGTGTACACGTGAATATTATGAACATATGTTAACCAACCAAGACTAGTATCAATGTTTGTAAGATTACTCCCAATCACTGTCTATGTGGAGTTTGATTCATAAGGTATACGGGTAAAATCTTTTGAAACCCTAAGATTTTTCACAAGTCAATTTCATCAAGGAAATATCATCACGTTTATTTCACCAAATTCTTATCACTTCCATATATGCTAGTCTTGATCACTTTCGGATGGTCCAAAGTAAGATAAACTTATATCATTCTTATCGTAGTAAACTAAAACACTATATTCTAATTCCAATAAGTTATCATCTAAGATCTCTGGTTATTCATCATCATAGCTCCCAAGGTATAAGGACTATTATTGTAGTTAAAATTTTCTACCATGATAGGGTGTGTTTTATAACAAATTATGAGTTGTTCACTTCTGAATGCCCCAAACCACAAGAACTTTCGGATATAACTATAACTTGTAAGATCTAATTTCCATCCTCAACTTCTAGAATAGGACATCGACATCCCTAAGTGATTAATCCTGGCGACTTTACATTTCCAATGATTCAACTAAGGTTAAGTCGTTGCTTGATCAACGATGTCTATCCATTGTCATGGTAGTACTACAGGTAATCATTCAAAACATACTTTTACATAATCTTATCTTCGCCCAAGTAACATTGATTAAGATCGACTTCAAAATCATTATGTTCACGACGCAATACTTTCTAAATTAGATCTAAGGGATACCCAAATCAGTAACCAATTTGCCCAATAAACAAAAGGTAAGTCCCAATAAACAAAAGATAAGCTCCAATAAGCAAAAGATAGGCCACTATCTATTTTGGGCAAAGTATCTTTGATATCGCCATATTATATTCGTCCCAAGTATATAAACAATCCTCAGGGCACACAACCTTTGACTTGGGGTTCTATCTTGAGACTTGTTGGGACGCTTCATACTGTAGACTCTTCAAGGTACCCTCTACGACAACCTTATCAAGGTCAACATGTGACCCAATTCCAAATGGGTCTCTTCCGAACTTAAATTCTTATCTGACCTTCTATGTTTGTCGTGGTGGTTGTCTCAATATAAACTTGTCATCGGTATGCGGGTTAGATCTATGAGTCCCCTACCATTCTGCTTATGTGTCAATCTCTCTTTCTCTAGCCTCTTTGGGGTATCCTCGTACCTTCACCAAAAATATACCTACAGTCTATTTCAGACTAGGGCATGGTATAAATTATCATGGTGAGTCATGTGTCCTAGTGGGGTTGAGTCTAAC
Organism: Dactylorhiza incarnata; assembly: GCA_033032865.1. Lineage (NCBI taxonomy): Eukaryota > Viridiplantae > Streptophyta > Magnoliopsida > Asparagales > Orchidaceae > Dactylorhiza > Dactylorhiza incarnata. The sequence continues at coordinate 14,820,103 of JAWHQI010000029.1, forward strand.
TTATTGACTAAAGGACTATCTAAAGAGATCTTTGCAGCTGGAGGTATTTCCTGCTGGGGGCAGGGTTCGTCGCAGAAAACAAAAGAAAACTTGTCAAAAGATTCAGTTAAAAGTGGACTTTTCATGTGATTTCCCCAAATGGGCACACCATTGCTTTCGCTGCTTAGTTTGTCCTCAAACAAAACTCACACGGGGTGGCCCAGGGTTTGTGGACTTCTTTTCTTCGAATCGAGGTTTGCTCTGATACCAATTTGTAAGACCCCATTTTTTTTGCTACAAAACCGGGTCTTATGCCCAGAACCGCCGCTTTGCAGTGACACCAACACTCGGGAAGGTCGCCACTACAAAATACCGATCCTGCCGTCCATATCGATCACAAAAGAAGAATAGTATATTTGAACATATAGAGAAGCTCAAGTCCACACCACATAAAATATAAAACCATAAGAGTAAATGTCCACAGATAATAACTGAATAAAAAGATAACAATAATAAGGTCTCCTGCCCGATACATCAAATCCTCACTACAATGACACTCACGGTAGCAAATTACTAATCACTCACTGATCCTGAACTGGTGCTCCTGTTCTAGACTGGCCCGCCTCCATCTGCACTGGCCTCTAGTGCTGTTGCGTCTCCTCGATCCCCTAAAATAATATGGTCCACCGACCGTTAGGCAAAAATACTAAGCCTCATTTCCCACCACCCATCCCCCAATGGCTCCTAGACACCTGTTTGTGACCTCAAATCTCCTCAACCAGACTAGGTACACCATCTACCTCCCACTCCCACCTAGTGGTCTACAAGTTACCCAAGTTTTTCAGTTTTACTATACACAGACCAAATGAGCTATATGTGTTGCATGAGAGGAGGTACTCCAAATATTCATCTGAATGACCCAAGATAATTCTTAGGAGTCTATCATGATATTATAAGACTAAATTCAGAAGGTCGTAATTTTCTGAATTTATTTGGCATTTACTATAATTCCTCCAAAATTGGCCAAGTATGAAATTGAACATGAAGTGTAAGATCTTCTTATGATATGGCCTACACAAATTTATGGAAAATCTATGATATCAAAATAATAGCAAATACAGAATATCACAATTTTACAGTAAGGTATTGGCCTCTAATTATAATATTGAATAATTATCCAAAATTGGAGACTAATGAAGAAACCTCCAAAAATACTTATCCAAAATTATGGTAAAATTACCAGACATCTACAATGATCAGAAAAGTTTACTGACTGAGTTTTATAATTTTTCAAAATCATTTAGAGACATAAAATATATTTCAAGAAAATCTAAACTAGGGCACATTGTGAAGTAACCTACTGATAAATACTTCCAAAAATCATACAAAAATTCACAGAGCTTTCTAATGCCCTAAAATGTCTTATTACCAAGTTTCACAATTTTCCAGAAAGGTTTTGACCACCAATTAGAATATTAACTAAACAATCAAGATCAATGATTAACAAAGAAGCTACTAGAAATTCTTATTCAACAATTACAAGAAAATTAACTAATGTCCAAAATGGTCAGAATAGTCCACCGGTGGAGTTCCATAATTTTCTATTTAGTGTTGACCATGTAATTTCATTATTTAAATTATCAAGCCCAAAGGCACTTTAAGAAGGAAACCATATATATATTGCTCCAAAAACTACACCAAAATTTACAGGTCACATTATTGCCATGAAAAGTCCTATCACCATGTTTCATGATTTTTCAGAGAATAATAAACTCTTAATTTATCTTTCTCACAAATAGCTCACATAAATGGTTTGTGAGTGAAGTACCACATAGATCATCCTAAAAATCACAACAAAAATATCATGGAACATTAACACTAACACAAGCTAGCTGGCAAAGTTTCATAACCATCCTAGGTTATATGAACATGTAATTCCCTTTAGTAAAGAGGTGTCCTAAATAATTCTTAATTAACTTTAAGGGAATAAAAGTCTCCAAAAATCCCAAATAAATTACCTAGGGCTTGAAACCATCCTATGAACTTATCCACCAAGTTTCAATTTATCCAATGACATATGAACTTATGTCCTTCATCAAGCCCAAAGTGCAACCATAGGGTTTGAACTAGGGTTCTAGGGCACATCCATCCCAAATTATTAGTGGAGGTATTTTATGTGATTTTAAGTCAGTGAATAAGGTTTCACAACATTTGGATGAGGGTTGACCCCTCAAATCAATCAAGTGCACTTTTGACCTAAAACTCCTTAGTTTGATCAAACTTGGGTTAATTAGTTACCCAACCAAATCAATTCCAAATGGGATGGAATTTGTAACAGAGTCATAACATGACCCTAAGGACCACCAACCAAAATTTGGAAGTGTTTGGAGGTCATTAGACCTTATAATTAATTATTACATGGATTATTAAATGTTTGCAAAAACTTTAGAAAAATGTCCTCCAAAAATTCTCATTTTTGGATATGTTAAGGGTGTGGGCATAAGCAGCCTATGTTTCAATTTTCAAGTCATTTGGATGACTGGATTGATTGGGGCACATAGATCAAGCTCTGGTCAACCCTTTGTACATGTTGCACCACATTGAGTGTTGTGGTCAGACCACTGACCCAAATGGTGTGAAACAAATTTTAAAATAAAGCAGACCCAAAGGGTTACAAGTTTGGTGTTGAACACGTTTCCATCAGGGGGACCTAAGTATTTTCTATAATTGTTTCTAAGTGTTGCATAAAGTGTGATAGAAAATACAATGCATATAACATAAATAACACAATCACATCACGAATCTTGAAGCAGGGATGGACGACATCGGCTTGTCTTCTTCCTCTGGTCGACGACCAGGATTAGCTGCGCCTGGAGCTCCTTCATCCCCACTTTCCCGGCCACCTGAGCGCCGCCCCGGTCGGCCAATGCCACCACCACCTTCGTTGAGGTGGTGGTCGGCGATTAGCGGTGGTTGGCCGGTCGGAGGTGGCCGGAATGGGGTTGTTGAGCGGGATCAAAAGCTCTATTTCTGGAGCTTTCGATGAGCCCGATCCACGGCCAATTGGCCCCGTATCGAGACACCAATGATGAAAGATCTCACCACAGAGAGAGAGGAGGAGGGGAGGACCTTTTTGGATGGGAGAATCCTTGCCGATTTGCCCATCACCATGGCCGACCTCAAGCTTTTGGGTGCCATGTCAATTCCTGTCTTGGGGGCTCGATTTATTCAGGTAAGGTGGGGAAACTCGTCCTCTCCATCCACTGAAGGAGTTATATGGCTTAATTAGGGAAAGGGGAGAGCCATGGCTTCAATTGCCATGAAGGCCATTAATGGACATTTTCGGCCATGGTGAAAACCTCCCAATTCAGCCCCATCAATGGAGAGATCAATTGGCCTCCCTTGGCCATGAATGCCATTAATCCCTCTCTCTCTCTCTCTCTCTCTCCTCCATTTTTGGGGAAAATGAGATTTCTCTCCTAATCACCATTTATAGAAATTGAGTGGCAACTCCTAGTAATTATCAGCCTCCTAAGCTCATGGGCTACTCCAATTAGGCCTAGCCCGAGTGGATTGGGCTTGATTTGGGCAAAATAGGAATTTTGACCTAAAATTAGGGTTGAGTTGACTTTGGTCAAATTGACCACTTGGTTTGACCCCAATGGGTGGTTAGTGACTCATTGTCCTCCCCTAAGGGTTAGGAAGGTCCAGTTAGGGTCAATTTGGCAAGGTGGAGGCCAATTGACTCATAATAGGGTAATTTGACGAAAATAGGGCTAGAGTTGACTTAGGTCAGCTTGACCAAATTGTTGGCCCCACGATGGGCCTTTTTGGTCCATTGGGTCCCTAATATCCTTATAAGGGTAGGGTAAGGTCAATTTGGCATGGTGGAGGCCAAATTGACCCTAATTAGGCCACTTTGACCAATTTAGGGTTAATGTTGACTTTGGTCAACTTCGCCTCTTTGGTTGACCCCAATGGGTCCTTGGTGCTCTAAGGGACCCTCCAAAGGGTTAGGTGTGTCATGGTGGGGTCAAGGGATCAAGGTGAGTCCCTAAGTTCCCACCCTAAGCTTGGTAACTGGAAATTGCTATTTGCAGACCAAGGTGCTCTTCCCATTCAAGCCTAAGGCCAAGTGGTCTCTTCAAGCTTCCTAGGTTTTTGTCATGACCTAGTCATGACAAAACAACTCTAGGGGTCTATTTGTTTGGGGGATGTTACACTTTAGGCCCCCAAGGTGGCTTTTACCACAACCTTCTCAAGGTTAATCTATGGGCAATCCACAAATGGACCTTTTCGGAACTCGAATCCTTATCTGGCCTCTGGTATTTGTCATGGTGAATGTTTTCATGTAGCCCAGTTGCTGGTTTGGAGATTAATTTTACGAGTCTCCTACTATCCACTAACAGTTTATATGCACCAAATCTCTTGGGGCGGTCCTATCCATTGGGTAAGAAATGATAATGTCACTTGATATGGGAATTAAGGACATCGGAGTTTAAGTTGTAAGCAGTTAATTTCCCATTAGACTCTCCCCTTAGTCACTTTGTGTGTCATAATGCCTTATTCAGTCTATACCCGAGGTCAATTTTTGATTAGGATCGCTATGAAATCATCTTGGTGCGTCAATACTAGAATGATGTCCTAGTTGGGTTGGTCTAACTCATTGATTAATGGACTATTTTGTGTGATTTTTACACATGGGCACACCACTGCTTTCGTTGCTAGTTTGTCCTCACACTAACTCGAGCGGGGTGTCCGAGGGTTTTGTTGGCTTCTTTCTCGTTGGAAAATTCATGGAAAATTCTCCATTTTCTCATTTTGAATCCACCTTTGTTGAGCTAGACACCTCTCCTAAATGATCTAAGAGACTAGCACAGAGGGAGATGAGGAGAATCCGGATCTCTAATGGGCTTGTTTACGGTTATTCCTTGGATTTTCCATGGCCGACCACCTCCTTCAAGTTCCTTGTCGATTCCTCTATTCTCCAGCTAAAGCTCCAATGTAAAAGCTCAGCCCGACTCCTTGAAGCTCTCTGAAGCTAATAGGAGGGTTTGATGGGGGTGGGGAGTATTATTAGGAGGTTGCCATTAAGGCACCTCTCGGCCATCCAATGGGCAGTGTTGGGAAAATGACCCTCAATGTTCCCTTGATTTGAAGAAGCATCACACTCAATCCTAAGTACAAGCTGTATTTGATAAACCCCATTTTATATCATGACCATGCAAGGTTAGGTCATACAAGGTGTGAAGTAAGTTCAGTAGGTTTGCTGTCAAAATTGTTGAGACAAGCTCTCAGTCTCAGCTGAACCACTGAGACAAGACCAAGGGTCGCTGAGAAGGTGTCTGGGCCAGCTGAGCTGCAGATAGAAGAAAACCGCTGAGAAAACTGTCTGTCTCAGTGGATCCGCTGGAACGGGACAGAAGAAGCCGCTGAGACAGGATATTGTCTCAGCCCAACCGCTGAGACAGATTCAAATGGATTGGCGGGTTTTGCTTTTGGCGCAAGCTGCAGAAAAGCAAGATATGGTACTCCAATCTCATCCATGTTGTGTCAGAAGGCATCTGATAGCCGTTGAAGATCAGTGGAGTATAAAAGAATAAATTAGGGCTTTGTAAAAGAGCACTCTTACTCTCTCACACTCTCACTTACTAAAGTAGAACAAAATATTGTTCCATTGACGGCAGCAAAGAAAGCTTTCAACACCTGCTTCCTGAAGCTGCAAGGAGAGAATAGATTGCTCCTCTTGATCAACTCAAGATAGACCAAGTTGATCCTCACTCTTTCTCTGAAGAAAAGGATCCGTAAGAATCAAAGTTGAGGCCATTTGACTCATCCCAGATTCAAGATTGCTACAGCAGTTGTTCTGCAACAGAAGACCAAGGTTTGATCTCTTTTATCTGCTGATTGTAATCATCTATTATAAACTCTGTAGGAACTTAACAGTTCTGAGATTGTATGGCATCTTTGCCTGAGGTTGTATGGATGTTTGGCCTGAGTAGTAGAGCTGAGAGGTCAGCTTGAGTGTAGGATCTTTGGGAGATCTGAGGTAGGGATGTTGAGCCTGAGGTAGGGCTGTTGAGTCTGAGGTAGGGCTGTTGAGTCTGAGGTAGGGCTGTTGAGCCTGAGGTAGGGTTTGGGAAAACCTGAGAGATCCTGAGGGATCTGTGTTGTAAGCTCTTGGAGCTGAGTTTGGAGGTGTTGGTCTTATCTAACTCATTGTTAGAAATGTGAAGGGGGAAAGAGGACTACTCAAGACACCCTGTCTTGAGGAACCTCTATAAACCTTTGTGTGTTTTCTGGGTGCTTGATACTTAAGTAACCTAAAATCAGAATATAGCTAGGTTAAAGCCTAAAATACAATACAAACCTATTCACCCCCCCCCCCCCCCCTCTAGGTGACTTAGACTACATCCTAAATAAACTATCAGGCAGCCCTCCCTTACATCAGCTGCCTACATTCCCTGTTATTCTGGCTGGAAAATAATGTGGTAGCTGAGAGAAGCCATGGGGAAGAGGAATTGGAGGCCATATGGAAGCCATTCCACAAATTCATGGTTCTCTCTCTTCAATATTGAGGATTTCTCCAAAATGCCCCCATGCATGCATTTTTTTTGAATTTCAGGGGTGAGCCATGGTAAATGGACAGTTGGGTTGTAGAATGGGCCTTGGTTCAAGGCCTTAGCCCATTGGAATTGGCTCGGGCTTTGAATTTCTTCTTTTGGGCTCTACTTTGACCAAGGTTGACTTTAGGGTTGACTTGGTCAATTTGATGGGTTGACTGGTCCAATGTGTTGGTCTTGAGTCCTTTGACACCACCCAATGTTGATTGGGTCATAGTGATGCCTTAATTGGGCCAATTTAGCCAATATATGTGATTTGACCAAAATTGGAGAAATGTTGACTTTGGTCAAATTGGACCAATTGATGACCTCTATATGGGGCTTTTGGGTCCATTGGTTCCCCTGTGACGTTATAATACTAGGAGTGAGATCAATTTCATGTTTTGGGAGTCAATTGGACCTATTGGTGAAGGATTGACCTATGTTGACTTAAAGGATACTTTGGTAAATTTGGGCCAATTGATGAGCACTTGATGGGGATTTTGAGTCCATTGCACCCCAATTAGGGTTTATAATATAGTGTTGGGGTCAATTTTATCATATGAAGTCTAATTGACCCAATTTGAGATGAATTGGCCTATGTTAACCTATTTTGACCCAGAGTTGATTTGGTCAAATTGGCCAAAATTGGTGACCCTATGATGGGGCAGTTGGGTCACTTGAGTCTCTATTAGGGTTAGGGGCCTATTGGTAGACTCAATTTGAGTTGATGAGTCCAATTAGAAGTAAATTGGTCAAGGTTGGCATCTGCACTTTTGGGGTGTTTATAGCAATTTTCCTAAGTCCAAGTTATGAGTTGGGTTAGATTTTTTCATTGTATTGTCGGAACTAATGATTGCAGTAATGTGATTCTGATTGAAAATGATGATGATGTAGAAAATCTGATAAGGTTTATCAATTCAGAAAGGGTAGTGGACATCTACGTTGAAAGTGTTGAAGCTCAGTTTGACTCCATTGAAAGTATTGAGCCGATATTAGAAGTTCAAGATGACAGCGATTCTATTAGCAACGAAGAGGATACCGATGAAAATGACTCTATTTTTAGCGATGACTTTGAAGATGGTGATTTTGACATTGATGATTTGGATTATGATGAATATGTTGATGAAGTCATTGAATGAGTGGGACTTAATGAGGGAAATAAAAGAATTATAAGTGACCACAGCCAGATTATAGAGCATAGTAAGAATAAAATTCCTTCCATATCTAATCCAAATAAAGACAAATCATCATGATATCAGATATATCAAGGTAATGTCAATGGCTATTGTTGAAACCGATTTCTCGGTCTCCCGTAGAGCTCGGGGCCCTCACCGAGATGAGGGGCGGCTAGTCCTTACTAATCCCTCGAGGAGGGTAGGCGGAAGATTAGGAAAATGACCTAGACCCTGGTCACAGCGAGGAGGTCCCTCCACTAACCCGGAAGATCGTTGAGCGCTTCCCCTCCCAAGCCAAAGCTGAGACTTGGGCACCTTGGAGAGCTCTGGAAATGCTAACCAAAGAAAGCCTAAGGAGAGGGAAGCTGAAGTGAGATCTTCTCCAAAGGTGCCCTTGAGGTCCTATTTATAGATTTTCTGATCTGGCCTGCAAATAGCAGGATTCCGCCTCTTGATTTTACTATCCGCACCCCAAATGGGTCTGCTAACAGCCAAACTCTGCTGTTTGGAGGGGCTAGAGGCAGACCACCAAGGGTGACAGGGTAATTTGGTCGATTCCTAGCGAACTCTTGACCCGCTCGCCTCCTTGCGAGCACTTGGCGAGTTCTTGACTCGCCGACTTCCTAGCGAGCACTTGGCGAGTTCTTGACTCGCTCGCTTCCTAGCGAGCACCTGGCGAGTTCCTGACTCGCTCGCTTCCTAGCGAGCACCTGGCGAGTTCTTGACTCGCTCGCTTCCTAGCGAGCACTTGGCGAGTTCTTGACTCGCCGGCCCTTCTGGCTCGCTCGCCTTTGGTTGCCCGTCCTCTCGGCGAATATCGGGGTTGTACACAATCCCCGCTCTTCGCGAGGCTTTTTAGGCTCGCGAAGAATCGTCCAACCCTTGATATTCGTCGGCCCCTCGGTGACGTGGCGAGAATCTTTCGGTGGGTCCCACGCCTACCACTATAAATACCACTCTCCTTGGCTGTCACTCGAACTTTTCATTTTTCTCTGGCCTTTCTTACTCGGTCTCTCGCCCCCAACGCAATGTCGAAAAAGGACGAGATGCTGGCCCGCCTAAAGGCTTCGCAGGCGGCCCAGAAGGGGAAGACCGCTGTCATCGCCTCCTGGAATTCTCCGCGACGCTCTCCGCCTCCCCCTTCCCTAAGGACGGCGAAGGCCGTCCGGCGCCCGGCTGGTGGGGGTGGGCCTTCCTCTTCGCCGCACTCTCCGGATGACGAGCGCGCCTCTCAGGTATTATCGCCCAGTTGCTTATTTGGTGCTCTTCCTTTTCGTCTTTATTTATCATATTCGCAGAATGATCCTCCGGACGAGAGCGAATCGGGAAGGCCAAACACGGAGATCCGTCTCTCCTCTACGGGTGGGGGTGACATTCTTCTTGCGGATACGAGGGCTGTTGATAGACAGGACTCGCCTTCGCAACGAGGTGAGCGAACTACCTCATTTTCCCTTACATTCCTTGACTCGCTAAGTCGTACTTACTTTTCATGCAGTGTCTTCCCTCGCGGCGCCAGAGGATCAAGTTCCTCCTCCAGTGAACTCGCCCCTCATGCCGAATCAGAATATTTCCACTCCGGGATTCGGCATCCTGGGTCAGAGGAGCTCAGGAGGGACGTTGATTGTCGAGCCTAGACTTGGCTTCAGACCCGCGCTCGCCCCTGGTCTGGGTAAGGCCCTCACCCCTGCCTTTATTGAGGCATTCCGGGGTCAGCCGGGCACCTCCCGCCAGCGGCCCAGTACTCCAATTCCTCCACTAGGTTAGACTGTTGTCACTGAGTGTTGCTCTTCACTTTGTCGCTGATTCCTACTTCGCAGGTAACCCGTCGACCCCTCTCTCCGAGTCAGATTCTGGAGCGCTGGAGATGTCTCCACCCCCTTCGCCGAGCCAGGTTGCTGACTTTTTGGGGGATCCCAGCGATCCGGAGCGAATGAAGAGGCGGGTCACAGAGATATTTCAGAAGCATACCATCCTGCTAAGGGATCTACACGAGCAGAATCGACTAGACCGGCTCGCCAATGAAGAAAGGTTCGCCGCGATGGAGGACGCGAACGCGCGTGTTCTCGCTGAGATACGACCGACCGATCAGGGCGACGCGACCTCCCCCGGGGTGTATATTGCTCGCATCGATGACTACATGCGGCTGACGAGCCAGGCGAACCAGTCACTCCGCGAGTATCACTACCCGCGAGTCCCCCCTCGCTCCGGTGTCCGGGGTCACGGTCGCTGGAAGTGGTTGCGATATTGAGGATCTTCGTATTGCTTTTTTATTGTTTTTCTTTGCCCCTCCTCTTCATTAAGAGGGGTTGCGAACAATCTTTATGAGTCTGTAACAACAGTACTTTGACTCGCTTGCGAGCCTCTTATTTTTTTTTGCTTTTTATCTCGCTCTTTTTCCCCGCTCGGTTTGCTCTCGTGTGAATTACATCTCTACTACTCGCACTCGCGCACCTCCCTTTATGATTCATTGTTTTTAGCGTGAGCTCGCCAATGGGGAAAAGCTTTTAACAGGTTGTCGACTCGCAGGGAGTGAATTGGATCCCTGGAGGCGGGAGAGTACCGCACGGATCCACTATCCGCAGATAACGACGCTTCGGCTTCTTCCCGCCTTCCTTATTCCTATAAATAGCCGACCGTTTTTCTTTTCAACCACCGCATTTACTGTTTCCTCCTCGCGCTCTTTCTCCTTCTGTTTCTCTCGCAGATTTTTAGCTCGTTTTCGCGACCTTCGTGACTCGGCGGATCACATACTATGGTTGGCGAGGCGGAAACATAGGGGCGAGCCAAGTGCGCCAAGGCTTTCCTCGACGGCATTTTCTACTGCGCCAACCTTACGAAGGAGGAATATCGGGCCGCCGCTGACCAGTTCATCCACTCCGGTTTCGTGGCTCGCTGCCCTACCGATAGGGATTCCCTCAGCGACCCGCACCCGGACGAGCTCGCAATTCCTGTCGCCCATTTCGAAAATGGGTTTCGACTCCCTCTCTGGCCGGAAGTGCGCCAGGTATTATCTATTTCTCATCCTTGGCTTCCCTGAATTGCTTTGCGAACAGCGCTTAACGTTTGTCGGCTTTTCCAGGTGCTAAAGTACTTCGGCGTCTTGCCGAGCCAGCTGACGCCGAACGCGATCGCCGTGGTGGTCGCGTTCGCCAGTTACCTCAGGGCGGAGAGGATCGAGTTCAGCCTGCTCGCCTTCCGCAAGATCTTCTCATTTCGCGCGAACAGGGACGGAACGGCTCACTTTGCGAGCCAGCATGTTACCGTGTGCGAGACGGTGAACAAAACTCATTACTGGACGCAAAAGTTCATCCTGGTGAAAGGTCCCTTCGGCAACATCTCTTACACCCCTATCCAGCGAGACGAGGCTGCCTACCGCCCTCCGATCTTGCTAGGTGGTTGCGACGCGGCACTGTATCAGTTCCTCAAAGGAAAAAAACTTTGAGGTCGCCTTCCTCCGAGAGCGAGTGGACCTCCTGCCACCCGTCCTTCCGGGAGAAGGTTTTGCTCAAACTCGCCCACTTTCTTAATCCTCTTTCTTTTGATCGTTTAACGCTCGTTATCTTTGTAGGAGAACGTGATCTTCCCCTCAATCCGCCTCATGCGCCTCCCTCTTCTCTTTCTCCCGGCTCGCTCGCGCGCGTGGCCGCCGAGGCCTGCCGCGACGTCCCGAGCTCCTCATCGAGAAAGAAGCGTCCTCCCCCCCCCCCCCCCCCAACGCCGGCCTACTTCGCAGGGGGAGGGGAAGAAGCCCAGGAAGATGCCCTCTGCTGCCAAGGCGAAGGAGGGGAGACTGTCGTTCGGCCCAAGCCGTCGAGCCATACTAACTTCGGGCTCGGCATGAAGCTGGTGGATGCGGTAGGCGAACCGGTACTCGCGTGGGACCCTGACCAGAACAAGATCGCCTGCTCCTCTCTGCTCCCTTCCTGGGTAGAGGCCAGCAAGGCGGGGGTGAGGCGTTCGCCCTCGCCTTTGGTCTCTATGGTCGCGAGGACGCCTCCCTCTTTCGGTCCTTCATGCCGAGGGGAGTCGTGTACGAGGCGATGCGAGCCCAGTTTCGGGCGATGGAGCTAACACACATGGTGGGTCGTCAGTACCTCACGGCGGATAGGGAGATCAAGGAGCTCAAAGTCGAGCTTCAGAAGTCCGCGGATGAAGTCACGGAGCTTAAGGGGAAAGAGGCCTTGTCAGAGGGCCTCCTCGCCAGCCTTCAAGGCGGGCTGGTAAGTATTGCTCGGTGGAAGTCTCTTCCAGTTTGACTTCGTTCTCCTCTCGCTAACCCACCTCTTGCAGGATGCCGAGTCCGTCAGTCAACTCCACGCGCGGATCGCTGACTTGGAGTTGGAGAACACTTGTCTCAAGGACCAGGTCCACGACCTGGCCTCGGCGGTGCTACCTCCCCCTCCTTCGCGAACTGGGACTCGCGATCAATCGCGGGAAGAGAAGGAAGCCGACCGCAAGAGGTCGATGGAGATCGCGGAGCTTGTCCTCGACATTCTCAAGGGAGCGGGCATGATCATCCCCGATGCCATGGAGTTCACCGCGGAGCAAGTCGTTCCCGACTTGTTCGCGCCCATCTTCGAGGCGGAGGGTCGAGAGAGCGATTGAAGAGTTGTCCGGCGAGCCGCCTTGAATTTTCTTCTTGTTAATGATGTAAAAGTTTTCCTTTCTTTTTGTTTCTGGCGAGACCGCCGCCGAATTGTAATCTTTTGTGAGGAATGAAAGGGAACGTTTTGTCAATCTTTTTCTGTGTTATGTTTTATTCATGGTTCGCACGCAGTCTTTTCCATCGTGTCCGTGAGGCCCCTATCTTTTTATGTTCGTGTATGTGGAACTTCATTTAGCGCTCGCGCTCGCCCCTATTTTGTCGGCGGCCTTTTCTCGTTGTATTATATCTGGGTCGCTCTCGCCTACCTCATTCACACTTGCCACTGGCGGGTTCCCGCCGATATCCGTGGTTCGTCGCGAGAACGGACTCCTCCCGGGTCATTTTCCTTATTCGCTTCGATACCTTTTGCGAGTGACCTTGCGAGCCATCGACTCTATTACCCTGTCGTGAATGATCCTCGTGCGCGAGCGGACCTCTGGTCTCGCCTTGCCCGGGTCTTGGGGTCGCTCGCGAGCCAGAATCCCCTGGCATGAGTATCTTATCTTACCTGCTCAACCCACGCACGACTTTGCCGGCTTCTCCAGAGATCAATCTGGACCCCCCGTCTAGTGAGAGCCCGGGAGCGGAATCGATCTGGGGCATTCTAGCACCAATACTTGTTACCACGCCAGCCTCTCCAGAGATCAACCTGAACCCCCCGTCTAGTGAGAGCACGGGAGCGGAATCGATCTGGGGCATTCCAGCACCAACACTTGTTACCTCGCCAGCCTCTCCAGAGATCAACCTGAACCCCCCGTCTAGTGAGAGCCCGGGAGCGGAATCGATCTGGGGCATTCCAGCACCAACCCTTGTTACTTTGCCAGCCTCTCCAGAGATCAACCTGAACCCCCCGTCTAGTGAGAGCCCGGTAGCGGAATCGATCTGGGGCATTCCAGCACCAACACTTGTTACCTCGCCAGCCTCTCCATAGATCAACCTGAACCCCCCGTCTAGTGAGAGCCCGGGAGCGGAATCGATCTGGGGCATTCCAGCACCAACCCTTGTTACTTTGCCAGCCTCTCCAGAGATCAACCTGAACCCCCCGTCTAGTGAGAGCCCGGGAGCGGAATCGATCTGGGGCATTCCAGCACCAACACTTGTTACCACGCCAGCCTCTCCAGAGATCAACCTGAACCCCCCGTCTAGTGAGAGCCCGGGAGCGGAATCGATCTGGGGCATTCCAGCACCAACCCTTGTTACCTCGCCAGCCTCTCCAGAGATCAACCTGAACCCCCCGTCTAGTGAGAGCCCGGGAGCGGAATCGATCTGGGGCATTCCAGCACTATCATACCCAACCTTTGTCACGTCGGCACGGCAGTAGTTATAAGCGTCATAATAAAGGAGCAAGGCGTTAATTAAACAACATAATAAAGCACTCAAGGGTAAAACCTTTTCAAATCATCCCCACTTCGGGCTCGGTCGAGGGGTACCCCTTCCACATCCTGGAGATGATACCCTCCCGACTTGAGCACCCTGCTTACAATATATGGACCTTCCCAGTTGGGGTTAAGCTTTCCCACCGTGGCCCCTCTGCCGGCCGCGTCGACCTTCTTCAGGACTAGATCTCCTTTCTGAAAGTGTTTTATCCGGATATGTCTGTCAAAATATCGAGCCATCCGCCGATTGACCTCTTCCTGCCTGATGGTGGCCAAGTCTCGGAGTTCTTCCACCAGGTCCAAGGACAGCCTCTGCTCTGCATTGTTACCTTCCAGCCACTCTTCATCCCCCTCGCTCGCAGCGATCACCCGGGGGGTCTTTACCTCAAATTCTATAGGGAGAACGGCCTCGGACCCGTGAGAGAGCTTGAATGGAGTCTCCCCGGTGGTGGTATTCGGAGTAGTCCTCATGGCCCAGAGGACGGAGGGTAGCTGTTCCACCCAATTTCCTCAAAGGTTTTCCACTTTCTTTTTTAGCAGGTTAACGATTATCTTGTTCGCCGCCTCCACCTGCCCATTGCTCCTCGGGTGGTGGACCGAAGCGAACCTGAGGTCAATGCCGAGCTGAGTGCAGAAGCCGACAAACTCTTCACTCGCAAACTGCGGCCCATTGTCCGTCACTATAGCTAGAGGGAGTCCATGCCTGCAAATTATTTCTCCCCACACAAAATTCCTTACAACCTGAGAGGTTACCTTAGCAAGTGCTTTCACCTCTACCCACTTGGAGAAGTAGTCGATCATGACCAGCAGGAACTTCCTCTGGCCGCTGGCTTGGGGAAAGGGGCCGACCAGGTCCAGCCCCCATATGGCGAAGGGCCAGGGAGCCGTGATGGTCCGGAGTCTTTGAGCTGGGAGGAGCTGGAGCGGAGCGTAGAGCTGGCATTTCGGACACTTTCTTGCGAACTCTGCCGCATCCTTGCTGAGAGTGGGCCAGAAGTAGCCTTGTCTCAACACCCTCCCTTCCAGGGTCCGACTCCCGGAGTGACTGCCGCACTCCCCGGAGTGGATTTCTTCCAGCACTCTCGGGACCTCCTCCTCGGAGACACAACGGGCCAGGAGTCCCGAGAGGGTCTTTCTATATAGCCCCCCTGCATGCAAGGAGTAATAGGCGGACTTATACCTGAAGCGTCTCTTGTGCACATCCTCTCCAGGGAGCTGCCCGGAGGATAGGAAGGTGATGAACGGATCCATCCACGAGGCTTGTTGATCCACCTCCATCAATTCTCCTTCCTCGATGGAGGGCCGGAAGAGTTCCGAAGTCGTCCCTCCCGCTCTGGGACCGAACTTGGCTAGGAGGTCCGCCTGGGTGCTCTCCTCCCTCGGCACGTGCTTGATGGAGAAGGTGCGGAACTGCCCGATGACCCCCTTAACCTTTTCCAGGTATAGTAGGAGGGTCGGGTCCTTTGCTTCAAATTCTCCCTTGATCTGGCATGCTACCACCATGGAGTCCGTGGAGACCTCCACGTCCTGCACACCCAGTTCCCGGGCCAGCCGAAGGCCCACTATCACTGCTTCGTACTCAGCCTGGTTGTTGGTGATTGGGAAATGGATGTTTAAGGCTTGCTCAATCCGAGTCCCCTGAGGACTTACCAGGACTATTCCCCCTCCATAGGATTATTTTCCGGACGCTCCGTCCACCAACATCTTCCATGCTTCTGGGGGAGGTGGCTCGTGCTCCCCCACTTCGGCCGCATAGTCGGCCATGAAGTCTGCCACCGCTTGAGCCCTGATGGACGTCCTGGGCACGAACGTGATATTGAATTCGCTTAACTCCACGGACCATTTTGCCAACCTTCCTGAGTGCTCCACCCCTTCCATGATTTTGCGGAGCGGGTGGTCCATCACTACTTTAATTGAATGGGCTTGAAAGTAAGGTCGGAGCCTCCAGGCTGACACCACCAATGCGAAGGCCAACTTTTCCAAAATCGGGTACCGGAGCTCTGCCTTCTTCAGCACTCGGCTGACGTAGTAGATAGGGAACTGTTTCTTCCCTTCCTCCCGGATTAACACGGAGCTTACTGCTTCGGACCCTACCCCCAGGTACAGGGATAGGTCTTCTCCTGGCCTCGGTCCCTGGAGCAGAGGGGTTTGGGTGAGCTGTTCTTTCAGAGCCTGGAAGGCCTTCTCGCACTCCGGGGTCCATTCAAACTTCTTGTTTCCCCGCAGTACTTTGAAAAAAGGTGCACACTTTTCTCCCACCTTGGAGAGGAACCTGCTGAGCCCAGCCAACTTCCTTGTAAGGCTCTGAACCTCCTTCGGATTTCTTGGCGACCCCAACTCCATCACCGCTTTAACTTTGTCCGGGTTGGGTTCCACTCCTGCGGGGGTGAGCAAGTGGCCCAGGAACTTCCCTCGGCTCGCCCCGAAGACACACTTCAAGGGATTGAGTTTCATCTTGTACCGCCGCAGGGTCCCGAATGTCTCTTTGAGGTCTCGGAGGTGAGACCCAAGGTCTCGGCTCTTCACCATGAGGTCGTCAACATAGACTTCTAAATTTCTTCCTTTCTGCTCGCGGAAGACCCTATCCATCATCCTTTGGTACGTAGCCCCTGCGTTCTTGAGCCCGAAGGGCATCATCTTATAGCAATAACATCCATCCCCCGTGATGAAGGAAACATCCTTGATGTCCGGGGGATGCATGCGAATTTGATGGTAACCTGAAAAAGCATCTAAGAAAGACATTACAGAAAAACCAACGGCTGAGTCAACCAGCGCGTCGATTCTGGGCAGGGGGTAGCAATCTTTCGGGCATGATTTATTAAGAAGCGAAAAGTCGATACACATACGCCACATACCTCCTCCCTTTTTTACCATAATGACGTTGGAGACCCAGCCTGGATACTGGATCTCCGACACAAATCCGGCCTGCAGGAGTTTGCCCACCTCCTCGCGGATGGGCCCTTCTAGCTTGTCTGCGACGACCCTCCTCTTCTGGCGGATGGGGCGGGCGCCGGGGTCGAGGTTGAGGCGATGGCAAGCCACATCCGCGTCGATCCCGGGGATTTCCGCGGCACTCCAAGCGAAGACGTCCACGTTCTTCTGTACGCAAGCCAGAATCTCTGCTTGATCTTCTGGGCTGAGTTCTCCGCTGACCCGGACTTTTTCCACCACCCCCAGCCGGGTGGTGACCTCGAGCTCTACGACCTCGTCCACAGCCTCCAACCGAGACTGCTCTCCCCAAGCCTTCTCCTCTTCGGCACACGTGGGAGCCTGGGATTCCTCCTCGACTTCCTTTTCTACCACCATCAGCTCTTCTGCCCTCCCCTCCTGGGCCTTCTCTTCTTCTTCCTCTCTTTCCGCCCGGGGTTCCTCAGCTACCCCTTCCTGGGCATGGACTTCATCTCCTTCCAACTTCTCCTCGGCTACCTCCTTACCTACGGCTTCGGCCGCCTCCTCCATCATCCTATCCCACTTCTCAGCTTCTCCCATCCAGGAGATGGTGTTGACAGCCGTTACGTAGCACTGTCTTGCCACCTTGGGATCCCCTCTGATCCGCACCTGAACCCCTCCATCGTTGAACTTGAGGCATTGATGAAAGGTGGAAGGGACACAGCGGAACGCACTAATAAGTGGTCGTCCGAAGATAGCGTTGTAACTGCTTGGGGCGTCCACAATGACAAAAGGACAGTTCCGGGACTGCCCACCCAGGGTCACATGAAGCCCCACTCCCCCTTCTACTTCCTTCCTCTCCCCCGAGAATCCAAACAAAGGTCCATCTGAGGCCAACACCCTCCTAGGCTCCACCTCCATCTTGTCAAACGCCTTCTTGAAGATGACGTTGACCGAACTTCCGTTGTCCACTAGGATCCGGGAGACGGTGAAGTTCTCGATCGCCGTCTGGATGACCAGCGCGTCGCAGAACGGGTCCTCGTAGCCCGGCATGTCTTTCTGGGTGAAAACGATTTTTTCGGTCGGGGGTGGAGCGGTGGATGTCGAAGCCACGCTCCGGCGGTAGATGGTAAGGAGGCTAGCCTTGCGGGTCGCCTCCACCCCTACCCCCCCATGGATCACCCCGATCCCTCCTCTACTTCCCATATCGGTTCTATCTTCACATCTTTCCTCCTCCTCCTCTCGAGGTTCAACCTCCACGATCCTTACTGGCTGCTGCTGTGGTGGCGCGGGCGCTCTGCCCCTCTTTACTTCCAGGAACTCCGGACAAGTGTCCGTCGAGTGACCTTCCACATCATGGAAGATGCAATATGGCAACGCCACTTCCCTCGCCTCGGCCTCTGCCACCCTGTTCCTTCTCCTCCTAGCGGCTGCCGTTTCTGCCTCTCCTCCCCTTCCTCTTACTCTTCCTCTTCCCCTTCCAATCGCCATGGCCTGTTGGGGAGGGGGAGGCATTTGCATCGGACCTTGCCTCCACCCTAACTGGGGGGGCCTCCATTGACCTCCGACATGGTTACCCCTTCCTGGGTCGTAACCCCTTCCCTGCCCTTGCATTCCTCCACCATGCGGCCTCCATTCTCCCTCCGGGGCCCGGGGCTCTTCCCTTCTCCTGACCTCCTGCTGCCTCACCTCCGGCTCACTGAGCTTTGCTAGCCTCTTGGTGAGCTCTGGATTGGCCTCCTCACTCGCGACTTCCTCCGACACCCTCTCCATCAGCTCTTCAAAGGAGACGGGGGCTTTTCTCTTCAACGCCATCTTGAAGAAACTCTCTTTCAACCCGACCGTGAAGGCGAGTTGGAGTGCAAACCCAGGCATCTCCTGAGTGAGCTGCACTTCCTCCTGGAATCGATCGGCATACTGAGCCAGCGACTCCCTGGGTCCCTGCTTCACTGCGAAGAGGGAATCAGCGTCCTTCTTCCTCTTTTTTGAGGTCGAGAACCTCAGCAAAAAACTTCGGCGCAAATCTTCGAACGAGTAGATGGACCCTGCTGGGAGATGATGGAACCAGTCCCTGGCCTTCTCCTTGAGGGTGACGGCAAAGAGCCGACACTTAAAGGCATCTGACATCGTCCTGATGGAGACCGAGTCTTCGAAACTCTGCAGGTGCTGGACAGGGTCATCTCTACCGTTGTAGTACACCCGGTCCCATTCTCCAAATCCCCCCGGGACGGGTGCGGAAAGCACCAACTCGCAAAAGGGGCTTCCCCCTCCTGTCACTCTTCCTGGCTCCACTCGTCCCCCAAGCTCGCTCGCCAAACTTGAGCTCGCCGGGACTGTGCTCGCGAGGGCGGTGCTTGCCTGAACCACCCCGACAGTCGCCGCTTCCTCTTGATGTGCACTCGCCAGTGACGCGCTCGCTGGGATGGAGCTCGCCAGCACTGAGCTCGCCGGCGCGGAGCTCGCCGGATTGGCGAACAACACCCGCCCTTCCTGGCTCTGACCTAAGCCGACGGCAACTTCCTTTCCAGCCCTTCCTCCTGGTGCCCTCTCGCCGACTGCTGTTGGGGGAGTGGTCGCCTGAGGTGCCGGGGTCGCAAACTCACTTCGCAGAGCTGTGACCGTGAACCCCAAGGTGTCGAGCACCTCCTTTCTGAAATCCGCGAGCATCCTAGCCATCGCATCCTGAGGAGTCTCGCCGAACTCCTCGCCCTGCTCCTCATCTCCTGCCATAACCCTTCTCTGGAACTTTCTTGAACCAGCCACGCTCCACGCTCACCGCACCAAAATGTTGAAACCGATTTCTCGGTCTCCCGTAGAGCTCGGGGCCCTCACCGAGATGAGGGGCGGCTAGTCCTTACTAATCCCTCAAGGAGGGTAGGCGGAAGATTAGGAAAATGACCTAGACCCTGGTCACAGCGAGGAGGTCCCTCCACTAACCCGGAAGATCGTTGAGCGCTTCCCCTCCCAAGCCAAAGCTGAGACTTGGGCACCTTGGATAGCTCTGGAAATGCTAACCAAAGAAAGCCTAAGGAGAGGGAAGCTGAAGTGAGATCTTCTCCAAAGGTTCCCTTGAGGTCCTATTTATAGATTTTCTGATCTGGCCTGCAAATAGCAGGATTCCGCCTCTTGATTTTACTATCCGCACCCCAAATGGGTCTGCTAACAGCCAAACTCTGCTGTTTGGAGGGGCTAGAGGCAGACCACCAAGGGTGACAGGGTAATTTGGTCGATTCCTATCGAACTCTTGACCCGCTCGCCTCCTTGCGAGCACTTGGCGAGTTCTTGACTCGCCGACTTCCTAGCGAGCACTTGGCGAGTTCTTGACTCGCTCGCTTCCTAGCGAGCACCTGGCGAGTTCCTGACTCGCTCGCTTCCTAGCGAGCACCTGGCGAGTTCTTGACTCGCTCGCTTCCTAGCGAGCACTTGGCGAGTTCTTGACTCGCCGGCCCTTCTGGCTCGCTCGCCTTTGGTTGCCCGTCCTCTCGGCGAATATCGGGGTTGTACAGCTATAATTTTGATTTTGTTGTTGGCATGTGCTTCAATACGGTTGAAGATTTTAGAGAAGTTGTTCGTTCTTACTCAAACATTCAAGGAAAGCCTATTAAATTCACAAAGAATTGTAGTGATAAGATACAAGTTTCTTGTGAATGTGGATGGGTAATGTATGCATCTTTTATATCTAAAAATGATAACTTTTCAAATAAAGACCGTAAAAGGAGAACATTTTTTTGTTATAGGGCCCCAAGCTCTAAACACTGCACTTCTGATTTTCTTGCAAAAAAATATCAGCATCATCTACGTAGTAACCCGGAGTTGCCAGTTACATCTATGAAAGAGATGATGCAAATGGAAAATAGAATATCCTTCTTCATTTGGAAGATGTATAGACCTAAAAACATGCAAACAAGTTAATTCATGGTTCAGAGTTGGAGCAATATGCTAGTATTTGGGACTATTGTGAGGAAATTCGTCAAACCAATCCAAACACAACAATAAAAGTCCAATGTAAAAGTGTTTCAGCTAACCAAGCATGTATTTCAAGAGGTTGTATATTTGATGGGGAGCTTTAAAAAGGGGTTTCATTAACGGGTGCCGACCGGTTATTGGTCTTGATGGAACTCATTTGAAGACCTCAAATGGTGGAGTTCTATTGTGCGCAGTTGGCATTGATGGAAATAATGGTATGTATCCAATCGCCTACGCAATGGTTTTAAAGGAGAATAGGAAATCATGGGAATGGTTTCTTGCTCTACTAATAAAGGATTTGAGTATTGAAAATAATTTTGCATGGACCATAATTTTTTATAAGCAAAAGGGGCTAATAAGAGCAGTGGAAGAATTACTACCTAATTCAGAATATAGGTTTTGTGTGAGACATATGTATAGTAACTTCAAGCAAACACATAAAGGTTTACAACTGAAATCATTATTATGGAATGTTGCATCTGCCACGAGAATTGTTGACTTCAATAGTGAGATGGAAAAACTCAAAGCATTCAATATCGAGGCGTATAACTGGGTTAGAGCAAGACATCCTAGAAATTGGGCATAGTCTCACTTAGGCACATGGCCAAAATGTGATATGCTTTTAAACCATTTGTGTGAAAGTTTTAACAATGGTATACTAAAGGCAAGAGATAAACCAATTATTACTATGTTTGAGATTATTCGAACTATTTTGATGAAGAGATTGCATACACAAAGGGATAAAATATTGAAAGTACATGGCGATATATGTCCAAACATTCAAAAATTCTAGAAAACAACAAAAGGATGGTACAAGATTACATTTTGGAGTGGAATGGGTTGGACAAATTTGAGGTGAATGGGTGGATAGGTGATAAATGGACAGTGGAGTTATCATCTCAAAGTTGCAGTTGTCATAAATGGGACCTTACTGGAATTCCATTTGTCCGTGTTATAGCTTGTATATTTTTAAAAAGAGAGGGTTGAGGATTATGTTGACTTTTGGTTTAAGAAAACTACTTTTCTAAAAGCCTACAAGTACATGTTAAATCCAATTAAAGGGCAGAAGGAATGGCCAAACACTGGGTTAAATCTGTTGGTGTCATGGAAAGCAAAAGGGAAGAAACCTGGAAGACCTTCATTGCATGCAAGAAGAAAGGAATGGGATGAGCTAGATAACCGAAAATATGGTTTAAAAAAGCATGGGACAAAATATACATGCTCGAACTATGGAGTGACAGACCATAATAAGAAAAGTTGTGGTCAAACAAGCAAAAACGTCGAACAACCATTGCCAACTACATCGGGTTCGAGATCGAAGTTACCGATTAGTGTTTTATAATCAGCTTTAAATTTCATCATTAGTCATTTAAATCTGTTTTATAATTAGCTTTATTACATAAATAATTGCCTCATGCAGGTAAAGAAGAAAGTTGCATCGCAAGAAACGTTTACCGAAGCTACAAATTCATCACTTCCATCATTTACAACTGGTTAGAATTGGATTTTGAATTCAAAAAATGTAACTGTAGTTTTTTATAAGCACAAACAATAATAAATTTTATGTTTTTCTGCAGGATTTGAAGACTTCATGTGACAATTTGGACTATGGTAAGAGTGTGCTCAATTAATATTTAGATGAAAAATGATCATTATCTCTAATTACTAGTTTAGAATATTTTGACTTGTGAACTTTAGATGAAAAAAATATCATTATCTCTAATTACTATCTTAGAAAATATTGAGTTGTGAACTTTAGATGGATCAGTTGTTGTCATTGCACTCTATCTTTAATCATGTGAATCTCTAATTAGTATATGCTGAAAATGATTATGACAAATTCATTGATTAATATTGTGTTGAAATTGAGTGAACGACTAATAGCAATGGATGGTTACCAAAGAAATGAGAAAATGATTAAAATTGCTCTGAAATTGAGTGATCGACTAGTAGCAATAAGTCAAAATCGAAATAAAAAACTCATTACAAATTATTTCCAAATCTCAACATTCTAAATTTTTTTTTAAGAAGCATTAATAGGCTCTATTAGGCCGTTCATGTAACTCAATATGGTCTCTTTAAAATCGAATGAGATCCAAATGATCATCTGGTGATGATCTTCGGGAAATCCAAATAATCAATGGCGTTCAAAACATTGATTTGAGATCAAAACGATCATTTGTTGGTATGCGAATACCAAATAATAAATTACGTTCAAAACATTGCTTTGAGATCAAAATGATTGTTTGTTGACTGCGAAGAACAAATAATCAATGACGTTCAAAACATTGATTTCAGATCAAAACCAACGCTTGTGGCCTACAAATAAGAAATAATCATCTTTGAGAATAAAAAGCTTAAATGACTACAAAAGAGGGCACATGCAGTGGGTAATTAAATATATTGCCTACAAATAAAAAATAAGCTTAATGAAAAAAATATGACCAAAACATCCTTCCTATTTTGAATTATAAAAGAAGAGTAAAAAGAAAAAATCGGCTAGGGGTGCAAAGTCTCATATTTAAGAGTTTGGAGGGTGCAAAGTGTCAAGTTTTAAATTCTATGGTGCAAAGTGTCAAAGCCCTATATTTCAAGGATGTATAGTGAAAAAAGCAGAATAGTTTCCTCTAAATCCTCCTTTTCGAATAGTTTTTTGAAGCCCATCTTCCTCACTTGTTTCGAACAAAAGAAGAATAGTTTCAGAAGAGAGAAGAAGCAGCGCCTGGATCTGAAAGGAAGGGGGCGATGTTGTTGGCGCGTAGTTTTTTATTGGCGAGCTTGAAGAAGGGGGAGATATGGTCGTGAGACAGCCATGGAAGCATGAGAACGCTGATCGATGGATGCATACCGACTGTGAGCAATTGATCTTGGTGAGGATGCCCCCTTTCTCGGCGAGGACGATGAACAGGACTTTGATCGAAACAGAACGACGAGAGATTGGTAAAAAGGGAGGCGATTCAGGAGGGAGGATTGGTGCTCGCAATTGTAAAAGAAGAACTCTATCTAGTTCTGTGGAGATTGACGAGAGAAACGACGAGAGATTGTCGACGATGCAGGATGGAGGTGAGAGCGACGAAGGACACGAGCAACGAAGTGGCAGACGCGTCTTCTGAAACACACGAAAAGGAGCTCAGGCTTGCGGTCAAAAAATGACCTAGCCACCTTTTTTTTAACTGAGTTATTCAGAAAAAGCTCCGCCAAACATCACGTTTCGTGGAAATCCCGTTTTTGGCATGCCGCACCGGAGCCAATCCGCCCAAACAAACTCACTCTAAAACATGGGAAAATTTTCTATACTGGCCCCGTCTCTAGATTTGGAGACGGGGCCGTTGGATTATTACACGTAGCATTCCTGTTTATATAAATATCTCTATTTGGCGAAATTTTCTCTCGCTTAACTTTATTTGAAGAGGAGAAGCGTCTTTTTAGTCACCGATAGGTATAAATTTTGTTTTCTTTCTCTGCTTCTGGTTGCTCCCTACATCTTCTCAACATTGTTAGACTGCAAAAGCTTCGTCAGATCGTTAATGGTGGATACTGTTCTGAAGGCGGAGATTATATTCGTTAGTTTATGCTCAACAACGTTCGGAAAGCCTTTGTAGATCAACAACTTGTGAAAACAAACGATCATATGTGAACCTACAAACATTTTGAGTTTCTGCACTTTATTCACCTGGTTATAAAAATTATATCGTAAAAGTGATATCAAAGCAAACACTTTTGTTCGTCGGGATATCATAAGTGATATCCAAATGAACATTTGTGTTAGTCAGAATATCATAGGCTTCTGATATCCACACAAACATTTATGTTCGTCGGGATACTAGAAGTCTTTTGATATCCAAGCGAACATTTTTGTTCGCTAGGATATTAGAAATAATATTCAGGCGAACACTTATGTTCACCAAGATATCATATGACCGGTTTAGCAGAAATGATATCCCGATGAGCAAAAACAATATTCAGTTGAGCAGAAATGATATCGAGATGAGCAAAAAATGTTAATGTATTTTATTTATATGTCCTGTCGTGTCGTGTCTAGACTGACTCGGATAGCTTAACGGGTTCGTGTTACCTAGGACCCGGTCCTATGCTGGAAGTACTATATATATTCCATTCCATACTTAGATGGGGTATTGTAGAATACTTTGAGCACTCAACCTAACATTCTCAAAGTATTCCGCTGTTAGGGTTTCCGCTCATCGTCTATTCCGCCGCTGAAGCTCTCCCAGATCGCGTTTTTGCTGCTCCCTCAACAACGCGCCGCTTGTTCTTCCTCGATCGCAGGTCGAAGAGGAAGGAGATCGCAGTTCTCGTTTCTTCTTCTGTTTTCCGTTGAGGATCGTGGAGGAGTTTCTCTTTCTGTCTTCGAGCAAAGAAGAAAACCCAGATCTGCTCTTCCCCCTCTGTTAGTCGTCAGATCTGACGGACTGAAACCGCCAGATCGTTTGGATCTTGTCGTCGATCGATTGTGGAAGCCGTCGCTCGATCTGTGTTTAACCTGCACCATCCGGTCGCAGCCTGGGAGTCATTGTCGTTCAAGATCGTGGTATCTCTGAAGCCGCCAGATCGTGGATCCTGCTCCCTTTCTGACGCCATTCGCAGGGAGATCGCCTCGCTGCTGCAGATCTTGGATCTGCGTTTCCTGCAGATCTTGGATCTGCGTTTCCTCCGATCTTGGATCGGCGTTTCCTCCTGAAGAGGTCGGGCTGATTTGTTGTTTCTTCACAGAAATACTTCTCAAGGCTGCCTCTAGAGTTTTGTTCTTCCCAGAAAGCCTGTGTTGAGGAGATCCAGGAATCGGTTGCTTCTAGTCGTTGCCAACATTTGGAAGAGCAAGATTCTGGAGTGGAGCTTCCTGTCACTATTCCAATTGGAGGAGCAAACTGGTTTTACTGGATTGGATCCAAAGACCGCGTCTCGTCGCCGCGCCGCTCAGGTGATATTTTTTCAGTTTTCTGGTTTATAGCTTTAGCGAGATGCCGAAGGTTACATCCTACGACATCGTCAAGCTCCAGTCATTCGATCTCTCCGACTTCCATGCTTGGAGACTGCACGTCCAGCTGGGAATGAAGGAACGAGAGATCTTTTACACTGTTTTGAGTGATTTCGACACAACCGAAGAGGACGTGGACGACTACCAGTGGAGAAAAGACGAAGATTTCTGTAGAGACTACCTCCTTAATTCACTCAACCCTAGACTCGCCTTGACCTACAGTGGTTATAAAACCGCAAAGGAGATTTGGGACCGCTTAAATGCGAACTTCCAGAAGGAAGAGGGATTGTCGAGGACTCTCCTCGGAGAGAGATTCTTCAACATGAAATTTAACCTAAACTCGACAATCACCTCCCAAATAATTGAACTGGAAGCCCTGCGTCAGAAGTTGGAGGACGATAAGTTCGGTATCTCTGATAATCTATTTGTGTGTTCTATATTAAGCAAGCTACCTCCTGAGTGGTCGACCTTCAAGACTGAAATGCACAGGCTGAAGGAAAAGATCGCTCTCGATGAACTTAAAAGGTTCATCCATATCGAGGATCAAAACATTGCAGGGAAGAGACAGGAACAAGGTGGGCAGTCCTCCCAGACTGTCAACTTTGTGTCTCAGCCCAGCAAGCCTCGTAGGAAGCCACCAGCACCCAAAAGTGATGTCTCTACCCAATTAGAGCCTAAAAAGCCCTCTTTCAAAAAGAAGAGGGGCAAGTGCCACAATTGTGGTAAGTGGGGACATTGGGCGGCTGATTGCAAGGCCCCTAAGAAAAACAAGGAGGAAGCCACACAAAATGTGGCGAACATGCTGGCAGATGCTTCAGATCCCAAGTCCTTCGTGACTATGATCGGGAGCAGTCACCGCAGTTCGTCTGCTGAGTGGTGGCTGGATAGCGGTGCTACCTGTCATGTAACGAATGACAGAGGATTTCTGACTGAAGTTAAGGCGGTCAAGGAGAGAGTGGAAAACTGCAACGGAGGAGAGACTCAGGTGACCCATGCAGGGACAGCCG
This sequence comes from Dactylorhiza incarnata, assembly GCA_033032865.1. Lineage (NCBI taxonomy): Eukaryota > Viridiplantae > Streptophyta > Magnoliopsida > Asparagales > Orchidaceae > Dactylorhiza > Dactylorhiza incarnata. The sequence continues at coordinate 14,846,741 of JAWHQI010000029.1, forward strand.
AGCTGGTTCTCTCGTCGGGTAAAAGTTTATTTTTAAAGAATGTTAAAGTAGTTCCAACATTAACTAAAAATCTGATTTCAATAAGTCTGCTAGACAAAGCTGGGATGACCTTCACAACTCAAAACGGTAGAATGACCCTTATGGTAAATTCACATTATTTTGGGTGTGCGTATCTGATCAACGGAATGTATAGACTTAGCTTAAACAATGATAGCATCAACCAAGTAAGTTCGAACCTTATAGATCCTAAGTTGTTACATAACAGACTTGGACATGTGAACTATCGGAAGATGCTAGATCTAGCCAAGAGTCAAAACATCCCCTTAGATCTGTCGATTCGTTTTGACAAGTGCGAGGTGTGTGCTCAAACCAAAATTACTAGAAAGCCTTTCAGGACAGTTTCTAGGAGCACAAAACTTCTTGAATTGATACATTCAGACCTCTGTGATTTCCGCAGTCATGCCACCAGAGGGGGAAGAAAGTATCTAATTACTTTCATAGACGACTTTTCTAGATATTGTCATGTGTCTCTGTTAAAATCGAAAGACGAAGCGTTTGAGGCGTTCAAGACCTTTAAGTCTCGTGTTGAAAATCAGTTAAGCCTGAAAATTAAGAGATTTAGAAGTGATCGGGGAGGAGAATATACTGCTACTGGATTCAAGGAATTCTGTGCCTCTGAGGGAATAATTCTTGAAACCACAGCTCCTTACTCACCCCAGTCTAACGGTGTCGCCGAGCGTAAGAATATGACTTTAACAGAAATGTTGAATTCCATGCTCCTAACAGCTGGCATGCCTAATTCCTTTTGGGGAGAAGCAGTCCGCACTGCAAATCACATTCTAAATAGAGTACCTCACTCTCAGCTCACTTCTACACCGTATGAGCTGTGGCACGGTCATCCGTGCAGGTATGATACTCTAAAGACTTGGGGTCGTATTGCCTATGTGCGTATACAAGACCTTAAGAGGCCTAAGGTGGGACCTAAGACGACGACATGCGTCTATCTAGGTAGTGCAGAAGATAGTGCAGCAGACAGATTTCTCGATCTATCCACGAATACCGTGATAGAGTCTAGAGATGCCATATTTTTTGAAGACAAGTTCGTCAAAGATCATGGATTATCTGTCTCCGGGTCCAATGATATGATTACAGAATCTATCGTTGAACCTGAAGCTGGCCCTTCTGGCACCACTCCCCAACCTGTAGAGGTGGAACCTATTCCACTTAGAGCATCTACCAGAGAGAGAGTTCCTAAGGATTTTGGTGAGAATTTCATCACCTATCACTTAGAGGATTATCCATTCTCCTACCAGGAAGCAATGAGGTCTAGAGATTCATTGATGTGGGCAGAAGCCATTGACGATGAGATGGACTCGCTGTTACATAACAATACCTGGCATCTAGTTGACTTACCGAAAGATGCTAAAGTCCTAGGATGTAAGTGGGTTTTAAAGAAGAAATTACATAGTGATGGATCTATAGCCAGGTATAAAGCGCGTCTCGTAGCTAAAGGTTATAAACAACAAGGGGGAATTGACTATTTTGACGTCTACTCACCTGTGTGTCATCTATCGACTATCAGAATTCTTCTTGCATTAGCCTCTATTGAGAACTTTATAGTTCATCAGATGGACGTTAAAACTGCATTCTTAAATGGAGAGCTTAATGAAGAGATCTACATGACGCAACCTGAAGGTTATGTTCACAAAGATCAAAAAGACAAAGTGTGCAAACTCGCTAAGTCAATCTATGGTCTTAAACAAGCACCTAAGATGTGGCATATGAAGTTTGATCAGGTGGTAAAGAGCATTGGATTCCAGTCCAGTCTCTCTGACAAATGCCTTTATTACCGCTCCTTGTCAAATCAAACAGTTATCATATGCTTATATGTGGATGATTTGTTGATTTTAGGGTCTAATCTTGCTGCAGTCTGGGACGTCAAATCCACTCTGGCAGAAGTATTTGGCATGAAGGATCTCGGTCCTGTTGATACCCTATTAGGTATGAAGGTTAGAGTTGACAAGGGTCGAGTTACTCTTACCCAGGCTCACTATGTTGAGCAATTTCTCTCTACCTGGGGATATGATAAGTGTAGGCCGATTGAGACACCGTTTGACCACAATGTTAAGTTGAGTCCTAATCTAGAGGCCAGCATTGATAAAGTCAAATATTCCAAAATAATTGGTAGTCTCATGTACGCTACAACTTGTACGAGGCCAGACATTACTTTCTCGGTTAGCGCGCTAAGTCGTTTTACCAGTAGTCCTGGAAAAGAGCATTGGGTTGCCCTAGATAGGCTGTTGAGATACCTTCGAGGTACTGCTAACCATGCTCTGTGCTACACTGGTTACCCACCTACCGTGGAAGGACATTCTGATGCCTCGTGGTGTTCAGAAGTCGGGAACAGCAAGTCCACCAGTGGATACATATTCACCTTGGGAGGAGCTGCTATCACTTGGAAATCCAAAAGACAGACCTGTATAGCTTTGTCATCCATGGAGGCCGAGTTGTTTGCCTTAGCTTCAGCTGGAGAAGAGGCAGACTGGATCAGAAACTTGATTTTAGACATTCCCCTGTCTAAGTTACAAGTCAACTCGTTGAGCTTGTATTGTGATAATCAAGCAGCAGTTCAAGTCGTTATGAATACCCTCTATAATACTAAAAGGAGACATGTACGACTGAGACATGCGTTGTTAAATTATCTGAAAGAACAAGGAGTCATCACTTTGATTGATGTACGCTCAAAGGATAACCTTGCTGATCCACTGACGAAAGGAATGCCCAAAGATCGGTTAATCAAAACAGTGGGGGAAATGAGACTAAAGGCGATTTAGTTCGATCTTAGTTCAGTATCAGGCGATTCAATTCAGCTTTAGTCCAGACGTTTTGATTATTCCACATTCCCTTGTCAATGCAAGTATGTTGTGGTCCGCTGATGTTCTTGGTTGCTGAGCTCGGATCTGGTAAGTTGTTTCATTCCAAACTTGATGTTAACAGCTTCATCGGATTCGGCTTTTGCCTTGGAGGAGAGTGTTATTTCAAACTTGATAACACAATCTGACTTGGTTTGTCTCTTCTTCTGAAGATTGGTTCCATTCCAAACTTGATGAGTTCCAATTGACTTTAGAAGAGCAGTAACCGTGACATTCCATATAGGATTACAGATATAGCTACAATGTCCAGAAGTCTGATAATCGTTTCATTTGGAAACAGATAACAGATTCTGAGGTTAAACTATAATACTCTGTGAACGTGTCCTCCCAGCCAAATTAAATAATAATCAATACTAAGTTTTATGTTAAAACTAGATATCTGCAAATTACAAAGGATAGAATTCATTCTAAAATGAAATTCTCTGTTGAATTGCAGGAGTTTCTGGGATAGGAGGAGCATTGGTTGTCTGGGATCCGGAGAAGGATGATCTTTTGGATGATTAGCCTGTTTGAGTAGTGTTATTTTGTTTAGATCATGTACTTCTGTTCAGAGCACTGTTTAGCTCTTATTTTATAGCACTGTTTGTTTGGACTTTTAGATCTCTGCTTGTTTTGGGACACCAGGTGTTTAGGGCCTATGTCTCGATTGTACCTGAGACGTTTGTGTTGCAGCTGGGTTTTTATTTACTTATGCATGCATGCTATTTTGCTTTATAGTCCGATTTTATCTTAAACAGGTGCTGGACACGGTTGTGTATGTCTCACTTCTGGTTGAATATTACACAAACCACCCTCTACCCGAAGTCTGGTTTCACGACGGACATAGGAGGAGATTGTTAATGTATTTTATTTATATGTCCTGTCGTGTCTAGACTGACTCGGATAGCTTAACGGGTTCTGTTACCTAGGATCCGGTCCTATGCTGGAAGTACTATATATATTTCATTCCATACTTAGATGGGATATTGTAGAATACTTTGAGCACTCAACCTAACAAAAAATGATATTCACTCGAGCAAAAATAATATCTAATCAAGCAGAAGTGATATCCATGCGAGTAAAAATGATCTTTTGCCAAACACAGATGGCATATATAATAATAGCCACGGCGCCGAATCTGGAGACGGGACGGTGTAGAAATATTTCCCCTAAAACATTGTCGGCTATAAATTCAACGGATGTCCTTTTCCCAAAATATTAATTAATCATTTACGTACAATCCCGCGTACCACGCGTCCACATACGTAGTACGGATAATCCCAATTATCCTCACCGCAGTGGAATTCGGCAAAACAGGGGAGGAGAAAACCGCAACCAGTACCCAGAAAAGAAAACTGGAGATCTCCGCTTCCCCACCCCCACTATAAATTTGCCCCCAACTAATCGTATTCTTCTTCAGAGATTCACCATTCTCAGCCCTTGCAAGTTATTCAACGGTCATTTTATTGTATTTAAGCTGCCATGGCGAGCACTGCAGGAAAACCCATCATATGCAATGGTGGATTGCTTTCCTTTTTCCGATCTGTTTCGGGTTTTTTTTATGATTGTCAGATCTCTAATAGTTGGAATCCTTTTTTCCGACGGTCGTAGCTGCGATCTCGTGGGAGGCAGGTCAGCCACTGGTGATCGAGAAGGTGGAAGTGGCGCCGCCGAAAGCCATGGAAGTCCGGGTCAGGATCAAGTACACTTCTCTTTGCCACACCGATCTGTACTTCTGGGAGGCTAAGGCAATCTCTCTCTCTCTCTCTTCATTATCCCTTGATTTTGTTAACCCCGCTTGGTTCTTTCGTCATATAATTTAATTTTAAAAAAAATCGGGTATTATGCTGTTTAAGTAGATCATGGTTTCTTTATGGCATGTGTATGAGTGTATCGAAGGAATCTATGCACCATTAACTAGATCTTGCATTATTGGGATTTATTAATAGAATTGTTATGTTATGTTATGGGATCCTTCTGCATCTATGTTTGTTTGGTTATATATTGTTTCAAAAACTGTTTCTGGTTTCTGAAAAATGATTAATTCGATGGCGGTTCTCATCTTTCAGGGCCAGACTCCATTATTTCCCCGCATTTTTGGACACGAAGCGTCCGGGTAAGTTATTCCTTAGGGCTTGGATGAAGCTAATTGAACCCTATATTTAGACATAAAAAGAGTTCTAGTTTGTGTTTTCCTACACTCACAACTATCATAATTGTGATTCTGTAATTTGTCTTTCTCCTTTGTTGAACACCAATTTGAAAAAAAAAAGCAGATAACATCTCATCTAGGATTCTATGATTTTCCTCTTACATCATTTACAGGAGGATAGAGGGCGAGAGAGATTGGGGGACCTATGATCTGATGTAGCAGTCCTCTTACATCGTGTTCGTGTTGCTAAGGCGCACGATATATTGGTTTAATAGTCTCAAATCATATTGACGAAATATATGTCGGTGTAGAACTATCATGTGGTTGACCCTCACCAGTATGCTTAACTTTTGAGTTCAATATAGGTTTCACCATTGCTATATTTTCGTCCAACTACGGTTCTCCTTTGTTCTCGCTCCATAAAAGTGGTACCAAAGTCATGGTTAAGTTCAAGTATATTCATGTGGGTTGTGGTTCCACAACGGCTCCACGTGATAGGTCGTGAACGTCCGACCTCACTTAAGTCTCTTCATCCACTTTTATGTTCAAAACTAGTTATCTTTTATTGGCGGCGGTCATAACCATTGTCTTGCCAAACATGCATTCTATGACGGTGGAGTTTTTGTCGAAGATGCAAAGACAAACGGAGCCTAATACTCCATGTGGCTGCCCTTTACCAATAAATTTTGAGTTGGATATGATTTTGACCACTGATGTGTCTCGCCCAACTTTGCTTTCGCTTGTTTTCCGCATTCTAATGCACGTGATGTTGACAGGATTGTTGAAAGTGTTGGGGAGGGTGTGACCGAACTCAAGGAAGGAGACCATGTTCTTCCTGTATTCACTGGAGAATGCAAAGAATGCACACATTGCAAATCAGAAGAGAGCAACATGTGTGACCTGCTGAGGATTAACACCGACCGAAGCGTAATGTTGAGCGACGGAAAATCACGGTTTACGGCGAGAGGAATCCCCATCCACCATTTTCTCGGGACATCCACCTTCAGCCAATACACGGTCGTTCACGTCGGCTGCCTCGCCAAGCTGGATCCATCCGCTCCTCTCGAAAATGTCTGCGTCCTCAGCTGCGGCATTTCGACAGGTAACCGCAATGCGTGGATCAGTTCTATTTCGTGTCAACCATGTTTGCGAGTTTTGAGGTCAGTGGTGTAAGAAATATGGACCCTGGTACAGGATTAGGGGCAACACTCAATGTGGCGAAGCCCAAGAAGGGCTCCAGTGTAGCCATTTTTGGCCTTGGAGCCGTCGGCCTTGGGGTAAGGAGTACAAACTAATGGATTTAGGGTATAAGTTAGTCTCGGATGTATAATGAAATGATCATTTTCTGCTCTTTAGGCAGCAGAAGGCGCTAGAATTGCTGGGGCGTCACGAATCATCGGGGTCGACTTGAATCCCAGCCGATTCGAGGAAGGTAACTCACTAGATTGACATTTTTCACTCACTTTTGCTGTTTATATCTCTGATTTTATGTATTGTGGCATTCTTCTCTCTAAAATACAGCAAGGAAATTCGGTGTGAATGAGTTTTTGAATCCAAAGGATCACGATAAGCCGATTCAAGAGGTGCGTTGCTTGTTCGATGCATATGCGCATTTTCATTCGACTATTAATGGCTTCTTCCACAGGTTATTGCTGAAATGACCAACGGAGGAGTCGATAGAAGCGTCGAATGCACTGGCAATGTCAACGCCATGATATCCGCGTTTGAATGCGTGCATGATGTAAGTGAAACTATGAAGCACATCGACTCACTCTTAATTTAGGCTTTTGTCTTCCATCCAAGACTCTTAATTTAGGCTTTTGTCTTCCATCCAAGACTCTTAATTTAGGCTTTTGTCTTCCATCCAAGTCTTGTACTGCAGGTGGCTACACTGCAGGGCCCAGCACAGCGTAATCCTGCACTGTGAACCCCCCATTGATCCCAGACGTTAGTGGCGTCTCGGACCCGGACCCAATAAAAGCTCCCTTTATGTATAGAATTCTTAGATTACTTTCACCTATTTCAGGGCTGGGGTGTTGCTGTGCTGGTGGGAGTGCCGAACAAGGATGCAGTGTTCATGACAAAGCCTATAAATGTGCTGAACGAGAGGACTCTGAAAGGGACTTTCTTTGGAAACTACAAGCCTCGAACTGACCTCCCGTCTGTCGTCGATATGTACATGAGGAAGGTTGAAATCTGAGAACTTCGATTTACCAGAGCGAGTTCGACGATTCTGCTCTCAAGTTTGATGGATTGTTTCTCGTGCAGGAACTGGAAGTGGAGAAATTTATCACCCACAGGGTCGGGTTTTCGGAGATCAACAAAGCTTTCGACTTGATGGTGAAGGGCGAAGGACTGCGGTGCGTCATTAACATGGACGAGTAGTAGAGCTGTTGAGCGCTGGCTCGGGTTTGTTTTCATGCCTCAAAAAAATAAGGGGGGTTTTGTGAGCAATGGTTGGCTAGCCTTGCCATCTCCATATGCTCCCCCACTACTGGATGTAACAAAGTTTGGCATCTGCATTTCCATAATAAAAGGACTAGTAAAAACTCGTTATCGTTTGGTAGATATCTTGAATCCTAATATGTTTGAAGCGTTTGTTCATAGTAGTGAACGTCTTTTATAAATGTTTTTTTTTTCGTGCGAACCGCATAATTGCTTATGCTGTGTGATTCTGTCATTTTTAATAGAGTTTTAATTTGAATCAACACAACCAATACCACATTAGTATAAATTTTAGCTCGAGTTTTTCTCGAGTTTTTTTTGTTGCCATGTAGGGTGAGCCAACAAGTCACCAAAAATCTCAAGGTCCATCTAGGGTGACACCCAAGACCTGGGCCCACTAAAATCCAATTCATTTGATTACAATGTAAAATTATATTTTAAATCAAAATAAACTCTTTGTATTTATGTAGTATAACTAGGATTGGTTATTGTGATAATGTGATTTTTGGTGCGAGGTAGGCTCCGTTTGGCCGTTAAGACCGCCACAGAGAAAAGAAAACTAGTTTTGAGCATAAAAGTAGATGAAGTTCCTTAGGTGAGGTTGGGCGTTCACGAACGACGGTTCATAACCATCGTGTTCAAGACTGTCGCCGCCGCGCCAAACGGAGCCATATTCTCTATAATTCTCATATTCACTGATTTGTCTAAATATAATCTCATATGCTTCACATTTCATCATATGGTATGGAGTGTGTCACGCGAGATTAATTAAAACTCTTGGCTATGAATCCTTCATGTACTACTTATACACTTTACAAAATTGATATAAATGATGTTCATCAAAATTAAACATGTACTATTATGATAAAAATCATTGTTAAATTTTACCTAATACATGATCAATGACTTCCTCAATTCCTGACTATTGTGGATTTCCTGTTTGAAGTGAAAGCAATTATGGTATGTTCGTTTGGATGTAATTGGTGTCTTGGAATTGGACCTTTTGTTATTCAGTTGGGTGTTTGAACGGTGGAATTAAAAATCAAATGAAAATGGTCAGGTCATCCTAATGGCGGTGACAATTCATTGATCTGATTTCCAAATCTACGGAAATTGCCATTGAAACGTCATAGGTGGGAAATATGATATTTGTCGGATCATCCGCAAAATTTAAAGTAAGCTTTTTCTCATCATTTTAAGATTGTCGGTGGTGACAACTCATCAATCCGAGCAGTGGATCTCCTGTCATCTTTGATGGATCATCGTCATCAGAAAAAAAGAAATTGACCTCAATTGCTAATTTCAATTCCAATTTCCCTCAACTGAACAACCTTTTATTATAGTATTGATAGATGATTTCTCCATTTCCCTTTATTTGAGATTTTTATCCATAGTAATCTCCACTGGAGTCTCTACGTCACCTTCTATTGTGAGTCTTCCTAGCAATCTCTGTTTCCAATGATTTCTCATGCTTGACATGATGAATTATAGTTGAACCATTAAGCACTTCCTTTGATCCCAGGCGACCTGCAATCTCTATAATGATATTAAATTTTATATGTAAGAGAAAATACTACTACATGGACCTACTTTTCAAATATCGTCGAGCTCATCAAAAAATGTATACCAAAACTTTATCACACGTTTCACAATCACTATAATTCATATAAGCCCATAAACATAAGGCTTCTCATTAGCATTCATCCCAAGTTATAGGGGACACCTCCAAAGTACTACTAATTCTCAAGGTTCATCGCACTACTAATTCTCAAAGTTCCTTGAGTAGGATCCTCCCAAATCAATCAAAGCTAACCTCATGGGCCTAATCTTCTCATGCTCTCTCACCAGGCTCTTTGTTTGTCACTCCCTATTGCGACCACATGTTGGTTTACTATATTATAGAATTAATAAGGCTACAATTTACACTGTTCTCCATTTTGTTCGAATACTCGCTCCAATCACAAAGGAATTCTCAATAGTCTCGCTCCATGTAAGATCATGTTGGCATAAATCCTATATAGAGCTCTCTCTAGTCATTTGAAGGGCAGTTTTTAAGACAGCTTATGCCTTTTGAGTATATCAAATCAAGATTAAAAATTTCTAATGTTACATAATTTACGACCTAAAATAATATTGAGGGCCATATGATAGGTCACTTTCAAATCCCTTGAAAAGATGAGAGCTTGCACGCAATTTAGGCTTATAAATATTGTCCTCGTAATCGGAGGGATAATAAACCAAGTAGCAAAAAAAGGAATTTTATATAAATTATTGATAAATAATTATATATAGCAATAAATTACTAAAACGATATTACACATGATCAAAATGATAATATGGAAATAAATGAGCTAGTACAAAGAACAAACACATTCACAAGTGGAAAGCAAAAAAAAATCTTATTAGTAATTTAATGATTATGGGCCCAAACAGTAGAGTTTGTTGTCAAACGCATATATGTGCTAATAGATGGCTAAATAATTTAATCAAGTAATTAATGATATAAATAATGTTACTGACCTATAAATAGCCATTGGAGATCAATTCACAGTTATATAAGGCCAAATTGCTGCTGCAAAGTGCAAACTAACCATTAGAAGCAATGAAATTTAAAAGCAGGAAACATTTTCCCCCCTAAAAGCAGGCAACTTTAATAGCCAGAGGCCCAGAATACAACGAAAATCAGTTCAGACATTGCATACAACAAGAACAGACTGACGTGATGAAAGAAACAGTAGTGCTCAAGCTTAAACATCCATATTGTAGCAGAATACCAATAAAAAAAACTCTGAACGAAAAAAAGAGGACAGTTCAACATTATTATAAAAAAAGCTAATAATTTTTTCTCCGAAATTCATTTCAACCCAAACATCAAACTGAGTCCAAATCCAGACAATGAACTTGATCAATACCTGCGAAGAGGGGGACGATCGAAGAACCTACCAGATGGGCATTCATAGGCAAAGTGCCCACGGCCGCCGCAATTGTTGCAGACCATTAGAGGGCCCATGCACTCCCTACTGATGTGACCGATTTGATTGCAGTTCCGACAGATGACATCCCTATATCCTCCGCCGCCACCGCCGCAGCCAACTCCTCCACGGTAGAAACCACCGCCTCTATCTCCGATTACATCACTCTTGGGGCACTGCCTGGCCACGTGGCCCGATATGTTGCATAAGTTGCACACGGGCTCATTTGAGCAATCCCGAGCCAAGTGGCCCGTCTTCCTGCAATTGTTGCAAGCTTTCTCGTTGGTGCAATCTGCCGCCATGTGGCCTTGCTTGTAGCAGTTGTTGCAAAGTCTCATATCACCAGGTGGGAGCCCTGGAGTAGGGCAATCTCTGGCAATGTGACCGGACTTCCCGCATGTGTGACAGATGCCTTCGTTGGGGCATTCGCTGGCCAAGTGGCCGGGCTCCTTGCAGTTCCAGCATAGGGCCTTCGTGGAGCACTCTGCGGCAATGTGCCTGTTCAGAATGACAATGTCTTAACCAACAAAATGGTGTATAAGCGCTCCAGATTGTTTGGCTTCGTGCACCCGACTAACCGGATTTTAGGTGTAGGCTTTATAGTGTTTGAGTTTGTGAGCCATGTTGTGCCACGACAAACAAAAGCCCGTAGTATTGTTTTCAGAAAGCCTTAAAAGATTGAATTTCATAACGAGTGAGCACCATATAATGATGTTTATTGAGTAAGAGCAATGATTAAGGCTCTTTTTTGGGAGACCGGCGGAGTTTGTGGATGTAATTAAAAAATGCAATTAGCGATTATTGGTCACTAACACTATTTTCCCAAAACAAGGACGAAACCATGAAGGTGCAGTAGTTCTGTACATCCACTAGACCCCAGAAAATGAAATTTGGGTCAAAACTGTTAAGAGTAAAAATTCCAAATGCAGTAAGCAGTCATAATCGTGTTTGTTATTACAGTTCCGCAACAGCTCAAACGCAACAGTTGTCCCAAAGAGTCTAACGATCCATTTGGGATATAGCTTCGAGTGTTGGTGTAAAATTATAGTCATAAATAAAGTGGTGGGAGTGCATGTGCATTTTGGAACTTCAAGGTCAATGCTTTGATTCCAAAAATTGTTTTTGAGGTCCCGGGCATTCAAAGTCACTACCACCTGACCGCACAAGGATGGCTGTAGTAATGTTTTGACTCAACCGCCATTGTTCTCCAAAATAGCCTATATATGTATTGAGCAAAAAAACAATAATGTGACATTTTACCCTGGAAGTCCACAGTTGTTACAGACTGCCACGTTCATGCATTCTCTAGCATAGTGTCCAGGTCTTTTGCAGTTTTTGCAGAGTTCCGGTCGACTGAAAACAAAGATAAAGGAGAAGATAACATCATGAACTATACAAAAGATATCACAATCAACTATACAGTAAATTAGTTCAATTTACATTTGCATGGCATAGTATCAAGTGTTTCAGCCAAAATTCAAAACAATGGTTAATAAGTTTAATAAGAACATTTCTTGCAATCAACTATTTAAGCTACAATGAACTTCAGTCTTCAGATTTTAGAAAAGGAAGCCGAGGATCCTCAAATAGATTAATCACAAGGTTAGAAATAGAGTGCATGAAACAAATATACCAGTAATTTTAGGTCAAATCATCAGCAAAAGTATACAGCAAATGAGATGGACCATAGGGACATCTAACATAATAGGGGCACTTCCATAAAGTGCCTTAAATTTTATTTTATTTTTTTCAAACAAGAACTTCAGTTGTATGCTAACTACTGGATTAATGTATTTTCTAAATAAATCAATTCCCTAATTTTCATTGTACACGTGTATATATGCAGAGCTGACAATTTGTCCTGATCAAAAATGAATTAACTCATTTTTTCGACTAATTCCTCACCATTCCTAAGACCTCCCAGAATGATCCTTCAATGCACGCCATTTCCCAATAAATAATTTCCATAAACATTCCTGAATCGACAAAATTCAATTTATCAACCAGGCAAGAGCAACCGCTGGGTTGGCTTACTCGTGCGCCATTTACCACTTGCTAGAGGCAGCCCAGGTGTGGTTTGTATGCTTGGACATGGAGAAGCCCCACATAACACGAGACTGCTTCAAGTAGTTGTGTCAATGAGGGAATCCTTTCAACAATTAAGCTAACTCAAATATACTTGCAATTAACAACTATGTGCCCTACATCCGACCTGAGGTGCACGTCTCCACCTTCACTGCCTTTTGGAGTGTCTTCACCTGGACTTCGAGTTTGAGTGTCCTCCTGACCTCACTAAGGCTTATGAGCCTGGCGCGGATTTGCGATCACCGCCTTCAGTTGGATAGGATCGGCAACAATCGGCGAATGCCACCACCTCCCAGGCACCAACTGTCAGAACGCTGAGGCCACCATCCTGGGGGTAGGGACAGTGGACCAGCAACAGCCCCATACAGAGATAAAAGAGCGTTGTGCAGAGGGACTGTTTCAATAGCAATGAGGCTTCTGCACCGGAACATCGGTGCAAGATGCTCTTCTGGTTAGAAGTGGAAGATATGGTGACAGGCTCTAGGGATGACGACGATTCAAAGATCTCGCTCCATGCATGACTAAGGCATGGACTCTGGGTCATGGTGGAAATCAGGGTGGCCAACCACTCCATCCAGGTCTTCGTAGATTCAGGCAGCATCCAAAATTCATTGGGAAGATTGTTGCTCGGCCTCTAGGTTTAGCCAAAGGAGGGCAAGCATGTAATCATCGCCAATGATGAACGACAACCTAGTACAGGCACATGTGCAAACTGGCATGTACATTTAGCCCAGCAGGCGTGGGCCTGTCGAACACAGCTGAGGCACACTGTTGAAAAAGGGGGTGGCTTGTATTCGATAGTTTAACATATATATTAGAAATTATATTTTATAGCTTCCATATATAAACAAAAAGCCATAAATTAATGGATAACACAAATGTTTACTTTATTCAAGATTTCAAAACATACATGATACAACTTAAACTTTTGATTTGGAACTTTCTATTTTTACAAATTACAAAAAGAAATTTACAAATAATATGGCATTCTTCAACAATGATTCATTGTCTCAAGTGCAAATCTCCAATGATTCATTGTCCAGACGACAGTCGACTTCTCAGCCCTTTCAAATCATGCTACTCAAATTAAATGCAAATTCTCAAATTATGGTACTAGCTGAGATAGTTTTATACTATAGGCGCAAAGCCTGGCGGCTGGCCTACCAACGTCTTTAGAGTCATTGGTCCACTGGCTCTAATAGTTGATTCACAGCCTGGTCAGGCCCTGGGCCTGGCGGCTGGCCTGCAAACGGCTTTAGAGTCATTGGTCCAATGGCTCTAATAGTCATCGGATTCACAGCTTGGTCGGGCCCTGAGGATGGCCTTGGCATTAAGGCGAGGTTGCAGTTTTGTATGGGGGCATGTTAAGGTCCCCAACGGGCCAGCCCGGCACTAGGGATATCCCAGATTTTTGTTGGGTAAAGTCAGGCGGTCTTTCCAAGCATGGGCTAAATGTAGACCTTGTGTCCAGACATCCAGCTAAATATTCACATGGACGACGTCTTGGCAGACTACTAAATTCTTAATTTGACTTTGCCTTGGGGTTTCATTGGCTACGCGCTATGGTCCTAATCGTGTGAGACTTCACCCTAATCATGACTTTCTAGCTACACTCGCAATGCGTGTGTTGGCTGGCGAGGAGTGAAAGAGCTCACCTGTCTTGCCACCATTTAGCCCTCAACCTTTACGCAGTGGATCCTGAAGAGCTTATTAGAGAAACATGTCGCTATTTTCATCCGGTGAGTCTTTCTTCGCCCGCTAGGTACCTAGGACAGCATCGGTAATTGTCTGACTGTATCCGTACCATTTATTCAGAAGGATGGGATCAAGAAGCAATGTCGAGAGATGTTGCAGTATGGGGTCATTGCCAATCCCCATTTTCATTACCCGCCCTTCTAGTCAAGAAGCAAGATGGGTTATGGCGCTAATTGAATGCCAAAATCATCAAGGAGAAATTCCTGATCCTAATGGTCAGTAAGTTCCTCGACGAGCTACATGGTGTTCATTTGTCATCAAACTAGACATGTGCTTCAGGTACTACCAGATTAGGTTGCATGTTGTTAGAAAAGTCCATGTAAAGGCTCATATTGAAGCTCATTTATTTTCTTGTTTCTCTCTCTTTTCTTGTTTCTCCCTCCTATATATTTGTATTCATATATTGTATTTGATATATAGAAGAGAATATACAAGGTTATGCTCTTATCTACATGGTATCAGAGCACTCGGTCCGAACCTATGGTTAACCCTTCGAAATCGCCTTCTCTCTGCGAGCTCCTCGTCCCTGCGGTCTCCAAATTTTCTGACCGCAGCTCCCCTGCGAGCTCCCTCTCCCTCTCGCTTCTTCTTCTCCTCGGCTCTCTTATAGCCTCCTCCCTTCTAACAAGTGGGCCCCGCTCCTACTGCTCACTGCTCGCTCCACTCTCATTGCGGTCTCCTCTCAGCTCGCGCTGCTCGCAACCTCTCCCTCTGCCGCTTCTCGCACTGCTCGCGCGATCTCTCCCTCCTGAATCATTGCACGCGCTGCCGCTGCTAGCGCGATCTCTCCCTGCCGCTGTCGTTGCTCCCGCTGCCGCTGTCGTTGCTCCCGCTGCCGCTGCTTGCGCGATCTCTCCCTGTCGTTGTTGTTGCTCCCGCTCCCGCTGCTAGTGTGATCTCTCACTCTCGTGTCGTTGCTCGCACTGCCGCTGCTCGAGCGATTCCTCCGCTCGCGCCCTCTCCCTTTGCTCGCGCGACCTCCCTCTAACTGCACCTCTACCAGCGGCCTCCTCTCCCAGCGGCCTCCTCTCTCAGCAGCTACCAGCAGCCTCCTCTCCCAGCGGCCTCCCAGCAGCCTTGCTGTGGTCTTCTAGTGGTCTCCCTGCTGCCCAGCAGTATCCCTTCTTGCCGAACTCTCTGCTCCAGCCGCCCTAACCGCTGCATCTAAATTGGTTCCTCTAGTAATCCTTCAGAGCATCCCGATGTGCAGGCCGCCTCCTCTCCTGCAACCCGCTTGCTTTCCCACTCCTCAACTGCACGACGAGCTAAGAATCACCAACATCTCTCTGGCTGGGAAGAAAAACTTCGTCGAATGGGTGCACTATGTCAGACGGGTTCTTCAGTCCAAGGGACCTCTGTCTCATCTCACTAAGAAGCCTCCTTTTGATCCTACTGATGACTGGCTGCATAACGTTGATCGTATTCAGACGTGGCTTCTCAACTCACTTGATGGCGAACCTTACCGCATGGCCATGTCTCACTCCAAGGCAATGCGGGAGGAGCTCCACTCCTTGTACTCTGGCAAGGACAGTCTTCAGCATTTGTATGACATCATTACCAAGCTTCAAACTCTTGGCACTGGAGGGGCGGCCGACTTAACCTCATTTGTTGCTCGGGCTAAGACTCTTGCTGAAGCCTGAATCCAACATCAGCCACCTACTACGGATCTAGCTGCTCAGCGTGCTCAAAAAGAGGTTGTTTGTATTGTCATGATGATGGATCGTGTTCCGCTTCATCTTCAGAGTATTAGGGCGCAGATCCTTTCGTCTGCTACTGCTTCATGTTGCTTAAAGTCTCACCGCCTCCTGATACTATTGGACCTCCCTCACCGGTCCTTCTCCAGCACTCATCTGCACCATTACTACCTCTCCCTCCCGCTACTCGTGGAGGACGTTCAGGCTCTCGGGGCGGGAGGCCGGCCACGTCCTAAGTGTTCATTCTGCGGAAAGGATGGACATCATGAGGCAACCTGCTACCGCAAACATGGTCGTCCCCCTCATCCGACTGCTCATATTGCCGCTAACAATCCCTCTGCCACTCATGCTGGTCTTGAAGCGGTTCGCCTCCAGCTCCAGCAACTTCACGGGATGCTCCGCCACCCACCTGCCTCCGCCGCCTCCATCTCCAATGAAGGTATCGCTGGTCTATCCACTAGTCTGCGCTGGATAGTGGATTCAGGTGCTACCCACCATATCACCTCGCTGAGAACACATCAATACTTGGATGCTCCTCATCCTAAGAGTAACACAGTAGCCAGTAATGACACCGTCCCTGTCTCCGACTCTGTTGATATCCCTCTCAAATCTTTTATCTCTCTCTGCTCGACTCTTCATGTTCTGGGCTCCCCGTTTAATTTACTTTTTGTTAGTCGCCTCACAACCAATTTGGATTGCTCAGTAACATTTACTTCTTTTCTGATGCAGGATCGACGGACACAGAGTGTCATTGGTAAGGGACGATTGCAAAACAGGCTCTATCTTCTTGATGTTTCTCCTACCATCCTCTCCTCAGTCTCCTCCGTTGATTGGCTTCGGCGTCTTGGGCATGCCCCTCTTCCAGTCCTTCAGAAGGCTCTTCCAGATATCTTTCTCTACTTTTAAGTGTGAATCATGTATTTTGGGAAAACTGTAAAGAAAACCGGGTGTGCCGAGACGAGAAAATTCGAAAGAAATCAAAACACAAAGCACATAGAAGAAACAGATCAATCCAGAAGACACACAGATGTACAGAGGTTCACCCCAAACTGGGCTACGTCCCCTCTCCCCTTCTTCTCCTCTTTCTATTTACCAAGAAGGTTTACAGCTTACAAGGTTACAAGGATCTAAACCAATCCTACCTCACACAGCCTTCTCTCAAGATAGAACAGAGGAACCGCCGCCGCCAAGGAACACCGCGCAAAACTATTGCACTCACTTGGACTTGATCACTCCTTAACCCTAAACCAGGGTTATGCACCCTTTAAATAGGGTACCAAACCGGGCTCAGAACAACAACCGCTGAGACGGTCCAACAACATCCGTTGAGACGGCATGTAAACCCGCTGAGACGATTCAGCAACATCCGCTGAGACGGCATGTATAACCGCTGAGACAGTTCAGCAACAACCACTGAGACGGCATGTATAACCGCTGAGACGATTCAGCAACATCCGCTGAGACGGCACAAGAGTATCCGCTGAGACGGCATTACTTAAGGACCCGTTCGACGAACGCAGGCGGAGTTCGACGAATCCTTCTCCATTCGTCGAACGCCGTTCGACGAACCCTGACCAGAAGTGTTCCCCAACTCCAACATTCTCCCACTTGGTGAACACCTTCCTCCGATGAGAGCTGCTCCTCCAACCTTCTTCTTCAACCCTACGGCCGTTGCACACCACTGAAATTTGGCAACAGGAACCGCCTTGGTAAGAAAATCTGAGTTATTCTCCATCGTGTCCACCTTCTCCAGTTGAACTACCTTCTTCTCCACCCTCCCCCGGATGAAATGGTACTGGATGTCAATGTGTTTGGTTCGTGCGTGGAAGGCGGGATTCTTGGCTAGCTGAATAGCCCCTTGACTGTCACACCACAGCTTCACTGGCCCCTGCTCAAACCCTAGCTCCAAGCATAGCCTCCGCAGCCATATGGCCTCCTTGCTCGCATGAGTAAGAGCCATGTACTCTGCCTCCGTCGACGAGAGTGCCACCACGCATTGCCTCCGGCTCATCCAACTGACAGCACCTCCAAACAGTGTGAAAACGTACCCACTGGTGGATTTCCTGCAATCCAGATCACCTCCCCAATCTGAGTCCATGTGCCCAACCACGTCCAGGACTCCTCCTTCACCAGCACCCTCAAAACATAGGGAGTAATTTGAAGTGCCACGGAGATACCTGAACACACGCTTCACCGCGTTCCAGTGTTCCTTTCCAGGTGTAGCCATATACCGGCTCAACACTCCCACTGCTTAAGCAATGTCAGGGCGAGTGCAGACCATGGCGTACATCAAGCTTCCCACAGCACTAGCATAGGGGACCTTCGCCATGTCCTCAACCTCATCTTGTGTCTTCGGGCTCAGCTCTGCAGATAACTTGCACCCAACTGGCATTGGTGCCCCCACTGGCTTGTAGTCCGTCATGTTGAACTTCTTCAACATCTCTTCGACGTACCTCTGCTGCCCCAACCAAAGCTTCTTCTTGCTTCGATCCCTGGAAATCTGCATTCCTAAGATGACACTTGATGGCCCCAAATCCTTCATCTCGAATTTGGCTGAGAGCAGCTTCTTCACATGTTGGATCATCCTGACACTATTGCCCACTAGTAGCATATCATCTACATAGAGTGTCAGGAAGATGAACTGATCTCCCTTTCTCTGGATGTACACACAGTGGTCCGAATTCGACCTTTCAAAACCTAACTCCAGCATGTAGGTGTCGAATTTCTGGTACCACATCCTCGGAGATTGCTTTAGTCCATACAAGGACTTCTTCAGCCTGCAGACCTGATCCTCCTTGCCCTTGGCTTCGAATCCTTCCGGCTGCTTCATGTATATCTCCTCCTCCAGATCACCGTGAAGAAACGTCGTCTTCACATCCATCTGCTCAATCTCTAGATCATGCGCAGCCGCAATAGAGAGAACCAGTCTGATCGACGTCATCTTGGCTACAGGTGAGAAGATCTCATCATAGTCAACACCTTCTACCTGGGAGAATCCCTTTGCAACCAACCTTGCCTTGTATTTCTCCACAGTGTCATCCCCCTTCACCTTCTGGTTGAAGACCCATTTACTTCCAATGGCCTTCCTCCCCTTTGGAAGCTTACACAGACACGAAGTCTGATTCTTCCTCAGAGACTCCATTTCATCCACCATGGCTAGCTCCCACTGATTTGAATCAGCCCTTGATCTAGCATCTCTGGCAGAGATTGGATCTTCACCAAGAATACTTAGGCAACATTGTGCAGCCACTGCACATTGAGGATATCTCACTGGTGCCTTTCTTTCCCTTGTCGATCTCCTCAGAAGTGGAATTTCTTCAGCCTCATCTTCTGACTCATCATCACTTCTCACCACCTCCAAATCATCTGATTCAGAATCAGATTCAGCCCCAACAATAGTAGCTTCTTTCTCAAAGCTTTCTCCCACCACCACTGTCCCTTTCTTTGCTTCTTTGGACTTCTCAGCTTGTGTGACTGCCTGTGGACTAGTTTCATGAAACACCGCATCCTTGCTGAATGTAACAGTACTGGTCACAGGGTTCCAAATCATCTGATTCAGAATCAGATTCAGCCCCAACAGTAGTAGCTTCTTTCTCAAAGCTTTCTTCCACCACCACTGTCCCTTTCTCTGCTTCTTTGGCCTTCTCAGCTTGTGTGACTGCCTATGGACTGGTTTCATGAAACACCACATCCTTGCTGAATGTAACAGTCCTGGTCACAGGGTTCCAAAGCTTGTAGCCTTTAATGCCATCTTTGTATCCCACAAGGATGCACTTCTCAGACTTGACATCAAGCTTCCCCCTCTTCTCCTTTGGAATGTGAACATATGTATCACACCCAAATACACGAGCATAGGCCAAGTTTGGCTTTCTCTTTAAGATGACTTCAAAAGGAGTACATACCTCCACAGCAGATGTAGGGGACCTGTTCTTCAGGAAATTTGCAGTCGCCACTGCTTCAGCCCAGAACTCCTTCCCCAAACCTGCCCAACTGAGCATGCACCTGGACTTCTCCATCAAGGTCCTATTCAGCCTCTCCGACACTCCATTCTGCTCTGGAGTATACGGTGTGGTCTTCTGCCCTGCAATCCCCTGCTCAGTACAGTACTGCTCAAAGGCATCAGAATAGTACTCCCCTCCATTATCAGAACGGAGGACCTTCACCTTTCTCTCCAACTGGTTCTCCACCAGGTTCTTAAATTCATTGAACCTATCCAGAACTTCTGACTTGGACCTGAGAAAATAGATCCAGGAATACTGTGAGAGGTCATCAGTAAAGGATACGTAAAATCTAGTACCGCCAAGAGAAGGAGCTGGAGTTGGCCCAAACACATCACTGTGAATTAGCTCCAGCACTTCAGTTGCCCTGGTGCCCGTCCCACGAAAGCTTACCCTGGTCTGTTTGCCAAGCAGGCAATGTTCACAGAACCCAAGGCTTGTGGAGCACTCCGGCACGCCTTCCACCATCTGACCAGATGCCATGCCCGACATCCCCTTCTCACTGATATGCCCAAGCCGATGATGCCACAGCCTGGACACCTCCTCCTGGTCAACCTCCTGCCTCTTAGAGATAAGAGCCCCACTTGGAACCACTGTATCAGCAAGCAGAGTATACAGTGTTCCATGTCTTACTCCACTGGCAATCACCATTGCCCCCTTGACATCTTGCAAGTTTGCTTGTCACAGCTGAAGTGCACTCCGGCATCTGCCATGGAACCCACCGAGATTAAATTCCTGCTCATCCCAGGAATATGCATCACATTTGGAAGAGACCGTGTGGTCCCATTAGACAACTTCAACATCACCTTTCCACGCCCAATGATCTGCACACAGCAGAATCATCACCCAGCATGACATCTCCACCATCAAACCTCTCATACTCACAGAACCAGTGCCTATGAGGGGTCATGTGGTATGATGCTCCTGTGTCTACATACCATAAGTCAGAATCTCTCTGAGCAACGCACGCAGCAGCGATGTACATGTCACCGCCATCGCCCTCCTTCTTCGTACCAGAAGTTGTCGGTGTCTCCTTATTCTGAAAGGCCTTATTTGGACATTGAGACTTCACATGACCAGTCTCATTGCACTTCCAGCACCGAACGGGCTTCTTACTCTTCTCCCTCTCCTGGCTCTTGGATCTCCCTCGAGACTTATCTCGATATCCACCTTGCTTGCTCTCCCTTCGCTGAGAGCGGGATCTAGCTACACTCAACGCTCCTTTGCTCGTCGCCTCAGAACCTCCTCTCCTGGTCTCCTCAGATAAAAGAGCTGCACACACAGTACCGTATGACAGTTCCTTGACTCCACTCCCTCCAATCACGACAATCAGATTGTCCCATGAATCTGGCAGTGAGCATAACAAGGTGATGGCTCTATCCTCATCCGAGATCTTCTCACCGATAGAGATTAGCTGACTCACAATGGTGTTGAATTGAGTCAGGTGCTCAAAAAACGAATCACCCTCACGCATTTGAAGTTTATACCACTTCTTCCTTAAGAGCAATTTGTTTACCATGGACTTGCTCTGGTAGAGGGATTCCAACTTACGCCACAGACTTTGCGCCGAGGTCTCCTCCATGACGTTAGTCAAGATTGAATCTGCTAGGAATAACCGAATCAGGCCCGTAGCCTTCCGATCGTTTTTCGTCCAGGCCGCCGCCTCCGCTGCACCATCTGCAGTCGCGTCTGCAGATTTTCCCTTCGATGCGCTCGCGTCCTTCTCTGCTACCTTAGGAACGGGAGGATCATCTTCGATCGCAGACCATAGATCTCGATCAATCAACATATCTTTCATCTTCATCTTCCATAGATCGAATCGACTTCCGTCAAACTTTTCGATCTCGATCCGCACGCCGCCAGAACCCATTTCCAGGATCAAGAACCTCGCTCTGATACCAAATGTAAAGAAAACCGGGTGTGCCGAGACGAGAAAATTCGAAAGAAATCAAAACACAAAGCACATAGAAGAAACAGATCGATCCAGAAGACACACAGATGTACAGAGGTTCACCCCAAACTGGGCTACGACCCCTCTCCCCTTCTTCTTCTCCTCTTTCTATTTACTAAGAAGGTTTACAGCTTACAAGGTTACAAGGATCTAAACCAATCCTACCTCACACAGCCTTCTCTCAAGATAGAACAGAGGAACCGCCGCCGCCAAGGAACACCGCGCAAAACTATTGCACTCACTTGGACTTGATCACTCCTTAACCCTAAACCAGGGTTATGCACCCTTTAAATAGGGTACCAAACCGGGCTCAGAACAACAACCGTTGAGACGATCCAACAACATTCGCTGAGACGACATGTAAACCCGCTGAGACGATTCAGCAACATCCGCTGAGACGGCATGTATAACCGCTGAGACAGTTCAGCAACATCCGATGAGACGGCATGTATAACCGCTGAGACGATTCAGCAACATCCGCTGAGACGGCACAAGAGTATCCGCTGAGACAGCATTACTTAAGGACCCGTTCGACGAACGCAGTCGGAGTTCGACGAATCCTTCTCCGTTCGTCGAACCCTGACCAGAAGTGTTCCCCAACTCCAACAAAAACAACATCGTTCCTCTTTTCCTCCTCATTGTACTCGGTGCTCTGCTCTTTTTGTTTTAGTACATTCCAATGTTTGGGGTCCGTACGAAATTACTAGTATCTATGGTTATCCTTATTTCATCACCTTTATTGATGATTATTTTCGTACAGCTTGGTTGTATTTACTTCGTAATCGCTCCGAGCTTCCCTGAGTATGGGCTTTCGTTCTTGAGATTCACACGCATGTACAACCCTGTGTTCGCCGACTGGGGTAAATTGAGACTCGGATATAGGCGAAGCATGCGGGCGAGGAGAGCGGGGGCTCGCCGCCTTGCGGGGAGCGGATTGCGAGGGCGAGGCGAGTGGGGGCTCGCCACCTTACGACGAGCGGATCGCAAGGGCGAGGCGAGCGGGGGCTCGCCGCCTTGCGACGAGCGGATCGGGAGTAGGTTCGTGCTCGCCTAGTTAGGTCGCAAGGGAGGGGGTGAGCGCCGGCTTCGTCAGCCTTCAGGATTTTGGTGCAATATGTTACTCATATTTATTCAGGCTTGTTTGCCTATAGCCATCTCAAACAACGGAGTTTGGTTGTTGACAGACCATTTTAGGGTGCACTTAACAAAACAGAATGGCGGAATTACATTATTGGCAGACCCAGTTGAGAAAACTATATATAGACCCTAAATGGCACCTTTGGAGGGCATCCAATTCTGGGGCTTCTTCCTCATCTGGACAACTATGGATAGCTTCCAAGGTTCTCCAAGGTGCTAAGCTTCAGCTTTGGCATGGGAGGGGAAGCGTTATTAGATCTTCCGGGTGTGTGGTGGGACCTTCGCGCTGCAGCCAAGGGTCGGTGCTTAGTTCCGAGTTTTAGGTCAAATTCTTCCACGGGCCAAAAAAGTAATAGTTGCCCCCTTTTTTGGGTCTGAACTCCTCGTTGGGCCGATTGTTGGTTCCAACAACGCAATTTTCCGAAAACATAAAAACTCTCCAGACAGATAATGCTCGCGAATATACTAGCCATGAATTTGTTAATCTCTGCTCTGAATTTGGGATCATTCACCAGACGTCGTGTGCATATATCCCCCCCCCCAACAAAATGGCGTTGCTGAACGAAAAAATAGACATCTGCTCGATGTTGCTCGGTCTCTCATGATCCACATGCAGGTACCCAAAGCCTATTGGAATTTTGCGCTGTCCACGGCATGTTATTTCATTAACCGTCTCCCTTCCTCCGTCCTCCAAAATACTACTCCGTTTAGCCTCCTTTTCCCTCCACTCCGGCATTCTCTCTCACACCCCGCATATTTGGGGGTACCTGCTACGTCCACCTACTTGGTCCGTCCACGGACAAGTTGAATCCCCGAGCAGCCAAACATGTATTCGTCAACTATTCTAGTACTCAGAAAGGCTATGTCTGCTACTCTCCTGCTACTCGAAAAGTGACCGTTTCTGCAGATGTTACCTTTCAGAAGGACCAACTTTTCTTCTCTACACCAACCCCACCTTTTCCAGCACCATCATTCCCATGACCTGTCGTTCCCATTACCACTCCTTTACCACTACTACTTCCCGACCCTGCTCCTGATATCCACAAGCGACCTCTTATTTGTGTCTACACTCATCGCACTCCTCGCTCTGTTGCCCTAATACAGTCGACATCGACCTCTGACACTCTGCGTCATGTTGATGCACCAGCGTCCACCGCTCATCTCATGGCGAACTATGTATCCTTACATCGCCTGTCCCCACCGCTTCATGACTTTGCTACTTCTTTATCCTCTATTTCTGTACCTAACTGCGCAGGAGGCTCTCCAACATCAAGGCTGGCGGGCAGCTATGGACGAAGAAATGACAACTCTCTAGGCTAACCAGACATGGGACTTGGTCTCTCTCCCTCCCGGCCAGACTCATGTTGGGTGTAAATGGGTTTTTGTCATCAAGCATGCTCCTGATGGTATAATTGATCGTCTGAAAGCCCGACTGGTGGCTCGTGGCTTTACCCAACAACAAGGTCTCGATTATGAGGAAACATTCTCTCCAATAGCCAAGCTCAACACAGTTCGTGTCCTCTCTGTGGTTGTGCATCGTCAATGGCCCTTACATCAATTGGATGTCAAGAATGTCTTTTTAAATGGTGACCTACAAGAAACAGTCTACATGCAACAGCCTCCTGGGTTTGAGACCACGCATGAGTCCCCAGTTTGTCACCTTAAGAAGTCAATCTATGGTCTCAAACAATCCCCTCGGGCATGGATTGGAAGGTCCAGTAAGGATATTCGGGAAGTTGGCTTTACTCGGAGCTCGGCAGACTTCTCTCTGTTCACTCGACATCGAACAACAGGAACGGTTCTTCTGTTGGTATATATTGATGACATCCTAATCACTGGAAATGATTCAAAGGGAATACAAGCGGTCAAACAACACCTTAGCTCCGTCTTTCAAACAAAAGATCTGGGGAACCTTCGGTACTTCCTTGGTCTTGAGATCGCGAGACGTCCTGATGGACTTGTCCTCTCTCAACGGAAGTACTGTCTCGATCTTCTTGAGGATGTTGGCTACTCTTGATGCAAGCCGATTAACACTCCTATGGATGTCAATCACAAGTTGTGTGCACATGCCAAAATCCAGAATATTATCGACGACTTGTTGGAAAACTGATTTATCTAACGGTGACAAGACCAGATATATCCTTTGTTGTTGGGGTTGTCGACCGGTTTATGGAGTCCCCTCGAATGTCTCATCTTCATGCTGTCGAACGCATCCTAAGATATCTAAAAACAGTCTCTGGTCAAGGGCTGGTATACAAAACCTCGTCATCTACTCCAAATTTGGTTGCGTACTCTGATGCAGATTATGCTGATTCCCTGAATGATCGACAATTTACTAGTGGATTTTGTACCTACTTTAGAGGTCACCTTGTTACCTGGCGTAGTAAGAAACAAGTTGTGGTTGCTCGATATTCAGCTGAAGCAGAATACCGTTCGATGGCATTAGTTGTCTCTGAACTCACATGGCTTGAAAGTCTCCTCGCCGAACGGTTCTTCCCTCGCTAGCTGTCTTACTATGTGACAGTCAAGTTGTTATACACATAGCTAAGAACCCGGTTTTCCACGAAAGAACGAAACACATTGAAGTGGATTGTCACTTCATCCGGGAGAAAGTTCAAATGAAGAAGTTAAAATTAAAGCATGTTCCGGGAAATGACCAAGTTGTCGATATTCTCACCAAGGCCCTACAAAGTACCATATTTTATCAATTCCTGTCCAAGTTGGGTGCCTACGACTTGTATGCTCCATCTTGCGGGGGGGTGTTAGAAAAGTCCATGTAAATGCCCATATTGGAGCTCATTTATATTCTTGTCTCTCTCTTTTCTTTAGTCTCACATTGTGTATAAGGAACTCCTCTCTCTTTCTCTCTCCTATATTTGTATTCATACATTGTATTTGATATATATAAGAGAATATACAAGGTTCTACTCTTAACTACCCATGCTAATGACATGAAGATGATGAGCTTCTGAACCCACCAAGGACACTTTGAGTTTTGAGTGATGTCATTCGGTCTCACTGATGCCCCATCGACTTTCCAAACACTGATGAATTAGGTACTCGAACCCTTCCTCCGTAAATTTGTGTTGGTTTACATCAACAACATACAAATCTACAATTCCACCTGTGTACAACCATGTATTTGTATAGTGGACTCATCAAGACCAGCAGGTAGAAGGGGGAAGACTCGCCTACTGCCAGCATTATAGTTACCGCGAGGCGCTAAGCCCAGACGAGTCGACTAACTTCTAGACAATATGTGAGTGCACACAGCTGCACCAAAATTACTCGCGCCAAGGTGATATCGCAAGGGTTCAGCATATCAAACTGACACAGCACATGTCGCCTAAAAGAGTTTCATCGACATAACATTACAAAAGAGGGGCGAGTGCAGCGAGGGAAGTTAGTGCGCTCGCCCAATATGGCGAGTGCACCCCTGAGAGCTCGCACCGGCCCCCAGTTTGGGGGAAGTGGCGAGCACCCAACCACATTGTGCACTCGTCACCCCCAGGCGAGCGCGCCTCAAGTGGCGTGGTGAACTCGCTCTTAGGGGGGGTAGCCTATTTTTCCAAGAAATCTCATTTTAGCCTGCAATTAGTCATTCCAAACAGCAGGATTCCGATGTTAGCAGACCAATTTGGGATGCATTTAGTAAATACCAAAAGGCGGGATTCCGCTATCCGCTGACCATTTTCAAAAAACTATAAATAGAGCCCCAAGGACACCTTAGGAGGGACTTTTGCTTCCTCTCTCCTTTGGTTGTTTCTGGTTGGCGAGAGTTCCAGCACTATGTTTGCCGTGATTTTCAAGTTGAAAATCTGGTGCTCTCAAGTGCCTTCAGGGTGCCTGACTCAGCATTGGCTTGGGAGGGGAAGCTCTCTTTGATCTTTCGGGTTTGTGGTGGGACCTCCTCGATGTTAGTCTTCCATCCGTGTGAGTGAGGTTCTTAGCTCCTAGTGCCTAGCCTAGTGTTCTAACTCAGGAGAAGTGCAAGCTACCCCCATCGGTCTGAACTCCTCTTGAACCATGGTTTCCGGGTTCAACATTCTGGTGCGGTGAGCGTGAACCGTAGCTTGTTCGAAAAATTCTGAGGGAGTCCCATGGCCGGAAGCGAAGGGCATTAGGACGACCCAGGGGGCTCACCCCCCTCCGGCGAGTACGTCAAGATGAGCAATTTTGACGAATTCAAGAAGTCG
Source organism: Dactylorhiza incarnata (assembly GCA_033032865.1). Taxonomy (NCBI): domain Eukaryota; kingdom Viridiplantae; phylum Streptophyta; class Magnoliopsida; order Asparagales; family Orchidaceae; genus Dactylorhiza; species Dactylorhiza incarnata. Next base: position 14,874,038 of record JAWHQI010000029.1, read on the forward strand.
ATCCTGGAGACCCTTCGCCTCGCCCTCACACCGTCAGGCGAGAGCTCAACCCATGCGGTCCCGATACTCGCCTCGCAAGCCATGCGTGAGGAGGCGCCAGGCAGGAGAGCAGGGAAGGAAGTGTTGGTGGAGGAGGATGAGCGAGTCGTCCACGCGTGAGTGTTGTTCTTCAGCCAGTCGGGTACTCGCTACCCGAGCAAGGATACAGCGTGAGTCCCTCCAACTCGCCGGGTAGGGTAAGGGAGCCCTTTCTGCGAGTTGATCCTTTCGGCCCCGGTGCCAGAGGGGTTCAGGGATTCATTCATGTCCTATTACACCGGCAAGGATGATCCAGTTCAGCATCTCCAGTGGTTCGAAGACACCGTCTCCATCAGGCATGTGCGAGTTGTTCACCATCACGTTCAAGGGAAAGACGAGAGAGAGGTTCCACCAGCTTCCCTCGGGGACTATATATAGCTTAGAAGACCTGCGCCGCAGTTTCCTGCTGCGCTTCTCCATATCCAAGAAAAGGAAGAAGGGAGTTGAGGCTCTCTTCCTTATCAAGCAAGGAGCTGAAGAGTCGCTGGGAAGCTACGTGGATCGCTTCCAAGAGGTTCTTTTGGTTCAGGAGGTGCCCGGGCACACCTTGCAACTTGCCATCACCATTGGGCTGCAGAAGGGGTTATTCAAGATGGAGATAGCCCGGGACCCCGCCCCTCTGTCTTTCGAGGAGCTGATCGACCGAGCGGGGCGGAAGATCGAGTGCGAGGCTACGAATCCTGCGTTCGTGTCAAAGTTGGGCAAGATAGGAGAAAGCAGGGCAAAGGCACCAGGAGGATCCTAGCACCAGGAGGATCCTAGCACCAGGAGGTGAGAAGAAGGGAAGAGCCGGGGAGGCATGGGTTTCAGAGACCCCGAGGGGGCAGCAGCCAGGAGGGTTTGTCCATGGAGCAGGGCCCTTCCAAGGAGGGGGAACTTTCAGGCAGGGCAAGGACAATTCAAAAATCCAGGGTGGAGACCGAGTCCATTCCAACCCCCTCCCCAGCAAGCCATGGCGATCAGCCGAAGAGGAAGAAGAGGAAGAAGAGGAAGGAGGAACCATCCAGGAGCGGTAGAAATAGGAAGGGTGGTGCTGCTCTACTGTGACTTCCACCAGGAGGAAGGTCACGCAACGGCCACCTGCCCCGAGTTCTTAGAGGTGAGGGGAGTAGAAAGAGCCTCAAGAGTGCAGCAGCCGCAACAGCAGGTCCAGGGAGTGGGAGAAGGAGTAGAGGGGGAAGACCGGTGTGAAGACCGGGTCGACATGGGCACCAGAGGCGGGATCGGAGTGCTCCATGGGGGGTAGGGATCGAGGTCACCCAAAAGGGAAGCCTCCATGTCATCAACCGCCGGAGTGTCGCTTCGACCTCCAAGACTCTACCCCCATAGGAGAAGATCTCCTTCTCAGGGAAGGACATGTCGGAGCATGAAGACCCGTTATGCGATGCGCTGGTGATCCAAACAGCGATCGAGAACTTCACGATTTCCAAAATCCTGGTGGACAACGGGAGTTTTGTGAACGTGAGCTTTAAGGAGGACTTCAACGAGATGAAGGTGGGGGCGAAGAGGGTGCTCGCCTCGGATGGTATGCTCTTCGGATTCTCCGGAGAGAGGAAGTGGAGGGAGGAGCCAAGCTCCTTGTAACTTTGGGGGGACGTCAAAGAACTGTCGATTCGTCATCGTGGATGCCCCGAGCAGCTACAACGCTATCTTTGGACGGCCTCCATCAGCGCATTATGGTGTGTGCCTTCCTCCTACCACCAGTGCTTGAAGTACAACATCAAAGGAGTCTAGATCCGGGTCAAGGGAGACCCCAAGGTGGCTAGGCAGTATTACATCACGGCTGTCAACACCATCAGAGGAGGTCGACAAGGCAATAGAGATCCGAGCCAGGTTGGAGGTGGCGGAGGAGAGAGATGAAGGATGTCATCACCCAGGGCGGGAGCCGGAGAAGGTGCAAGTCAGCGGGAGGCTGAGCAGGGAGAACCAGAAGAGGGTCCAGGAATGCATCCAGCGGAACGTGGATGTTTTCGCATGGAGCCATGCGAACATGTCGGGCATCGATGCGGATGTGGCATGCCACAGCCTCAACTTCGATCCAAGCGCCCGCAATATCCACCAGAAGAAGAGAGTTGTGGCAACCACCCTGGCCGAACCCATCCGGGAGGAAGTAGGAAAGCTGCTGGAGGCAGGCTTTATGTCGGAGATCCAGTACCCAGGATGGGTCTCCAATGTTGTAATGGTGAAAAAGAGTGATGGGAGGTGGAGAATGTGTAGACTTCTCTTTATTGAATAAAGCGTGCCTCAAGGATTGTTATCCGCTGCCTCGAATCGACGCGCTGGTAGATTCAGCTGTCGATTTCCCTGTGATGAGTTTTTAGATGCTTTTTCAGGTTATTATCAGATCTGAATACACCCGTCGGATGTCAAGGACGTTTCCTTCATCACGGACGATGGATGTTATTGTTATAAGATGATGCCCTTTGGGTTGAGAAACGCAGGGGCAACCTATTAAAGGATGATGGACCGAGTCTTCAGGGAGCAGAAAGGGAGAAATTTGGAGGTCTACATAGATGACCTGATGGTGAAGAGCAGAAATGTCGAATCACACCTCCAGGACCTGGTAGAGACTTTTGTCGCCCAAAGAAAGTTTAAGATGAGGCTCAACGCCTTGAAGTGTGTCTTCGGGACAAGCAGGGGTAGAGCCCAACCCCGATAAGGTGAAGACGATCTTGGATTTGGAGTCGCCTAGGAATGTCAAGGAGGTCCAGCATCTGACGGGGAAGCTGGCAGGGTTGAGAAGGTTCCTCTCCCGGGCCGGGGAGAAGTGCTCACCATTTTTAAGGTGTTGCGAGGGAATCAGAAGTTCAAGTGGTCACAGGAGTGCGAGCATGCTTTCCCAACGTTGAAGAAGCAACTCACGCAGGCTCCGCTACTCCAAGGGTCGAGGGAAGGGGAGGTTTTGGCTATGTATCTCGGGGTGGGAGTCGAGGCGATAAGTTCGGTCCTGGTCCAAGAGGAAGGAAAGAAACAGTTCCTCATCTACTACGTCAGCAGGGTCCTGAAGAAGGCAGAGCTCGGGTATCCGATTCTTGAGAAGTTGGTGTTTGCCCTGATCATCTCGGCTAGGAAGCTCCGACCGTATTTTCATGCGCACTCAATCAAGGTGGTGACCGACCACCCTCTTCGTAACATCACGGAAGGGTGGAGCATTCAGTAAGGCTGGCAAAGTGGTCGGTGGAGTTGAGCGCGTTCGAGATCTCCTTCATACCTCGACTGTCAATGAAGGCGATGGCGAGGTTGGGCTGCGAGATTTTCTAGTTGTGAACCGGCGGGGTGTGATAAAATAAAATTGAAAGCAGTAAGGAGGAGATGGTGACTCGCACTTGGTCAGAAAGTCTGAGACCCAGGCTGAACACGAGTTATTTGCAGCTCATGTGGGGTCGTCACCTCTCCCAGGGACTCGCGCTTAAACTTCTTGGCGGTTCTTTTCTCCACGCGTCTAGAAGGAGTGCGCGAAGAGTGCTCGGTAGCAATGGCCATGAGGCCGGAAGAAACCGCCTTATTCTTTTCCTCAAAGGCGGCGAAGCGAGCAAGAATGTCTTTAGAGGGCGGCATCATCGCGATTAAACACGAGACCAGGGGAAATTGATGAGGGGAAGTTGGGGGGTCCTTGGAGTTGCCTACCCCTCCCCCTTTGATATATATAACCCTCAGTGGTCCCACCAAAAGATTCTCTCTAATTAAGGCACTCGCCAAATGCTTGGGGTTGAACTATCTTTCTGATCTTGAGGCAAACTCGCAAAGAGCGGGGATTGTGTACAACCCCTCATTTGTCGAGTGGACTCATCAAGACCAGCAAGTAGAAGGGGGAAGACTCGCCTACCGCCAACATTATCCTTGTCGCGAGACGCTAAGCCCAGGCGAGTCGACTCGCTTCTAACCGATCAGCTAGACTTATAGTTGATAGGCGCAAGGTTTTAAGTGTCGGATGTCGGAGACATGTCGGATTGGGTTTTTAGATGTCGGATGGGGTTTTTAGATGTCGGATGTCAGAGACATGTCAGGGACATTTTAATATGTCGAATTCCTAAAAAATATTTATATTATAAGTTATATCATATTATCTTAGCTCTATAAACTACATTAATTTATTCTACTCAATGGACACATTTTCTACTTAGTTGTATTAATTCCAAAATACTCAAATCTATCTTCAATCACCATTATCTTCTAACCATGTATCTATTTTCATTGTATGTATATCTCCATTTATTATTTCATTTTTAAGCACTTAAATGTTGAAAATTATTTTATCATTCTTCCTCATTGTTGAAACGGAAATGACACAGTATTTAGATATCAACCAACATTAAATAATGGGGTTTTTTACTTCCATATAAACATGCAAATTAACTGTACAATATTAAGAATAAATATGGTCGGCTTGGTGACAATGAAAAAACTTGATGGAATAAATTTCAACAATCAAATACGCAATTGATACTTCATACATAAAGCATGCAAGAAGAAAGCATTGGGAGGAGACAAGTGAAAATAAAGTATAATCCATGTGTTCGGAAATGTGCAATCAATAAAATGGGAAAAAACTAGCAAAAAAACCTTTCGAGCGGCGAGGACGGAGAATAAGCGGAGAGAGATCTCTGATCCTGCGACATTTATAAATGTAGGTGACATTTATAAATGTCGGTGGCGGCCGATATATCGGATTTAATCGGTGATGTCGGCCGACATAATGAAAAACGTCATAACCTTTAAATTGTCATTATGCAAGTCATTTTTGTTTCAAACGGGACATGTCGGACATGTCGGCCGACATTTAAAACAGTGGATAGGCGAGTGCACACAGCGACACCAAAACTACTCGCATTAAGGCGATATCGCGAGGATTCATCATCTCAATCCACACAGCCCATGTCGCATAAAAGCATTTAGTCGACATAACATTATGAAAGAGGGGCGAGTGCAGCGAGGGAAGTTAGTGCGCTCGCCCAATATGGCGAGTGCACCTCTGATAGCTCGCAACGGCCCCCGGTTTGGGGCAAGTGGCGAGCACCCAGCCACATCTGGTACTCGCCACCCCCAGGCGAGCACGCATCAAGTGGCGTGGACTTGCCCCTAGGGGTAACCCATTTTTCAGGAAATCCAATTTTGGCATGCAATTTGTCATTCCAAATAGCGGAATTCCACTGTTAGCAAACCAATTTGGGTTGCATTCAGTAAAACCAAAAGGGTAATTCTGCTATCCGCAGACCATTTTCAAAAAACTATAAATAGACCTCCAAGGGCACCTTAAAAGGGACTTTTTGTTGGGAAAAACTCTTGATTTAACTTAACAAATTATAAGAAAGTGATTTTATATACTAGGTTTGAATTACCCAGTGTATAGTAAGGGTAATATGCCCATTAGATGTCTTAGGATGTCACACTCAATCTAGAGTGTCAAGACTAGTTAAAGGGCTGCAAATTTGGGCAAAGTTAATAATGGCGTCGAATGGAATTCGACGCAACATCGAGTTCATATCGACGCTACTCCGACTAGAAGTCCAAGTAACTCAACTCTACTGTCGAAGTAACACTAGTCGACGTTCCTTCGAATAGATATCGACGCAGAGTCCAGAAACTTGTCGAAAGAACTTGAGAAGTCGACGCAGCTTCTACTTCAACTCGACGCAAAAGGGAATACGTGTCAAAGCCATCTAAAGTCGACGCAACGTCGACTTCATCTCGACGCAGTTAATGGAAGTCAGAGTAGATGCTATTCAACTCGACGGGTGCGTCTATAAGGAATCGACGCAACAACTACTAGCTGAGTTCAGTCAGAGCACAGAAGAAATCGAAGCAGCTCTTAGATGAACTCAAAGCAGCGTCGATAAGAAAGGAAGTTAATTCGACGCTACGTCGAATACAGTCTGTGAAATTTCAATCTTTACAGCTGTCCTTCTGAGGCTTCTATCATGGCCCACATCTCTCAGACCGTTCTCCAACGGTCTAATAATTGCCTGAAGAAGAAGGAAACATTAAAGAAAGGGAAAAAGGCTTTCTTGGAAATATACACCTTCTGGTTGGACGGGTCGAGAAGTAATTAAAGAAAGAGAATGTCTATCAAATGTACCTTTTCAGGTCTTACCTAACAAGGAAACAAATTCAAAATAGAGACAGGGTATATAAGGATAGAGAAGGAAGAGAAGAATAGGGCATTAATCACAATCAGCCGTCTCTTCTCAAATTAGGGTTTCCTGTCTTCTTCTCCCTCTCTCTCAGGAACCCTAACACAGTGTTGTGAAAGAGAATAGAAGTGTCTGGTGTTCTTCATCTGATAGCTCAAAGAATCTGAATAGCTGCTCTTCATCACCATCTTTTGGCAGCCAGATCTCAATCAGAAGAGGAAGAAAGAATCTGACAATACAAAGCTTCTGCAATCTATTATCATCAAAAGCAGGGGCTAATCAAGAGCAGATTCTTGGGGCTAATCAAGAGGCTGAATTTCATACAGCCACCGCAAGAATTCTGAGAACAAAATTCCTTTAACCTTCCTTCTTCTCCTTCTCTTTCTATTTCCTGTAAAAGAGTTTTATTAATCCATCTTCAAAGGATTCAGTGGTTCAAGATCAGCTTATCAAAAGATCTGGTGGTTCATGATCTCCTTATCAAAAGATCATTAGTTCTAAGAGTCTCCTGATCAAAAGACTCAGGCACAGGTGGTGCATTCCTACCAAGTGGTAGAAGAGAGGACTACCCACATTTTGGGGAATCTCTACTTTTACATCCAAGCCTTTAAGAATTCCTTCTATCCTCCACATTTGACGAACAAGCTCGAATCGTCGACCCCATCAAGGTCGCCACTGAGAATGAATGGGTAAAAAATGTTCTCAACAACATCCGTCACATGCCTTCGTCGCATCTCATCAACAACTGATCTTATGCACAGGCATGTGACAAGCATCATCATCATCATCAAGTTAGTGTTTATATCATGTTACAATAAAACATTTTATAGATTATCTCGTAAAACTAAGAAAATTGATAGTCAACATATGGACTCTATACAATAACACATGATTCAAGTATCTAATGATAAATGATAATAAATTGTCCTAAGATGAATCCATAGTTTAGTTGTTAAATCACGTTTGTCTTATCATGATTTCATGACAAAAAACTTTAATGGTGGCATCTTCGAGTTTAGAGAATATTTGTTGAATTAACTTATTAAAAAACAACCATGGAGATGATATGTTGGGCTAAACAATCTTGAAGTATTTTGAGAAGAGGAATTTCAAATGGGCTACTTGCAAAGACCTAAAGGAGAAAAGAACAATTCAAAGTCAAGTTTGATCTTCTGGCCTAGTGTTCTAACTCAGGAGAAGTAAGTGTAAGCTACCCCCATCGATCAGAACTCCTCTTAAACCGTGATTTCCGGGTTCAACAATATGGATCTAGCACTTCCACCACCTTCAGATGGTGTTTAAACTCTCCACCGCCACTAATCGGGCAAGGTGAGCGCCCACAGCAATCATCAACCACCCTAGGTGAATCCAACGCATCATCAGCCCCTTAGGGTGCTCCCAGCACAGGGCCGACCTCCCCGACTATACTCCTTGCAAAGCCCGACTATTGTCCAACTCCAGCCAGCGCTCAAACAGCCTCTATCGCCAATCAACTGCAATCAAGCGCAAACAACACTGTCATCCAGCACATCCAGCCTTCAAGAACTCCTTCTATCCTCCACATTTGACGAACAAGCTCGAATCGTCGACCCCATCAAGGTCGTCATGAGGATCAATGGGTAAAAAATGTTCTCAACAACATCCATCCCATGCCTTCGTCGCATCTCATCAACAACTGATCTTACGCACAGGCATGTGACAAGCATCATCATCATCAAGTTAGTGTTTATATCATGTTACGATAAAACATTTTATAAATTATCTCGTAAAGCTAAGAAAACGGATAGTCAACATATGAACTCCATACAATAACACATGATTTATGTATCTAATGATAAACGATAGAAAATTGTCCTAAGATGAGTCAATAGTTTAGTTGTTAAACCAGGTTTGTCTTATCATGATTTCATGACAAAAATCTTTAATGGTGGCATCTTCGAGTTTAGAGAATATTTGTTGAATTAACTTATTAAGAAACAACCATGGAGATGATATGTTTGGCTAAACATCTTGAAGTATTTTGAGAAGACAAATTTCAAATGGGCTACTTGCAAAAACCTAAAGGAGAAAAAGAACAATTCAAAGCCAAGTTCTTAGTTTAGATATTTTTCTCTAATAAACATAATTGAGATTAATTGATTAACCATAAGATAACACGTAATTTCAATATTTTAAATACAACTATTTCTCTTTTAGGAATATATTGCTTTATAGACCTTGAGCATGTTTGATTATCCTACAAACTTTGTGATCTAAGTTTAAATGATTTAGGGCATGAATTCATTGGTTAGAAAATATTATTATTTAATACTACATGATTTATTTTATTTGGATTTATTATTTGACTAAATTTGCTTTGGATCATATTACTATAGTTGAATATTTTAAGACAATGTTAGGGATATTTTTAATTGATTCTTCTTGATTTTCATTATAATTTTCAATATATATTATTAGCATATATACATTTTTTCTCATAAACTTTATAGGATTTTTAATATCATTTGCCTTGCAATTTGCCGTAAATGTTGTTTTCTAACATTTAGTTATATTGTTGCTACTTTGTTTCCAAAGCTTTTATAGAAATGTACGATGATTTTTGCCTCTTACAGATGCCTAATAATAATACTTATATGAGCATATGAGAAACAATTTAACAACAAAGTATAAGAGATTAGGGCTTAATTGTCGTACATTTGGAAGCAATCAAGCCTTATTACGCCAACTTTTCCTTAAGCTGTAATCTTAACCTCATGATCTCTTTTATATTGATATTTTGCATGTTCATTAGCAATCTTATTTATAAGAGCCTGAGCATTTTTACAAGTCACTCCTACAAAAACCCAACTCCTAAAGGTTTTGGAGAGGTCATTGATAGTGCATTATTTATAGTTATTTTTATATAGTATTTTAGTAGTAATTAATTAGTCTTTATATAATTTTAATTTAATATATATCTAATTTGCTTTGTTTTATATTTTCAGGGACTTTGGGGCTGCTAATAGCAATTTCAAGCATATAGCCGTGTTCAGGGGAAATTCTGGAGCATTTCTGCAAAAACCCTCAATACACGCCCCAGGTCACGGGCGTGACCTAGGGGCGTGACCATGGCCACGACCGTGTATCGCTTTCAGCTCACAGAACTCGCTGCCACGTCGGATTAAAGTTACACGCCCCAGGTCACGGGCGTGACCGGGGGCGTGACCTTCAAGTCACGGGCGTGACTCGCCCAACAAGCATTCAATTCAAGCAGTTTCTGCCGCCGAGTCGTTCCAGCTTACACGCCCTTGGTCACGGGCGTGACCGAGGCCGTGCCCTCTCCCTCAACTGCCAAATTAACTCCAGATCGCGCCGTTTCCCGCCGTTTCCTGACTCGGTCAAGACACGCCCTAGGTCACGGGCGTGACCTAGGCCGTGACCCGTCGAGATGATCAATTTTGGCGGTTTTTCTTCCCCAACGTTCCCGGGCTTTCAAGACGCAATTACGCAGCTTACACGCCCTTGGTCACGGGCGTGACCAAGGGCGTGACTCAGCAATTTTCTGCCTATAAAAGCCAGCTGCTGCCAAAGTGATGGGCATCCAGGCCATGCTTAGTTTGGATCGTTTCTAGTATAGTTTTTCTGCATTTTTCTTAGTGTAACTTTATTTTATGTCTTGTCTTTTTTAATTCCTAGCTTAGATCTACTTTACATGCAATTGTACTTTTCTTTACTTAGAAATAAAAATAACTTTCTTCTCAATTATGTTTTGTTAATTTTCATAGTATTTGGTCGGATGAATTCTTAAGCTTTTATCTTTTCAAAATCTCTTATTCATAGTTTAGTTTGGAAAACTAAGATTTACCGTTGATTTGCAATTTTTGGTATCATATTTCTAGGGTATGATAATCAAGTTTGATCCGTATTTTAGTGTATCGAGAGATCCGTAAATACGGGTAGATCGCTCATCGGTAAAAAGAGTTGTATGCATTCCTCGAGAGAGGGTGACGCAAATCTTCCGGATTGGAGTCAAATCCAATAGTGGGGCTCATCGCATAAAGCAAGCTTAGGGGTTTCGACTGGCCGAGGGGTCTTAATCGATCAACCTAAGGTTAGGTGGTAGTTCTCTCGAGAGAGGTTCTATCATATTTTGGGAACCTCCACGGTCAAGTTTGTCTAAATCGATTTCTTTTGAATTCTAGATTTACAAAACATTTCACTTAAGAATGATTCCCGATCAAATGTTTCTTTTCTTCAAATTATTTTCAAAACTCTATTTTACTGCCGATAAAATAATAATAATTTGCGTGAGTAGAAGTAATCAACAGACCCGTGGAATACGACACTTGATATTTATTTGTTTTGAATATCCTATGCTATGAATGATAGGTGCTCTTGCCTATAGTACGTAGAATTTGGAGAAAATTATTTACATCCTAAATCTTAGCTATCAGTCATCTTGTGTAAAACAAGAAAGTGGGGTTCACTTAGCCCTTAAAACAAAAAGGTGTCATACTGTGAGCATAGCAAGAAGAACATAGGTGTAATGGAAACTCTGCCGTAAAGGAGAGGGATTCTCTGTTAGAAGGGAGCAGAACGCAAAGTAAGGTGTCTTAGGTGTGGATGTATGCGGGGCAGTCGTGGCTTACTTTATTGTTTATGTAGCGAATTAAAATAATTACATGCTTATATACTATAATGATAGAGTAAACAAGATACATTTGCTAGAAGTTTTTTACAAAACATTTGTAACACAAGCTCGATTATAAGTATGCATTCTGTGAATTCACTAGGTTTTAATTATTTATATATTATTTCCATTGTGCCTTAGTTCTTTGCGTTCAATTGGACAAGATTGGAAAGAAACACTAAGTGCTAATTGTGCACCTAATTCGCTCCCATATTGTTAGCTTATACTTCATAATATGTTAAGGTAGATGATTTATTTGTTGAATAAAAACTATAGGTTGTTAGAAGACACATTCATTAAGCATCAATTTCACCTCTTCACAACAACTTAGACATCTTCAAAACTGGCAAGTTGCCTCTCCCTGCTAATCAAATGAATTTCAGCTTGTCAAACTAAATTCAACAACAACACTCAGGCCTTTATCCCACCATAATGGGGTCGGCTATATGGATCCTTTGTCGCCATTGCACTCTATCTTTAATCATAGTCTCACTAATGCCTAAGTATATCATGTAATTCCTTATAGTTTCATTCCAAGTCTTTTTTGGTCTACCCCTCCCATGTATAACATGTCTAGTGACTAAACTCTCACAACGCCTAATAGGTGCCTCTAATGGTCTCTTATGTACATGTCCGAACCAACTTAAATGAACTTTTCACATCTTCTTTACAATTGGCGTCATTCATATCTTATCCCCGATACATTCATTCCTAATTTTGTCAAACTAAATTCAATTTAACAAATTAGACCTGGCCAACAAACATGTTTTAGCAACTCAAAAAATAATGTTCTATGTCCAGCAACCAGGCATCAGCAGTCATTAACCTTGAAATTGTTTGTATGAAAATTGGATGCTGCAAGAGCATATGATCAATATTTCTTGGGGAGTAGGCAATTTTGTTTGGATGGGTTTGGACCAAAAATTCAATTTTGGCTCAGCCTAAACCAAAAACTAAACTGATTTAGGTTTGGTTTGGTCTGGTTTAGATTTCGTTTGGTCAGGTTTAGATTTGGTTCCATTTAGACTCTATTTTTAGTAATTGGTTTTTTATTTAGGGTGATACCATGCGCCAATGGTCCATTGACAAATGATTTCCAAATCATCCAAGCCATTAGCCTGAATACGATTGACAGCACAAATTGGCAAACTACTAAAACAAACAATATAATGATCTACATAAAAAAATATATGTAATCACCAATCCAATCTCACACAGTAAATCCTTGACAATTCCTTTTAAATAAGCCACCAAAATATTGTTGTGATCAATGCAAAGAATGTGACTGCTCTTACTAAGAAAAAGATAGTCATTCAAAATAGAAAAAAGAAAAAAAAACAAAAGCATCTCAGAAGACCATTGCCCGTGAGTTTCTTCACTGAACATCAAAGTGCAAGGATAACAATATGATATCTATCATCATTGATGCTGATTTCGAAAAACTGGCATAAACATTTCGGAAAATTATGATAAATCAATAAAAAATTTGTAAAAATATACGGCATGTAATTAAGATGCACACAGAAAGCATACAAATCACGACAACTATTGTTGCGGTCTACTCGAGGCTCCTAAAACAGTCTAGAATGGACCGTCTTAGCCCAGAAGCGGACGAGAGCACAATCAGCTACAGAAAATTGAAACGGCTGGCAAGAAATCTTTTTTACCGTGGAAAACCCTAGAAAGAGGTAAAAAAACCACGTGGGTTCGGTGCCGACCTAACTTCACTATCAGTTGCTTCTTTACAGGGCATTGGTGAGAAATCGAGGGCGACAGAACCGCTCCTTGTTACAATTTAGGGGGGGGAGAGAGGGAAGCGTTCGGAGGGTGACAGGTCACCGCTCTCGAAGCTAAGTCTTCTTCTTAGTCGCGGTGGGGAGCACCGCGCTAAGGGGCTTGTACGACCTTCCGCTTGCGCTTGGGAAGTCAAGGGGTGCGTTCTAGACTTTTGGATCTCTTCGGAGTTTGATGGCGGTGTCTAAAGCGTGAAGCTTAGCGTTGCCTTGGAGGTGACGATCGCTAGACGTTCCGCTCTCGGAATGAAGATTGGAGGAGGATGAAGATCTCTGAACCGTCTTCGAAGTGCTTGATGGAGGATGAAGATCTCTGAGCCGTCTTCGAAGTGCTTGAAGGGTCAAGAAGCTCTGGGTCAAGAATTCCATGCAAAAGCTCAGAGGAGTCTTCTGAAGAGACCGACTCCTCATCATCAAATGAGCGGTCTCCGAAGAAATTGCGGAGCAATTAAAAGACCCCGAGTTTCTATACTGTAATTTTTCTTTTGTCCTTTTCAAATTGCTTGAAGGAGGATGAAGATCTCTGAGCCGTCTTCGAAGTGCTTGAAGGATATTCAAGAGCATCATCGAAGGCGATGGAGATCTCAAGGAGTTCTCTTGCAAGTAGGAGGAGAGGAGGGAGAGAGAAAGGTGAGAATAAAGGAGAGTTTGGGGTCCTATTTATAGGCCCCATAGGTGGTTACGATAGTTATGCGGTTATTCGCATACCGTAACCACCGTAATTGTCATTTGCAGGCCAGTTTTATATGGTTTAGGACACGTATTATTTAGGCCGGTTTTATATGGTTAGGAAACCGGATGATGAGGGGGGAGGTTGGCCGACCGCGTGGCTAGGTGGTCGCGCGGGAAAGGCCGGCCGGATGACCGGACGGGAGGCATCGCGGCCGCGCATCATCGGCGCGAGGCCAAGGCCGACCAAGTGGTCGGTCGTGCGGCTCCGCGTCCGCGCGCGGTGGGAGCGCGGCCAAGGCTGGCCATGCGGCTCCACGGCCGCGCGCGATGGGCGCGCGGCAAAGGTCGGCCAAGTGGCCGGCCGTGCGGCTCTGCGGCCCCGCGCGGTGGGCGCGCGGCAAAGGCTGGTCGTGCGGCTCCACGGCCGCGCGCGGTGGGCGCGCGGCCAAGGCCGGCCGGCCGGCCGGACTCGCGGCCACGCGTCGTGCGCCCGCAGCCAAGGCCGGTCGGGCACCGGCCGCGGGGGCTTGCGGTTGCGCGTCGGTGGCATGGCGGCGGCCGGTTTGCAGGTCTCGGGCAGTTAGAGCGGCGTTGATCGCGCAGATCGCGTGCGGTGATCGCGCGCGTGATGGTTTTTTCCCCTAACTCCCCACTAAGGTAGTGGGGGTCATGATAATTTCGGCTATTCGCAGCCAGAAATTCCTATATAATGAGGGTGACCACATCGTTTACCCCCAAAGTCCCCAAAGTCCCCAAAGTCCCCAAAGTCCAGAGCCGGCGCGAGTGAAGTACGGGGACTTTTTACGGGATGAAATTGTGGTGAAAATGGCGGAGCCGGGCAGCGCGGCGCGAAAGGAGGTGTGTGAAGAAACCCGGAAAGAGGTACGCGTAACGAAGTGGTGTGAGGAAGATGTGCCCTCGCGTTGCAGCTCTCCCGGGGAGCAATGCGCGCGCGGGGAGCGCCTGCATGCTGTGAGGGTGCTATTTGCGAGGAGCACCTACGAGGAGAGCCTGCGCGCTGCGAGTGCGCGCCTGCGGGGGGGAGCACTTATGCGCTGTTTGTGCATGGTGGCGTGTGCGTTGTGCTTGTGCGGGAAGTGCGCTATTTGCGCGCTATGTGTGTGGGACGGACGCCCACGCGCGGTGGCTTGTACTTGGCTCCATGTAGCTCGAGGGTTGATGATGTTCCTATCAATCACGATGTGGAATTACTTGGCTCTGAAGCCCCCCAAACTCCCATTGCCCCCCCCCCCCCCCCAGCTCCCATTCCCCCCCCCCCCCCCCCCAGGCTCCTGTGGGCGCTTCTGCTCCGTTGCCGGTTAAGGCGAGTCGGTTTCCTCTTCTTTTGAGGCTATGAATGTTGCGGTAAGGATTGTAACTTTGCCTTTGTCCCTTGTTTGTCTCGTGATGAACCTGACTTTTTCTTTCTTTTTTTAGATTGGAGTTCAAACCAGCATTACTCTTACGTGGAATGACTGCTACGTGGGCCTGAAGGATAGTTATCTCGCGCTTCATGAGGAGCTTCATGGAGTTATGAGCTCCTTTTCGGACTGAAGGGGTGACGGGATCGTGATGTTTCTCGCTTTCGGCAGATTGAGGTTGGGCTACAGGCGGAGCTGGAGCAGTCCCGAGCGAAGGCCCGGAGAAGACCGTTTGTCTGCTGGAAGATTCGCAAGCCATGATGGTTCTCAAGATGCGGACCTAGTGTCTCTAAAGGCTACTGAGTTGAAGGCCGCTGGAGTTGCTGAGTACAAGGACTCCATTGATTATATGCGGGACTGTTCTCTACTCTCTGAGGAGGTTCGTGAGGAGGTATGGAGCAAGGAAGTAGAGCCCCAGTTTGAAGACGAGCGCGAGGTGGCCTTTATGCATGGGATGGCGAAGACCCTCCGCTTGGTTGCGCGGACGCGAGTTTGCGACGTGTCCGAATTGGGGGTTGGAGATCTTTCCGAAGACGAGTGCTTTGCTTCCGATGTCGAGGAGTAGTTTTCCTTTGTATCTTGTAGATTTTCCTCTTTGATTGTGTTCTTGGCTCTGTTTGGGACAGCTCTAGCGAATGGAAAAACTGCTGATCGAATAAAGCTTTTAGAATAGAGTTTTTCAAAAACTGCTGATCGAATAAAGCTTTTAGAATAGAGTTTTCAGAAAAACTCTGATGAGAGAGATGCAGCCTATTTGGAGAGTCTATGCAAAAGTGTTGATCGAATAGAGCTTTTTCATTTAAGTTTTTCGGTAGAACAACTGTTTGAAAACTATTTTCTTAAACAAAAATATTGAAATATAATATTTGAGAAAACTCGCGCCCAGGCAAACATGCGCGTCCGGGCAAAAAATAGTCGCTCGGGCAAAAAAACGGCCGACCGGGCAAAAACAGCCGACCGGGTAAAAAATGGACGGTCGGGCTAAAAATGTCCGACCGGTTGGAAAACGGTCGCTAGGACAAAAAATGGTCGCTCGGGCAAAAAACAGCCTCATGGGCGAATAACGGGCGCCTGGGCGAAGAACTGGCGCCCGGGCGAAGAACTTGCTGCGGGGGCGAAGTGTCGACCTTCGAGCTGTGGCAGCGAGGAGGCTACAGCGATATGAGCTGCTTGCGGCCTGAGAGGACTAGCCCTTAATGACCCTGTGATAGCAGAGTTTCAAGCAAAATAAAATATTTTGAAATTAAACACACAGTAGTTCTTGCGCAAGTACAGGCTTGCGACTTTTTACAGTAGCGGTTACAAATAAAAGTAAATCGGAATATAGTAGAACATTTCTGCTCGACTCCTAGTTTCTCTTCAGTGGGGACTTCAGGTTATGGATCTGCTGGAGGATAGGGTTGCTCGTCTGGGTTTCATCTGTTGCCGCAGATAGCATCATAGCACGTGTGTGCTGCCTCCTGGTTCCCACGGACAACTCCAACTCCGCTCGAGGTGATAAACTTCATTGCGAGGTGCGGGATGGAAGGGATAGCTCCAAATATTGTCTAGAGTGCTCGGCCAAAAATCGTGTTGTAAGGTGATTCTGATTCAACTGCTACGAACTGTATGTCGTGGGTAGCCTGCTTCGGGAACTCTCCCAGGTTTACCGAGAGAGTGATAGTTCCTTTGACCGAGACAGGACTGTCATTGAAGTCGTAGATTGGTTCGGAGGCTGGTTGGTGATCTTCTTGCAGGATCTTCATGTTGAGGAGAGAGGGCTTAACATGATGTTGACTGGGCTGCCATTGTCTACCAGTATCTGCTTGACGCGGAAGCTAGGATTGCCGATCCCTGCACTGATGACTAGTGGATCTTGGTGTGGTAAGAGTAGCCCCTTTAAATCTACATCTCCGAAGCTGATCGTATCTGTCGGTTCGGCGATGGAATTGATGATGGGGAACGGAAAACCAGAGATGGTCTCCACTACACCTACCACTTGCTTGCCCCCCCCTGATGTGTCTTGATTAACAGGTGATTGCTCTCTTCTTCCATGCGCTAGCTGGTTTCGCGTCTGGTCTTGCAAGAACCTTCCAAGGATGTCTTGTTGGATGAGACGTTATATCTCATCTTTAAGTTTGATGCATTCCTCAGTGGTATGTCCTGCACCTCGGTGAAACTCGCAATACTTTGATTGATCTCCTTTGCCCTGCGGGAGTTCTCTCGGCCTTCGCAATTGTCCTGCATCGCATAGAGCACGTTCGCACGAAAGGTGTTGAGCAGTGCGTATTCTTAGTAGGGGCGTTCCCGTGGCGCTCTTGCTGGTGTGCATTGCCCTCACGCTCCTCTTACCGCCTCGGGGCTGACTCTTCTCTTTTTCTCTTCACTCCTCCCTCAAACTATCGGCGATGAGCCTCGATTGCTTCGTCAGCGGCGATTTGTGCCTCGACCCTATGCACAAGATCAGGATAGCTAGGGATCGTTTCCCTCATCAAGGCGGAGTAAAATCCGCTTGGTCAGAGTCCTCCCAGGAATACTCCTCGAAGGAGCTCGGTGTCTACCCCGGGGATCTAACGGGCCTCGGTAGTGAACCAACAAAAAAACTCCTTAAGGGTTTCCCCTTCGCTTTGTCTGATTCCCAAGAGATGGGAAGGGTCCTTTACTATTCGACGGTTCACAATTAACTAGTGCAAGAACTGTTGTGTCAATTCGGTGAAGTTTCTGATAGTTCCACTCCGAATAGAACGAAACCAAGTTCTTGACTGGCCTTTCAGAGTGGCCGAAAACACTTGACATAGCAGTTGATCGGGAGCGCTGTAAATTCGAAGGATGGTGGAGAAGTGATTCACGTGCTCTAGGGGGTCATCGGTCCCATCGTAGGATTTCATGCTCGAAAGATTGAATCCTCCTGGGATTAGATGTGCAAGGACTTCAGGTGCCAACGGGGATCTATTGCGGAGGGGGCAATATATATGTGCCGCTTGGCGGCCTACTTGGTCGTACTCTTCTGTTATCAGTTCCCTTCTTCTCGGGTCAATCTTCCAGGGAGGTTCTCGGGGTCACATGCCCTCTGGTGGTGATGTTGTGAGCCGAGGTCGGCGGGCCTGGCCAGACGGGCAGGGTGTGTGGTGCTTGCTGCTGCTGATAACTCAGAGTCCTCTTCTTGATTATCTCATGGGGTTTGGCGTGGGGGTGGAGGAGGCGCATTGACTGGTGTAGGGGGTCCGCAGGAGACTGATCTGCTCCCAAGTTTCTTAAGAGGTTTAGCATTTCAGCCTGCTGCTCCTCTATTTGGACCATGCGTCCTGCTAGTGCATTTGCTGGTGCGACCACTGCCTCTTCTAGTCGTGGTGCGCTGATCAGGGAATGGGAAGGAATGGGACCGCCATGTCCTTCGCGGACCGAACCTTGGGTGGTGCGATTGCTTCTCCTTGGCATGGTCTCTAGTCACGAGTATCGTTGTGCTGAGGATACTGTCTTCTGGATCTTCAGAACTTCGGGAACTTTGTTCTCACAGACGGCGTCAAACTGTTGCGGTCTACTCAAGGCTCCTAAAACCGGTCTAGAATGGACTGTCTTAGCCCGAGAGCGGACGAGCGCGCAATCAGTTACAGAAAATTTAGACGACTGGCAAGAAATCTTTTTTACCATGGAAACCCCCAGAAAAGAGGTAAAAACCACGTGGTCGATTCGGTGCCGACCTAACTTCACTATCAGTTGCTGCTTTACAGGGCTTTGTTAAACATTCTCAAGATTTTTCACTTCAAAAAATGGTATAAACGTTTCGAAAAATAATGATAAATCAATACAAAGTTCGCAAAAATATCCGGCTGATAATTAACATGCACTCAGAAAGCACACAAATCATGAATGTTGTATTGGTCAGAAATAATGTGCTGAGACTTCTTCGGCCACAATAAATTCATTCGATAAATAATTTTATATGAACATATGATAAAGAACAAATGTTGCACCATTGAGTCATTGAGTGACACTTCGCAATTTAAGTTACCTAGGACATATCATCTGTCCTAACATGTGCAAAAATCTTAAGATTTCGATTAAAACATGAATCACATCCCTTCCTTCAAAATTATAAAATATATATCCATATATTTATTTTGATAATGCAAGCATATCAAATTATTAATCTTTCAACTAATTTCCTATTATAACTACAAGATAGTTCATAGTTTTCCTTTCTTAGTTACATTTACATCATTATAGAAAGAGAACGATAGTTTCATATATACTTATTCTAAACCAAATGATTTATTTATACATAATAAAAAGCACATGAATTGTTCTAACTAGAACATTTTAGATCATCAAAGCAAGCTGAAAATTGCATACACACATTTATAACCACAGTTTTAGAATGAAGCAACAACAATTTCTTATTTCTTCCAATTAAACAAATGGCGACATTTTCAAGCAGAACTCTCTTAATTTGTAGATTTAAATTTTTGAATTTGATATTTATCTCTGACATTGTACTTTAATTTATAATTATGTAATTACATTTTCTAGACCCAAAAAATGGCCCCATTTTGAAACCTTTAAAAAAATCATGGGAGTTTCCCGTTATGTGTGGAAGCATAACAGAACTAATATTTTAAAAATAAGCACCATCAATTTCTAATTGCAGTAAATACAGACTAGCCGACTAGGAGTATTATTTTTAGTTTAAAACTGACTGACTAGAATTGCAAGTTAGCAAAATGTTCAGAAATAAAAACCTGAAGAAGTACATCTATGAGTTTTCATCATATAGTTTACACGTCCATGAAAATGCAACCACTGTTTTAAAAAGAAGTAACTACAATTTCTTTTTTCTTCCAATTAAAAAAGGGAGTGGTTAAAGGCACCGCAGTTTTGGCTAGTCGCACCGTAATTTTCATGAGTTATTACGCGCATTTTGGAAATACGCCTTGTACATGCATTTTTAGGAAAAGTGTTCAACACGAAAGTTGTAGATCTCGTGTCGACCTATAACTTTTGTGTTGAACACTTTTCCTAAAAATGCACGCACAAGACGTATTGCCTCCCTGATTGAAACATGGGAGTAACTATAGCGAATTTTTGAGGAAAAGTGTTCAACATGAAAGTTGCTACAACTTTCGTGTTGAACACTTTTCCTAAAAATGCATGTACAGGGAATATTTCCAAAAGGTGCGTAATAACTCATAGAAATTGCGGTGCGACTAGCCAAAATTGCGGTGTCTTTAACAACTCCCTTAAAAAATGACACATTTTCAAGCAGAACTCCCTTAATTTGTAAATTTGAAAAACAATTGATATTTTTCTCTGACATTGCACTTTAATTTGCAATGATGTGACTACATTTTCTAAACCCAAAAATGGCCCCATTTTGAAAAGTTTAAATTTATGGAAGTTCTTTTATCTAATTGTGCATATATATATATATATATATATATATATCAATTTCTAATTGTAGTAAATGCATTCTGAGTATTTTTATTAATTTCAAACTAACTAAAATTACAAGTCATCAAAATGTTCAGAAATACAAATCTGAAAAAGTACATCTATAAGTTTTCATCATAACTGGCAAAAAAAATAAAAGTATGTAACTGTAGAAGAAGCAAAACCTGAAACTCCGGAGAGTGTCCCTTCTGTATGGAGCATCCCGATGCGAAGGGCGCTCCGTTCGGATCTTTCGATCCCTTCGGGGGCTGCGGCTACTATCGCTCATCTGAAAACTTTCTCCCTTCTTCTATAGCACCAACGGCCGCCGATCTGAAACCCTCCTGTCACACCACCACCACCAACAACACTTCTCCCCCTGTCCAACCATTGATCCAAAACCATCTCCATGAGTCGACATCAAACCCACACTACCTTCCTCCAAAAAAGAAAAACAACCCGCATCCATGCTACATATGAGGCCAAAGCAAATGTAAATGTCGCATGCTTCATTCCATGAAATTAATTCACCCCTACAAATATACTCCATTAACTTCTAAGATCAGCCTTCTTCTACAACTACTTCATCGTTTATAGATTTAATTCAACTGAATTCACAAGTGAAAGAAATTCTATCTGGCTTTTGTTTCTAGAACTCACCCTTGAAAACAGGTGGAGAAGGGCAACGCCCTATGAAAATCAATCGAAGGTGCAATCAAATTTACTGGCAGGGACAAAAGTACATTTTACTGGAGCAATCAAAAATGCCATGGGTTGCCTAGGAGTATCTTCACCTAGACAACAAAACAGAATTTGAGCACATATGTATTAATGTTTTACTAATACCATGAATCAGAAGAAATTTGAATAATAAATAGTTGCAATGTGTTCTACTAACTCTCAGAAGAAATTAGTGTTCTACTAACTAATTAATAGCTACAAAACACTAATTAGTGACATTGCAGATTATTTATTTGCTGCAGTAAATAGCTTCAGTATGAATTTACCGGAACAAAATATTAGGTTATAACACATGTACTGATCTCTATAATTAATCAGACCATCTAATAGATGTAATTTAATTTTGGGAGAGCTGCTGTTAGGCAACCCTGGAACAAATGTGATGAAGAAGATTGAGATGAGTGGATCTTTCTAATCGTAGGTCCCTAGAACAAATGCGATAAAAAAACTAAAGAACAATTGCATTATGAATTTACCGGAACAAAATATTAGGTTATAACAGAAATTCTTTTGAAAAGAACATAAAAGAGTATACTGAAAACAACAGCAAAATGACCTAAAATCCCTAAGGTCTGCAGTAAATAGGAACCGTAGATCCCTCTCCTTCAACTGGGCATGCTCTTTCCTAAGCAAAAATAATGAGTAAAAAATGAGAAGTAGAATAGCTTTGCAAAATGCATTTTACTGGAGCATCAGAATGCGACCTAACGGAGCGGCGAGGTGCGGCGAACCCTCATAGGAGTATTCCGATCTGGGAGGTTCTGAAGTCGAGCGGAAGTGGCGACGTGAGGTTGAAGTCGAGCCGCTCTGAAGGCGCAAGCAGAGGAAGCAGAAGCGGCGAAGGGCGGCGATGGCAGAGATGGTTGAAGGAGGGTGCGGGTTCTGGCGTCGGATGCTGAGGTGTAGGAGGCTTGAGAGCGATGCGCGATGCACGATGCAGAGGGAGAGCGATGAAGAGGGGGAGCGTCGATCGAAGTGGTAGAGCGATGCACGATGCAGTCGCAGAAGGAGAGCGCCGATCGGGAGAGAAGAGGATGCGGGAGGTTATCGCTTTTTAAAGAGTGGAGCAAGCAAAAGATCGGGTATGTGTTGACGGCGGGCGGATGAAGAAGAGTTAGGGTTGTGAATATCTTTTATCCGACGGTGGCAATTCTTCACATCATTTTGATCAAACGGTTGACCATAAATTGATGGTGAGCTTCGCCGGCACCGAGCAGGCTTCGCCCGCAACCGGCACGCACAAAATGATATTTATATTTTAGAATTTTAAAAAAAAAAGAATATTTGATTTTAAATTACAAAAAATTTAATATTTCTATACTATATTAAAAAGAAGTATCAAATATAGGTTTATGACAAGGTAAATAGGTTCTCAATGGCAATGAAAATGAGACAACAACAAATCATATCCGTCCATCCAAAACAACTACCACTCTGATCGGCGGCATATAAAACGCACAGCTCCGAAAAAACCTAATACCGCGCGTTTAGAATACCCTCTCTCGCACTCACGCTCCTCAATTCCTTCTCCGTAGACGGCTAGGGCATCGCCTCTGCTTCCTCGGCTTCTCCCGCTCGCTCTTCGTACTCGGCGACTTCGCCGCAATCTCCTCTCGCACAATCCCAGCATCTTAACCTCTCTGTTACCCGCAGGATTAAGTTTGGGCATTCTGCTTCAAGCATTTCATATCTGATACCTTCTCCGGCTCCTACAACGGAAGCAAGTCTTCAGCTACTCCTACCGCCAAAGCCCGCCTGGTCTTCACGCCGAAACCCGTCTGGCCCTGCCGCCGAAGGCCGCCGAATCCTATCGCCGAAGACAACTAAATCCTCAAGCCGATTCCTACAGCGATTCCTTCCATTGATTCCTGAAGCAATCTACTTTCAGGTATCGACCCTCCTTTCCAATATCAAGTGAAAGCTTTCATTGGATTAAATCCTAAACCCCTTATACTTTTTTAGTGGCTCTGCTATCCCAGATCCACTACATTGATCGGATCTTTTCTCAGGTATAAGATTTCTGCCTTGATTTTGATTTTGTTATTGTTGCTCACCCCTTATACTTTTTTAGTGGCTCTGCTATCCCAGATCCACGACATTGATCGGATCTTTTCTCAGGTATAAGATTTTTGCCTTGATTTTGATTTTGTTATTGTTGCTCAGTAAAATACATATTGGTATTAACTCAACATGGTAATGCAAGTTTGTATGCTCACTAAGGAGTCATAGAGAGGAAAAGAGATTACAGCTTAAGTTGTTCTATCTTCCTGTCGCAGGTTCCCGAAATTTCGTTGAGCAATTTATCTTTTTTTTGCATATTTTTGAAAATAATGATATAAATAAGTTGCATAAAGTTC
The DNA here is from genome assembly GCA_033032865.1 of Dactylorhiza incarnata. Classification (NCBI taxonomy): domain Eukaryota; kingdom Viridiplantae; phylum Streptophyta; class Magnoliopsida; order Asparagales; family Orchidaceae; genus Dactylorhiza; species Dactylorhiza incarnata. The sequence continues at coordinate 14,897,306 of JAWHQI010000029.1, forward strand.
TCTTTTCGGTTCAATTGCTTTGATTATTATAACAGACACACCATCACTTAAACAAAAATGATTTTTGCTCTGCTTGGCCAGATTTATATGGTTTAGGTTTAAAAAAAAAGACATTCACAAATTCTCAACCGTTCGATGTGAAGAACAATAATGTGGTTGAAACTTTTTCATAATTATTTCTTTATTATTTTGCTAATGTGGTTTAGCTTTTATATGCTTATATGCAGTAACGATTATGGAACAAAAACATAGCAGACTCATGTATGAAAGTTTATAAGACATCAATAGTTGTGGAAAGATACAGAAAAGTGACACTAAACACAAGTACATATATTGATGTGCTTAATGGGCGATTTTCCTTTGATGCGAGACAATGACGATGTCAACTAGAATTGAAAGGAAGAAGGTTTCTCCTACTATGTTTAGGAGAAAGGAAAAGAATTTTGAAAGTCTTAATAGTTTTATCTGTTGCTCTTTTGATTGCTCATAACTCTTCCACTCTATCATGCCAAATATTTTATTTATTTTTATTAAAGCTTTTGAATCAGTAGTTCTATAAAATGATAAAAATTCTTTATGTTTGGCTCCAGTTGTTTTTGAATTTGGATGATTGACAACAACTTCTGTTGTCTTTTTGAAAAGCTACATGGAGTTAAGGGTCCATTTGCGACATTTTTTGCTCCGGTTAGATTTATTTTAAACACATTAGATTTGATTTTGTGTGTGGTATATAGTGAGCTCAGCTTTGGACATTTTAAGGGCACCGAGAGACACTGATACCACACATAAGAACTCCAACTCGGGTATTTCATATTCCTTTCATCTCTATGCCCGAGGATCTATGGTACCTCCTCTATTCCTCCTATTTATTTACAAATCTAAAAATGACATTCATTCTGATTTCTTCGCCGTTATTGCTACTCTGAAAATCAAGCTTTTTGATGAGGAGATCTATTATGCATGTTCTTTCTCTAATTGCTGCAATACTGAGAATGATATGTTGGTTTGTGCAAGAGTATATTGCATCTCATCATCTACTTCTGACATAGAAATAGACAAACATACACTCTTCCACTGAGAAAAATTGTATATATACAAATTAAGAAGATATACCTGATAAAATTTTACAGCACTTGAGCTTTTTGCTCCAAATCAGAACCCATGTTATTATGCATCCACATGGTATTGATTTTATTTGGTGTACATTCATGTCTTCTTTTGTTCAACTTGATTTCATTTGCCGTGGTAAGCACTTCTCCTATTAATATTCAGTTTCAGTGTTTCATGATTGCAATGGCAATTTTCTGCGTGCATGAGAAAAAAATAAAGACATCAGTATTACATTTTTTCTACGATGTTAAAACGATTGTTTTCATGTTTGCTTATTTTGTTATGTCAAAATATGCTCCCACTTTCCATTAGATCACCATCATGATTCTTTTTAAATATGGATGCAGATTGTCCGAAGCTGCGCACACAGTGGTCTCCTACTAGCCAAAAGGCATACATTGACATCTTAACCGCAAGGTACTCTTTTCTGAGAAAATACAAATTGTGTAAGGGTGCTTCGAGGTATTAGTCAATTAGTGGCTAAGCGAAGCATGTTAGTCTCTGTGATGAATGTTTATAGGTCTGCTCTGTAGTATTGGCCGGTAGAGGGTCAAGCGGAGCAGATAGATTTACCGTAAAATTTACTCTATTTGCATTCCTTTCTTTTACGTTACTCTATTTGCATTGTTATTGCGTAAATTATTTGGTTTAGCAATACTATAGTCTTTATTCCAATTTAGTTTCAATTAAATCAACCTGCATTATGTTGGTTTCTAAGGTACTAGAAGGTTGGAGCCATAAAATGCAAAATCCTACTTTATTTTACTAATCACAAATCAGGGCTAATGATTACTGAAACTAATTGATTGGTTCAATAGATTAATTAGATATATTTTGCCAAAAAATCAGAAATCTGCACTGCTATTAGCAGTGCAGAAATCTGCACTGCTATTAGCAGTGCAGAAATCTGCACTGTTATGCAGATTTCTGCATTGCAATGCAGATTTCTGCACTGCTATTTGGAGTGCAACGCATATTTCTGTAATGCATATTAATATCTGTACGCCATTTGATATCTTGCGGTTATAGATGCCATGTAGGGCCCAACTACAAGCACGTGCTGCAAGAAGACGTGAGCTTCGTGATCATCGCGCGACACTCCAAGCCGAAGCTGTTGAGACAAACATAAGCAGCTTGCTGCATGAAATATATCGCCCAAGAGGACGCCCACGAACATATGCATCAACTCAGGACCGACGAACAGCAACAAATGCAAGAAGAAGAGAAGCCCGACGAACGCAAAGACTAATGGAAATAACAACTTCCGCCCAGTTACAACCTCAAGATGAACCAACCAATCCAACAAGTACTGGAGAAGAGGGTCACCATACACAACAACAACCAGTAAACATGCCTACATTCCCCCAAGGTAATAACCTTTATGCAAGTTAATTTTTTCTTTATATTTATAAACATTTAAAAAATAAATAAAAAATACATCAAGTAATAGAGCGCGGAGACACAAACACCATCGACTTACCACGTGAAACAAATCACCCAAGAGGAAGGCCACGAATATATGCATCGACTGAAGACCGACGTAATGCAACAAATGCAAGAAGAAGAGAAGTTCGACGGACGCAAATATTAATGGAAACTGAGATTTCCAACCTGTTACAAAACCAAGATGGGCAACCTACTTCAACACGTACTGGATAGGACAATCAACATACACAACAACAGACAGGAAACACACCTACAAATAATTGTCGCCGCAGAAGACAAACACACAATCATATACAAACTCAGCGAAGAAGTACACGTCTTCAAGAACAGCGAACTGCTCAGGCGCAATATCAAATGGAAACTGAGAATTCCAAACTGTTACAAAACCAAGATGGGCAACCTACTTCAACACGTACTGGAGAGGACAATCAACATACACAACAACAGACAGGAAACACACCTACAAATAATCGTCGCCGCAGAAGACAAACACACAATCATATACAAACTCAGCGAAGAAGTACATGTCTTCAAGAACAGCGAACTGCTCAGGCGCAATATCAAATGGTGGAGTTGGCTGACACTTCAACGAATCTCGAAGGTCAATTAAACAGTTCAACAACAACAACAAATACAGCCAATATAGAGAGGCCCGCGAGATCGTCAAGAATTCAAGGTAATCTCCATTATGAAAGTGTAAAACTATCACTAAGAACTTCTACACATGGTTTTTGCATAATAACCTCTCCATTTTAATGTACAGGCAACAATACTATTCGAAGAACCACAACTCATTTCTCAGCGAGAAATTGTTACCCGGCAAATAATGTTCCTGCAGTTACACTATGTCCCCCTACTATTTGCCCACATTGTCATGCTAAGCTTTTTCACGCAGAAACAACTACTCTATGTTGCAAAGGAGGTTTAATTGATCTGCCAAATATTCCAGCACCCCCCCCCCGACCTAATAGAACTATACACTTCTCAAACTACTGAAGCACGCAATTTTAGACAGAATATACGTGCTTACAACCATATTTTTTCCTTCACATCCATGGGAGTAACATTTGATGACAATATGCCAGCATTTAATCAGGGTATCTACACTTTTAGAGCACATGGTGCAATTTATCATAAAATTGGTTCTCTCCTACCAGAACATGGTGCACGCCCGCGTTACTTGCAAATGTTCATTTACGACACAGAACACGAATTGGAGAATAGATTGCAAGAAAGCCCCGGACTCCATATACCGACGCTTGAAAAGATCTCCTCAATACTAAATGCGGTAAACCCTTTCGTACAAACATTAAGACAACTTGCAAAACAACCAAACCTTCAACAATGTAGATTATTAATTAAAGAAAAGCCATCATTTGAGCGTCAATACTCACTCCCAACGGCATCACAAGTTGCAGCGATATTGGTGGGTGTTGATGACTTTATGGAAGCCAATGATAGAGACATAATCATTGAAACAACTTCAGGCATGCTATTAACAATAAAGGAGTACTCTGGCTACTACGACCCTTTACAATACCCATTGCTACTACCGCACGGATCATACGGCTGGCAAGGAGACGAACTAATTGGCCGTGCAGATCGAACAAGCTGTTGCGACTACTACTCATACATGTTACAGGTCGGTTAGAATTTATAACACAGATTATATGCATTCAATAACTTGCAAGTAATTGCTAATAGCCTTCATGCATGCAGCAACGCGAAGACACACCGTCCATACTACACCATGCTGGGCGTTTGCTACAAGGTTGAGGTTTATCAGGGTTTACAAGATTGCTTAGATAGCGGCGAACATGATGCAGGTATATTTATACTACATAGATGTTGCAAAATAATCTGCATGGCTTAAATTATAAATGTGCATGTTAACTCTTTACAGGTGATGTGGGTCGTAGAACAATCTTACCATCGTCCTTTATTGGAAGCCCTAGAGATATGTATCAAAGGTATCAGGATGTTATGGCAGTTGTGCGTCATAACGGTAAGCCAGATATTTTCCTAACAATGACGTGCAACCCGTCATGGCCGGAGATAACTGCTGAGCTTTCCAATGGACAAACGCCTCAAGATCGACCAGATTTAATCTCTAGAATTTTTCATGCAAAACTAGAATGTTTAAAAGATGATGTTTTCAATAAAGGCATCCTCGGTAGAGTTGTCGCACACGTCCATGTGGTTGAATTTCAAAAGCGTGGACTACCACATGCACACATGCTCTTTATTTTCAATGAGCACGATAAGTTGAACAATCCAGACGATTATGATGGCGTCGTAAGAGCAGAAATACCAATACAATCCGTAGAACCCGAATTGTACAGTGCGGTACTTAAACATATGATTCACGGACCGTGCGGAAGATTGCGGCCGAACGCGCAATGCATGAAAAATAATGTCTGCAAAAAAGGTTTCCCAAAACCTTTCTCCGAATGCACAACGCATGGAATTGACTCATACCCACTTTACCGCCGCCGAGATGATGACAAGATAATAACTTTGAGGTCTGATGACAATTTGGTGGTTGATAATGGGTGAGTTGTTCCGTACAACCCATGACTTCTTCTTAAATATGACTGTCACATAAATGTGGAAATATGCAGTAGCATTAAGAGCATAAAATACTTATACAAGTATGTTTACAAGGGTCCCGATTGGGTTGCGTTCGAGGTGAGATCGGGTCAGAACTACGACGAAGTTAGTAAATACGTGGACGGTCGATGGATTTGCCCGCCTGAGGCTTCATGGAAATTGTTCAAATATCATATGTACCAAACATATCCTTCAGTCGTGAGATTACAAATACATCTGCCAAATCACCATCAAGTTCGGTTTCAGGCAAACCAGTCTACTGAAAATGTGCTCGCTAATGAGCGTAACTCACGAACAATGTTAACAGAGTTTTTCAAACTATACAACGAGGGACTTGAAGCAGAACAATATTTATATGTTGATTTTGCAAAACACTATCGATGACTCATACCTTCAAAAAAATGGATAAAAAGAGCTCAGAATCGATTGGTTGTTGGTCGCATATACGCTGTATCACCAACTGAGGGCGAGCGCTTCTACTTACGACTTCTACTTAATCACATCCCAACACCAACATCATTTGGTTACCTATACACTGTCAATGGTCATCGTTGTGCCACATTCAAAGAAGCTGCTGAGCTGCAAGGGTTGCTTGAAGAAGATAATAGCATCCGAGAATGCCTATCAGAAGCTAGAAATTTCAGAATGCCGTCAGCACTTCGGAGATTATTAGCAACAATATTGTTGTATTGTCAGCCAACTGGGGTAAGAACCCTATGGGATGAAAACCACGCAGCGGTGATCGAGGATTATGGCAGCACCAGCACAACAAATAGTGATTTTTTAGTTAACAGATTACTTTGCGATTTAAATATTATCTTCGAGCAGTATAACAAGAGCACAAAAGATTTCGACTTGCCAAGATTAAGCGATGGCATACAATACTCAGTTGACTTGCCAGGTTTGATTGACAACGAACTATCAATTCCAATATCACCAGTGGATTTAAACTCAGCAGCATTCCTAAATCATGGACAACAAACAGCATACAACATTATATGCACGTGCATAAGAGAAGGAAACAGAGCTATTTTCTTCGTTGACGGTCCCGGTGGAACCGGTAAAACTTTTCTCTACCGATCTATATTAGCGACTTTTCGTAATGAAAGTCGTATTGTGATTGCAACTGCAACTTCCGGAATACCAACAAATTTACTTCCAAGTGGCTGCACTGCTCACTCCCGGTTCAAAATACCGATTAAACTTGAGAACATACTAAATTGCGGTATCAGTAAACAATCCGATATGCGTAAATTAGTCGAGCTTGCATGTGCAATTATTTGGGACGAGGCACCAATGGCTCACAGAAAAACTTTCGAAATTCTCGATCGTACATTGCGAGATGTGCTAGAAACAGATAAGCCGTTTGGTGGGAAGGTTCTTAATATGGGAGGTGATTTCAGACAGGTAACACTCGTTGTCGTAAATGGCACAAGACTGGAAATAATTCGGTCAAGCATCGTTGAGTCTTATTTATGGCCAGATGTCAGGTTGCTTAAACTAACCGAAAATATGAGGGCACGCAATGACGTCCAATTTGCTGAATTCTTGCTCAGGGTTGGTGATGGTGAGGAGTCAACAGCAGAAAATGACATGATTCGGCTTCTCGACTCAATTGTAATCCCTTGGGAAGGAGAGCACTCAATTCAACATTTAATAAATTTTGTATTCCCCGATATGCAAAATTACAGTGTCAGCAGTAGCAACATCGAGTATTTAGAGACCAGAGCCCTAATAACTCCATTGAATGAAGACGTTAACAAGTTAAATGAAAGCTGCATGATTCTGTTCCCAGGGGAAAGCACAACATACTATTCTTTCGACTCTGTTCTGACGATAACCATAACTTATATCTTCCAGAGTTTTTAAACTCCATTAGTCCTGGTAATCTACCCCCACACAAGTTAACATTAAAGCGCGGTTGTCCCATTATGCTGCTCTGAAATATAGATCCAAAAATTGGATTGTGCAATGGCACAAGACTAATATGTCGTAGGTTTGCAAGAAATATCATTGAAGCAACTATATTGGTTGGGCAATTCAAGGGTTTTCGAGTTTTTATTCCACGCATACCCCTTAAGAGTGCAGAAGATATGAAAATGCCATTTGAGCTAATGAGGAAACAATTTCCGGTCAGATTGAGTTTCGTATTGACAATTAACAAATCCCAAGGCCAGACAATTGGAAATGTAGGGATCTATCTTCCAAATGACGTATTCAGTCATGACCAATTATACGTTGCTTTATCACGAGGGGTTTCAGCACAGACCACAAGAGTTTTAGTAAAAAATCATGCAATCGAGGGTCATGAGGGAGTGCACACAAAGAACGTGGTTTTCAAAGAGATATTTGCACGAGTAGATTCGAATCACACATCTTGAATGGTATGACATCAGAATCAACCTAACAAAATTTGTGTTCATGCATTCTTTTACTATTTCTATCTTTACACATCTAATTATTTATATTTTATGCTTCCAGCGGTGCAAAAAGAAAAGAAGACTGACAAAATCCACATGTGGCATGATTCAATCAAGGCTGAACGATGGATGTACGTCTTTCGTGACTATCTGATTCTAAAAGGAAGATTCATACCAAAGTCATACACCATGACAACTTCATATGAAGAACTCCATAAGTATGGACTCAATGGTATGTACTTAATTTCCAAAAATTATTTACACCATATTTTTAAATATTCAAAAGTGTTTAAAATATAGTTGACTAATATTACTATAAATTCTCTATATTATTTTTAATTATTTAAATTCATTTGTTTCAGGCATTCGAGCGCAATTTATAAAGCCTGCAGTCAATTTTATTAAAGGTTCACTGCGCATGTTAGGAGAGATTGAAAGTGTCTACGGTAAAAATAATGTACAATTAGCTAAACTCATTGCTCAAACCTACTGGTCAAAAATTAGGCATGTTACCAAAGATTGAAGATGTACATGGTCACATAACTAAAGATCAGGCAGTGCTGAGATTTTATATTGCTATTTTATTAAATGGTTAACTTAAGATATTTGATTCTATTCTGTAATATAGTGTTCCTCTCATTACATACTTTGCGCCCACGATGATTTTTGGTCCCGCGATGAATGATGCTACTACGACAAATGTCTCACCCCACGACAAATGTCGCCCTAACGTTAAATGTCGCCATAACGACAAATGTCGCCATAACGACAAATGTCGTCCTACCGACAACTGTCGCCCTACCGACAAATGTCGCCCTACCGACAAATGTCGCCCTAAAGACAAATGTCGCCCTAAAGACAAATGTCGCCCTAACGACAAATGTCCCCCTAACGACAAATGTCGCCATAACGACAAATGTCGCCCTACCGACAAATGTCGCCCTACCGACAAATGTCGCCCTACCGACAAATGTCGCCCTAAAGACAAATGTCGCCCTAACGACAAATGTCGCCCTAACGACAAATGTCGCCCTAACGACAAATGTCGCCCTAACGACAAATGTCGCCCTAACGACGAATGTCGCCTTGCATAGGGCCGGAGGCCCGTGCCTGTCACTCGTTACATCAAAGATAGGAATGACTTCTTCAATAGCTTCTTCTCTAATAATTACTGGTTCAACATCTTGCACTTGATTTTGAAGAGAATTGTAACGCCTCGGGTTTTCTTATTGTTATTTTAATAAAACATATGGAATTAATAATAATTATTTGAAAACGAGATATTAATTCAGGGCGTCGATGCGAAAGGGCGTTACCATTTTCGGAAACGTCGTCGTTCGTCGAGTCGTTTATGCATTCCATGTTAAGAAAATATCTATTTAGAAATATGTATACGTATATATTTAGAGTTTTTTTTATGTAAATAATTACTTTATTGCATATAAACATAGCTGTAGATGTCAAAAACCACCAAACTATATTAATATATATATAGATGTAGACTTAGGGTTTCAAACTAGGTTTATATCTATGCGTATGTTGACTCGCGTATACTAACTCAAATAAATTAACTTATATGTATTAACTTATAAATAACACCTTATAATTCATATCCTGTTATTGGCATATATAGGATTAGAAATCCCTAAAAAAAAAGCTTATTTTTTCCTTCCCTCTTTCTTCCCTCCCGTGCAAGCTGCGGGCGTTCTGGGAGAGAGGGAGCAAGGGTTGGACGGAATCGCTGGGCGTCAGAGCGTAGACCGTCGGAAGAGGTTAGAGGTGGCCAGATCTTGTTTTGTTTTGCCGCGGGCAAGGGTATCAGAGTCTCTCCTCATGCTTGTCGCTTTCCGGCAGGTCGCCGGGTGAAATCGAGGCAAGAAAACTTATTCTCCCTCTTCTTCCTCTTCTCCTTCAATTCTTCTCTTTCGTTTAACCGAAATTGGTCCTGATTATAGAGGCATAATTGCCTACCTGGTGGATTCCTCCTGGTTTGATTTAGCTAGTTCCTGATCCAGATTTATTTGGGGTTATATGCTAAGTTTCCTGGTTGGATTTAGCTAGTTCTGATCCAGAATTATTTGGGGTTATATGCTAAGTTTCCTGGTTCGATTTAGCTAGTTCCTGAGCCAGATTTATTTGGGGTTATATGCTAAGTTTCCTGGTTCGATTTAACTAGTTCCTGATCCAGATTTATTGGGGTTACATGCTAAATTTCCTGGTTCACCTTAGCTAGTTCCTAATGCAATTCGAATTGGGTATTATGCAAAAAAATTTCTTGGTTATTGGGTGTTGGTGGCTTAGCCTGATGCAAATCTATTGGGGCTTTGTTGCTTAGTCTGATGCAAGGTTGTGGGGTATTATATGCTTAGCCTGATGCAAATATTTGGGGCATTATTGCTTAGCCCGATGCAAATTTATGGGGTATTATTTGCTATTATGTGCTTAGTCTGATGTAAATTTATTGGGAAGTATATGCTCAGCCTGGTGCAAATATATTGGGTATTGTTTGGCTAAACCTGTTGTAATGTTGTTGGTTGGGGTGTATGCTAGCAATTCATTCCTAGTTATGTCATCACTAAATGGGGACTCATGCTAGCTGTTTTTTTTTTTACATTTCCTGTTAGCATATATGCGGGGTTATGCTAGTAGCTTAATTCAATTTCCTGTTAATATATAAGTGGGGTTATGCTAGTAGCCTAATCCAAATTTCCTGTTAACATGTATGATGGGTTATGCTAGTAGTTTCTCCAATTCCTGTTAACATTTATTTCGGGCTTATCTTGGTTATACGCGGGGTTCATATTGGCTAGTTCTGAATCGTGGTTATTTGTTAAATTCTGCATATTCCTCATAATTATTGGGTTAAATATGGATGGTCTCGCTTGGCTAACTTCCAATCCAGCACTTTTCTTTTGTTGGCTAAGTTATAATGGTTTGGCGGGTTAAACTTCCTGGAAATTTCTGTTGATAACTCTCGATGGGTCGGGGAGCATTAGAGCTTAAATTCCCCGGAAAGCTGGTTTTCTAATTCCTGACGGGTTTGGGAATTGGGTGCTAAATTTCTTGGGAATTTCTCTTGCTAGTTCTCGGTGACCTAGCAAGGCTAGCTTGTATAACTCGAAGGTGCGTGGATGAAATTCGGTTTTGGGTAGCTTCATACTTATGGTGCCAATGTCATAGTTCATTACCCTTAATTAGATATAAGACCCTCCTCGAGCGTCAAACCACGCATGCTGCTAACAAGTTTTGTTGGATATGATTTTGACTGGAGTGTGGGTGGACGTAGGGGCCCTCACCATAGTGGTTTTGGGTGAACCGTTGAGTATTGTTCTGGGGTTTGGCCTTCGTGCTAAGTTTACCTTCGTCTCGTTCTGACACCAAGCCTTGCATGGTGTCGTCTTGCTAAATTCTTTGACCTTGTTGTAAGTTAAGTGTTGATCTATTGATTATCTGCTGAATCCAGTGCTTACTGATCCTCTCATCTTGAGTTGTAGATAAAGAAAAAAACCATTTGTCATCCCGTTTTCCCTGTCTGGCACTCCTTTGCTTGATCTGTTGGATTTATGAGCTAAGTATGCTATGTTGTCAAATTCTCCAGGACAATTTTGGTGAGTGGTTCTTGATCTCTATGATCTTCGTTGTCTAATGTTCTGAGTGTTCTCTGGTGACCTGCACTGAGGTTTATTTATATACTTATATATATATACATACACTTATATATATGATTATGCACCCCTGCTTCTGGTGCTATGTGTGAGTCTGTTGAGCGTGTGAGCTAGAAAGTCACCGCCACAGCGCCTATTTTGGGCTGTTGGTTTGAGTGGATTGGAGTCACCACCGCAGCACTCCTGTTTGGTTCTTGGGTTGCGGGCGTTTGTGGAAGATACCACCGTCGCAGTGCCTTCTTTTGGGGGACGCTCTTCCCTCGAGATGATCAGTCTCAAGTTCTTATAAACATATATGCTTATATATGTGTATTATGATATTATATGTATAACCACCACCTCTGAGCCGCAATGGCGGATACGTGGTCGGCTTTGATTGTGTTGACTATTACCTTCCAGTGCAGGCTTTTTCCTCTTACCGCGTGCACTCATTTGAGCTAGCTCGGGTTGTTGTAAGATTTTAGATGTTCATCTGCTTAGTTCTCTTTTCTGCAATCTTTTATTTCTGATTATTGCTAACCTTGGTTTTCTTGCACCCTTTAGGCTGAGGCATTCTTTTCTTATGAATGTCTCAGGTTCAGGTCTTTAGCTGCCGCAGGAGTTAGAGCAGTGTCGTTCAGTTTTCCTGTCGAGGCCCTTCCTCTCTTCTAGGTAAGGGGCAGTTCTTTGGTTGTTGCCTTCTTTTGGATGTTTTCCTTCTTTCCTGTGGGTTCGTGTCTGTTGTTGGCGCCCGTTTGGCTGTTATGCTTAGTTTACTTGCTAGTTGTTTTGCTGTTACTTTCAGGTTGTTTACCTACTTGATCTCTGGGAAGCTTTATGCTAGGATGCATTAGTTACCTTATTGGTATGAAAATGTCATTTTTGCATATCATGATTTTTTTAAATAAATGTCACATACTTTGAGGATCGTAGAAATTCCTTTCATACTATACTAAACATAGATTTATGCATATCATTTCTTGGATGTTGATCTTCATGCCCATGTAGGCTAAAATGAACCTATTTTCCGCTGCGTATGTATAGTTTTCTACTTGTGGGCTAGATGATCCACCGGACCGAGGGACGCGGTCTTAAGCTAAAATGAAAAATTTTCTTTTTAATCCAAACACATATATGTCTTTTATAAATTTATCGTAAGGAGTGTTTGCCTGAGCGTCTGTAGTCGTCTCCTGCAGGACGTGGCATCACGGCGTGTATTTTCCCCTTGCTCTGATAATATGTATTATATTCTTGGGAAAAAATGTGGGTTGTGACAAGAATCTTGTGCTGATTGGCTATAATCATGAGTGAATTCATCACTATATGAGAGTTTTTCATCTAAGTTAGCAATGTCCAATTGATTATTCTCTTTTGAACAGCCTTCTTCATTATTCTTAATGCTGGTTTGATCAATTTCAGAAACGAGCTGATCTTTCGAGGTCGTGATGCCCTTTCAAGGTCGTCGAGCGCATCAGAGTTTCTGCTTACAGGTTGTCGTTACCTGCCTCTTTTCTTGGTGTGCATGACGTGTTTCATGTAAGCCAGTTGCGGAAGTGCATCCTCAGCGATCGTCATGTTCTAGATTTTATGTCAGAGTTGCAGCCCAATCTGTCCTTTGTGGAGCAACCTGTTCGTATCTTGGAAAGGCAAGATCGGGTGCTGCGAAGAAAGTCGATCCCTATGGTGAAAGTTCTCTGGAGTAATCAGGACGTTCGGGGTGCAACCTGGGAGCTGGAATCAGCGATGATGGAGTCTTATCCTCATCTTTTCAGCTAGTTTTCTCCGGTAAGTCTTCGTCTTTTGTGCTTTCCTTTATTTGGAATTATTGTTGCAAAGTTTCGGGTCGAAACTTTTTGTTAGGAGGGGTGATTCAGAAACTGAAGAAAGCACCTCATCTGACAATGATCAAGAAGAGACCAAGCTGGAGGAAACCTGTTTGATGGCCACTGAGAAGCATGATGACACATCTATGGTAAATATACTTGATGATGTAGATTTATCTTCCACTGACTTCAAAAATAATTTCAAATAATTCTGTTTAAATTTAATCAAATCTGAAAAAGAAATAGATGAACTAAAATGAATAAAAACTCTCAAACAAGTGAACACACAGTATAATAACTATGAGCTCAGTCTAGGACTCTTAGAAAAGGAATTAGACAAAATCTGTACAGAAAACCAAACACTAAGAAATGAGCTAGCAAAAGCAAAGTCCTTTGAAGACTCTCTAAATGGGAGAAGTCAGAAGCTCAAGAACATCTCTAAAAATCTTACTAATAGAATTAGACAACTAGAAGATAATACTAACTTAGAACCAAAATCTCAATCACCTAGGAAATCTGTTTGGAGACATCCCATTCACTCCACTAGGGAAAGACATTTGACAGGAGAAAGATCACAGGAAAATCCAGAAACAACCACTGTCTTTAATAAAATGAATCCCATTATATATAAAGGAATCCTAGGAAGATATCCTCAGGAAAAATTTAAACTTACGTCGAATACTTATCAACGTGCGTCGACCTCTAATCGACGCATACACCAAAATGCGTCGACTTCTACCCGACGCAACCGCTCTCATGCTTCGACTGAAAGAAAACGCAGAATGGAGAAAGCGTCGACTTCATATCGACGCAACCATAAACCTACGTCGAATACATATCGACGCAACCAATCAGACAGACATCTCTCCTCTACCAAACAACAATCTCAATCCATCTCCTTTTACTATGATCACTACTTCTGTAACATCACCAAAGAAAATTGGTATGATAAACCAATGCCCCTAAAGGAGGAAGGATATTCAGAAAAACCCACTTACTCTCTTTTTAAATTTCACACTGATGGGAGAAAGGGACCCCAGCTCAGCAGGGTTCAAACTAATGTTTAAATTTTATGTGCAGATGTATCACATCTCCAGGCTGGTGTGGTACTTGGACAGTGGATGCTCCATGCACATGACAGGATGCAAAAACCTGTTAATCAACTTTGAGGACAGACTTGGACCATCAGTAACTTTTGGAGACTCTAGCTGTGGCCAAACCAAGGGCTTTGGAGATTTCAAAGAAGGGAAAGTCACCTTCAAGAATGTGGCAGTAGTCAAAGGACTGAAGCACAATCTGATAAGTATAAGTCAGATATGTGAAAATGGTAAGTATGAGGTAAAATTCACCACACTATTATGCCATATTATTGATATCAAGACTGGTGCCACAGTACTCAATGGAATTAGAAAAGGAAAAGTATATGTAGTGGACTTTACTTCCTCACCCACAGAAGTCTATTTATTCAACAATATTATTGATAAAAGTGAACTATGGCATATGAGACTAGGTCATCTAAACTACAAAACAATTAGTAAACTAGCAAAGAATAACCTAGTCAGAGGCTTACCAAAGGGTAGGTACTCTAAGGATTCTCCATGCAGACCTTGCCAACTAGGAAAACAAACCAAATCATCCTTCAAACCAATTGGTAAGGATGACTCTCCCAGGGTCCTTTACTTACTACACATGGATCTCTTTGGTCCCATCTCCACTCAGAGCTTAGGTGGAAAATCCTATACCCTAGTCATTGTGGATGACTACTCTAGATTCAGCTGGGTATTCTTTCTAAGGGCTAAGTCTGAAACCCACAAGACTCTCTCAAGATTCATAAAACAAATTCAATCTGAACTCAATAGTCAGGTTTCCATAATCAGAAGTGATCATGGGACTGAATTTGAAAATTAGTTTATGAGTAGTTTCTGTGAAGATATAGGTATCAAACAAAGTTTTTCAGCCCCTAGAACTCCTCAGCAAAATGGAGTTGCTGAAAGAAAGAATAGGACTTTAATAGAATCAGGAAGGACCTTACTTGTAGAATCAGGTTTGCCAAAAACTTTCTGGGCTGAAGCAGTCAACACTGCCAACTATGTTCTAAATAGAAGCCTAATACACAAAACCAAATCAAAAACTCCATATGAGCTCCTGAAAGGAAAAACACCCATAGTCAAATATTTTAAGATCTTTGGATGTGCTTGTTTTATCCTAAATAATGGAAAGGATCATCTTGCCAAGTTTGACAAGAAATCTGATGATGGAATATTTCTGGGATATTCAGCATCTAGTAAAGCCTATAGGTGCTATAACAAGAGAACTCTTAAAATTGAAGAGTCTATGCACATTATATTTGATGAAACTAACATGCTGTTTAAGGGGGAGGAAACTCCCACCAGCTCTTTTCCACAGGAAAGCAGTAGCATAGAAATACAGCTTGAACAACTGGTTCTAGATAATGGAAAAGAAAACAAGATAAAGGAATCGAGTGAGGAATCTGAACAAGAACATGAAGAAGATTCAGAAGAGAGCATGCAAAACCAACTCCCACAAGAGAACATGGTTCAGGAAGGCCAGGTGGACATTGACCCTATCACCAATGAGGAAGAAGAACATCTGACAAGTCCAGGCAGGACAAGGGTCAATTTACAAGATCATCCACAAACTCAAGTAATTGGAGACCCCAATGCAGGAGTAAGAACAAGACACCAGATCTCCAATGGGATGATGCTCCAATGCTTCCTATCACAAGTTGAACCAAAGAAGTTTGAGGAAGCAAATTGTGATCCTTACTGGATTATGGCCATGCAAGAAGAACTAGGCCAATTTGAGAGAAACAAAGTATGGAATTTAGTGGAAAGACCAAGAAACTACCCAGTGATTGGCACAAAATGGGTATATAGAAACAAATTAGATTCCACTGGAGTAATTGTCAGGAACAAGGCAAGACTTGTAGCACAAGGATATAGACAAGAAGAAGGAATAGACTACAATCAAACCTTTGCTCCAGTAGCCAGACTGGAAGCAATTAGGCTCTTTCTTGCCTATGCAGCTTTCATGAAGATGAAAGTATATCAGATGGATGTCAAGAGTGCTTTTCTGAATGGTGACCTTCAAGAAGAGGTATATGTGGAGCAACCACCAGGTTTTGTTAATCCCTCCTCTCCTAACTTTGTTTATAAACTCAACAAAGCACTATATGGTCTTAAATAAGCTCCTAGAGCTTGGTATGAAACTCTCTCTAACTTTCTTTTGGAAAATTCCTTTGAAAGAGGAAAAGTAGACAAAACACTCTTTACTAGAACCCATAAAAACCAACTTCTTCTTGTTCAAATATATGTAGATGATATCATCTTTAGCTCAACTCATCCTAAACTGTGTAAAAGATTTGCTAATCTCATGCAATCTAAATTTGAAATGAGTAGTATGGGAGAACTCTCATATTTCTTAGGATTACAAGTAAAACAAAGTAGTGAAGGAATCTTTATCTCACAATCAAAGTACACTAAAGAGCTAATCAAAAAGTTTGGTATGGAATCAGCCTCCTCTATGAAAACCCCCATGGCAACAAATGCCATTATAGAAAAGGATGACAAGGGAAAATCAATAGATCAAAAGACATATAGGGCAATCATAGGATCCCTTCTATATCTCACTGCTAGCAGACCTGACATTATGTTTGCAACTTGCATATGTGCTAGATTTCAGGTTGATCCAAAAGAATCCCATCTCACCTCTGTAAAAAGGATTCTTAGATACCTAAAGGGAACTCCTGAACTAGGTCTATGGTATTCAACAGAAACCAACTTTGAATTAATAGGTTTCTCAGATGCAGACTATGCTGGATGTAGGGTTGATAGAAAAAGCACATCTGGCACTTGCCAATTCCTAGGTGACAGATTAATCTCATGGTTTAGTAAGAAACAAACCTCAGTCTCAACCTCAACAGCTGAAGCTGAATATATAGCTGCTGGGAGCTGTTGTTCACAAATCTTGTGGATGCAAAATCAGCTTCTTGACTACAAACTGGAAGTCAATAACTCTAAGATTTATTGTGATAGCTCTAGTGCTATATCTATAGCATCTAACCCAGTCCTTCATAGTAGAACCAAACACATAGAGATCAGACATCACTTCCTTAGAGACAATGTAGAAAAAGGTAAGATAACCTTAGAATATATACCCACAGAAAGTCAAAGAGCAGACATTTTTACAAAACCCTTGGATGAAACCAAGCACAACTACTTCATAAACACCTTAGGAATGCTTGATGGAAGATTGTAAACACCATTGTTAGGGAACTCTAAAGAAATCAGACAATCTAAGAAAATTTCTTGCAGATACGTCGAATACATATTGATGCTCCGTCGAGACAAACTCGACGCTGACACCGATTTCCATCAGACAATGTTACGTCGATCCTTTATCGACGCACCGTCGAATTCATATCGACGCAAGACTATGATCACGTCGATAGAACCCCAGGCTGGCCAATCCCCACGGAGCACCGACTCTATATCGACGCAAACGTCGACATCCATTCGACGTAACGACGACTTCAGGTTAAAATTAGAATCAAATCCTTACTTCCTCTTCTGACGATTGGATTACCTTGATTTCTGTTTCCTTTCTCGACGTTTCATCTTCTTTAAATAATACTTCTTATTTCATAACATATACCTTTCTGAACCCGCCAAAACTTTACCTTCTACCTCTCTCTCTTTCTGCTTCAATGGCGCCCACTCCTTGTCAATCTGCCCTTATCAAAGCGATGAACGATGCTCTGGAAAATCTTCTCAACGACTTCCAGACACGTCTAACCAACTTCTCCAATGAATGTGCCAATATGATCACCACCTGTGAAGCCAAATTGGCCACCCTATCTACCTCTCTTCCTGAGCTTCATGCTCTTCTTCGAGAAGAACCTCTGTCGCCACAAAGGTTTACATCCTTCCTGAAAGATATAAACCAGGGGGAGAGTTGCTCCAGAAACCCCTCTTGCCAGGTCTTTGATCTCACTTAAAGCTCAGGTTTACCTTTCTTCTCTCCAACTCTAAGTATTCTCTCTAACTATTACTCCAATTCCATTATAGGCTCCACTCCTCTCAAATCACTCTGACTACACCTTCATCAAACATTTTGGTAAATCCTCTTCTTACAACACTGAAGGGGAGCATGCTGTGGATTCAGCATTCAGAGTTGATGACCCATATAACCAGGGGGAGACTCCTGTAGTAAAGAACCCAGAAATCCAGGGGGAGGAAGAAGCAGTCACCTCTGATGATTGGAATGGACAAATGTGGATTGATGCACTCTTATGTGAGGAGGAACTTCAACATCACTCCCCTGGCTTCTCTGCCAGTTACATCAAGCTGAAGACACCTCTACTTGAGGACATCCCTACAAAAGAGCTTGGAGGAGACAATCATCCCTCAGCAGAGATCATTCTACCTGAAGTCATTCTGCCTTCTATTGCAGAACAGACTCCTCTTCTTGATATAGTTCCCTCTCCACCCAAAGAGAAAACTCATTCTCCTTCATCTCCACCTCTACCTCTACCTCCACTTCAACCTTCTTCTCTACCTCCTCTGCTACCCCTACCTCCACAAGTAGCAAGACTCTCTAAACAGATCCTACCTAGGCAAAGTCCAGGAGGACAGATGAAAAGGAAAAGAGAAGCCATTCCTTACTGGAAAAACTTCTCCAAAGAAGAAAGGAGAGAGTATGCAAAAGAAAAGAAGTATAGAAAAGCATGTGAGGAAATAAAAAGATTTGAAAAGATGCCTATTATCACTCCTAACAGCCCTGTGAAGGAGTACCATGACCCTGACATGGAAAAGAGGCATGAAGAGATACGAGAAAGAGAACTGCATGAATATGAAGCAGCTAGGAAAGAAGTGGAAGATAAAAGGAATGCCTGGAAAGAAAAGATCAACAAGGGAATGACTAAAGAACAAATTCTTGCTGAATCTTCTATCAGAATTCCAAAGAAGTTGTTTGATATTGAAGCTTATCAAAAGAAAAACCCTCAGGCAGGGATCATTCTAGAAAAAGGTCAAAAACACAAGAAGGGTGTAGGATGTACAAAAGATACTTACATTCCCTACAAGAAGCCCAACAGACCTGTAAAATTAGACAAATTGCATGCCTCACCCTGGAAAGGGAAAGGAAAAATGGCTGACATTCCTGAGAAGCAGCAATCAGAAAAGAAAACAAGATATAGGCCCAAGGTTGATAACAAGGGACCACCTGAGATCAAGCCTACTGAAAAGAAAGTTCAAAACATTACAATTGAGATGATTGATGAAAAGGCAACAATCATCATCAGCAAAAGCTACTCCATAAATGACACAATCCCTGATGGTGATAAACTATTGGAAAAACTGCATACAATCATCAGGAATGTCCAGGAACGACCTGATAGAGCCAGGGGCTACATTTTTGATGCTATTGAAAACTTATCTAGGAAACTTTATTCTGCCTTTGTCAACTTCATGTACAAAAAGAAGTTTCTGGTTTAATTCTTGTGAAAGACAAATACTTGTCATATGCTTTCTTATTCTAATTTCTCTTCTGATTATTTAATATATTTCTTATCTTATACAAATGCTGTGCTGGGTTAATTATTTGCTAGTCCAATTTCTCTCTAAATAGGGTTAAGACAAATAGGGGGAGATTGTTGGGAAAATGATTTCTCTTAACCCCTGAAAAAGAGTTAAATATGAATTCTAAGAAAGGAAAATCAAGGTTAAGTCAATATGCGTCGAATAGTATTCGACGCAACGTCGAAGTTATATCGACGTTCCTTTCAGAATGAGTCGAAGTAGCTCCAAGCAGAATTCGACGTATCCTATGTCGACGTAGCTCTGACTTCTAGTCGACGTATCTTGAGAAGTCGACGCACCCTAGTCAACGCACCTTCCTTATTCTCTTCTCAACGCTCTTCCAGGATGAATTCGATGCCTACGTCGAATAGTAATCGACGCACGTCGATTTATATGATTAATTAAAAAATCGCCAGATCTCTTTCCTTCTTTTATAAATCTGATTTATATGGAATCAATTTATTCTTTATAGCCGTTCTGAATCATTCTTACCTCTAATAGATTCTTGGCTAAATTGATTAAATCCTTTATGGACATTATTTGAAATCAGATTGAATACTTTCCTTCTATGGATATAACTGTTATGGAAATTTCTCTTTCTTTCTAATACTCTACCTGCTAATTGATTACTCTCCTATAGTGTTATTTTAATGAACATAGCTATAAATAACTAAGGAGGTCGGCAGAGAAAGAGAACAAGTGATTCACCATTTTTACATTTGAAAAAGAGGAAGAGCTCCCAAGTGAAAAGAGTAAATTGAGAAATAGTGCTGCAGCAAAGAACAAGCTTCCTTCTCCTTCTCATTCAGAAGCCATACTGCTGCAAAATTCTGAAAAGGGCTACAATCTTCTTCTCTCTATAGAAGAAAGATTTAATTCACTTCTTGTGCTTCCAATCTTCTTGCTAGGAAGAAGATTCATTCTTGTTCTTATTTCTTTCTTCTTTCTTATTCTTACTTAAACATTGTAAAAGAGTTTTTAGAATCTCTCTTCAAAAAATTCAGGGTACTGGTTCTAAGAGTCTCCTTTTCAAAAGACTCAGTTGGTTCTAAGAGTCTCCTTGTCAAAAGACTCAGGGTGGTTCTAAGAGTCTCCTTATCAAAAGACTCAGTACAAGATAGTGAATTTCCTACCAAGGGGGTAGAAGAGTGGACTACCCAAAGTTTGAGGAACCACTATATCTCTTTGTGTTGTGCTGTGATTTCTTTTCTTGCATTTACTTTCTTTATTTGTTTAATTCTTGTTGGTGTGTGTGGGAAGCTCTAATCTGTGATCATACACATATATATATTAACTTTGCACAAAATATCTTTAATCTCTATTCACCCCCCCTCTAGAGAATTCTAGTGAGGTTAACTGTGCACTTTCAGTATTTAATTCTATGCCAAAGTTTGTTTGAAATCACTAAATCATAAAATTTATTAAGATAAATAGGGGGAGATTGTTGGGAAAAACCCTTTTGATTTATCTAACAAATTATCTTAAAGTAATTTCATTAGTTATGTTGTATTACCCACATTTTATAAAAAGGGTAAAACGGTCATTAGATGTCCTAGGATATCACATTCACTTAGTGTGTCAAGACCAGGCCTAAGAGAAGCACAAAATTCAGTTGAGTAAAAACTTGCGTCGAATGTAAGTCGACGCAACTTTGACTAGATGTCGACGCAACTCTGAATAAAAGTCGAAGTAACTCAAAATGTCTGTCATAGTATCAAGTCAAGTTGACGTAACGTCGAAAGGAACTCGACGCAAAAGGAAGAGCCTATCGAAGCCATCTCAGAAGTCAACACAACTTCGACTTCAATTCGACACTAAAGATAAAGGTCAAGTCCAAGTATTCAACTCGATGGATATGTCGAAAAGTAATCGACGCAACGTTGACATCTGAGTTCAGACAGAACTAAGAATGAATTTGAAGCTACTTCTATAAGAACTCAGACGTGCGTTGATATGACGAAAGATGAAGTCGACGCAGCGTCGAATACAGACAGAAATAAAAAGTTTTCTACTATCCTTTCTTATTCTTTTCTAGATGATCTACAACGCTGAAATATGTTCTCCAACGACTCATTTATTACCAAGAATGAAATGGAGTATTCCAGAGATACTTCAAAGACATTCTTGGAAGTTATTCAAATCAGATGGACGGGTTGGGAACAAAAATAGAAGGAAACATCAATTGTCCAATAGACATTCCTTCTAAGGACAGTCCAGAAGAAGAAAGAAATTCAAACTCAAATCATAAAGAATAAGCATGCTGAGGAAGAAAGAACATCTAACTCATTCATTATTCTGTATGTCGAATAGGGCTTCTTCTCCTTCTTCCTTCAACCCTAAGACAAAATAAAAGAACAACTTCTCTGCACAAGAAAAGATCACAACAACATTGCTGCCTCTTCTTCTACATCACATAGCAGCAAGTCAACAAAAGTGCAAAGAGGATCAAGATCAAGCTTATAACCCTAGCAATCATCAGTATCTTAAGCAAGGGTTCATCATACTGAGATCTTGGGAAAATAGAAGCAACAACATCCATAGAGATTACTTCTCAAGGATTCTTACGGAATAATTGTAACACCCCCATCCGTTCGAAAGCATATAGCAGAAGGTCCGGCCGGGGCCCCACGCCATATACTATAAAACAAATGGGAACGTCACTTAATGGAATAACAACGACACTATACCACGAAGCCTAACTCAGAGCATTCTATGCGGAAGTAAAAGAGAGAGAGACAGAATTATAAACCACAAGACCCGAACTCGGGTATGTCCACTTCTATTAACTTGGAATAAAATGTTTTACAACACAAAAGAGGCACGACGGCCTTACAGTTTACCAACATCGGCGCGTAGGCCGGCCATACATGAAAAACAGAAGGAACATCAAAGGCCTTCAAGGGCCGCAGCAGCATAAGGGCTTCAGCCCGCCAAGTTCCCGCTTGGTCCAGCACCTGTACAACAAGCCCACCAACAACGGTGGCAAAATAGGGCAACGGTCAGCTAAAGCTGACCAATTTATAACGACCCCACCCCTTCGAGGGGGTGGCAGTACTAACCGTCCCTGCAAAACAGTCTCAACAACATATATATATCTAAGAGTGCGACTAGACGAGCCCACAACATTTCATACATATGCAACAACACAAACGTGGGAATGGCCTCCACGTCTCGTGCACTCAGGCACTCTTTGGTGTACTACGCCTTCCACCACCATCCACTCTTGATGGTTTTGCCCTTCGAGGCTAAAGTCGGCGGCCCGAATACCAGGGCTCCCCCGTGCTTTAATTGTGAACTTACGCAGTCCGAAGACTCTTCCCCATCGCCTCCCGACATGCTATTCGAGCCTTACTAATCAGGTGCTGCAATGGTTCGGGTGCTGGTACGCCAAATGCCCGTTGTTCACACACTCGTTGTACGACACGAAATGCGGGTATGGCGTCCCCTCAGCCCAGGTATTCTCAATTAGCCGGCTCCACGGGCCGCTAAGTCATCCACCAGGACACCCTTACGGGTCGGGCATGCCGACCACAGGTCCCCTCAACAGGTGGGCACAACAAACATCACCAGACCCATGTCTGGGAGCTGTCGCCTGGGCGACAGTCACTGTCGCCTAGCGACAGTGGACAACATTCCACTTTTAGTTTACAGCTGTGGGTGCTTCCCGGGGCACACCCCCAGGCATTGCTGCGCATGTAGTAGCACTTCCACTGCCTCAGAACACCAAACAGTCACCAGAACCAATTCCGGGAGCTGTCGCCGGGGCGACAGTCGCCTGGCGACAGTGAGCAGAACTCATTTTCTGCATCAAACTTCGGGTGCTTCCCGGGGCACACCCCTAGGCGTTGCTGCGCATGCAGTAGCACTCTCTAGTCCTACGAAGCAGGATAACAACACGGGGTTTTCCCCGAGCACGCACAATACCACAAGACATCACCAATCCGGACGAACCGTCTCGGATGGGCTTCACACAGCGCGCCTACGTCCGTATTACGCACAAACTCTATATGTATGCAAGCTTTGACGGGGATAGCACAAATCGACCCGTCGGAGGCCACGACCGCTCCCTTTTGGGTAGGTGCCTCAACGATGCATGGGAAAGGACTAGAATATGTCCAAAAGGGGTTAGAAGAGTTCGTTACCCTTAAACGCCGCTTTGAGCCCATGGCTCGACTTTTGGCACGGATGGAAATGAGCGCCTTGCCCTCCTCTACGCGTAGCAGTTTTGGCACGGATGTTTGTGGAGCAGTTTGTTCGGTATCATGGTGTTCCTAGGACGATCGTGTTGGATCGGGATGGATGATTTACGTCAAGGGAGTGGAGAATGGTGCAATCCTACCTAGGCACCCGATTGACTTTTAGTACAACCATCTACCCCCAGACATACGGACAGACAAAGCGTACCAACCGGACCCTGGAGGATATCCTACGCCTTTGCATTCTGGACCGCGGGGAGCATGGGAGAGATTGTTGCCATTAGTCGAGTTCTCATACAACAACAGTCACTAGGATAGTATAGGTAGGGAACCCTACGAGGCATTATATGGACGGAGGTGCAAGACACCATTGTCTTGGATTCAGGATGAGGATCCCAAGGCACTCGGCTCAGAGTTCGTGGAAGATACCGAGGCTCAGGTGCGACTGATTCGATACAGGATGTTGGAGGCCCAGAGCAGGCAAGCCAAGTATTACAATACGCGACATCGTATGGTAGAGTTCCAGTTGGGAGATCGGGTATTCTTGAAGATACGTCCGATGTATGGAGTCTCGCGGGTACGCGGGCGGAAGAAGCTCAGTCCAAGATATATGGGGCCTTATAGGATCCTGGAGCGGATCGGCCCCTTGGCTTACAGACTGGAACTACCGCCAGAGATAGTGGGATTGCACGACGTCTTCCACGTCTCCTCGCTTAGGAGGGCTCTACTACGGCCAGAGCAGCAGATATCTATTGTAGAAGGACCGGTAGCTACTGATCGATCGGTTCTCCTTCCGGTAGCTACTGATCAATCGGATCTCCTGGATCCGGTTCGGATAGATGACATGGAGTTGCGAGTTTTGCGGCGCAAGAAGGTCCCGCTAGTCAAGGTCCTATGGAGGAATCATGGGCAGGAGGAGCATACCTGGGATCCACTGGACCTGATACAGCAAAAGTACCCAAAGCACTTTGCAGCAGGTATAATTTAATTTTTCTGGGATGTTAGATTTTCTTACTTGTAGTAGAAACCCTTTAGGCTTAACCTGAATTTCGAGGACAAAATTTTTATTTTAATGTATTGGGATTTGTAACATCCCCCAAACGATTAGACCCCTAGAACGGTTTTGTCATGAATAGGTCATGACAAAACTCTAAGATACGCAAGGAGAACATAAGAGCTTAGGCTTGAGACGAAAATCACCATGGTCTGTGGATAATGATTTTTAGTTACCAAGCCTAGGGTTGGCCTTAGGGCATCGTCGTGACCCATGACCCCACCATGGCGAGTCTAGCCCAGAAAGGGACCCCCTCGTAGTACCTCGATTACCCAGCCATAGAAATAAAAAGGGCATATTGAATACAACGCTAGCGCCTGCGCTAGTGGCTAGCGCTGGCGGTAGTGGTGGTTTAGGTGAACCGCTGAGACGAACACTGAACCACAGAGACGAACCAAACATCGTCGAAACGCTAGTGCAGGCGCTAGAGCTGACAGTAGCGGTAGTGCCTGACGGTTGTCGAACCGGCTAGCGTTATGCCGCTGAGGGGCTAAAGCTGGCGCTAGCACTAGCGCCGGCGGTAGCTAAACCGACGGAAGACGGTCGAGACTCATTTTGCTGGCCAAATTCATGGCCAAGGGAGTCCAAAAGTCCTCCCAATTGATGGGGGTTCATTCCCCTCATCAATTAGAAGAATATTAGGGGTTTTTCCAACCTTTGGAGATGGTGAAATGAGTGACCTTTGGAGATGGCTGAAATTTCCACCATGAATGGTGTTAATGGAGGAATTCCAAGCTTCATCTCCTCCACACCAGGAATTGGTTCTATAAAAGGGCTCAAAGGGTGGAGGGAATAGGTTTCCCCCATTTTCTAGAAGAATTCTCCAACCTAAGCACCTACCGGCATGGCACCCAAGGGCTCTCGACCAACCGTGGTGGACTAGCGATCGACATGGCTACAAGCCGCAATTCAGGTCCTCCCCTCTATTCTATTTCTTATTGGGTAGATCTTATCATTTTGGCCACTAGATTTGGGGCCAATTGGTCTTGAATCGGCATGGCCGAAAGCTTGTGATCAAGCTTTCTTCCCTCATTTAAAAATCTGGATTCCAGTTGCCTCCGGCTGGCCAACCACCGTACATCGCTGGCCGCCACCTCAATAAAGGTGGTGGAGGCATTGGACAATCGGGAGAGCGTCTAGGCGGACGGGAAATCACCTCCCAAGTTATTACAGGAAGGGGCCAACGTGGTCGTTGGCTGATTGGATAAAATGAAGGGTTGCCCTTCGTTTGCGCTCTAAGAACTATGCAAGTTCCGTAGTGATATATTTGATATTCCTATTTCTGTCCTTTTACTGGCAGTAGTTAGAATTAATTATAGAAAATTCTTACTCTCTCCTGATGTAAAAGTGACCAACACCAAAGTTGTAGCCCTTGGTGTGTACTTTAACTTAAAATTTGTTTCAGGCCAATAGGAGCACGGTAGCCCTGTAGAGCCATTTTAGTGGGGCTGGTCCGTAGTGTAGGACAACCACTATTTCTCGCATAACTTTTGAATAGGAAATGCTATGGGCACGAAAATTGTAACCTAGGCTATATGTATCAACCCCCTTAATATATCCAGAGATGGAAATTTTGGGAGAACATTTTTCTAAAGTTTTTGTAATAATTTCATAATTTAAATATTAATTAATTAAAGGGTCTAATGACCTCCAATCCCCTCCAAATTTTGGTGGGTGCTCTTTAGGGTCATTATATGACCCTGGTAAAAATTTCAGCCCAATTGGGACTGATTTAGTTGGGTAATTTGTTAACCCAAGTTTGGTCAAACTAGGTCAAACTAAGACAAAAGTGCACATGATGGAATTAGGTGGTCAAATCAAATCAACATGATGTGAAACCTTGACCACTGGTTTGGGATCACCTAAAACACCTCCATGAGTGATTTGGTGTGATGTGGGGTGGATATGCCCTAGGATCCTAGTTTTAACCTTAGGGTTGCACATTGAGCCTTGTGAAGGACATATTGGCATATGTCCTTGGATGGGCATGAAACTTGGTAGATAAGTTCATGAGGTGAAAATATTCCCCAGGAAATTTTAAGAGAATTTTAGGACCTATTATGAAAGTGGAGGTTAGATCTTAAATTAACTCTAGAGGGGGGGGGGGGGGGTGAATAGAGTTTAAAACTTTTCCCTTAGTTTTATAACGGAATTGAAAATACTGATATAAGTATATGTGTATAGATTGAGTGATAAATAAAAACTGAAATAAAATGAATAATGAAATAGCACACATCACAATCACAGAAAAGTAAAACTAACACAGAAGACACAAGGAGCTATAGTAGTTCCCCACTAAACTTGGGTACGTCTACTCTTCTACCACCCTTGGTAGGAATCCACTAGGATTTTTGATCAGGTGCCCTCACACCAATGAGGTTTTGATAAGGTGCCCAAAAACCAATGAGCTTTTGATAAGGTGCCCAAAAACCAACTAGATTTTTTGATCAGGTGTCTTGCCACCAATGGGGTAAACTTTTGAAGGGAGTTTTAACCCTGTACAGAATGGGATAGAGAGGGGTTTAGTTGTTCTTCTCTGTCAAGATGTTGAGAGAAGACTCTAGTGGATGTTGATGTTGTAGAAAGGCTCCTCTGTCTGATTGAAGATGTTTGACAGTTGAATGGCTGGAGCTTTCTCTTTGAAGAAATGATCTTCCTATAGCAGATAAATCTGGAAGAAAGAGTTCTTCAGATTTTTGTTGCTCTTTTGAAAGATCTACACTTGCAGCTAATGACTGAGAGAATAATGTTGATGTTGTTCTCAGTTAAATGAAGTTGCTGCTGTTGAGGAAGAAGAAGATGATTTGTATTCCTGTTCTTCTTTTTCTTCCTGAAGTTTTTCTCCTTTCTTGATCTGATTCTTGCAGCAGGAAATCTGAGAGATAGTGTGATTGTTCTCAGAAAATGTGTGCTGCTGAAGAGGAAGAAGATGAAGTTATGTTCTCTGAAAAAAATGCTGAGGAGGAAGAAGACTTATTTTAATTTCTTTTCTTCCTGTATATTTCTTTCTTCCTTTTTTCTGTCATTTTCTGTACAACAAATATGTAATATATTCAATATTTGATCTGTTGTGTAAAAACAGCTGTAAAATTATTCTGCTGTATTTTCTTTCCTTTTCTTTTGAAAATCTTTGACATACATTAATTGCAGATCCCTTATATTAAGGAATATAATACGCTGAAGAGTTATTTTGAAAACATAAAACTGCTGCGCCGTTTAATTCTTTCCTTTTCCATGAATATGTCCTTTTTTGAGGAAATGTCAACGACTATAACTTGAATAAATAAAAGAAATATATTTTCCTTACTTGATCTGACAGAAAGAGCCGTTGCTGTTAGTCGATCTGAGTTCAGAGAATGAAATGATATATTCTTTCTGAAATTTCTAAACTTAAATAATAATTCTTCGATCTGAACAAAATTCGTCGAACGCAGATTCGTCGATCTCAAGATTTTTGTCGAACATAAAATTTACTTCGTTGACCTCAATTGAATATTGCTGGAATAATTAATTTTGTTGATTTGTGAGAACTTTTGTCGATCTGAAGGTGTTCGTCGAACGCAGACTGGAGTTCGTCGAACGGAAGTATTCATCGACCGCTGAGCCTGGATAGATTCGTCGACCGCTGAGCTTGAGCAAAGTATAATTAGTCGAGCGCTGCATTTAGACAAATTCTTCGACCGCTGAGATGGGTTCGTTGACCGCTGAGAACAAGTGTGTTCGTCGAACGCAGAGAGCTTGCCGATCGTCGAACGCAGATAGCCGTTCGTCGAACGCAAAATCTGAATGAAATCTCTAGTTCTAACAGCCAAAACTCTTGACCCATAAACTATACATTGGGGTCAACTTTGTCCTTAGTCAACATATAGTGATCCTAGCCCAAATCAAATATAGGGTTGTTCCAATAATCTCCCCATATTTGGGTTAGGACACTATTTGACAAAAATTGAAAATGGACAAATACTAAAACAGCAAAAACAACAGAGCATGAATATATCTGATATATTTTAAATTTTTTATCAGATATAAAATGAATAGTACTTTGAGTTTTGAAACATTTTTAATGTAAATAAAACTGATAGAAATACAATCAGAACCTTTTCTTTTTCTAAATTCTGCCTTCTGAAATCTGAAGTTCTGATCTGATAATTCTGATTTCTGATTTTGTCTGAACTATATTGTTCTGAATTCTGATCTGTAACTTAATTGTATCTGCTATTTAAATTAGCTTTCTAAATTTGTTCTGAACTGAATCTGAATTTGATATTTGCAGCTTCTTCTAAATCCAAAACTATATTCTGAGTCTGAATATAAATACTGCAATCTGCTTTTTAATCTGAACAACTTTATAATTCGGATTTGCTGTGTTTGTCATCTTGCCCTTTCTGAAAGCATCTCCCCCTGAGATTGTCTCCCCCTGAGTTCTGGAGGTTCTTCAACTTTCTCCCTTGCTTAGTTCATAGAACAACTCCCCCTGAGTAATTGCATCAAATGGAGCTTGTTCATAAAAACTTCTCCCCCTGCCTAGTTTCAGGAAGGCCTGAAGCTAGGCCCCTTGAAGAAGGGACATTTGATAGAAGTAGGGAAGGATGCAAGATTGTCATTGCTATTATTCCTGCACAGTAAAATAGATATCAAGTGCAAAGGGAACTAGAAAGAGAAACTATTCTGTAGGCATTTGTATATAATAAAATATTTGATAAATGATAACAGGCTGAAATAAAAAGCTTCAGAAAACTGGGTTTAATGAAGAGATGGGTAAGTAGAAAACTTAATTTTTTAATAGATTAAATCTCCATCTATCATACCTAGCTGATTTATAAAGAAGATATGTTTCTTTTCATCCAAGGGCTTGGTGAAAATATCAGCTCTTTGCAAATCAGTAGAGATGAATTGTAGGCAAATTTTGTTTTTATCCACATTATCCCTAAGGAAGTGGTGCCTAATCTCTATGTGTTTAGTCCTACTATGGAGAACTGGATTTTGTGCTATAGATATTGCACTAGTATTATCACAAAATATAATTGAATTATTTAAGTTGACACCATAGTCTAGGAGCTGATTTTGTATCCACAACATCTGTGAGCAGCAACTGCCTACAACTATGTATTCAGCTTCAGCTGTTGAAGTAGACACATCTGTTTGTTTCTTACAAAACCATGACACAAGCCTATCACCAAGAAACTGACAAGTTCCTGATGTGCTTTTCCTGTCTACTCTGCATCTAGCATAATCTGAATCTGAGAATCCAGTTAATTCAAATTCAGAAGCTGTTGGATACCAAAGTCCTAGATTTGGACAACCCTTTATATATCTCAAAATTCTTTTTAGTAAAATTAGATGAGATTCTTTGGGGTTAACTTGGAATCTAGCACAAATGCATGTAACAAACATTATATCAGGCCTACTAGCTGTTAAATAAAGTAAAGAGCCAACAATTGCTCTATATTCCTTCTGATCAACAGGTTTCCCTGATTCATCAGCATCAACAACAGCATTTGAGGGAATGGGAGTTTTCATGGTGGAAGAATCAGACATACCAAATCTTTTTACTAATTCCTTAGCATACTTAGATTGGGATATGAAGATTCCATTTGGAGTCTGCTTCACTTGAAGACCAAGGAAGTATGATAATTCACCCATACTACTCATTTAAAATTTAGATTGCATTAGATTAAAAAATCTTTTGCATAAGTTTGAATCAGTAGAGCCAAAGATAATATCATCTACATATATTTGAACTAGTAAAGTTTGATTTTTATGTATCCTGACAAATAAAGTTTTATCTACTATGCCTCTACAGAATTTATTCTCTAAAAGAAAACAAGCTTAAGTCTCATACCATGCTCTAGGAGCTTGTTTGAGGCCATAGAGAGCTTTCTTAAGCTTAAATACAAAAGAGGAATGAGTTGGAGAGATGAAATCTGGTGGTTGTTCCACATAGACTTCTTCTTTGATTTCTCCATTCAAAAATGCACTCTTTACATCCATTTGATAAACCTTGAATTTCTTGTATGCAGCAAATGCAAGGAAAATCCTGATTGCTTCTAACCTTGCAACTGGTGCAAAAGTTTGAACATAATCTATTCCTTCTTCTTGTGAGTATCCTTGAGCTACTAGTCTAGCTTTGTTTCTCACAATGTTGCCATCTGCATCTAGTTTATTCCTGTAGACCCATTTGGTGCCAATCACTGGATGGTCTTTTGGTCTGGGAACCAAATCCCAAACTTTGTTTGTCTCAAACTGATTGAGCTCCTCTTGCATAGCAATGATCCAGTTGGGATCTTGTTCTGCATCTTGTAGGGATTGAGGTTCAATCTGAGAGAGAAAATAAGTGTGCATCATATTTTGATTTACTTGATGTATGGTTTGCACACCTGCTGAAATATCACCAATAATTTGAGATATTGGATGATCTCTAACTGTGATGTGATCAACAGTTGGAGTGGGTTCAGCAATAATTTCCACTTGGGGAATTTGTTCAGCTGCTATATCCTGTGGAGGATGATATGTTGTTATCTGATTTAAACTATCAGCAAAATCTGGGTGATTTTCCTCTTCACTTTCTTCAGCATTCTGTTGTACAGGATTTAGAAATCCTTCTTTATGTAGAGCTAATTGATCTAGCTGCTCACATAGTGTAGGTACCTGCAGATTTTCTATGGTAGAAGAATTATTCTCCTTGTAAAACATATTAGTTTCATCAAAAGAAACATGCATAGATTCTTCAATTTTAAGAGAAAATTTGTTATAAATCCTATATGCTTTGCTGACTAAAGAATAGCCTAAGAAAATTCCTTCATCAGATTTTGGTTCAAATTTCCTAAGGTATTTCTAATCATTATTATGAACAAAACATCTACAGCCAAATGCTCTAAAATAGTTAACTTTAGGTTTCTTCCCTTTAAGTAATTCATAAGGAGTCTTACCCTTAAGTTTGTGTATCAAACTTCTATTCAATACATAGTTTGTTGTGCTAACAGCCTCTGCCCAAAAAAATAGGGGCAAATTAGCATCTGCAAGCAATGTTCTTGCTTATTCAATTAGAGTTCTATTTTTACTTTCAACTACCTCATTTTGTTGAGGAGTTCTAGGAGCTGAGAAGCAATGCCTAATACCTTCCTTCTCACAGAGTTATTGCATGAGAAGAGACAAACTCAGTGCCATGATCACTTCTGATCAATGCAACTACAGTAGAGTACTCAATCTTTATGCTCTTAAGAAAGTCTGTAAGAACTTTAAAGTTATCTGACTTTTCTCTCAAAAAGAACACCCAAGTGAATCTAGAGAAGTCATCTACAATAACTAGAGTGTAAGACTTCCCCCCAAAACTCTCTGTTGCAATAGGTCCAAAAAGGTCCATATGTAGCAAATATAAGATTCTAGGTGAATCACTTTTAGATAATGATTTAAAACTATTTTTAGTTTGCTTGCCTAGTTGACATGCCCTACAAAGACCTTCTTTCTTGTGTGAACCTAAAGGTAAACCTCTAACAATATTGTCCTTAGATAATTTAGCAATGGTCCTAAGGTTTATATGTCCTAATCTCTTATGCCAAACTTCACAAGGTTTTCTTAATTCATTAAATAATCAAATTTCTGATGTAGATGAATTGAAATTTACTAAATATATATTACCCTGCCTAATACCTGATAAAACAATAACATTATCAGATGATTTAATAAGGCATTTTAATTTATTAAAGGTTACATGATACCCTTCATCACATAATTGACTTATGCTGATGACATTGTACTTCAGTCCCTTGACATAAGCTACTTCTTTAAAGGTGACTTCTCCAACCTTGACTTTTCCATAGCCTTTTGTTTGTCCATAGTTAGAGTCTCCAAATATTACTTTTGGTACAAGCTTTGCCTTGTAGTTGTTCAGATTGACCTTGTTTCCTGTCATATGTTTTGTACAGCCACTGTCCAAATACCATTTTTCATTAATTCTTGGATAGCTGTGTACCTACAAAAACAAGAAAACAATCTATTTGTTCTTGACCCAGATTACCTTGGGTCTTTTTGTATTTCCACAAAAATCTAAAATAAAAGACATTTCAGGTTGGTCCTTGTAACCTTGTGGATGATATCTCCTTGGAGGTATTATCCATTCAGTGAAAGGATTGATAGAATGTGAAGAATGAGAATTGTTCAGATTTGATGTATAGTTTCTGTTTGATGAACTGGGCTGAGTTCGTCGAGCCCCATTCAGATAATGACTATATTGAAAATCTATCTTCAGAGTTTGTCGAGCTCCGTTCAACGAAGTGGTTACATTTTGTCGAGCTCCGTTCGACGAATTCTGCTGAGTTCTGCTATTCTTGACAGTCTTACTTGAAATGTTTTTATTTATTCCTACAACCTCTTTGCTCTTAGCAGAGATGAATTTTATAGGTGTAGTTAATATATTCTTCTTAATCAGATGTGGCTCACTTGATGAAGCACCCAAGCCTAGTTTGCTATTAAGTCTAGCATTTAATGTGCTTGTAATGTCCATCAGTTTGATGCTTCTCCCATTTAGGGATTCTTCAAACTTTTTGGCTTTAGACAACTTGCTCTCAATGAGAACAATATGTTCCCTGGAGGCAGCCAAATCTTTCTTAAGATTTATATTTTCTTCACTTATTTGATTCATTTAAGCTAGCTTATGTCTGAGTGAGATTATTTCTTTCTCAGATTTAATTAAGTCTGAGCAAAGGACTTTGAATTCATCTTTGAATTCAACTGAATTGAAATCAAAGTTAGATATTACCCGATCAACATCAATTTCTTCTTCTGATTCTGATTCTTCTTCATCAGAATTGTTGGCTGAGGCATTGATTGCCATCATGCAGAAGTTCTTCTCTTCTTCATTATCTTCATCATCACTGGATTATGATGCATTTCCTGACTCACTGCCTGAGTCATAAATGGCCATCAAACATTGGTCATTTTCTTTTGTTTCTTCATCATCATCTGAAGAACTGGATGACTGTTCTGATTCAGTTTCACTCCAGGTTTCTGCTACAAATCCTCTTCCCTTCTTTTTATGCTTGTGGGAGGAAGACTTGCTGGAATGTCTTCTTTCTTCTTTTTCTTTTCTCTTTTCCTTCTTATCCTTCTTGTTTTGATTCTCTGGACAGTCAGGTGCAAAGTGCCTGGTTTCCTGTAACCAAAACATATAACTTTTTTAGATGGAGCTTTGTCATACCTGGGTTTTTCATAGCTCTTGGATGAGTTTTTCCTGAAATCTTTTCTTGCCATCTTGTAGAATCTTTGGGCAAGTAGGCTCATGAAATCCTCATCCCTTGGAGGTTTTTCTTCTTCTTCAGCTGCTTTGAAAGCTATGCTCCTTTCCTTCTTTGTTGCTGGAGATGAAGTTGATGATTCAGCTTCCCTGGATTTGATGAGCTTATCATAGGATTTGAGCTTGCCCAACAAAGTTTCAGTGGTAATCTCATTGAGGCTTCTGGCCTCCTTGATAGGCCAGATCCTAGAGTCCCATGTGCTGGGGAAGCACATAAGAATCTTATCATTGATCTCAGTGATAGAGATCACTTTATCCAAGGTATTCAGCTCATTTATTATGAGGCTGAGCCTATTGTACATATCAGCTACTGTTTCATTTTCTCCTTTCTTGAAATTCTCATACTGAGAAATAAGATGTGATCTCTTGTCCTTCCTTTCATCAGCAGATCTCTTAACCATATTGTTGAGAGAAATCCATATTTCTCTTGCTGAGGTGCATTCCACCACTCTCTGAAAAATGTCATCAGACATTGTTTGAGCCAGAATGTTCATGGCTTTTGCATCAGCACTCCTTTGCTTTTTCCGAGCTTCTATCCATTCAGGAGGTGGGACAGCATTGTTGGCAGTTGTTATTCCAGTACTTGCTGCTGCTGTAGGTGTTGGAGGCCCTGTCAAAATCACATTAAAAATTTCTTCATCAATTGAGTTCATATATAACCTAATCCTTGCTTTCCATAGTGCGAACTTACTGAGATTGCACATAGGAGGTCTTATGCTAGAATACTCTTTGTTTTGTGCCATGAGTTTTTAACAGAAAATAAATAAAATAAAACCTCTAAAAGAATTTAAGATCTAATTGATCTTTGTGATTCAGGTGTTAGGCTGTAAAGAATCAACAGCCCTCTGATACCAATTGAAAGTTGAGGAAGAAGAAGATGATTTGTATTCCTGTTCTTCTTTTTCTTCCTGAAGTTTTTCTCCTTTCTTGATCTGATTCTTGCAGTAGGAAATCTGAGAGATAGTGTGATTGTTCTCAGAAAATGTGTGTTACTGAAGAGGAAGAAGATGAAGTTCTGTTCTCTGAAAAAAATGCTGAGGAGGAAGAAGACTTATTTTAATTTCTTTTCTTCCTGTATATTTCTTTCTTCCTTTTTCTGTCGTTTTCTGTACATCAAATATGTAATATATTCTATATTTGATATGTTGTGTAAAAACAGCTGTAAAATTATTCTGCTGTATCTTCTTTCCTTTTCTTTTGAAAATCTCTGACAGACATTAATTGCAGATCCCTTATATTAAGGAATATAATACGCTGAAGAGTTATTTTGAAAACATAAAACTGCTGCGCCGTTTAATTCTTTCCTTTTCCATGAATATGTCCTTTTCCGAGGAAATGTCAATGGCTATAACTTGAATAAATAAAAGAAATATATTTTCCTTGATCTGACATAAAGAGTCATTGTTGTTAGTCGATCTGAGTTCAGAGAATGAAATGATATATTCTTTCTGAAATTTCTGAACTTAAATAATAATTCTTCGATCTGAACAAAATTCGTCGAACGCAGATTCGTCGACCTCAAGATTTTCGCCGAACACAAAATTTACTTCGTCGACCTCAATTGAATCTTGCTGGAATAATTAATTTTGTTGATCTGTGAGAACTTTCATCGATCTGAAGGTGTTCGTCGAACGTAGACTGGAGTTCGTCGAATGGAAGTATTCATCGATCGCTGAGCCTGGATAGATTCGTCGACCGCTAAGCTTGAGCAAAGTATAATTAGTCGAGCGCTGCATTTAGACAAATTCTTTGACTGCTGAGATGGGTTCATCGACCGCTGAGAATAAGTCTGTTCGTCGAACGCAGAGAGCTTGCCGATCGTCGAACGCAGATAGCCGTTCGCCGAACGCAGATAGCCGTTCATCGAACGCAGAATTTGAATGAAATCTCTAGTTCTAACAGCCAAAACTCTTGACCCATAAACTATACATTGGGGTTAACTTTGTCCTTAGTCAACATATAGTGATCCTAGCCCAAATCAGAAATAGGGTTGTTCCAACATATTATTCTCTCAGAATTGAGTTATAATCATTTTTGTGAACCTCCTTATAAAAGGAATTTACCTGCTCAAATGGTCTTGGATGATGATGAAACCTCGTTAGTGCCTTTATAATCATATGATAGACCTCTGGTAATTTTTGTGTATTTAATTATGTGATTTAACCATTACTTCATTCACAAGGCACTTATTTTGTCTTAGTCTTAAGAAAAATAATTGAGGGTCCAATACTCTCTGGAAAAATTTGCAACTTGGTGATAGGACATTCCAGGGCACTAGGAAGCTCTGTAAATTTTCACATAATTTTTGGAGATCGTTATCATTAGGCTACTTCACAACATGTTCAAATTAGGATTTTCTTGGATTATTTATTTCAGTGAGAAAATGGTTTCCATAAATTGTGAAACTCAGTCAGTAAGCCTTTATGAACATTATAGAGGTCTAGTAATTTTTCCATAATTTTGGATAAGTATTTTTGATGGTTCCTTCATTAACCTCCAACTTTGGATAGATGCTAAATATTATAATTAGAGGACAATTCCTGATTGTAAAATTGTGATATTTTGTATTTACTGTTATTTTGACATGATAAATTTATCTTAATTTTATGGGAGCCATATCATAAGAATACCTTACACTTCTTGTTCATTTTCATACTTGGCAAAAATTGGAGAAATTAAAATAAATGCTAAAGTGTTAAGGAAAAATATGAATCTCTGGATTTAGTCTTATAATGCCATGGAAGTCCTCCAGTAATAATCTTATGTCATGAGGATGAGTATTTGGATTACTTCTACTTATGTGGTTCATATTGTTCGTTTGGTCTGCGCATAGTAAAATGGTAAAACTTGGGTAATTAGTGGTCTACTAAGAGAAAATGGGGTTTAACTTGAGTACATGGTCAGGTCGAAGAGGTTGAGGTCACCAAAAAGGAGGTCATGTGGTAAGTGTGCTTGGTTAGTCCAGGGTGAGGTTGTACTCAGGATTGACGAAAGATCGTCTTTCCCCTGGAAGTGTCATAAACCACTTAGGGTTAATACAAGTGAAACGGTTAGATGCTATGCATATGGGTAGATACCAATAACATTAAGGGTCTTGAGAAAGGGAGCCTTGGGGTGTCATCCCATTATAGTTCCTAGTACCATAATGAGCCCCTTACTTGGTAATTCTCGGGAAGTCCAAGACCAACCATAGATTGTAGGTATAAGTTGTTGTGCAAGATCAACTAAGTAATACACTCACTCACACCCCATTGTCCCGGGTACATTAGGCGGTTTGGTCTTATGAGCGGTAGGCTCGGTGGTTGTAGCAGTAGACTAATTAGTCTGGTCAGTTTGTGACTCAGCAATGTTTATTGTGACGGACGGGTTAGCCCGGGGAGCTCATGGATCGGAGATAGATCGTAAACATGTTTGCATGTGCATAAGGTAGTGGGTCCTTAATGTTGATGTTCGTTGCACTGACATTAATACTTGGGCTCTATAAGTGTGGTTAACACCTTACTAAGAAAAGTCTGGTGGACTAGCCAGTAAGAGTACGCAGGAGCTCCGTTGTTGTGTTCTTAGTGTTGAGGCGTACAATAGGTCTAGGTTAGGTAGTGCAGATACCAACCTAGAGGTGGGCGAGTCCCAACCCACCGCTTCCGTTTGCCACTATGGAAGTATCCTAGGAGTTTTGCTAGCTCCAAAATGGGGGAACTAAAGGTCTGTGCGCATAGAGTCGTAGTGTGTGAGTTGCACTTGTATGAACATAGCATTAAACTGCATACTTTGCATGACATAGCATAAGCATTGCATTTCAACCCTTACCCCTATCGTATAAATTGGTTGTGGGACATTTTATACGATAGGCCCTACTAAATGACCCCTTGGTCTATAGGATTGTATGGGCATTCCTATAAATCAAAGGTTAATTTTCTATTCTTACTTACAGTCATTTACTTGCTCTTTACTATGCTTTATTTACTGCTTTATTTATATATATACACTTATGTAGTGGTAGTTGTTCCTGTAGCTAGGCCACGCCATCTTCTTATTTCATACCCCTTGCTGTCCTCCGCTTCGTCCTCCCGCTCGGTGCCTAGGGCCACTGGGGGATGGATGGGGGGGGGGGGGGGGGGGGGACGAGGCTTAGTATTTTTGACTAACGGTCGGTGGACCTTATCATTTTAGGGGACCGAGGAGATGCTGCAGCACCAGAGGCCGGTGCATATGGAGGCGGGGCAGTCTAGCACAGGAGCACCAATGATAGTATTCGTGAGTGTCTTATTAGTTTAGTAGATTATGCTTCCGCGAGAGAAAATGTAGTGAGGAATTGATGTACAGGGCATGAGCCCTTTATTTTTATCTCACCTTTCTATTTAGACATTTGATGTGGACATCCCTTTATGATGATTTTACTTTTATGTGATATGGACTTGGCTTCTATAAGTCTGCTAAAGCTTTACTTCTTTGTGATCGATAAGGCCGACAGGATCGGCATTTTGTAGTGGCGACCTTCCCGAGTGAGGGTGTCACCGCAAAGCGGTGGTTCTGGGCATAAGACCTGGGTTTTCAAAAGAAAAAAAAGGGTCCTACATCTACGATCGTGCGTTAACAATAATCGCACGGTCGTGCGATATACCTAGACTGCAATGCTCAGCTCATGGGCACAAACCACATGCATACAATCAAAATCACAACACCAATCCACTAAAAACAGCTCCAACCACATGACGAACACCCAAAATAACAGCAAGACAGGCATGGGGAGCCCCCATAGGCATACCCCTAGCACAGAATGTAACACCCCAAAAATCGTAGTTTGTCGAAGTAGGCGGAATGGTAGTGCGACGCTCGAAGTAGGCTGAATTTTCTCTACCTGCTCCTCGCGCACGACCAGTGGCCTCTTCTTCGCGCACGACCAGTGATCGTGCGCATGATCGTGCGTTAATTGAGAGGAAATATGGTCGGCTGAAAATCTATATGCGCACGACCAGAGGTTCTTCGCGCACGACCAGTGACCGTGCGCCTGTGAACGTGCGCACTGTTTATTCTGCTCCGCGAAAATGAACGGAGAAGATGATTCGGCCGTTCAAAATTCTTGGAATTTGATCCAACGTCTGTGATGTTTGGCTGGAGGGTATTAGGGCTTTTGAGAGGGGTTCTATCCTCATAATATCAAGGCTCTTCTCTCTCCTAGGCTAGAGAAAGAAGAAGGAGGCAAGGAAGAAGAAGAGGAGATCCCGCCATTGACGGAGCTCCGGAGCTCCGTTTCGCGAGCCGTTTCCAGATCTGGAGAGTGCAGCCCGGTGCGGTCCTTTCCCTCCGTGTGAAATCTCAGATCCATGGCTAAGAAGAACGCTTCTAGGGTAACGATTCTTCCTCCCGATATTTGGACTTGTCAATTGTCCTCTCTTTCATTTCTCTATGCTTGCATGAGGAATCCCTTTCACCAATTGGGTGAAGTGTAGGATTTCCTCAAGTTCTTCGGAACTCCGGGTAGATTGTGTCCGTCCCCGGCATTTTTGCATGTAGAAATCCGGTAGTCGTGCGGATTTAGGCATTTTGTGTGAAGCCTATTCGTGGCCGTGAGCCTGAATCGGTGATGCTTGATTTGCAACGTTGCATTTAGGTTAAGCCTAGAATGCGTGCCGGAGAATGACTCCGTGAAATCATCTATAGTATTGCGGGATTTAAGTGTAGGCGTCTTGTGAAGATCCTAACGAAAGCCCCATGCTTTGAGATTGGATGAAGGCAAACCTTCACCACGAAATTGATGCGGAGCGTATTGTACCTCCCTTGTTGAGTATTTGTGAAGCCTAGATCCTTGCGAAGGGGTTAGGTGCGTAGCTTATAAATTGTGTAGCACTTGAAAGTGCTAAACCCTTACGGGCCGAGGTGAAGCCGTACCCGCGTCGTGCGATAGATCGCGACGATTAGAGCACGGGCAAAGCTAAACCGAACCCGTTTCCATGTAGATCGGTAAGAGGTCCCTACCTCATGGAAGCCGTGTGATCATGGGAGAGGTCGTGGAAGGTGATTTACCTAGACCGAACAAAAGCTCTTTTCCCCACCTAAGGCGATGGCCCTTACGGTGGAGTGTTTTGTGGAATTGATGTTGTTAGCCTCATGCGGTTGTTTATGCGGTTGTGGGGAACCTTCGGGTGAACCCAACCAACATCATGTGCATACCTAGGTTCCCTCCTTTTTGATGCTCAACCTAGAAGATTGATTGTGCTTGAAACCTCACCTCGTGTAGTTGCACTTTCTTTATATTAGTACTTGTGGTAGTATGGCTTGCTTGCAGGGTAGAAGCTCCGCCACCCCGGAAAAGGGGTGGGGTCGTTATAATTTGGTCAGCTGTGCTGACCGTTACTTTGTTTGCCACCCTCGGTGGAATGTTCCTATGCAGGTGCAGGTGAGACTAGTGGGAAATAGCGGGCGATGACCCTATTGCCGAGTTGGCCCTTGAAGGCCAGCCTCCCTTTTCTGCTTTCTCATGTATTGCCGGCCTGCGTGCCGAAGTATGTTCTGAGTTTTGTACATTGGTGAATGTAAGGCCCTAAGGCCGTAACTCTATTTTATGCTTTCATTCCTATGATAGTGGACAGTTCTAAATGAAATGTTAAATCATTATGCTTCCGCTAGTGTTTAGTTTAATCTGTTGTAGTTCTTTCTGTTTATCACCTTTTAACTCCTAGCTAGTGTGGTTTGTATGGCGTGGGGTCCCGGCCGGACCTACTGTTATACTATTCGTACTGGCACTTTTTATTGTAACGCCCCGGCCCTCCCCCTTAGGGGCCACATAGGCACGCTACCGGGCTGCAACCCAAGCACCCCAAAGCCTCTCCGCGCCACTATTTCTCAACAACGGCGCATTGTTGAGGCCGAGTCTTGAACCCGCAACCTCCTTGATAAGGAGTTTTCAAACCACTCCTCATCACCAATTGAGCTACAACTCAATTGGTGATGAGGAGTGGTTTGAAAACTCCTTATCAAGGAGGTTGCAGGTTCAAGACCCGGCCTCAACAATGCGCCATTGCTGAGAAATAGTGGCGCGGAGAGGCAAGACTCGGCCTCAACAATGCGCCGTTGTTGAGAAATAGTGGCGCGGAGAGGCTTTGGGGTGCTTGGGCTGCAACCCGGTAGCGTGCCTACGTGGCCCCTAAGGGGGAGGGCCGGGGCGTCACACAGAATGCACAATTGCACAACCCAATAGGTGAAAAGAGTGCACTATGTGTAAAGTGATGACTAAAGCCAATATGAGCGTTTTAATGCTAAAAGGGCAGTGCACGAGTGAGAAAATAGGCCTAGATGAGTTCGAAAAACCCTATATAATTGAGACTCATCACTTAGGCCATTTTTTAGCCAATCCTTGACGTGGAGGGCTTGAGAGGCCATATTTCATGGATTCGAGTTAAGGCAAGTGGTGGTTTGCTCTTTCACCCTTGGCTTGTGTTTTTCTCCAGAACTCTTTCTAATCCCCTTTATATTTGGTAAATAGTGATATTGAGTGGTTTGCTTTACCTTAATTGTTGTAATTGAGGTTGTTCTGGTAGTCCAAATTTGGCCCTTGAATGGATAAGGTTAGATTTGTTTAGAAGTGAATAGGAGAAAATCTGTGTGCTAAGTCAAAATCACGGGACATCCCGTCGATCGACGGGACCTCCCGTCGATCGGCGAGACCATCCCGTCGATCTTTGGTTTTAGATGGGAATTGTTGTTTTTCTGCTCTCTAGTCAAAATTTACGGGTCTTCCCGTCGATCAAAGGGACCGCCTGCGGATCGACGGGACAGCCAGTCGATTTTCTCGTTTTCCCTTGTTGGAATTTTTTCCTAGTTTTGTTTCCCCTCCCCTTTAATGCTTGATTCTTCCACTTTTATGTAAGTGTAGTTTTGTCTGTGTTTTTTCTTGTTGTTCTGATAGATTCTTTCAGAAAAGTCATTTTTTTGTGTATTCCCAGAAATCAAGTTTCTTCTTTTGTATTTTGATTCCTGTTTATACCATAGACTTGTTCCCAAATTCTCTCTGTGTATTTCCAGAATTTATTAGCCTTTTTGTCCAGAATTTATTAGAACTTTAGTCCTGAATTTATTAGTCTTTTTGTCCAGAATTTCTATCCAGAACTCCCTAGTTTTTTGTGTAATCTGCCTTTGACTTTTGAGTATTTAAACCCTTCCAGACTTAGTCTTCTATGTAATTTTGTGTCAACTTTCTCAGTGAGGGGTAATGCTTCTTCCTCACTGTCTTTAGTAATCTGGCTGAATGTAAATGTTCTCTTAGTGGTTATGGGCTGCAAATTGTAGTCCTTCTCCTTGAAGACCCTTTTTCCTGGAATCTAGGTATGCTAGGTTCTCTTGTTAGTTGTGTAGTCCTCTTTGGCTTATTTTTCTGTATGATTGAAAGTCCTTCCTTTCAGTCCTCTCCTTCTTCCTTGTATGTCTAACATGTTGAGTTTAGGTTAATGGCTGTTATTTTTCCTTATGGATCTTGTTTGGCTTTCTTGATCTCCTGCCGTCTTTCCCTTGAATTTAGACAAATTCTATGTATTCATGCTTAGTTGTGCTGTAGTTAGTCTGTTAAGACTTCCCTAGGTTTAGAAAAGTTTGCTCTTCCTAAGATTGTGTAATTATTTCTTCCTCTGAAGCTTTTTCTTGTGTTTTGGAGTTGAGTTTGAGCCTTGGTAGTATGTTTTGGTGGTTAGAAGAAGTTTTGTGAAATCTAAGTCAAAATCGGCATCCAATCCCGTCGATCGACATCCAGTCCCGTCGATCGACGGGAGAGGGAAGGGAAAGAAAATTTGTGATCTTCTAAGTAAGAATCGACGGGATCTCCCATCGATAGGGCTCCCGTCCCGTCTGTAACGCCCCAAGTTTTCTCTTATAATTAATCTAAGCGGGTATGTGGGTATGTTTGTGGTAAAATGTTTGGTATCGTTGTGGCAAAGTTTCAGGGTGAAACTTTTTGTTAGGAGGGGTGGCTGTAACGCCCCAGGTTTTTCTTATAATTAATTTTGAGTAGGGTTATGGTAATATTGATAGTTTAAGTATTAAAGTTATCATTGCGTGGTACTAATGCGGGAGGGCGTTACCGTTTGGGAAATGTCGTCGTCCGACGAGTTAATTTTAGATGGGGGGCATATATGTATGTAAATGTGTGTATATGTACGTATATATGTTAACATATGTAATTATAAGCATGTATAAAAAAATATATATATATAAGCATACTATTATAAATGTATACGAATACATATATTCATATGTGAATGCATGCTTGAAATTTTATAGGGGAAGGGTTTTGTATAGGGGTATATAAACACATATATATATACATATATATATAAAAGTCTTATTTATTCAAAACCA
This sequence comes from Dactylorhiza incarnata, assembly GCA_033032865.1. NCBI lineage: Eukaryota > Viridiplantae > Streptophyta > Magnoliopsida > Asparagales > Orchidaceae > Dactylorhiza > Dactylorhiza incarnata. Next base: position 14,940,848 of record JAWHQI010000029.1, read on the forward strand.
TATACATATATATACATTATATGGTGTACAGGTTATATAAAGGAAGAAAAAAAGGAGCTTATATATATACGTATATACATAAATTATTTATAAATATTGGTGCAAAAGTTTTATAAGAGCATAACTATATATATTTATGCAGAGAGTTTTTGGGGGAGCGGCATTTTTTTTTCATTTCTTTTCATTCCTCCCCTTTCCCCGTGCAAGCCTGGAGCTGTTTAGGAGGTTTAGGGTTTCCGTCGGGTGAGTGTCGCAAGGCGTCGGATTCGTCGGTAAAGGGAGGTTCAAGATCGTCGGGGGCTCGTCTCGTCGCCAGAGCGGGTTGCGGAGGATCCTAGTTGGCTTTGGCAGTGGTGGTGAAGCCTCTCGGCGGTGGTTTTCGCTTCGGCGAGTGGTGTCAGCTCCCGATTCAGGCAAGAAAACTCTTCTTCCCCCTCCCCTTCATCTCTTTTCTTTTGCTTTACCGATCGTGGACCTGGTTTGGAGCTTACGCCAGCAGTTTTCCTAATTCCTGTTACCTGATTTTTGGGAGCTTATGTTGGCAGTTTTCCTAATTCCTGTTACCTAATTTTTGGGAGCTTATGTTGGCAGGTTTTTTTTCCTAGTTCCTGTTAGCATATTTATTTTGGAGAATTATACCAGTAGATTTCCTAGCTCATGCTATCAAAAATTTCTGGATGTTATGTTAGCATAATTCCTAGATTATGTTGTCAGATCTGTTTTGGAATTTTGCTAGCAGATTCCCTAGCTTTTGTTATCACAATTTCCTGATTTATGCTAACCAATTCCTGGCTGGTATTGGCTAATTTTGGGGTATATTTATATATGTGCTAACAGAATTTCGGATATTATGCTATTGAATCCTGGACTCCTGCTTTGGTGGGGTTGCTTGCTTGGTTCATTTTGACATTTCTGATTATATTGCCGGCTAAATCCTGCACTTGTCATCCTCTGCTCTTCTCATTTTCTGCACTTATTATTCTCTGCACTTGTCATTTGTTGGAAATTTGGATGGTTGTAGGTAGATTCTCGGCTAAAATCTAGTTAGCTATATTTCTAAATATTATTGCCTGGCTCAACCCTGGATAGTTTTATTTCTGATTATATATATACTTAATAAAAAGTATGGTTGGTTTTGTTGCTAAGTTTCATGGAATCTTGTTTGTTAATTCCTAACGGTATGAGGAGCCAGATCCTAAATTCCCTGGGCTTGTATGTTTCTTCAGAACTCTAAATCTTCCTTATATATATATCTTTTGATTGTTTCTCCCCTTTTTCTGCAAGCGAAGTTCTGTTCGTGGCCTTCTTTGTTGTTCTGATAGATTCTCTCGGAAATGTCGTTTTCTGTGTATTCTCGAAAATCAAGTTCCTTCTTGTGCCTGTTGATTCCTGTTTATACCCTAGACTTGTTTAGAAGTTCTCTCTGTGTAGTTCCTGAATTTGTTTGTCTTTCTGTCCAGAAATTTCTGTCCAGAACTCCCTGGTTTTCTGTGTAATTTGCCTTTTATTCCGAGTATTCTTAAACCCTTCCAGACTCAGTCTTCCATGTAATTTTTGTTGTGTGTGTTAACTTTCTCAGTGAAGGGTAATGCTTCCTCCTCACTGTCTTAGCAATCTGGTTGAATGTAAGAATTTCTTTTTAGTGGTTGTGGGCTGCAAATAGTGGTCCTTCTCCTTAATGACTTTGTTTCTTAAAGCTTAGTTATACTAGGCTCTCTTGTTGGTTGTGTCCTTCAAGTAGTAGTAGTCCCCTTGGCTTGATTTTGCTGGGTGATTGAAGTCCTTCACTTCAGTCCTTTCTTCTTCCCTGTCTGCCTAACCTGTTAATTTTAGGTTAGTGGCTGTTGTGTTTCCCTGGTGGGTCTTGATTGGTGTTCTGGGTTCTTGATTCCTGCTATCATCCCCCTTGGAATCTGGATAGCTTCTATACCTATTTAGTTATGCTACCAGGTAGTCTGATAAGACTTCCCTAGGTTTAGAAAAGTTTGCTCGCCCTAAGATCATACAATTTCTTCTTCTTTTATGAAGTTTCCCGTCGACTGGATATAAGTCTTTTTCGTCAACTTTGATGTAAGTCTTTCTAGTCGATTTCTTCGCTTATTCTTAATTGTTTCCTCATATATTTATATGTTCTTTTGCTGGGTGTTCCCGGGTATCTTAAGCGATGTTATCAAACCTTTTAAGCCCTGTTGTTGAGACTTTTGATGAAGCTATGCTTTATTCTTTGAGTTGTCCGGCATTTGGTTAGCGATCTTTTATGGTGTCTTGTCGTGCCTTATTCATCGTACTGTTACGGGAAGTTTGTTGGGAGTCAAGTTTGGACTCACCAAGTGTTTTCAAATGAATTGTTGAGTAGTGTTTATTTCTTTGTGACCCTATTCTTAGGGTTTTATGGTGCTGATATCTCGGGTTCGTCCCATGTCTTAATTGAAACTTAATTTAATTATTTAGAACCTTTGCCTTAAGCCTTGTGCGGTTGGTAGTTTTTGGGTGGCAGTGGATAAAGGACCACCACCCGGTTTTGGCTTTTTGGGTGGCCGTGGATAAAGGAACACCACCCGGTTTTGGCCTTTTGGGTGGCAGTGGATAAAGGACCACCACCTGGTTTTGTCTTTTCGGGTGGCAGTGGATAGAGTACCACCACCCTGTTTTGGCTTTTTGGGTTGGCAAAGGATAAAGGACCGCCACCTGTTTTATTTGAGCTGATCAGTCTCAAGTTCTTATAAACATATATGCTTATTTATGTGTATTATGATATTATATGTATAACCACCACCTCTGAGCCTCAATGGCGGACACGTGGTTGACTTTGATTGCTTTGGCTATTACCCATCTGCTGGAGGCTTTTCCTCTTACCGAGTGCACTCGTTTGAGCTCGCTCGAGTTGTTGTAAGATTATTGATGTTTATCTGCTTAGTTCTCCCTTCTGCAATCTTTTATTTCTGATTGCTGCTAATCTTGGTTTTCTTGCACCCTTTGGGCTGAGGCATTCTTTTCTTATGAATGTCTCAGGTTCAGGTCTTTAGCTGCCGCAGGAGTTAGAGCGGTGTCATTCAGTTTTCATGTCGAGGCCCTTCCTCTCTTCTAGGTAAGGGGAAGTTCTTTAGTTGTTGCCCTCTTTTGGGTATTTTCCTTCTTTTCTATGGGCTCGTGTCAGTTGTTGACGCCCATAGCTCTAGTGTTCTTGTGCTAGTTTACTTGCTAGTTGTTTTGCTGTTACTTTCAGGTTGTTTACCTACTTGCTCTCTGGGAAGCTTTATGCTAGGATGCATTAGTTACTTTCTTGGTATAAAAATGTCATTCTTGCATATCATGACTTTAAATAAATGTCATATACTTTGAAGATCGTAGAAAATCTTTTCGTACTATACTAAACATAGATATGCACATATCATTTCTGGGATGTTGGCCTTCATGCTCATGTAGGCTAAAATGAACCTATTTTCCGCTGCGTATGTATAGTTTTCTACTTGTGGACTAGATGATCCACCTGACCGAGGGACACGGTCTTAAGCAAAAATGTAAAATTCTCTTTTTAATCCAAGCACATTTATGTCTTTTATAAAATAATCGTAAGGAGTGTTTGCCTGAGCGTCGGTAGTTGTCCCCTGCTTGACGTGGCATCATAGTGCGCATTTTCCCTTTGCTCTGATAATATTTATTAAATTCGTGGGGAAATGCGGGTTGTGACAGTTGGTATCAGAGGGAGGTTAGTCGGGTTGCTGGGATGGTCTGGTTGGCCCGGTTAACCACCTAGTAAGAATCATTATTCATTGCATACACACACCAAAGGGTCATCAGTATATCTTGGCTGAAGCATGAACACTACACTCATAGCATGATAAGAAGTATACGGGGCATATTATGTAGTATGGGATGCATAATATGTGTTTGTATATGGATCCTCATAGGTGACAACCTACGACTGTTATGTAGTATGGGATGCATAACGTAGGTCGCATGCGTGTCCATTAGCTCGTTTTTTCTTTTTCATTACATGCGATAATATGTAGTATGTGATGCATAAGATCGCATGTGTACGCCACTCATAGCATGCATTAAGGCCTTTTTAGATTGCATAGCACTGCATGCACATCATAACATAACATTAGCACACGTGCCAAGTTAAAGACATACATGATGACGCTCGTACACACATAATTTGAAATAAAATTTGGCATTCATGCATTTATATTTTATGCACATAAGTTGATAGAATGATGGTATATCATCCTAAGTTAAGCATAACATCATTTCATGAATTCCCAGAGCAAGGTAACAGCAAGAGCAAGTATCTACACTTTTCTGATCTGTATCGAGTTAGGAAATTCTAGTTCCTAGCTGTTGTGTCTTAAGCTAGGTGTAGTGAGGTGTTTGTTCGTAGTTGCAGTCGATGACTCTAGAGCGTAGTGCGTCGGAGTCGATTCCCCAGTTAGAGGGCGAGTCTTCGGGTGCGCGCAAGGAAAAGCGTTTGGTCCTTTAGCTGGACATCGGTATTTCCTTGAGTGCGTTGGCTTTTCGCGCTAGGTTTTTCCTCCGATTCTATCCACGGCATGTGCTCATAACCTTTTAGTTCCCGGTGGGTTTCCTTACCTCATTTCTATGCTAGAAACCGTTATCAGTTTGCCGTGTATCGAGATTTTTCCTGTGGCGCGGAAGTTCCCTGATGTCTTCCCAGTTAATCCCCTGGTTTATCTTCCTGTGAGAGTTATGGAGTTTGTTTCTGACCTTGAGCCGGGTACCCGTCCTATTGCTAAGGCACAGTACCCTTTGGCCCCGCATGTGTTGCGAGAGTTGCGCACTCAGTTAGATGAGTGGTTGTAGTGTGGCTTTTTCCTGGCCTAGTTCCTTGCTCTGGAGTGCTCTCGTCTTGTTCGTAAAGAAGAAAGTTAGTTCGGTGAGATTGGGTATTGATTATCGAGAACTTATCAAGGTGACCGTCAAGAGCAGATAGTCGTTGCCTCAGATTGATGTTTTGCTTGACCAGTTGCGTGATAGTTTGGTGTTTTCGAAGGCTGATCTTCGTTTAGGCTTCCTTTAGTTGGGGATCCGCGAGTCGGATGTTCCGCGATCTGCTTTCTATTCTCGGCTTGGACATTTTGAGTTCTTGGTAATGTCCTTTTCATTTTGGGTAATCTTATCCACATCTGTTTTCCTAGCCCTCTTCGGTTAGCGTTCTATCTAGCGAGGGTGAGCTAACCTCTCCCTTTGCTCTTTTCATTCGTTGTTTTCTAAGTTTCGATTCTAAGTTTTGGGACGAAACTTCCTTCTTGGTGGGGTGACTGTAACGCCCCAGGTTTTTTGTTATAATTAATCTAAGAGGGTATGTGGGGGATGTTTGTGGTAAAATGTTTCGTATCGTTGTTGCAAAGTTTCGGGGTGAAACTTTTTGTTAGGAGGGGTGGCTGTAACGCCCCAGGTTTTTCTTATAATTAATTTTGAGTAGGGTTATGGTAATATTGATAGTTTAAGTATTAAAGTTATCGTTGTGTGGTACTAATGCGGGAGGGCGTTACCGTTTCGGAAACGTCGTCGTCGTCCGGCGAGTTAATTCTAGATGGGGGTCATATATGTATGTAAATGTGTGTATATATACGTATATATGTAAACATATGTAATTATAAGCATGTATAAATATATATATATATATATATATATATATATATAAGCATACTATTATAAATGTATACGAATACATATATTCATATGTGAATGCATGCTTGAAATTTTATAGGGGAAGGGTTTTGTAAAGGGGTATATAAACACATATATATATATACATATATATAAAAGTCTTATTTATTCAAAACCATATACATATATATACATTATATGGTGCACAAGTTATATAAAGGAAGAAAAAAAAGGAGCTTATATATATACGTATATACATAAATTATATATAAATATTGGTGCAAAAGTTTTATAAGAGCATAACTATATATATTTATGCAGAGAGTTTTTGGGGGAGCGGAAGTTTTTTTTCATTTCTTTTCATTCCTCCCCTTTCCCCGTGCAAGCCTGGAGCTGTTTAGGAGGTTTTGGGTTTCCGTCGGGCGAGTGTCGCAAGGCGCCGGAGCCGTCGGTAAAGGGAGGTTCAAGATCGCCCGGGGCTCGTCTCGTCGCCGGAGCGGGGTTGCGGAGGATCCTAGTTGGCTTCGGCAGTGGTGTTGAAGCCTCCCGGCGGTGGTTTTCGCTTCGGCGAGTGGTGTCGGCTCCCGATTCAGGCAGGAAAACTCTTCTTCTCCCTCCCCTTCATCTCTTTTCTGTTGCTTTACCGATCGTGGCCCTGGTTTGGAGCTCGCGCTCGCAGTTTTCCTAATTCCTGTTACCCGGTTTTTGGGAGCTTATGTTGGCAGTTTTCCTAATTCCTATTACCTGATTTTTGGGAGCTAATGTTTGCAGTTTTTTTCCTAGTTTCTGTTAGCATATTTATTTTTGAGAATTATACCAGTAGATTTCCTAGCTCATGCTATCAAAAATTTCTGGATGTTATGTTAGCATAATTCCTAGATTATGTTGTCAGATATGTTTTGGAATTTTGCTAGCAGATTCCCTAGCTTTTGTTATCACAATTTCCTGATTTATGCTAACCAATTCCTGGCTGGTATTGGCTAATTTCGGGGTATATCTATATATGTGCTAACAGAATTTCGAAAATTATGCTATTGAATCCTGGACTCCTGCTTTGGTGGGGTTGCTTGCTTGGTTCATTTTGGCATTTCTGATTATTTTGCCGGCTAAATCCTGCACTTGTCATCCTCTGCTCTTGTCATTTTCTGCACCTGTTATTCTCTGCACTTGTCATTTGTTGGAAATTTGGGTGGTTGTAGGTATATTCTCGGCTAAAATCTAGTTAGCTTTATTTCTGAATATTATTGCCTGGCTCAACCCTGGATAGTTTTATTTCTGATTATATATATACTTAGTAAAAAGTATGGTTGGTTTTGTGGCTAAGTTTCATGGAATCTTGTTTGTTAATTCCTAACGGTATGAGGAGCCAGATCGTAAATTCCTTGGGCTTGTATGTTTCTTTAGAACTCTAAATCTTCCTCATATATATATATCTTTTGATTGTTCCTCCCCTTTTTCTGCAAGCGAAGTGCTGTTCGTGGCCTTCTTTGTTGTTCTGATAGATTCTCTCAGAAATGTCGTTCTCTGTGTATTCTCAGAAATCAAGTTCCTTCTTGTGCCTGTTGATTCCTGTTTATACCATAGACTTGTTTAGAAGTTCTCTCTGTGTAGTTCCTGAATTTTTTTGTCTTTCTGTCCAGAACTCCCTGGTTTTCTGTGTAATCTGCCTTTTATTTCCGAGTATTTTTAAACTCTTCCAGACTCAGTCTTCCATGTAATTTTTGTTGTGTGTGTTAACTTTCTCAGTGAAGGGTAATGCTTCCTCCTCACTGTCTTAGCAATCTGGTTGAATGTAAAGATTTCTTTTTAGTGGTTGTGGGCTGCAAATAGTGGTCCTTCTCCTTAATGACTTTGTTTCTTGAAGCTTAGTTATACTAGGCTCTCTTGTTGGTTGTATCCTTCAAGTAGTAGTAGTCCCCTTGGCTTGATTTTGCTGGGTGATTGAAGTGCTTCACTTCAGTCCTTTCTACTTCCCAGTCTGCCTAACCTGTTAATTTTAGGTTAGTGGCTGTTGTGTTTCCCTTCTGGGTCTTGATTGGTGTTCTGGGTTCTTGATTCCTGCTGTCATCCCCCTTGGAATCTGGATAGCTTCTATACCTTTTTAGTTAAGCTACCAGGTAGTCTGATAAGACTTCCTTAGGTTTAGAAAAGTTTGCTCGCCCTAAGATCGTACAATTTCTTCTTCTTTTATGAAGTTTCCCGTCGACTGGATATAAGTCTTTTTCGTAAACTTTGATGTAAGTCTTCTAGTTGATTTCTTCGCTTATTCTGAATTGTTTCCTCATATATTTATATGTTCTTTTGGCGGGTGTTCCCGGGTATCTTAAGCGATGTTATCAAACCTCTTAAACCATGTTGTTGAGACTTTTTATGAAGCTATGCTTTATTCTTTGAGTTGTCCGGCATTTGGTTAGCGATCTTTTATGGTGTCTTGTCGTGCCTTATTCATCGTACTGTTACGGGAAGTTTGTTGGGAGTCAAGTTTGGACTCACCAAGTGTTTTCAAATGAATCGTTAAGTAGTGTTTATTTCTTTGTGACCCTATTCTTAGGGTGTTATGCTGCTGATATCTCGGGTTCGTCCTGTGTCTTAATTGAAACTTAATTTAATTATTTAGAACCTTTACCTTAAGCCTTGTGCGGTGGGTAGTTTTTGGGTGGCAGTGGATAAAGGATCACCACCCGGTTTTGGCTTTTTGGGTGACAGTGGAAAAAGGACCACCACCCGGTTTTGGCTTTTTGGGTGGCAGTGGATAAATGACCACCACCCGGTTTTGGCTTTTCGGGTGGCAGTGGATAGAGTACCACCACCCGGTTTTGGCTTTTTGGGTTGGCAGAGGATAAAGGACTGCCACCTATTTTATTTGAGCTAATCAGTCTCAAGTTCTTATAAACATATATGCTTATATATGTGTACTATGATATTATATGTATAACCACCACCTCTGAGCCGCAATGGCGGACACGTGGTTGGCTTTGATTGCTTTGGCTATTACACATCTGCTGCAGGCTTTTCCTCTTACCGAGTGCACTCCTTTGAGCTGGCTCGAGTTATTGTAAGATTATTGATGTTTATCTTCTTAGTTCTCCCTTCTGCAATCTTTTATTTCTGATTGCTGCTAATCTTGGTTTTCTTGCACCCTTTGGGCTGAGGCATTCTTTTCTTATGAATGTCTCAGGTTCATGTCTTTAGCTGCCACAGGAGTTAGAGCGGTGTCGTTCAGTTTTCCTGTCGAGGCCCTTCCTTCCTTCTTGGTAAGGGGTAGTTCTTTAGTTGTTGCCCTCTTTTGGGTGTTTTCCTTCTTTTCTATGGGCTCGTGTCAGTTGTTGACGCCCATAGCTCTAGTTTTCTTGTGCTAGTTTACTTGATAGTTGTTTTGCTGTTACTTTCAGGTTGTTTACCTACTTGCTCTCTGGGAAGCTTTATGCTAGGATGCATTAGTTACTTTCTTGGTATAAAAATGTCATTCTTGCATATCATGATTTTAAATAAATGTCATATACTTTGAAGATCGTAGAAAATCTTTTCGTACTATACTAAACATAGATATGTGCCTATCATTTCTGGGATGTTGACCTTCATGCTCATGTAGGCTAAAATGAACCTATTTTCCGCTGCGTATGTATAGTTTTCTACTTGTGGACTAGATGATCCACCGGACCGAGGGACACGGTCTTAAGCAAAAATGTAAAATTCTCTTTTAATCCAAGCACATTTATGTCTTTTATAAACTAATCGTAAGGAGTGTTTGTCTGAGCGTCGGTAGTTGTCCCCTGCTTGACGTGGCATCATAGCGCGTATTTTCCCTTTGCTCTGATAATATTTAGTAAATTCATGGGGAAATGCGGGTTGTGACACCGTCGATCGGGCTCCTGTCCCGTCGATCGGGCCTTCTTACAGCCAATTTTTCTTTGAAGCTTCCAGTCGACTTTTTGTTATGTCATTCCCGTCGATTGTTATTAGTTTTCCCATCGATTCTCAGTAAGCTTTCCCATCAACTTTTCTTAAGTCTTTCCCGTCGACTTTGATAAGTCTTTCCCCGTCGACTTTGTCGCGTATTCTGAATTGTTTCATCAATGTTTTAAAGTCCTTTTGTCATGTGTTCTCGGGTATCTTAAGTTATGATGTCGAGCATTTCGAGATCTTTTGTTTAGACTTTAGATGAAGCTATGCTTTACTCATCGAGATGTCCCGTAATGTTCAGTGATCATTTATGGTGTTATTTCGTGGCTTTCGTCGTGTTGTTTCAAGAAGTTCGACTCACCGAGTGTTTTCTAAGGAACCATTGAGAATTACTCGGGTGTTTGGCCTTCGTGTTAAGTTTATCTTTTTCGTGTTCCGACACCAAGCCTTGCATGGTGTCGTCTTGCTGAAATCTTCAACCTCTTTGCAAGATGAATGTTGATCTAATGATTAATTACTGAATCAGGTGCTTACTGATTCTCTCGTCATGAGTTGAGTTTAAAACTATCTATAATCCTGTATTTCTGCCTGACACTCTTTTGTTTGGCCTGTTGGTTATGAAGAGCCATGTTTGCTCTGTTAATTATGAGATTCAGGTATGCTCTGTTGGAGTCTGTTGGTTGTGTGAGCTAAGAGTCAATGCCACAGTGCCTTTGTTGGGCTGTTGGTTTGTGTGGATTGGAGCCACCACCGAAGCACTCCTGTTTGTTTGTTGGGTTGTGAGTGTTTTGTGGAATGAACCACCGTCACAGTGCCGCTTATTTGTGGATCATACACCCGAGGCTCGTATTGCCCGGAGTTAAATGATGCCCTTTTCTCGAGCTGATCAGTCTCAAGTGCTTAAAAACATATATGCTTATATATGTGTGTATTATTATATTATATATGGCCAGTACTTTTGGTGCAGGCATTTCTTTTACTGAGTGCACTCATTTGAGCTTGCTTGGGTTGTTTCAAGCTAATCTTTGCTTAACTGTTAAAAGTTTTTTCCTTCAAATCTAATATTTCATTTATTGAAAAACCTTTGTTTTACTCTTGCTGCCATTTGCCCTTTCTTGCTGAGGCATTCTTTTGTTTTGAATGTCTCAGGCTCAGAGCTGTAGCAGTTTGGGTGGTAGAGTTGGTGTCTTTGGAGCTGCAGTTAGTTGCAGTTGTCCGCTTTCCCCTCACTGTTGTGAGGTAGTTGTCCATTTGCTTCAGTGTAGCTTTGATTTTCCAGTGTTTGATTACTTGCTAGCTTTTCTGCTGTTACTTTCTGGTTAATTTACATACTTGCTCTCTGGGAAGTTTTATGTTAGGATGCATGAGTTTTTTTATGTACAGCAAATGACATTCTTGCATAACATGATTTTAATTAAAGGTCACCTATTTTGGAGATCGTAGAAAATCCTTTCTTTACTTATACTAAGTTTAGATATGTGCATATCATTGCTGGATTGTTGATCTTCATGCTCATATAGGATCTTATGAACCTATTTTTCTGCTGCGTATGTATAGTTTTCTACTCGTGGACTAGTTGATCCACTAGACGGAGGGGCATGGTCCTAAGCAAAAGAAAAATGTAAATTCTCTATTTAACTTAATCATATTAATGTCATTTATAATTATTCGCAAGGAGTGTTTGCCTGAGCGTCTGTAGTTGTCCCCTGCTGGACGTGGCATCATAACGCGTATTTTCCCCTTGCTCTAATAATATTTATTAAATTTGTGCAAAAATGCGGGTTGTGACAAGAATCCTCTGAAAGTATTGCTTCAGAAGAATATGGTGTTGAATCTGGAGAATCTCCCACTTCAAGGAAAAGAACTCAGAACAAGAAGTACAGATAAAAGAGACTAAGGGAAATAGAGCAGGATCCACAATCAGGCTGGTGGAGTCCCACCTCTAGGACCCTTATCTCAGGGTCTTGGATGGAATTTGGATATCCCCAAAATGGCTCGGAGAGAGGATATTATTCTGCTGATTGAAATCTTCACCTAAGTCAAATGGAGAAAAGGAGGAATTACAAGCTAGCATTTCCCCATGGACCCCCTCCTTCTTCAAAGAAGATACCCAAGCCAATCAGTTTCTATGAAAGGCAAAGAAGGAAAGGAAAACAGCAGTAGGAACTAAGGATCACATCTCTGGAATGTTTGTCTGGAAAATGAGTTGGGCAAATGATTGAATTTTTTTGTTTAAAACATTATCTCTATTTATATAATGTTGGTAGTTGAATCATTTTGTGTTGCATGAGTATCTTTAATTTGGATTTTATTTATGTTGGCATTTATCATTTAGGTGAGTTATGACTTCTTTAAAAAGGGGGAGATTGTTGGTAACAGTGCTCAGCAATGTGCCTGATTTGAAGAAATGCTCAGGTCAATGATAAAAGCACCATGTATTTGATGGAATATCTCATCTATGACTGTAGAGAATAGACTTTATGTCCATCTCCATCCTAATCCCTCTAAATCCAAAATCATTTGAGAAGGACTGGACATATCGTTGAAATGTTGCTCGTATCATTAAATCAGTAGAAAACTCTTTGTGGAGAAAGTTTAGTATTATCATTGAAATATTATGTCATAAATCGTCGTGATAATATGTATAACACGACGATATCATTGTGTCAACAAAGTACACACAACAATATCGTTGTTAGAACAAGAAGAATCAACCAAGTCACGGTATCGTCGTGTCAACATGTATCATACAACGACATCGTTGAGAAGTCTGGCGTGTTAAAGCTCTTAAGAATCTTAAAGTAAAATGTTAGGCTAAGTCAATTACATTGTTGTAAAGGAGCTTTGTCGTCGAGTAGACAAAGTCAGAATTCATGGAGACAGTTTACAGCTGAAGTGTTCTTTATCGTCAGGATGATCTCCACGATATCGACGATAAGTCATAAGTCAGGATGATATCGACGAGAAGACCTCATGTCATCAAGATATTCTCGACGACATCATTGAGATGACTTCATGTCGCCTTGATTGCAAGTATAGCTGTGATATCCCATATCATCGAAATATCCTTATCAAGAGAAGATTTAAGAAGACTTGAAGAATTGTCTAAGTCCAAGATAGATCTCCAAGACAGTAAGCTCTGTCATCGAGATGTTGCTCATATCGCCGAGACAGACCGAGATTTTTTGAAATGCATGCCTAAATTTAATGTCACCGCCTGATGGGCCAATCAGCGCATGTCGTTAAGGAATGGGCCTCTGACACTTAAATTACCTCTAAGTAGACTGTTAGAAGGTCCCCCAGCCATATAAATATGAATAGTGGCTGCCCTAATTTATAATACAGAAAATAACCAAATCAATCGAATAGTAAAGACGGCCGTATGAAGAAGGAAGAATCTCTCGAGAACAATACGCTCTTGCTTTATATTATCCAAGTCTTAGTCAAGCAACATCTGTTGGACATGTGTGTCACATCCCTATATTTGAGAATAACAAATCCCATATTGTATTTGATCTTGCTTGTCCTGTGTTTATAGTGTGCAGGAACTATAGGTGCAATACTCCACAGGTAGAAAGCAACTTGGAACCAACAAACTTAACTAAATCACTACCACCAGCGCTAGAGGTTACCGCAGGCGCTAGCGCTACCGCCAGCACTGGCGCTACCGCCTAGCGCTAGCTCGATTTTGTGCACAACGCCACGCCGCGACAACTTCTACACGATTACTACCGCAAGCAAAGTTCTATAAATTGGAGCTTTCTTTCTCGTTTTGTATATCCATCCCAGAGAGATTGCTTGTGCCACAATCCTATTGCTGTTATGCTGTCGAAGATGGATCTACCACAAAAAGCTTAAGGAGAATTCTGGAGGAGGACTACGTTGCGCTACATCCGAAGGACGATCGCTTCGACCTCGCTCATACTATAGCGATCCTTTATCTCCAACTTCAGAAGATCTCATATAGGGAGTTTTTATTATTGTTATCATTATTTTCATTCCATATATTTTTGCAACCATTTAGAGAATTCGCCTTGTGTTGGCGACTAGGTCCTTGCGCGGCTTAGGGGGAATTCACCGCATGAGTTGGCGACTAGGTCTAGGAGATTATATCTTGGGGGTGCTCGAGGCCATATCCGGGGAAGGATTGTGTAGAGCGGCTTGAGGCCATATCCGGGGAAGGATTGGGAAAAAGATATTTACTTTTGTACGCCTCCGATTTCTAGCGATATTGAAATCAAATTTATGTAAACACCTTTTTATATAAATACAATCTTGTCTCTATTTGTGTTTACTTGATTTCTCTCCTTTGGCATAATCTCTAAAATATTGGTTACTAAGTTTTCATTTCTAATTACTTTATCTAAATTGTTTATTTCAATCTCTTTCATCATAAAATAATTTAGTACTTGCTTCTAAACTTGGATATTGTAATATTCTCTTAATTTAGCTAAATTGTTATTTTGCCTTCTTCTATTAAAAAACAATTTAGTAATTTTCATAAAAATATAAAAAGAATTTTCATTCCCTTATTCACCCCCCCTCTAAGGGCGCCTATCGATCAAACAAGTGGTATCAGAGGGTAGGTTATTCCAAATCGGTTTAAAAACTGGGAATAATGGTGTCTCATGATCTCGCTTCTACTAGTGGGGGAAACTTACTTATAAATGAAAAATCTTTAGCACCACCTTTATTTGAAGGCAAAAATTATAATGGGTGGAAAACTCTTATGGAAAAATTTCTTAAATCTTTGGATATTGAAATTTGGAATATTACAATTAAAATGCCCCCATGTATTTTAAATAAAAATGAAATGTTTTTAAATGCCAAATCAATGAATAGTCTATATTGTGCACTAGATCAAAATATTTTCAAACTTATTTATACACTTCCTACTGCTTATGATGTTTGGAAATTTCTTGAGAATTCTTATAGTCTTCCCTCCACAGATGATGAATAAGAGCAATTCCTTATGGATCCAAGAGAAGAAACCAATGAGGACTTATGTTTGGAGGAAGATCTATCTAAGAAAGAAGAATGCAACATCACAATATTGGACTCAAATGATGGCAACATATCAAGCAAAAGAGAAGACGGAAATTCAACTATGGAAGAGGAATGCGAAGAAGATGTCAAAGGAACCCTTGGTTCAATTCTTGCCTCATCCCATAGCAATCTAAGAAATTCAAAAACATCTCTTTTTGTAACAAATTCTATTTCTACATCTCGTATGCTTAAAATTGCTAAACGTAAAATTTTAAAATTGAAAATTGCTAATTCTAAATTACGTTTAGAGAATAAATCTTTAAAAGCAAACGATAAAGTAGAATCAAATATTGTTGTGTTAAATTTCTTTCATGCTCTTTAATTAAAATTCCTACTCCTTGTTTAGATTGCAATCTATTTAAAGAGAAATTCAAGGATATTGAAAAAGGGCTCTTAGTTTCTAAAAGACATAATGAAAAATTGATAATTGAAAATGATGATTTAACTTGTAAGTTAAGACAATTAAAATATTTGGTTGAAAAAGTTCAAATTTCTAGTAATGACATTCATCATAAGATTTTGAATAACAAAGATAAATTAACTTACAAAATCATTTCTAAAAAGGATAATTTTCACACATTAACTCAAAATGAATTTAGTTTCAAAAAGAATTATGATCCTCACAAAATTCTTAAGAGTCACTATTATAAGTCTCAATATATTTTCAATCATGATTCAAATTTAAAGTCTCCATTTCTTGAAAATCAAACTATAAAATCTTATCCTTCACATTATAAGAGTATGTATATAAGAAAGAGTGGAAATGAAAATCATCAAAATAAGAACCAATCATTTAACACATATTATAACCCACTATTTCATCAATCACTTCTAAAGAAAGACAATCACTCTTATAAACTTTCAACGAATCCTTATAATAAAATTAGTTATAATTATCAACATCAAGCTATTTTGAAAAATAATTTGAATAAACATACACCCCCAATGAATTATTTTTCAAACAACTATCATCATATAAAGATGTCACATAATCATTATATGGATTTAAGTGATAAACAACCAATGTATGAATGGAGACCCATAAAGAAAAATGACATATCATCTTTAATTAAAAAGTCCATTCATCATTATCTTCCCAAAAGCCACCACGATGTATTTGGGTACCCAAAGGAACCATCCCACTTGGTCCCCGTTGGATACCTAAATCTCTTATTCATTAGTATCCTATCATTTGCATGAAGTAGAATCAATTAAAAATGAAATATCAATACTCTACTTCATGATGTGCTTTATTTCTTTTACTCTTGTTTGTTTTGTATTTTTTTGATCCAACATGTTTATGGTCACTTTGTATTTCATAAGATATGACTTACTCATCTTAAGCCTAATGTTTTAACAAATCAAATTGAATTAAAATTGAATATAAAGTCATATGTTTTTAAAAGTGACCTATCTCTCATCCTTTCTTTTGAGTTTTTATCCTTTTAAATCATTTTACCCATAAATGTCTTGATTTTTCATTATAAATTGAATATTGAAATGATTATCAAGACTAATGAAATTATTTTAAAGAATGGATTTAAATAGCTTATTTAGGGGTCTTAGGCTAAAAATTTTAAATGCACAACTTATTATATATTTGTCTAATTTCATTGTTGCATATGATAGCCCCTGTATTGAAAAATCATAATCGAGAAAAATCGGAATCAAATGATATAAAAGAAACCATGTGTTTTTAAATAAAAAACATGAGTTGCTAACGCCAGGCATTATCACTAACGCCGGCGGTAGCCTATTTTCCTAAAAAATTCTGATTTGTCTAATTATTATTTTCTGAAAAATTATTTTACTATGTTAAGTATTGTTATCTTCTACTTTCAGATACCTTGTATTAAAATCAAAAAAGAAAATTTACAAAACAATTCAAAATAACCAAAAACATTTTTTGTCCTTTATATATATGTAGTATAATATTCACTTTATAAGCAGTCACTACGTTTAAAAAAGGATGAATATGAACTATATAATCACCACCATGATCTATTAATATCATATGATAAAATTCACTATAATCATATATCATAATTCGTGATCTAACAAGAATTATCTTAAATCAACTAATACTATCAACTTTAGGAATTATGAAATATGTGATGGCTATTGGTATTATAGTTTCATATCTTGTTTTGTGTGTGATATGCATCTCTATTGTTTGCATGTATTTAGACCTTAGAATCATCTTGTATCATTAAGTTCAAATTAAAAGTTTAATCATTCCTTTCTAGGTCTAAAGAATATTAAATTTGAAATCTTCTCATATTACATGCAACATTATCTTCATTAAATCATATATAATAACATTGCATTCTAACTCATCATCCTAGCATCACTTCATAGTTTATGCTTAAATTTATGTGCTAGGTATAACATCTACAATGTTATTTATATTTTATGATAACTATGTGATTTGAAATTATAATCGAATAATAAAATTCCAACAAACACATAGTTCATGAATTAATCATTAGAATATATATATATATATATATATGAATATTGTATCATGAATCATATATTATCATGCAAAACCAAAGATCAATAAATTCAATTATTGAATGCAATTTTATTATAAATTTCAAAACGTTATATATGTGATCTTTGTCTTTGATATGATTACATGATCATCACTTTCTAGTATTACAAATCAAACTTGCTCATTCAAAAGAAAATCACCAAATCATATTTCCATAAGTATAGAAGGAATAGAATTCACATACATCATGATGATCTAACATATATTCTATGCAAAATTCTCTATAATCATAACTCATAATTCATGTTCTATCAAGAAATATCTCAAATCAATAATGTCTATCACCTAGGAATTATGAATCTTATGATAAAAATATGAATTATGTTTTTTCTTTCCATTATTTGGTGTATTGATATGCTTTGCTATTAATTGCATGTATCTCACATATATGTAGACTCTAGAATCAACAATGTAATAATTAGAATAAATCAAACTAAATCATCACTTTATTCTAGATCTATAATTTGAAACTCTATTTTGGAATACATGCAATATTAATGTTAATTTTATGACGTGACATTAAACCCAAAACTCATCATACTAGCATTATCACTTATTGACTATTAGTAATTGTGCTAGTTATCTCATATCGTCATCTCATAAAAGTAGAAAAACTATGTGGTTTTATATTTTTCTATAACTCTTCACATTAAACAAAACTCATAGTTTATTAATCAACCCATAGTTTAAAAAGCATAGGTTGTCCAAAGATTATTCACCTATGACTTCATATCTCACAATAGCGGGGGCGTAGCGTTGTATGCATTAGAGACATAACCTCTGAGACATGTCTTTTCCTTAACCAGGGAGGGTTCCAGTGGGGCCTTACGAGGAACTGGGGGGAAAGAGTGATAGGTTGAGCGTTCTCTAGTGTGAGCATATGGGACTAACACCCCAACCTACGACATGTGTGCAGCTCCTCATGCGCATCCGTCACTTAGTACGGGGCTAGGGTGTAGACATTTAGTCCAGATAGTTTTTAATCTTAGAACATACTTATTTTACTCATTGCATGAACCTTTTTATTTACTTATCACTTAAATCATGCATATTTTGGGTTGTTTGAAAATGTCCTCTTGTGTTTGCATAATTTATTTTTTTGTGCTTAAATAATTTTGTAAAACACAAGTATTTGAAAAAGCCAAAGTTTCATGCAAATTTGATCCACCTAGAGATCTCCAAAAATTCTGAAATTTCTGCATGAAACTACTATAAGGACTCTTAATCAAGATTAAAAAATGATACATTAAAATTCTTAAAAAATCACTTACTGTTTTCAGCGCTAGCACTAGCGCCGACGCTAGCGTGAGTGTTCAAACTTTTTGTTTTTAAAATTTCTAAAAATCTTTAAAAATATGTTAGTTTGTATGTACTACTTAGTTTTTGTATTTATGTCTTTGTTATTTTTTTATCTATATTTTGAAAAATCAACTACAAAACTTCAAAATTAAATAAAAAAAAATGTTTTTGTGGTTTTCTGTTTTTCTTTCATTAAAAGTTTTCAAAACAAAAAAAAACTGTATGATCTTTATTCCTAATATCAAGCATGAATATGTTCTATTGTTTAGAATTATTTACAATGTTAAAACTTGTTTCTTCATATTACTATGAACATTGTTTTGTTTATCATGCTTTGATATATCTATTTAAAGTGCATCAATTGTATTTAAAAATATGTGTAGAACCAAACTTAACATGCCTCTAAGTATGAGTAAATGTATTATGATTGATAATTATACTCTTACACTCACTAATGTTTGGTAATATACATGTGTGTTTAAATCTAAAAATGCTTGCTTGTGTATTATAATTGTACAATGAATTAAAATATTTATAAGTTTATTATCTACACTACATTTGAATTGCACTTAAAAATTAAGAAAAGTGGTTGGATTAAAAATTTTTGTTAGGTTTGCAAAACAAGTGTATTCAGAGAATGTTGTCTCACAAAAGTGAACAAAAAATTAGATAGACAAATATAACTCCACCAAGCACTACTTGAACCTCCTGATAAGTCTTCATAAGCATTGTGAGGTTGAGCACCTTGGAAAGAATAGAAAAGTGTCTTGTGCAAACCTTTGTTATTACACCACATTTTCTAAAAATATTGTTTATTAAAGTGTGCGAAAGTTAATATACTTGTGTTTTATTGTGCACTTTACTCTACATATGTCTTGTATTTTGTGATTTAAATCAATGGTTAGCATTGCTCAAAATACACTTATGTGCACCTCAGTATCTTTCATAACACTTCTTCTCATGAGTATTGGATTCTAATGCTTTATCTATACTACTCTTTATATAAGAAATGCACTAGATAACCTAGCATGACCTCTATAATGTTTTGGTATCTCTTGAACTTAAAATTATGTAACATTATAGTATATTTTCTTTTTGATATGTTCATTTCATGCTTGGTATCTTTATGAAAAACCTTGAGATTTCAAAAAGGTTTTAACATCCTTCAATTTTGAACTAAAACTCATATTTTTACTTATGCTTTTCATGCTTACAAAAAGATATTTTCTTATAATCTTCCGCTTGCTTACAACTCTTATCTTTTTAATCTCTTATATATATTATGCTTAAAATCTTTATCATTATCTATATTACAAAAGCTCGATCATGCTTTATCATTTATAAGGATTGCTTCCTTACTACCCTCACCCCACCTTCTTTTGATAATACCAAAAGGGGGAGATTAATTGAAGAAATATAGAGGAGAAATCTAGAAGATTAAGGGGAGACTAATTCATGTAATCTATCCTTTAGGGGGAGTAAAACATAAAATTGCATTTATGTAGGGGGAGCATTAAGATAGGGGGAGTATGCACTATTCTCATGCTTATCATATACTATTGTTGCACTTTTATCTCGCTTATCATATACCATAAACACCTTTGTTGATTTCTTGCTAAGAGGATTTGTTATTATAAAAAGGGGGAGATTGCTGGACATGTGTGTCACAACCCTTTATTTGAGAATAACAAATCCCATATTGTATTTGATCTTGCTTGTCGCGTGTTTATAGTGTACATGAACTATAGGTGCAATACTCTATAGGTAGAAAGCAAATTGAAACCAACAAACTGAACTAAAGCACTACCACCAGAGATAGAGGTTACCACAGGCGCTAGCGCTACCGCCTGGCGCTATCGCTACCGCCTGGCGCTATCGCTACCGCCTGGCGCTATCGCTACCGCCTGGCGCTATCGCTACCGCCTGGTGCTAGCGCTACCGCCTGGCACTAGCGCTACCGCATGGCGCTAGCGCTACCGCCTGGCGCTAGCGCTACCGCCTGGCGCTAGCGCTACCGCCTGGCGCTAGCGCTACCGCCTGGCGCTAGCGCTACCGCCTGGCGCTAGCGCTACCGCCTGGCTCTAGCACTACTGCCTGGCATTAGCTCAGTTTCGTGCACAACGCCACGCCGTGATGGTTTCGTAACCACTTCTACACGATTGCTACCGCAGGCGCTAGGAGCTACCGCAGGCGCTAGCGAGAAGTTCTATAAATTGGAGCTTTCTTTCTCGTTTTGTATATCCATCCCAGATAGATTGCTTGTGCCACAATTCTATTGTTGTTATGCTGCCGAAGATGGATCTCCCACAAATAGCTTAAGGAGAATTCTGGAGGAGGACTACGTCACGCGACATCCGAAGGTCGATCGCTTCGACCTCGCTCATACTACAGCGATCCTTCATCTACAACTTCAGAAGATCTCATATAGGGAGTTTTTATTATTGTTATCATTATTTTCATTCCATATATTTTTGTAACCGTTTAGAGAATTCGCCTTGTGTTGGCGACTAGGTCCTTGCGCGGCTTAGGTGGAATTCACCGCATGAGTTGGCGACTAGGTCTAGGAGATTTGATCTAGGGGTGCTCGAGGCCATATCTGGGGAAGGATTGGCTAGAGCGGCTTGAGGCCATATCCGGGGAAGGATTGGCTAAAGCCAACCGGTTTGAGGGGATACAAGTCGGTATAGAAAAGGAACAGATATTTACTTTTGTACGCCTCCGATTTCTAGCGATATTGAAATCAAATTTATGTAAACACCTTTTTATATAAATAAAATCTTGTCTATATTTGTGTTTACTTGATTTCTCTCCTTTGGCATAATCTCTAAAATATTGGTTACTAAGTTTTCATTTCTAATTACTTTATCTAAATTGTTTATTTCAATCTCTTTCATCATAAAACAATTTAGTACATGCTTCTAAACTTAGATATTATAATATTCTCTTAATTTAGCTAAATTGTTATTTTCCTTCTCCTATTATAAAACAATTTAGTAATTTTCATAAAAATATAAAAAGAATTTTTATTCCCTTATTCACCCCCCCTCTAAGGGCGCCTATCGATCAAACAACATCGACTGTCAAGTTGTGTTCCAGATTGAAGAAAGGATTGAAGAGAAGCCTGTGTTCTACAAGATAAGATCTTTTTAGTTTTCTCTTCATGTCCAGAGGCCGTCAACATCTACCTTCAGAAGAACTCTCTAGTATTTTCTTTACTGTGTAAAGTGTTCTTCATTCTTGTAACTTTATTCATTCTTTGTAGGAATTTTATAAGTCTGAGGTATAGGGTTCTGTGAGAACCTGAGGTAGGATCTGAGATATATCTGAGTTATAAGGCCCGGTATGCCTGAGTTGTAGGGTTTCTGGAACCTGAGGTGGGATCCTAGAAGGATCTGAGTTGTAGAGCCTGCAGTGCCTGAGCTGTAAAGTCTATGAAGTAGATCTGAGATTTGGTGGAGTTTGTTGATTCCAGCACACTTCTAGATAGGCGCAGTGGGACAATGGAGTACTCTAGACACATCATCTAGGGGAACCACTATAAATCTGGTGTCCTTGTGTGCTGTGCTTTGTGTTTGTTTGCTGTGCTGTGATCTATTCTTTTGGCTTTTGTACTTTAATTTAAAATAAAAAATATCACCTATTCCCCCCTCTAATTGATAGTTCCATATACAACAATGGTAGATACCAAGATGATCATGGCCTTGACATCACTGCTTTTGCTATCTTCTCAGCTTCTATCCATTCAGATCTAGGAGCAATCTCTAATGTAATGTTTCCACTGGAGTACATCTTATATGTCATTGGGGGACCTGAAAGGATTGAATTAAAGATATGTTCATCAATGGAGTTCATATACAACTTAATTCTGGTTTTCCAGAGTATAAATTTTTCTATGTTATACAGTCGTGGTCTTGTGCATGCAAACTCTTTAAGATGATTTGAGATCAATGTTTAAAATGGTATTTATGCTAAAAGATATAAACTAATAACTATTCAGATCTTTTGATCAAGGTGTAAACCTTTTCTAATCAACATTGCTTTGATACCAATTGAAAGTGAATAATTATGCCTCTGAGAATTCTCTAGAGGGGGGTGGGGGGGGGGGGGGGGGGGGGTAATAGAGATTTAAAACTATTTATCAAAATGTTAACTAGATCAACTTAAACAAGCATCCTCATAAACACACAACCACAATTAAGTATTCCATAACAAAAGTAAATGCAGGAAATAACATAAAAGTTTACACAGAAAAGCCACAAAACAAATAAACATAAGAACTATAGTTGTTTCCCAAAATCTGGGTACATCTTCTCTTCTACCACTTTTGTAGGAATCCACTATCGCAGTGCCTAAGTCTTTTGATAAGGATGTAAAATCCCTCTCCTAAAACATGGAGAGCAGTTTTTATTCCCAATGTAACCGTCCCGCGGTGAATCCACACAACATGGCTACACACCACCACGTGATGCTTACCCTGCCGGCCATATATCATAAACCATATCAGATAATAAGTAATGGTACAAATGTACATCAGAAGTCTAAAGAGGAAATAATACCAGCAAAATCAAGTAAAGTCATCATAGATACATACACACCAAGTCTCAAACAGAAAGTAGTAAAGTCCAAACATAAGGGCTACACAAACAAATGCCCAAATAACAACGAAAATAAATTCAGTCCAGAAGGATAATCTTGTAACATCACTATTACTTCTAGACACCCTTGTGTTAGGGTTAGGACTTAAGTTGTGAGTAAAGACCATGGTATGACCCTAGGTAACCTTGAACTTAGGAAAATTGCTATAAGCACCCCAAAAGTGCACAAGTCAACCTAGGCCAATTTACTTCAAATTGGACTCACCAACTCAAATTGAGCTTACCAATAGGTCCCTAACCATAAGAGAGACACAAGTGACCAAAAATCCCCATCATAGGATCACCAATTTTGGCCAATTTGACCAAATCAACTCTAGGCCAAAATAAGTTAACATAGGCCAATTCAACTCAAATTGGTTCAATTAGACTTCACATGATCAAATAGACCCCGCCACTATATTAAAAACCCTAATTGGGATGCAATGAACCAAAAATCCCCATCATGTGGTCACAAATTGGTTCAATATGACCAAAGTCAAACTTCCCCAATTTTGGTCAAAATCACACCTAATGGCTAAATTGGCACAATTAGGGCATCACCATGACCCAATCAACTATGGGTGGTGTCAAGGGACTCAAGACCGACACATTGGACTAGTCAACCCATCAAATTGATGAAGTCAACCCCTAAGTCAACCATGGTCAAAGTTGAGCCTTAAAGAAGAAATTAAATGCCTAAACCAAATCCAAATGGGCTAAGGCCTTGCCGAAGGCCCATCCAGCAAGCCCACAAGCCAAATGACCCCCTAAACCCCTCTGATTTTGAATGGAGGAATTTCATGGAGGGCAAAATAGGGATTTCACCTATTTCGAAGATAAAGAGGTAGAATTCATGGAATGGTTACCACTTGGCACCTCCTCTTCATTCCCAAAGGCAACTAATTTTGGGAATATTGCCCTCAATGTTCCCTAGATTTGAAGAGGCATCACACTCAATTCTAAGTACATATTGTATTTGATAAACCCTCTTTTACATAATGTCTATGCAGGGTTAGGTAATTCCAATAATTGGAATAGTTCTCTAGTTTTACTGTCAAAACTGAGACGACATGGTCTCAGCAGAACCGCTGAGATACAAACAGAGCCTCTAAAAAGGAGTCTGCCTCAGGTGAGATGCATTTAGATAGAATCCGATGAGAAGACTAACTATCTCAACGGATACGCTGAGACAAAGACAACTTATCCGCTGAGACTGAAGGCTGTCTCAGCCCAACCGCTGAGACAGATTCATATTTGAATAAAGGCCTGACAGGATCTACTTTTGGCGCAAGTGGGTGGAAAGCAAAGATAACATTTTCTATTTATGTCCATGCTGTGTCAGGGCCCTCTTTAGAGCCATTGCAGATTGGAGGGAGAATAAAAGAAGATGTTTGGGCATTATAGAAGATGCGGAACATAATATGAAAGAAAGCTACTGTGCTATTGACGACTTCCACAGTTATCTCAGCCTGCTTCCTGGAGCTACAAGAAATCAATTGAGATAAGTTTGTTCTTCCTGATTCAATCTAGAAGAACAACTAGATCTTTCTTCCTCTATTGAAGAAGAAGATGAGATAGAAGCAAGGACTGAAGCTTCTGCCATTCAACCTTGCTTCAAGACTGCACCTACTGTGCATCAACAACATAAGACCAACACTGAAGGATATATCTTTACAGTCCTCTATTGTAAGCAAACATTATATTCTGTTAGAACATTATTGTTCTGAGTGTGTAGGGCATTCTGCTTGAGTTGGTAGGGTTGTTGAGCCTGAGTTTGTAGGGATATTGTGCCTGAGTGTGAAGGGCTATTGAGACTGAGCTTGTAGAGCTGTACTCCCAGCTTGAGTGTAGGATTTCTGAGGAGATCTAAGGTAGGGCTTCTTAATAGGCATAAGGTAGGAAATCAGGAGGATTTCTAAGGTGTAGGAGTTGGAGCATTCTGAGAGGTAGGGTTGTTGAGCCTGAAGTAGGGCTGTTGAGCCTGAGGTAGGGTTGTTGAGCCTGAGATAGGGTTTGGTCCAAAACAGAGTGATCCCGAGGGATCTGTGTTGTAATTTCATGGAGTTTAGATTTTGAAGAGTTTGTCTTGTCTAACTCACTGTTAGAAAGGTGTAGAGGGAAAGTGGACTAAACATAGACACACTATCTTGGGTAACTACTATAAACAGCTGTGTGTTTTCTATGTTGTGCATTTACTTTATATAATCTCTAACGACAACTGGCTGTAACTAAGAAAGTTCAAAGAAACCTATTCATCCCCCTCTAGGTGAATTAGAGTACTACCTAGTAAACTATCAAGTGGTATCAGAGGGAGGTTGGTCAATAAAGACTTAACAGTTTGACCAGATCCTACAAGGAGTAGTCAAGTCTGAATCCATTGGCTTCCACTGGAGGTCAGCAGGAGATGAGATCTATGAAGTTGCCCATATGCAGGAAGGAGACTTTTGGCATATGGAAGCAAAGGGTAAGGCGTTTCATGGAAGCCTCAGACCCTAGGATATACATTACTATCAAGGAGGGTCCTTTTGTCTTCACAAAGCCCTCCTCAATAGATCTAACAAGGCAAGTGGCCAAGTCATATGCTGAAATGTCTAAGGATAAGATTGCACTTTCTACAATGGACAAGAGAGCACAAAATATAATAGTAAATGCAATTGATTATTCCACCTTCTAGAACTTGGTATACTGTTAGACTGCCAAGGACATGTGGGAAACCCTTATAGTTTATATGGAAGGCACTGTAGAAGTGAGGGATGATAGGAAATCCCTCCTTAATCAGTAATATGAAGCCTTCAGGCAACACAACCTGGAATGCATAGCTGACGGCCATGAAAGGTTCTTTAGAGTGGTAAATGAGTTGAGGACCTATGGAAGGGTCTTCAATCATTATGAGCTGAATGACAAATTCCTAATATCTCTAACTAAAGATTGGGATACAAAGATCTGTGCCATCAGAGAAGTGGCAAAGCTGGGTGAGACTCCTCCCCATACACTATTTGGAAAGCTGCTCTCATATGAGATGCATCTGTCTGCAAGGAAGGAGGAGGACACATCCACCAAGCTTTATGTAAGGGAGAGATATGTGGTTCTCAAAGCTGAAAGCTCAAAGAAGATCAAAGAAAGAAAGCCTTCTCCACCAAGAAGGGCTGCTAACTCAGAAAATTCTGAGCCCAGCACATCTGACAGCAACTCATCAGATGAGGAGTTTACAGCCTTCTCAAGGCACTTCAAGAAGCTGGTGAGGAGGAAGCAGTGGAAGAACAAACCTTCCTCCTCCTCACATCCCAAGAAGGAACACAATAGATCAGAAAGGCAGCACCCCAATGGTGGCAGGTATGACCCTAAACATGTTAAACATATTTCAAATAATGTTATATGTTATTGCTGCAGCAAGCCTGGACATGTCATAGCTGACTATCCAGTCAAGAGAAAGGAAAGAGGTGATAAGAAGCCTCATCACCAGAAGGGAAGGAAAGGTGAAAAATCCTTTCTAGCAAAGAAGGAGAAAAGTTGGAGTGAATCTGAGTCTTCATCCTCAGATTCTGAAGAAGAAGAGGAAGCCTACATTGGGTTATTTGCAACTGAAGAGCATGAATATTATCCAACGACTAAGGTTCGCATCAGTTCCCCTCTGTCACATTCAGATAGTGACATTAAGGAGGATGAAGATGACAAAGAATGCTATGGCTTAATGGCCAGGTCATATGATGAAGAAAATAAGGATCATCCTGATCAGGTATCAACTCCTCTTCTTCCCTCTTCTGATCATGAGTCAGTTCCAGGATCTGAAGCATGCTCATCTAATGATGAAAGTTGTTCAGAATCTGAAGTGGATGTCAATCAATTGATTGACAAGTTTGGTGCTCTTTTGGAAGCTCTGGAAAAGAGCAGGAAGCAAGGTCTAGAGATTGCTTCCCTTCAGCAGGCAAAGCCTGATTACACTGAGTCGTCTACCCAGATGGCTCAGATGAGTTGAGAAATAAGTCAGCTGAAGAGAATTACAATATTCCAATTAAGCAACATTAGCCAAAAGAATAAGGTCATTAAGGACCTTGAGGAGAAGCTTCTCAAAGAGAAGAGCTTGGTGGCTCAATTCTCCAAACCCAAATCCATACTGCCCATTATTGACACCTTCTCCTCCCAAACTAATAAGAGAGGGCTAGGTTTCAATAATGTGGCAGTAGGTGTTGAGAATGGAGGAAAGGGTCGGGCTAAAGCTAAGCCTCATACCACCTTTCAAAAGGTGTTGCTTCCCTCCAACAGGTATGAACAAGACATCATGTATGGTCACTGGAAGAATGGAAGTTCCTATAGGAAGGAAAATACTTCTTACTATAGAAGAGTAAAGGGCATGGGGATGAGTGCTTTGAAAGCTCCCCATGAATAAATTCAAATGGCCCAGCCTGGACCATTTGTATTTGGTACTTCAGCCCCTTCATTCAAGGATAAGGAAGCTGGTTCTTCTAAATCCCACAAAGCAAACCACATGGATGTTGTCAACCCTATAGTCAAGTCCAATAACACAGTATCTAATGCCATTAACTCTTGCTTAGCTCCCAAGATAAGACCAGCTGATGTTGCTCAGATAAAGTATGCTAAGACTAACTATAGATAGTCAACCAGCCAGGTTATTGCTAATAAGAATAGGAAGAATGCATCTATCTTCTCCACTGAACACAAGCATTTTGATGCTCCTTCCCCCTCAAAGAGTGTTCAGAAAAGAAGGTGCACCATCCATGAATGTTGGTGTTGTTGTAAAGTGGGACAATTTGCCATTGATTATTGGCATAAAATAAGTGTGCCTAATGCAAAGAGGAGCTTTCCTGCAAAGTCTGCAGTAGGTGTTAGTCAGTCTGTTTATGCTAACCGGAACTTAGGACCCAAAACAATTGGGCTACTAAGGGAAAACGAATTGCATTTTGCAGGATAGTTCAAGTACCAGCCTAAGGGAAATATGGTACTTGTGTTGGGAAAAGCCCTTTGATTTAACTTAACAAATCATCTAAAAAGTGATTTTATCTCATAGGTTAAATTACTCATTGTATAGTGAAGGTAATCTGGTCATTAGATGCCTTAGGATGTCACACACAACTTAGGGTGTCAAGACCAGATAAAGAGAAGTAATGTTTGGGCAAAGTTAACATTTTCGTCGAACTCAAGTTATTGTCGACGCTACTCTGATTAGAAGTCCAAATGGTTCAACCCTTCTGTAGAAGTAATTCAAGTCGATGTTACATCGAATAGATATCGACGTAGTGGCCATGAACTTATCAAAGTATCTTGAGAAGTCGACGCAGCTTCTACTTCAACTCAACGCAGAAGAAAGAAGCTGTCGAATCCATCTGAAGTCGACGCAACGTCAACAATAATTCGACGTAGATGATTAAGTTTAGTGCCATGTCCTCAACTCAACGTTTACGTCGATAAGATATCGACGCAACATTGACTAGCTGAGTTCAATCAGAGAAAGGATGAATTCGAAGCTACTCTTACAAGAACTCGAAGGTGCGTTGATAAGAGAGGAAGAGAACTCGACGCTACGTCGAATACAGTCTGAAAAGGAAACCTTTTTAGCTGTCATTTTGGACCGTCTCTCATGGCCCACAAGTCTGAAGACCGTTCTCCAACGGCTCATTAATTGCCTCAAATAGAAAGAAGAATTATGAGAGGACACAAAAGCTTTCTTGGAAATAAGCTTATTGTTGGTGGACGTGTCGAGAATTAAAGAAGGAAAGAAAGAGATTGTCTAGTGCAGAATACCTTTTCAGCTCTTACCAGAAAGGGAAACAAAATTCAAAATCTGTAGGGGCACAATAAAAGGGGAGAGAAGAAAGAGAAAAATAGAGCATTCATTACAATCAGCCAACAATTGTCTATTAGGGTTTCCTCTTCTTCTTCCTCCCCAGGAACCCTAACAGAGAACATACAAAGAAGAAAGAACAACAACTCTCCATCTCATAGAACAGAAGATCTGAAGGCTGCTCTTCATCACAATCATATAGCAGCCAGATCTCAATCAATACAAAGAGAAAGGATCTAATTACCATAGCTCCTACAAAACATCACCATCATAAGCAGGAGTTAATCATATGCAGATCCAGTGAAAGAATAAAGACGTTGTTCTTCATAAAGGCTTCATCAGAATTCTGAGAACAGAATTCCTCCCCTTCTCCCCTTCTTCTTTCTCCTTCTCTTTCTCTCCTGCAAAAGAGTTTTGAGAATCCCTCTTCCAAAGGATTCAGTGGTTCAAGATCTCCTTATCAAAAGATTTGGTGGTTCAAGATCTCCTTATCAAAAGATCTGGTGGTTCATGATCTCCTTATCAAAAGATCAATGGTTCTGAGAGTCTCCTTGTCAAAAGACTCACGCTCAATTGGTGCAATCCTAACAGGTGGTAGAAGAGAGGACTGCCCACATTTTGGGGAACCTCTATAAAATCTTTGTGTCTTCTGGTTGATCATTTTCTGTGCTGTCCACATTTAATTAACTCTTTTCTTGCTTTTATTTTAAACAACTTTGTTTTATTTTGTGTTAGGATTTTGTTGAAGCATAAACACTTAGTATTTTATTGTATTTGCATAAATAGGATATAAATAATTTTAAATCTCTATTCACCCCCCTCTAGAGTATTCTCAGAGGCATACTGTGCACTTTCAACTTGGATAGTGGGTGCTCAAGGCACATGACAGGAACAAGGAGTCTTCTTCAAGATTAAAGTCCTGTGAAGAATGGACCAAAAGTTATCTTTGGAGGTTCTGAAAAAGGAGTCACCAAAGGATATGGTATGATCACAAATGACATAGTCTCAATAATAAGGGTAGCTTATGTTGAAGGGTTGCAACACAACCTTGTAAGCATAAGTCAAATATATGCCTTGGGATATGTCATTGAATTCCATAATGATAAGTGTTTGATAAAAAAGTCAATTGACTTAGAGATCATTCTCTTAGGCACTAGGAGTGGGAATGTTTATTTCTTAGATTTTATTTGCAATAATTCTTTATCTCTTGTATGACTTGTAGCTAATGAAAGTGAATCTCTTTGTGTTCAATGGCACAAGAGACTTGCCCACATTAACTACAAGATAATGTATAGACTATTTTCTAAAAACCTTGTTAGGAATAGTCCAAATTTGAAATGTATTAAAAGTGGTCCCTGTCATGCATGCCAAATGGGCAAGCAAACTAGGGCCACCTTTAAAAGTATTAACTCCAATGACACTGAAAGATATCGATATCTATTGCATATGGACTTGTTTGGTCATTTGCCCATTCAGAGCCTAGGTGAGAAGTTGTATACTTTAATGATTGTTGATGATCACTCAAAATATACATGGGTATTCTTCATTAAGAAGAAATCTAATACTTTAGATATCTTCATAAACTATGTCAAGGCAATCCAGAATGAACTACAATATACTGTGGTCAGAACTTGAACTGACCATGGTACATAATTTCAATCTAGGGCCATGACAAAGTTTTGTCAAGAATTTGGTATCACCCAAGAGTTTTCATCCCCAAGGACTCCACAGCAAAATGGTGTGAATGAGAGGAGGAATAGGACCTTGATAGAAGATGGGAGAACATTGCTTAGTGCATCCTCCCTTCCAGAATATATCTGGGCTAAGGAAGTCAATATTGCTTGTTATGTTCTTAATAGAGCTTCCATCAATAAGGCCCTTGGAATAACCCGCTATGTGATTATGAAAGGCAAATAACCAATAATTTCATACATTAGAATCTTTGGTTGCAAATATTATATTTTGAATAATGGAAAATCCCAACTGACAATGTTTGCTGAAAAATACAAAGTTGTGGTTCTAGTTAGATACAACTCACATAGTAGAGCCTATAGAGTATTCAACAAGAAGACTCATGTTGTAGAAGAGTCTATGCATGTTGTCTTTGATGAGACCAGCCTACTTTATAAGGGATGGTCCAGTTCTCCTGTTTTGACAGGTAATGAGAAGAAGATGCAAGAAATGTCTATCCAAGACATACCCAGCACCAGCAGAATCTATTTAGAGGCTACTGTTCCTGAAGATGAAGATCAACAGGCTGCTGAAGAACTTGCTGCTCCAGAAGAAGAGCTGCAGATTGCCTGCAGCAACCAGGCATCTAAGGGATCATCCAAGGAAACAGATAATTGGAGATGAGAACCAAGGGGTGATCACCAGAAGCAGGGCTCACAATGAAGCTCTATTCCTGAGCTTTCTTTCTAAGATGGAGCCCAAGCAGTTTGAAGAAGCTAATCAAGATACCTTCTGAATTCAAGCCATGAAAGAAGAGCTTCTACAATTCAAGAGGTGCAAAGTATGGAAGTTGGTGTCAAAACCTTAAGGACACAACATCATTTGCACCAAATGGATCTACAGAAATAAGCTAGATGAGAATGACATCATCATCAAGAATAAGGCTAGATTGGTAGCCAAGGGATATAGGCAAGAAGAAGGTATTGACTTTGATCAAACCTTTGCCCCAGTTGCAAGGTTAGAAGCAATAAGGCTATTCATTTCCTATACTGCCCACAAGGGGTTCAAGGTATACCAGATGGATGTCAAGTCAACATTCATAAATGGAGATTTGAAGGAGGAGGTATATGTGGAACAGCCATCCGGTTTTGTACATCCAACTCTTAGCTCCCATATTTATTTACTTAGGAAAGCATTATATGGTCTAAAGCAAGCCCCTAGGGCATGGTATGAAACCTTGTCTAGCTTTCTCATCAAGAAAAAGTTCTTGAGGGGAATGATAGATAGTACATTATTTCTTAGGGAAACAAAGGGTAAATGTCTCATAGTCCAAATTTATGTTGATGACATAATATTTGGTTCTACTGATGATAACCTTTGCAAAAGGTTTGCCAACCTTAAGCAGGGGGAGTTTGAGATGATTAGTATGGGAGAGCTCTAGTACTTTTTAGGCATCCAAGTGAAACAGTCTGATGAGGAAATATTCATCTCTTAGACCAAGTACACTAGGGAGCTTATTAAGAAGTTTGGGATGGAATCTGCTTCCACCATGAAAACTCCCATGGGGTAAAATATTTCCCTGGACAAGGATGAGAAGGGAAAACCCTTTGATGAATCCATGTACATGTGTATTATTGGATCCTTATTGTATCTGACTGCTAGTAGACAAGACATTATGTATGCAACATGTGTTTGTGCTAGGTACCAAACATGCCCTAAGGAATCTCACTACTCAGCTGTAAAGAGGATTTTGAGATACCTTAAAGGCAGCCAACATCTTGGCCTTTGGTACCCTAAGAACAATGATTTTGAACTGACTGGCTTTTCAGATGCAGATTTTGCAGGATGCAAAAAATATTGGAAAAGTACAAGTGGAACTTATCAATTCCTAGTAAGGAGGTTGATCTCTTAGAGCAGCAAGAAGCATACTAGTGTGGCAATATCCATAGCTGAGTCTGAGTACATTGCTGGAGGGAGCTGCTGTCCACAATTGTTGTGGATACAATACCAGCTAGAGGACTACAACCTCAAGGTAAGTAATTATCCACTATTTTGTGACTCATCTAGTGCTATCTCTATTGCTAAGAATCCTATCTCTCATAGTAGGACTAAGCATATAGAGATAAGGTATCATTTTATTAGAGAACATGTACAATGTGAAGATATCTGCCTTGAACATGTCCCCACTGATAATTATGTTGTAGATATATTTACAAAGCCATTGGATGATGCTAAATTTAATGGTTTCAGAATTGAGCTACGAATGTTGAACTTAGAATAGTCTTCAACATTTCCTTTTGTCTATCATGTTTGAAGTTATATTCCTTAAGCTTTGCTGTAAGATAGTCATGCTTTAAAACACTTAGTGTCATGATAAGGGAGAAAAACATTGCAATTTAGTAGGGTTCACTACGAGGCAGTGAGCTTAGATGAGATAGTTTCAGCTAAACTGCTGAGACAGCTAAGTCGTCTCAGTGGTTAAGTTCACCTTGTCCCAACGGTCAAGCTTTCCATCTCAGCGGATCCTCTGAGACGGGATTGCTAAATTAAAACATCAATTAATTAAGTCTAATCAACATCTCACTTTAAGAATAAATTATAATACACCTATAAATAGTGCTATGTTGATTAAATCACACTTTCCACACTCTAAACCATATCTAGCCATTGAGACGACCCTTCCTTTCCCGCTGATTCAGCGTCTCATTTTTATTCAAGAATGGCGCCAAAGAGTTCAAAGGATCTTTTGGAAGGGTATGAAATAATCAGAAATGGATTTCAACATGCTAATGCTGAGATTAAAGAAGTGATTCAACTTCTAGAAGGTCAAGGGTTAGAATATCTACTCTCAGAGCCATCTGTGATTCTCAGAATTGATATTCTGGAACTGCATAGTAAAGCAAGTGACGTATCTAGTTGCCTACCTAAATCACTTAGAGGGTGGTGGATTGGTGATAATTCCCTCTTTTGCGGAATTAAACTTGATAAAAAGAGAACACAGAAAAAAATCACAATCACAAACGACACAAGGAATTTTATAATGGTTCCCAAATCTTGGGTACTCCACTTTCCCGCCTCGGCAATCTAGCACCATAGATTGCCTTGACTACTTCACAATATCTCAGATCAAGAATGATCCTACAATCTCAGAGTCACCACTCCTACCACTCGGAGACAAATTCTCCTACAAACTCGGATACAACGCTCCTACAAACTCAGAGATAACCCTCCTACAACTCAGAGACAAAATCTCCTACAAACAATATAGATTTTGTACAATAAATGAATCAAAAAAATGAGTTCAAATCTGATATACTATAATCTTCTTCCTTCTTGAGATTTGAAGAACTTCGGCTTGATGATGAGGAAGAAAGATTGAAATCTCTGATATGACCTTCTAGGATTCGACATAATCCAATAAACTTCAGTAGATGATAAGAGCACTGATCCGTCGATTCTTTTCTTCCAAAAAGATCGATTGAATGAGAGAGAACGATCTTCAACGATGGTGGAGGCGGCGGCTCTTTCTCGATTTCTAATTGAATAATAGAATTAGGTTTTGAATAATGATTATTGAATAAGAGTCGATAAGAGCCTTATATAGCAGATAATCATAACGGTTAAGAATCCTTGAATTAAGGTAAAATTAACCTTAAAACATGACACATGTGTCGTCGACTCCGTCAGAGAATATTTATAGAACCGTCAGAACACGGATCTCAAAGTAGGACATGAAGAGAACTTCTTTTTCGGGACAACAAGGATTTCTTGAGAAATAAAATGATTTCTCGAGAGATGGCTGCAACATTTCGAGAAATGGTTTGGAAAAGCTTTCAGAAAGAATTGAAGAAAACTTCTCGAGAACAATAGGACTTCTCGAGAAATAGATTTGATTTCTCGAGAGAACACTTGAATTCTCGAGAAACAACTTAGAAAAGCTTTAATGGGCATCTGAGAAGATTTCTCGAGAACAAACGTGACTTCTCGAGAAATAAACACGATTTCTCGAGAAACAAGAGACTTATCGAGAAAATACTTTAGAAACCTTAGATTTGAAGTCAGAGAAGGATATCTCGATAAATGGAAAAGACTTCTCGAGAAATATCCTGGATTTCTCGAGAGATGACATTGATTTCTCGAGAAATGCACTTAGAAAAATTCTGAACTTTTTCCTTCTTTCTTTCTCTTTGACACCAGCAACTCTTCCAACTCCCAAGCTTCAAGGGTCTTGAAAATGAAGTGTATCCCAATAGAGAGATCACACATGAGTCAACACCATGTTCCACACAATGAGGGATTCCATTGCATGAGACTGTGTTTAATGACCCATTGTGATCTGACATTGGTCTACACTTGGCAATTATAACCTGCAAGAACATAGCTAAAAGACCACATCAAATACACTAGCAATTCACCATAGTTCAAGGGTGGCTTCTTACAAATCTAGGCTATTGTGGATACAATACCCAACAGCAAGGCTCTCATCTTCCAAGTCCTCCTTAAAGTCCATAATTGGAATCTTAAAGATTAAGATATCTCCAAGGAAGCTGGAGAAAGCATTTCAACTAACATCATATAGTAATGATGATGAAGACAGTGTGTCTGAAAAAAACAAAGAAAAAACCTCAAATGGTGTAAGTATAGTGATGTCAAGACTGACTCACTAAAGAGGAAATATTTCAATAAAAAAGTGAAGCTACTATCAGATATAGTAGGAAAGGCATTACATTGCAAACCAGGGTCCCATGATACCATTTCAAAGTTTATGTTTGAGCTGATGATTAGAGTGGTCTTGAAGAAAAAGGCCGCATGGGCTGCTATGATCTTCCAAAGGATCAAAGAGTATTTGTAGGCTCCAAACCTAGGCAGAATTCTTTCTTTATACCTTCTAAATTCCTACCCAGATGAATTTGATTGCTCCAAAGGATCCAACCTTCACTACCTAAAAAGAATGGACATAAGAACACAGTATAGGTTCTTAAGGGTGCTCCCAATGAGTCAGCCCTCTGAGATAAAGGAGAAGAAAAGAAAGCTAGTCAAAGGACAAAAGAAGGCCAAAATAGTATGTTTTGATTCAAATTCAAATGCTGAAGAGCATGTCCCTGCTGTTGATGATCAAGGATCTGACAGCAGTCAAGACCAAGATGTTCATGAAGAACATGAAAATAAGAAGAATGAGGATGGTGTTGCTGCTGCAGAGCATGGAAATATAAGAATGCTGCTGCTGCTGAAGAGAAATCTGATGGTAATGAAGGAGATCAGACTCAATGTGATGCTCCTAATCCACAAGAAGCTGATAACAATGCACAAGATGTGCCTGCTGATTCTGCAACAAATGATGAGGAAATATTTCAACCAAACTCTCCTGGTAATTTGCAAAGTAAGATTGACACAATTATTCTTAATCTTGAAAGAAGAATAATTCTAATTCCTGATAACTCCCCAGATTTCTTGGATTCAACTGATCCAGAAAAGATGGATGCCCTATCTGAGGGGGAGGAACAAGAGAACTTATCAGGTGATGAAGAAGTCAACATTGACAGTGAAGATGGAATTGCTGCTGATCACACTGATCAATATGCAAAAGCTGCTAAGAAGAATGATCGAGCTGAGGGGGAGCATGGTATCCCTGCTCTGACTGAAGGGGAGCATGAAGTGCATGCAAAGGAGACATCAACTCTACATGAGTGTGATAATCAAGCCCAATAAGAGAAAAACATACCCACTGTGGTAGCTGAAGTACAACACTCCTCTGTAATCTCAAATGAACTTATCCTAAGTTCAATCAGTGCACTTATTGATGGTCATATGACATAAATAAAGGAATATATTGACAAGTCCATCTCTTCAGTCAAGAGTGAGATGATATATGAAATTCAAGTAATAAAGGAAGAAACTTCTTACCATAATAGGCAGATGACCAAGTGGTTGACATTGCTGAAAAATCTGTGGTAGCTCATAATACAATACTGAGATCAATGGACAAAAGTCTGCAACTCTCAAAGCAAGACATGAGTTATGTCAAGAATTATGTGAGCAAGAATGATGAGGTCATAGAGAAGGTCTCAAACCATATCGAAGAATATGTGTGGTCAACTGTAACAACAATGATTGGATATGCAGAAAAGATGAACTTAAATCAGACATAGAGAATGCCTTCCAAACCCTATCTGAGTCAGTTGCTGCTGCCTCCCAAAGTCTGGAACAAAAAGTATTTGAAGAAGACAGAAAAGGGGAGGAGACCAATGCTGAAACTAATTCTGAGTTGGCCCTCATGGTTTTGCAAAAAACAAGGATAACACTGAACCTGCCTCTGCTAGATAATCTAAGAAAAGAAGATTTTGATTTTGAGGACCAAGCCAAGGTTGCTCAAGATTCTCAACTTGTAGCAAGGAGGAAAAGAGAAGGTGTCATGCTAGTAGAAGAATTCATGGAAAAGAATTGAAAAGAGCAGGCCAAGGACCCTGATTATGAGCATTGGAGTGAAGACTCCAAGAGTATCATTCTGAATGCATTTATGAACCATGGCTAGATCTGCAAAGATATTGACAGAATATATCCTGCAGAGGAATGGATAAAGCACCGTGAGAGGAACTCAATGAGGGAAAGGGTCTTCAAAGAGAATCTTGTGAGGAAGAACAACCCAAAGAGGATGCCTTCAAGATATATTCCAAAGCCATATCTGTATTTCAAAATGCAAGAGAACAAGAGAATGATAGCTGAGATGAAAGTTGTTGTTCCAGAACAAGAGCTTGATGAAGAAGGTTCAGAGAACTCAAGTGCAGCAAAGAAAAGGAAAACTTGAACTAATGTATTTAGTTTTTCATTTGAACCAAATGTAAACCGAAAGATGTATTAACATTTTGTCATTAATGAAATAGATAATTGTGTTGAAATGATATCTTGTGTTAATAGGCCAATGTTAGTCAAGCTTAATATTGTTCTATATTAATGCTTAATATATACTGTGGTGCATATATGTAGTTAACCATGTTCTTGTTATATTGTCATTACTATTCTTAATTTGTCATGATATCTTCTATGATGCCGATAATCAGTTAACAATTATTTGTTATGTTATCATGACTGTTATTTCATATGTTATAATGATACATTTTTGTGGTTATGTATCTTAGCATTGGTGTATGTTCTGCCTTCTTCAAATATGGGGAGATTGTTGGGAATATTGCTCTCAATGTTCCCTAGATTTGAAGAGACATCACACTCAATGCTAAGTACACATTGCATTTGATAAACCCTCTTTTACATCATGTTTATGTAGGGTTAGGTAATTCCAATCATTGGAATAGTTCTCTGGTTTTACTATTAAAACCATTGAGACGACAACATGGTCTGAGATGAACTGCTGAGATGCAGCCAGAGCCACTGAGAAGGAGTGTGCCTTAGCTAAGCTGCATTTTGACAGAATCCGCTGAGAAGACTAACTGTCTTAGTGGATCTGATGAGACGAAGACAGCTTAGGCGCTGAGTGTAAGACCCCATTTTATTTTTCGCTATAAAACCAGGTCTTATGCCCAGAACCGCCGCCTTGCGGTGACACCACCACTCGGGAAGGTCGCCACTACAAAATGTCGACCCTGTCGGCCATATCGATCTCAATAGAAGAAAATTATACAATATGAAATGTAGAAATCAAGTCCACATCACATGAATTAAAATATCTAAGAATAAAGAGGTCCACATATAGTAACTGAAATAAAGATAGTAATAATAGGGGCTCCTGCCCGATATATCAAATCTTCACTACAAGTTCTCTTACGGAAGCAAAACTAGTAGTAACACTCACAGAACCAGAGACTGGAGCTCATGTGCTAGACTGTCCTGCCTCCATCTGCACCTAACTTTGGTGCAGCTGCGTCTCCTCGGTCTCCTAAAATGATAAGGTCCACCGACCGTTAGTCAATAAGACTAAGCCAATCCCCCACTCCTCCCCCGGTGACTCCTAGGTACCGAGCAGGAGAAATTAAGCAGAGGACAGCAAGGGGTATAAACAATTGCAGGTGACGGTGAA
Source organism: Dactylorhiza incarnata (assembly GCA_033032865.1). Lineage (NCBI taxonomy): Eukaryota > Viridiplantae > Streptophyta > Magnoliopsida > Asparagales > Orchidaceae > Dactylorhiza > Dactylorhiza incarnata. The sequence continues at coordinate 14,979,421 of JAWHQI010000029.1, forward strand.
TCTAATCTATGGGAAATGAATACCACTACGCAACAGATAGTACAGTGAGTAAAGCAGTAATAAGTAAAGCAGTAATAAGCAAAGCAATAATAAGTAAAGCAGAAATAATTAAGCAATAATAAAGAAGAGTAACATTGATTTATAGGAATGTCCATACAAACCTATAGACCAAGGGTTCGTTTAGCAGAGCCCATCGTATAAAAAGTCTTATAACCAACTTATACGATAGGGGTAGGGGTTGAAATGCAATGCTTATGATATAACATGCAGAGTTATGTAGTTTATGCTATGATCACACAAGTGCAACTCACACACTTCAACTCTGTGCGCACAGATCTTTAGTTCCCCCCTTTTTGGAGCTAGCAAAACTCCCAGAATACTCCCATAGTGGCAAACGGAAGCGGTGGGTTGGGCCTCCCCACCTCTAGGTTGGTAACTGCACTACCTAACCTAGACCTATCGTATGCCTCAACGCTAAGAACACAATGGCGGAGCTCCTGCGTACTCTAACAGGCTAGTCCTCCAGACTTTTCTTTGGCAAAGTGTTAACCACACTTACCGAGCCAAAGTATCGATGTCGGTGCGACGACCGTCAATACTAATGACCCACCACCTTTATGCACATGCATTTATGAATACTATCTATATCTCTGAGCCATAAGCTCCCCGAGCTAACCTGCCCGTCAATTTAACCTCCCGAGCCACCAGCTCGTCGGACAAACCCGTCTGTAACCACAACCACCGAGCCTACAGCTTGTAATACCAAACAAACTAGCACCTGCATCAATGGTATATGAGTGAGTGTATTATTAAATTAGAATTGCATAACAGTTTTGCACCTACGATTTTGGGTTAATCTTGGACTTCCTGAGGTCTACCCTGTGAGGGGCTCGCATCGGTACTAGGTGGTGCGATGGGATGAAAGCCCAAACAGCCCTTTCCAAGAAACTTAATGTTATTGGTAACTACCCGTGAGAATACCTCTATTATCATTACACTTGGGTTAACCCTAAGTATTTTATGACCCACCGAGGGAAAGATGATCTTTCGTCTACACAACCTTACCCCTTAGCTTATCAGGTACATACAATATATAGACTCCTAATGGTGACCTCCCATCTTCTCAACCAGACTATGTACACCATCTACCTTCAATTCCCACCTAATGATCCACAAGTTACATGAGAGGAGGTACTCCAAATATTCATAAGAGGAGGTACTCCAAATATTCATCTGACTGACCCAAGATAATTACTTGGAGTCTATTATGACATTATAAGATTAAATCCAGAAGGTCATAATTTTCCTTATTTATTTGGCATTTACTATAATTTCTCCAAAATTGGCCAGATATGAAATTGAACATGAAGTGTAAGATCTTCTTATGACATGGCATACACAAATTTATAGAAAATCTATGATATCAAAATAACAGCAAATACATAGTATAACAATTTTTCAGTAAAGTATTGGCCTCTAACTAAAATATTGAATAATTATCCAAAATTGGAGGCTAATGAAGGAACCACCAAAAATACTTATCCAAAAATTATGGTAAACTTACTAGACCTCTATAATGATCAGAAAAGTTTATTGACTGTGTTCTGCAATTTTTCAAAATCACTTAAACACATAAATAAATACTTCAAGAAAAATCCAAACTATGGCACATTGTAAAGTAACCTACTGATAAACACATCCAAAAATCATACAAAAATTCACAGAGCTTTCCAATGCCCTCAAATGAACTATTACCAATTTTCATAATTTTCTAGTGGATAACAATCCCTTTATTAATTTTTCTCACAAATAGTTCGCATAAAGGGTTTATGATAGAAGTACCATATAGATCATCTCAAAAATCTCAACAAAATTATCAGGGAATATTAAAACTAACTCAAGCTAATTAGCAAAGTTTCATGATCATCCTAGGTTATATGAACATGTAATTCCTTTTAGTAAGGAGGTGCCCTAAATGATCCTTAATAAATCTGATGGAATAAATGTCTCCAGAAATTCCAAATAAATTACCTAGGGTTGAAACCGCCCTATGAACTTATCCACCAAGTTCCAAGTTCATCCAAGGACATATGACCCTATGTCCTTCATTAAGCCCAAAGTGCAACCCTAGGGTTGAACTAGGGTTCTAGGGCACATCCATCCAAAATAACCCCAAATCATTGGTGGAGGTGTTTTATGTGATATTTAGTCAGTGGCCAAGGTTTCACAGCATTTGGATGAGGGTTGGCCCCTCAAATCCATCAAGTGCACTTTTGACCTAAAACCCCTTAGTTTGACCAAACTTGGGTTAATTATTTACCCAAACAAATTAATCCCAAATGGGATAAATTTTTTACCAGAGGCATAACATGGCCCTAAGGACCACCTACTAAATTTTGGAAGGGTTTGGATGTCATTAGACCCTGAAATTAATTTATATATGAATTATTAAATTTTTGTAAAAACCATAAAACAATTTCCTCCAAAAATTCTCAGTTTTGGATATGTTTAGGGTGTGTGTATGAACAGCCTATGTTCCAATTTTCAAGTCATTTGGATGATTGGATTGATGGGGGCCCTCAAGTCAAGCTCTAGTAAACCCTTTGTATATGTTGCATCATTTTGAGTGCTGAGGTCAGCCTAATGGTCCAAATTTGATAAAACAAATTTTAAATAAAACTAGACTTAATGGCCTACAACTTTGATGTTGAACACTTTATCATCAAGAGGGCCTATGTATTTTCTACAAATTATTCTATATACATTATAAAGTGTGACAAAATTACATTAAATAAAAACATTTATATAGCATGATGACGCACGAATCTTGGCGCAAGATGAGCGGCCCCTGCTGATCTTCTTCCTTCAGCCGACGGCTGAGTATAGCCCATCCTGGAACATTTTGCGAGTTGATTTCCCGACCACCTGTGCCCGATCCCGGTCGGCCAATGCCACCACCACCTCCATTGAGGTGGTGGTCGGCGATTGGCGGTGGTTGGCCGGCCGGAGGTGGTTGGAATTGAGATTTCGGGGAGGTTCAAAAGCTCGAAAATGAGCCTGCTTCGGTGGCTTGATTCAAGCTCGATTTGGCTCGAATCAAGCCCCAAGTCGACAGAGATCTAGCACTAGAGGAGGAGAAGAGGATATGACCTATGTGGTAGCCTAATGTCGGGTATTCCGGCACATTGCCATGGCCGAAATTGGAGCTTTTGGTGCCATGCCTCTTTTACACTTGGAGAGCTTGAAATCTTCAGTAAAGTGGGGGGCTTCTCTCCTCTCCGACCTCTGAAGGTGTTGAAGGCTCGAATTGGGGACAAGAGGGGGGTTACACTTGGTGGCCATTAATGGCCATTGATGGAGGATTTCGGCCAAGTGCAATTCTTTCAAATCTAGCCACCTAATGGCCTGGAAAAGCTCCTAATATTCTTGTAACTGCCAAGGGAGGTGAGTGCTCATCAATTGGGGAGGATTAAGGGGTCAAATGCATTCAATCTCCATGAATGTTCTTCCTCTCACTCTCTCTAATTTGGGGGAAATCTTCACCTTCTCTCTCCTAGTCGAATTCCCTAAAATTGGATGGCAATTTCAGTAATTCCCAAGCCCAATAGGTGGTGGACCAGCATAATTGAGTCTAGCCTAAGTGGGTTGGGCTTGATTAGGTCAAAATAGGTCTATTTGACCTAAATTTACGGTTAAGTTGACTTTGTTCAATTTGACCATTTGGGTTGACCCCAATGGGTGGGTAGTCACCCATTGGACTCCCTTGAGGGTTAGGAAGGTCTAGGTAGAGTCAATTTGGGATGGTGAGGGTCAATTGACCCTTAATAGGCCACTTTGACAAAAATAGGCCTATGGTTGACTTAGGTCAAATTGGTGGCCCCGTGATGGGGATTTTTGGTCCATTGGGTCACTAATATCCTAATAAGGGTATGGGAAAGTTCAAATTGTCATGGTGGAGTCCAATTGACCCTAATTAGGTTACTTTGAGCAATTTAGGGTTAGGGTTGACTTTGGTCAAATTGGCCTCTTTGGTTGACCCCAATGGGTCCTTGGTGCTCCAAGGGACCCCTAATGGGTTAGGGATGCTATGGTGGGGGTCAAAGGGTCAATGTGAGGCCCTAAATCCCAACCCTATACTTGGTATCTGGAAATTGCTATTTGTAGACCGCTGTGGTTTTCCTCCTTCTTGCCTAAGCTCTCATGGTCTTTTGTGTTTCCTATGGTTTTATCATGACCTAGTCATGACAAAACCAACTTAGGGGTCTAGTTGTTTGGAGGAAGTTACAAATCCCAATACATAAAAATAAAAATTTTGTCCCCAAAATTTAGGTTAGGCCTACGGGGTTCCTACCGCAAGTGATTAAATGTAACATCCAAAAAATTTAAATTATACCTGTCGTAAAGAGCCCCAGATAATTTTGCTGCATCAAGTCCAGTGGCTCCCAGGTGTGCTCCTCCTGCCCATGATTCCTCCAAAGGACCTTGACTAGCGAAACCTTCTTGCGTCGCAGGACTCACATCTCCGTGTCGTCTATCCGGACCGGCTTTAGGTGAACTGATCGATCAGTAGCTATTGGCCCCTCTGTAGTAGATATCTGTTGCTCTGGCCGTAGTAGAGCCCTCCTAAGTGAGGAGACGTGGAAGATGTTATGTAATCCCGCTAACTCCGGCGGTAGCTCCAGCCTGTAAGCCAAGTGGACGATCTGCTCCAGGATCCTGTAGGGCCCCATATATCTCAAACTGAGCTTCTTTTGCACGCGTACCCGCGAGACTCCATGCATCAGACGTATATTCAAGAATACCTGATCTCCCACCTGGAACTCTACCATATAATGTCGCGCATCGTAATACTTGTCCTGCATGCTCTGGGCCTCCAGCATCCTGTCTCGAATCAGCCATACCTAAGCCTCCGTGTCCTCCACGAACTCCAAGCTGAGTGTCTTGGGATCCTCATACTGGATCCAAGACAATGGGGTCCTGCATATCCATCAGTATAAAGCCTCGTAGGGTGCCATGCCTATGCTAGCCTGGTGGCTGTTGTTGTACAAGAACTCGACCAACGATAATAGTCTCTCCCATGGCTACCCGCGGTACAGAAAGCAAAGGCGTAGAAGATCCTCCAAGGTCCAGTTGGTACGCTCCGTTTTCCCATTCGTCTGGTGCTGTAATGTAGTGCCGAATGTTAATCGTGTGCCTAGGTAAGCCTGCACTGCTCTCCACTCCCTCGAAGTAAACCATCCATCTCGATCCGACACGATCGTCCTAGGGACGCCATGCTATCGTACAAACTGCTCCACAAACCTCCATACCAAATCACCGACTGGGGCATCCTTTGTCACAACCCGTGCTTTCCCGAAAAAAATTATAATATCAGAGTAAAGGGGGATAACACGCGTCATGATGCCACGTCCTGTAGGGGACAACTACCGACGTTCAGGCGAGCACTCAAACGAACATTTTTTTTATGAGAAAAGCTAAGAGTAAATAAAAGGGATTATCGTTTAAGGTTATTTTCATTAGGTTAGGAAGCCGTGTCCCTCGGCCCTGCGGTTTACCAAGCCGCACTTTAAAAGAAGCAAGCATTCACAATGGAAGAAAATAAGTTCACTTTAAACCTAACGGCGCTGAAGACCAGAGACATCTCCAGGACGATCGCCGGTCTACATTTAGTATATAATAAAGAAGTATCATTTTTATTTTGATTTACGCTTTGCAAATATGTGATACTTAATAGTAAATACGACACACAGTTAAAGAACAACTTTTTATAATGCTAAAAGAACTGCATTAATATTCAGCAAAATAGGCTTTTCCCAGAGTGTACAAATACAAAATAACCAAGTAGCAGTAAAGGAAGCTAGCAGCAGCATCATCAAGTAAACCAAGCAAAAGCCATACGGGAGTTAACAACTGACACGAATCCGCAGAAAAAAAAAGAGTCAATAGTCCAAAAAAAAAAGAAGAGCTACAACAACAGAGACTGAATCCTTGCCCACTAGAGAGGTCAGGCCTCCACGGCGAACAGAACGACCCCGCTCAAACTCCGGTGGCAGCTACAAACCTGAACCTGATGCATCCATAAGAAAAGAATAACTCAGCCCAAAGGGTGCAAGAAAACAGCATGGGTAAAAGTAAGAGCAGGCAAGGTAACCAGTAGCATAACCAGTCTGAAAGGAGTATATAAATACATATATATATATACACATATACACATATATATAACTATATATATACGCTTATATAAAGATTTCAGTAATAGAAGGTTAAGAAGGTCCCGCATAGAGCCGGTCCGATGAACAAGAGCATAAATAAATTTTGGCATATAGTGCAAAATGGACCAGTAGTGGCAGACCCAAACAATGTCACTATCCACTCGCATAAAGGGGACATTTACCCCAACTAAACCAGGTGCCGTGGTGGTGGTCTCATTGTCCTACCAACCACTACTAAAAGAACTGCGATGGAGGACCCCGTTGTTCCCTTTACCCATCCTTTCAGTTCAAATATCTCCACCAACATTTAGCCAAGTAATAATAAGAAATATGCAGAATTTAAACACGTAATCACGATTCAGGACTAGCTTAACCAAATCCAAGGAGCATCCCCCATAAAACAGCCCTCATAAACAACAATCCCCTTTCAGGAAAAGTAGCAGCATCCCCAAATCAACAAGGAATAGCCCCCAAACCAAGGGCCAAAAGAGGCAGCCCCATCTAAAACAAACAACAACAACCAAACCAAGGCCAACAACAACAGCCCCCTAGAAAAGAAGACAAAAAGGGTAGCCCTTAATAAAACAACAGCAGCAAAACAACAGCAGCAGCATAACAGCCATAACAACAGCAGCAGAACAACAGCAGCAACCCATATGTATATGAAAGAAACCAACTGATGGAGCATAGCAACCCAAACAAAGCAAAATAAAACCCCCTACTGATTGAGTGTAGCAGCACAAAGAGGTTAACACCCATATGGAACAAAGCATAGTAGCAGAAGATCAAACAAGGAAACCTCATAGCAGTAGAATGATTTAAATCCAACCCAAAGCAGCGGCATCCATAGCAACAAGGAAATAAGAGATTTCCTAAATTTACAGGTATGGCAGCAACAAGATCAACAAGAAAAAAAATTGAATGAATCTAACCTAAAGCAACGGCCCCAAATTAACCTGACCAAGATGGTGTTATAGCAGCAGAAAAATAATCATAAACAACAGCCTCCATCGACCAGGAGCAGCAATAAGGCGAAACGACTAAGCAGCCACCAAGGTAAAACCAGCACAAGGTGTATGAATCGTAAGCCCTTACTAACAGAGAATAAAGGGGGGAAGAGAGGAGGAAGTTTTCTTGCCATAAATTTAGCCGGAGAACCTCCGGATCGCGACAACTTGCTGATGCCCTAGCTCCGGCGACGAAGCCAAGCTCGGTCAACGAACACTAGCTCTGGCAACCCCCCACCACTGCTCCACCGACGGCCTACACCTCCAACGAAAACCATCGCCTGCGGCCTCCTCCTTCTCTCAACTGGAGCTTGCGAGAGATAGAAAAAGAAGTAAAAAATCGGAGGATGGCTCGCCTTGGGTAGATAAGGTGCGACTGAAGATATCAGGAAGGAGGAACAAGACCTAGGTTCCAGAATTTGCCGATAGAAAAGGAGGGTGGGATCCAGCTGGCCACTTAGAATTCATTTGATTATTCATATATATTTATGTATGTATATATATACGTATGTATATATACATATATTAATGTACATATATGCCTATTCATATATTTGTATATACTGAAATTACTGCACAACATATGAATGAATAAATATTTGAACTTATGAAACTCGACGGACGGCGACACTGCCAGAACCGTAACGCCCTCACGACAAACTTCGAGTAAATCCTTCGATTTAAAACATTTATTATCGCTTTCATTTCAAATAGTCTATACGAAGTTCCGGGGCATTACAACCACCCCTCCTACCAAAAAAGTTTCGACCCGAAACTTTGCAATAACGATGTAGGACAAGGAAAAACACAAGAGACAAAGACTTACCGAGGGAACTAGCCGAAAAGATGGGGATAGGACTCCCTCATTGCTGACTTAAGCTCCCAGGTCGCACCCCGAGCATCCTGATTATCCCAGAGGACCTTCACCATAGGGATGGACTTTCTCCGCAACACTCGCTCCTGCCTTTCCAAAATACGAACAGGTTGCTCCACAAACGACAGATTGGGCTGCAGCACTGGCACGGAATCAAGAACATGGCGATCGCTGCGGACGCACTTCGGCAACTGGCTCACATGGAAAACATCGTGCACGCCGGGGAAAGAGGTAGGTAACAACAATCTGTAAGCAGAAACCCCGATGCGTTCGACGATCTTGAATGGGCCTACATACCTGGGGTCCAGCTTGTGGTTCTTCCCAAATCTCTTAGCACCTTTAAGAACACCATGTCCCCCACTGCAAATTCCAGATCACTCCTACGCCGATTGGCGTACTTCTCATAGCGCTCCTGAGCTACCCGCAGCTTCTCACGGATCTGCGTCACGACAAAGCTCATCTCCTCCAAAGCTTCAGGACCCAGAACAGGCTTCTCGCCCACTTCAGCCCAAAACAGGGGAGCCCGACATCTCCTCCCATACAGAGCCTCAAACGGAGCCATCTGCAAGCTCTCCTGGTAGCTATTATTGTACGCAAACTTCATGAGCCCAAGGCGTTCATCCCAAGCTCCTCCATGCTCTAGAATGTAACACTGGATCATGTCCTCTACGATCTGGTTAACCCTCTCTGTCTGCCAATTCGTCTGTGGGTGATAAGCTGTAGAATACCTGAGATCGGTGCCCAAAGCCCCTTGCAGACTCTGCCAAAAATGGGAAGTGTATCTGGAATCACGATCAGACACTATGCTCGCAGGAACCCCACGCAGTCTAATGACCTCCTGCACATACAGAGACACAATCTTCTCCATAGAATAACCAGTCTTGTACGGAACGAAGTGAGCACACTTGGTCAACCTGTCAACGATGACCCACACTGCATCATGCCCCCGCGGGGATCTCGGCAATCCAGTAATGAAATCCATGGAGATGCTCTCCCACTTCCACAAGGGAATATCCAACGACGTCAACTTGCCCCCGGGCCTCCTGTGATCCGCCTTGACGCGCTGACAAGTGTAGCACTGCGCCACGAACCTCGCAATATCGCCCTTCAAGCCTGGCCACCACACGATCTGCTTCAAATCGCGATACATCTTCGTAGAGCCAGGATGATAGGATAGGCTGGAGTCGTGAGCCTCCTCGCAAATCTTCGCTCGAATCCCCTCCACAGTAGGTATGCAAAGCCTACCCCGGTACCTCAAGGTACCCTCAACATCAATCGAAAAATCTGTCAACTCATCTCTCTCAGCCCTGCTCCGAAGGTGCTGCAAATCCAGATCATCCTTCTGGTGCAATTTTGTCAAAACAATCCAGGACGGCTCCTCAACCTCCATACGAGACGGACCACCGCTGGGCTTCACCGCAATGCTCATCAAAAAGAACTCCTCCACCAGGGACTGCACGGAGAGTCCAAAAACAGAAGCTGACTTCCTGCTCAGGGCATCCGCCACTATGTTTGCCTTGCCGGGGTGATAGAGGATCTCCACATCATAATCAGCCACGTACTCCATCCACCGACGCTGGCGCAGGTTCAGCTCTCACTGGGAAAACGCATAAATCAGGCTCTTGTGATCTGAGTAGATCTTGCACTCCACCCCATACAAGAGATGCCTCCACAGCTTCAGAGCATATTTTACCGCAGCAAACTCCAAATCATGCGTCAGGTAGTTCTGCTCATACAACTTTAGCTGCCTCGACCCGTATGCAATGACCTTGCCCTCCTGCATGAGGACGCACCCAAGGCCTATCAGCGAAGCATCGACGTAGACCTGAAACTCCACTCCCTCAACCGGGAGAGCCAAAACTGAAGCGGAACACAACCTTCTCTTTAACTCCTGAAAGGCCTCCTCGCACTGCTCACTCCAATCGAAAGCCGCTTCCTTCCGTGTCAACCTAGTCAGAGGTGCGGAAATGCCTGAGAAACCTTCCATAAACCTCCAGTAATAGCCTGCTAAACCCAAGAAACTTCGGATCTCCTTCGGCGACGACGGCCTCTTCCAGTCCAAAATTGCAGCGACCTTCGCTGGGTCCACAGAGATGCCACCCTTGCTCACCACGTGACCCAAGAAAGAGACTTGCGAAAGCCAGAACTCGCATTTGCTCAGCTTGGCATACAACTTGTGTGACCTCAAGGTAGACATCACCAATCGCAGATGCTGAGCATGCTCCTCCTCACTCGAAGAATAGATCAGCACATCATCAATAAAAACCACCACGAACTGGTCCAGAAAGTCCCGGAATACCCTGTTCATCAGATCCATGAAAGCAGAGGGCGCATTCGTCAGCCCAAAAGACATCACCAGGAACTCAAAATGTCTGTAACGCTACCGGAAAGCAGTTCGCGGAACGTCTGAGTCGCGAATCCTCAACTGATGGTAACCGGACCGAAGGTCGATCTTCGAGAACACGCAGCTACCCTGCAACTGGTCGAACAAGTCATCAATCCGCGGCAAAGGATACCTGTTTTTGATAGTGACCTTGTTCAACTCTCTGTAATCGATGCACAGCCTCATCGTCCCATCTTTCTTCTTCACGAACAGAACCGGCGCACCCCAAGGCGATGAACTCGGCCTAATAAAACCAAGCTGTAGAAGCTCATCCAACTGAGTGCGCAACTCCTCCAACTCCCGCGGTGCCATACGATAGGGTGCCTTCGCAATAGGGCGGGTCCCGGGCTCCAAATCTATCACAAACTCAACCTCTCGCTCCGGAGGGAGACCAGGAAGGTTGTCGGGAAAAATGTCTGGGAACTCCCGCACCACAGGAATGTCCTCCACACATGGCGCCGATGCACAGGCCGCAAGTAAAATAGAAACAACGCAGACCCGACCATCAAACTCAGCCAAAGCTTGGGCACATACCACTGACATAACTGAGGAAGTCTGACGCCGAAAACCAAACACGTTCCTGGGCTGGCCATCATCCATCAGGAAATCCAGACGCTTATCCCTGCACTGGATCACGGCTTCATAACGGGCTAACCAATCCATGCCCAAGATCACGTCAAAGTCCTCCAAGTCGATCACCTTCAGATCTGCATAACCCACAAATCCATCCAACACGATCAGACACTGCCTCACACACAGATCTGACATCACTGAATCACCAGACGGGTACTTGACACGAAATGGATCATCAACTCACTCCAAGGCCCAGCGATGCCGATCAACAAACCTCTTGGTCACAAAAGAATGAGTGGCACCAGAGTCAAAAATAACGTGCGCCCAACAGTCTCGAACCTTAAACTCGCCTAACACGACAACACAAGAATGAGGCTTTAATTTAGCGACTAATTTATCATAACGAGATTAAACTATAACGAGAACGAGGATGAACCTGATATCACCTGGTTTGAGCACTACACTTCTTCCTTCATCACTGCATTTAACTTTACCTTCCCTTGATCTATCTGCTGCTGCTGAGGCGGTGGCGGTGCCACGGCTGGGAGGGCATGCTGCTGGCCGGTTGACTGAAGCTGCGGGCACTTGGACTTCACATGCCCTTTCTGTCCGCACTGATAACAAACCTTACCCTTTAACCAGCAACGACTGTCGTCATGCCCTCTCTGTTTGCATGAAGTGCAAAACAAATCACTCTTCGGAGCACCCTGAAGATCCATCACCTGAAGCTACTTCTGCGCGCCTAGCCTCTTGAAACACTTCTCGTGTGGATGGCCCACACGGTCGCAAAAACTGCAAACCACCTTGCCCTTCTTACCTGGAGCAAGGCTGCCTCCATCGTCGACTTTCCTTTTCTACCTTCTCGATTGCTTCCCTCGATTCCTGGCATTCTCGATCGCTTTTACTTTCAGAGCTGCCTCCACCGCATCCGCAAAGCTCACGGACCGGTAAGCACTAGCCAACTGCTGGGTCTCGCTGCGAAGACCTCCCAAAATTCTCTTCACCCGGTTTTCCTCAGAAGCAATCAAATCCGGGGCGAACCTGCTCAGCTTGGAGAACTCGACCTCATATTCCCCTACGGTGAGCTGTCGCTGCTTCAAATGTAAGAAGCTATTCATCAGGCGGTTCTGCTCAACTGAGGGCAGGAATTTCTTCATCAGCCTTCCCTTGAACTGCTCCCACGAGCAACCTTCTACAAGAGCCTCCTTCTCCCGGATCCACCAGCTCCTTGCCAAACCCTTCAGCTGGAAGGCAGCAATCATCACCTTCTGGTCCACCGACGCGCCAGAATACGAGAACATCTCCTCCATCGCCAGGATCCAATCATCGAGCACCATGAAGTCCGCCCTCCCGTCACAAGTCGGGGGTTCTAGCCTCTGGAAATGCGTGATAAAATTCATTTCTGGCGGCAACATAACAGGGGGAACAAGGGGTGCTGGACGGACAGCCTCCGCCTGACTAGTCGCGGGCTGCTGCCGCTGAGTGGCAGCCAACAATGACTGCATCTGCACCTGCATCGCGACCAGCTGTCGCGCCAAGGTCTTGTTATTCAGACGCAGATCTTCAATCACTGCTTCGCTATGCGCACCCGATGTCTCACCCTCAGACTGGGGAACAGATTTCGCAGGCCGACGCTTAGAAGCCATTCCTAACAGGAACAATATCAAACAGCAAGATAAGACTGGATCCAGACCTCTAGGAAAGGAAGACATACAAACACTTGCTTTTGCTACTACTTTTTCTCTGGGAAAAGTAAATACATAATATAGCGCTATACTCAGGATGGTATACCATCCTTTACCTCTCGTGCATCTTTCCCGTATGCATATAAACTTAGAACCTTACCTTTAAAATCATGGGTGTACATGTGTCATCGTGTAGATCTCTGGCTTGGCACGTGTGCTTATGCAATGTTATGCTATGCATGCAGTGCTATGCAAACTAAGAAAAGGCCTTAATGCATGATATGAGCGGCGTACACATGCGATCTTATGCATCCCATACTACATATTATCGCATGCAACAAAAAAGAAAATCTAATGGACACACATGCGACCTACGTTATGCATCCCATACTACATAACATTCACATGTTGTCACCTATGAGGATCCATATGCAGACACATATTATGCATCCATTACTACATAATATGCCCCGTATACTTCTTTCATGCTTATGAGTGTAGTGTTCGTGCTTCAGCCGAGATCTACTGACAACCCATCGGTGAGTGTATGCAATGATTAACGATTCTCACTGGACGGTTAAACGGGCCAACCAGAATATTTCCAGCAACCCGGCTAACCTCCCTTTGATACCAACTGTCACAACCCGTGTTTTCCCGAATTAAATTATAATATCAGAGTAAAGGGGAATCAATAACACGCGTCATGATGCCACGTCCTGTAGGGGACAACTACAGACATTCAGGCGAGCACTCAAACGAACATTTTTTTATGAGAAAAGCTAAGAGTAAATAAAAGGGATTATCGTTTAAGATTATTTTCATTAGGTTAGGAAGCCGTGTCCCTCGGCACTGCGGTTTACCAAGCCGCACTTTAAAAAAAGCAAGCGTTCACAACGGAAGAAAATAAGTTCACTTTAAACCTAACGGCGCTGAAGACCAGAGACGTCTCCAGGGAGATCGCCGGTCTACATTTAGTATATAATAAAGAAGTATCATTTTTATTTTGATTTACGCTTTGCAAATATGTGATACTTAATAGTAAATATGACACACAGTTAAAAGAACAACTTTTTATAATGCTAAAAGAACTGCATTAATATTCAGCAAAATAGGCTTTTCCCGGAGTGTGCAAATACAAAATAACCAAGTAGCAGTAAAGGAAGCTAGCAGCAGCATCAGCAAGTAAACCAAGCAAAAGCCATATGGGCGTTAACAACTGACACAAACCCGCAGAAAAAAAAGAGTCAACAGCCCCCAAAAAAAGAAGAGCTACAACAACAGAGACTGAATCCTTACCCACTAGAGAGGGCAGGCCTCGACGACGAACAGAACGACCCCGCTCAAACTCCGGCGGCAGCTACAAACCTGAACCTGAGGCATCCATAAGAAAAGAATGCCTCAGCCCAAAGGGTGCAAGAAAATAGCATGGGTAAAAGTAAGAGCAGGCAAGGTAACCAGTAGCATAACCAGTCTGAAAGGAGTATATAAATACATATATATATATACACATATACACATATACACATATATATAACTATATATACGCTTATATAAAGATTTCAGAAATAGAAGGTTAAGAAGGTCCCGCATAGAGCCGGTCCAATGAACAAGAGCATAAATAAATTTTGGCATATAGCGCAAAATGTACCAGTAGTGGCGGACCCAAACAATGTCACTATCCACTCGCATAAAGGGGACATTTACCCCAACTAAACCAGGCGCCGTGGTGGTGGTCTCATTGTCCTACCAACCACTACTAAAAGAACTGCGATGGAGGACCCCGTTGTTTCCTTTACCCATCCTTTCAGTTCTAATATCTCCACCAACATTTAGCCAAGTAATAATAAGAAATATGCAGAATTTAAACACGTAATCACGATTCGTGACTAGCTTAACCAAACCCAAGGAGCATCCCCCAAAAAACAGCCCTCATAAACAGCAATCCCCTTTCAAGAAAAGTAACAGCATCCCCAAATCAACAAGGACAACCCCCAAACCAAGGGCCAAAAGAGGCAGCCCCATCTAAACAACAGCAACCCAACCAAGGCCAACAACAACAGCTCCCTAGAAAAGAAGACAAAAAGGGTATCCCTTAATAAAACAACATCAGCAAAACTACAGCAACAACACAACAGCCGCAACAACAGCATCAGAACAACAGCAGCAGCCCATATGTATATGAAAGAAACCAACTGATCGAGCATAGCAGCCCAAACAAAGCAAAATAAAACCCACTACTGATTGATTGTAGCAGCCCAAAGAGGTTAACACCCATATGGAACAAAGCATAGCAGCAGAAGATCAAACAAGGAAACCTCATAGCAGCAGAATGATTTAAATCCAACCCAAAGCAGCGGCATCCATAGCAATAAGGAAATAAGAGATTTCCTAAATTTACAGGTATGGAAGCAGCAAGATCAACAAGAAAAAAAAATTGAATGAATCTAACCTAAAGCTGTGGCCCCAAATTAACCCGACCAAGATGGTGTTATAGCAGCAGAAAAAAAAATCATAAACAGCAGCCTCCCTCGACCAGGAGCAGCAATAAGGCGAAACGACTATGCAGCCGCCAAGGTAAAAGCAACACAAGGTGTATGAATCGTAAGCCCTTACTAACAGAGAATAAAGGGGGGAAGAGAGGAGGCGGTTTTTGATGCACAAATCTTAGCACACCGCTATAGGCGGTAGCAAGACTGCGGCACGAAACTGCAGTGTACCGATCATTCAAGTAATATAAAATGGGAATGAATCCTCAAGTATCGATCTCAAAGGAACACGGTAAGGTGGAGCTATCTATCGAGGAAGGACTTGAGATTGAAGTCCTTTAAGTTGGATGGATGCGGAAACAGGGGTTTTGGATTGTGGAAAATAAAGAGAAAATACTACAACTACTCCTATGCAATGCCGCTATGCAATGCTTCTCTTGGCGGGATGGAGACTAGGCAGGCCTTGAGCGGACTGCGTCGCAAGGGCGGATGGACGAGTAGGCAAGCGGAATCGAACTGTGCAGGCCTTGAGCGCACTACTTTGTTAGGTGAATGGATTACACGGGCCGCTATGCCACGCTTCGCTAGGCGGATGGACGAGTAGGCAAGCAGATGGAATGGTTCGCACCGGCGGAGTCAGAATGGATTACATAGGCCGCTATGCCAAGCTTCGCTAGGCGGATGGAAGAGTAGGCATACGGATGAGGGTCGCAAGCACCTCGTCGACAAGCACGCCACTAGCAATTGTTAGTGCGACACACGAACGCGACTGTGGGATGGAGGATGGAATGGGGCGCTCCTCAAATCACATAAACCACAAGCATAACCACAAAACCATGGAAAATTACACTAATAATATTTAGGTTTTATGGACATCATTCATATAGAAACATATAACCACACACATCAGATAGAATCAGAAAAAGAACAAGGAGGAGGTAAGATTACAACCGAAGCACGAAGACTCGTCGGAGATTCACAGCCGGAATTTAGGGTTGTCAATCCTCGTCCGGGCTCGGTCTTCAACTATCGTCCGGGGTAGAAGAGGGCTGTCACTACCTCCCAATGGACCCGTCTTCTTCGTCTATAGCCTTCAGCCACGATCTTGCCGGAGAACTCCAAGGATATAGTGCAAAATCCGTTGAAATGGAGCTTGGAAGCTTCTGAATGATGGAGGAGGCCGAGAGGATGCTCCGGCTCAAGATTGGCATGAAGAATAAGCCCGGAGCACCTCCTGGAGGTGGGCGGCGATGGAGCAGCTAAAAGGGCGCGGAACTGGCGTCTGGAAGCGGGAAAACTGGATCGTCCGACCTAATTTCGCGGGCTGTATATTTATAGAAAATAGGGCGCACGATCAGTGGCGCACGACCAGTGGTCATGCGCACTCAAAGTTGTTGATCGTGCGCGCTATGCCCGAAAACCTGCAAAACAAAACTACAGAAAATAATAAAGCGCACGATCGAACGCACGACCGTGCGTAAAAACACACGACCAAATTCAGAATGCAACTTTGGGCTGCAAATGAACGCGCATGATCGGCGACGCACGATCAGTGGTCGTGCGCAATAGAGCCAGTGATTGTGCGCAGTGTTCCTGTACAGATTTGTACCGGGAACACCTGCACGACCCCTGTTCCAACATAAACATTAATCAAAACCACTGAAAGTGGCACAAAACACAGCATAAGAATGATAAACATGAAAATACACAAAAACGGGCCTAGAAGTGCACTTAGTATGGAATATCAAATATGAACGAAAACATGCCTAAAGTGTAGTGCAAAGACTAGATAATCGGCCCAGATGAGTCCATAAATGTGTATATAATTGGGACTCATCACACCCCCAGGCTTACCTGTTTGCGCGTCCAGAGCAAACAATCTCCCATGTGAAGCAGAAAAATCATAATCTAGCAAAGTAATTGAATATGCGAAGTACAATGCGAAGTCGCTTACACGCGCGCGTTGAAACCTTTTAAACATTCGAAATTGATTAGAATTTTCTAGATTGCGTTTCTACTTATTATTGCTACTCATAATTTGAATCATGGTGAATCCTTCAATCACTCGTAGGGTGAAAGTAGCTCGATCACTAAGTGGAATATTGCCAGAGGTCGAGGATCGGGACAAACTCCAAAGAAATCCATCAATGACGATGGCCATAAGCTTGCCCATTCACACTCTCTCCACGACGCTAGTTACATTAAGAGTGCGAATCAATAGGACTTTTAGGTTATGATTTAGGCTTAGGCTACAGTGCAGTAGACAATGATAAACGTGGTGGCTTAGCACACCTAACCCAAATGAGCTCGCAATAAAAACACTATCTGGCAATAATGAAAAATGTGTACACAACACCCCCAGACTTAAACATGAAACTATGGGGTGTGTACACCACCTATTCCCTAATACATTGCTTTACATTTTTTTTTCATTTCTTTTCACATATATTTTTTTTTAATTATAACTTTGCACATATAATAACAAACACAACTATATTTTCAATAACGCATTCCCACCACAACCACAAATATACACAGCCTCAACACCCACCTTTTAAATGCACAAATAGTTCGCTTGAGCTCAGAATTTGGTGTGCGATTAAGATAGTCATTTTGGCTTTGGTGAATTGAAGGTGGAGCTGAATCAAATGGTAGGGATTAGGCACAAAGGGGCTAAGCAAGGATAGAGCGTTTAGGAATGGTGCAAAGGCTCAACCGGGTCAAAGAATGGCCTATATCACACTCGCACAAATGAAATAACCTATACCCATGCTTCGAGAGTCGCTAGGGGCAAGTTCTTAGCCACCGAGAAAGAATATCCTTCCTCCCGACTCGAGCAATACATCACTAGCGATCGTCTACACACGCACCTACACTATCGTCGGATTCAACTGGATTCACGAAATACGAGTAGAATAAAAAGTATTCACTCAATTGGAAAATTATAAAACTAAATGCATGAGAAAAAGCTAATTCTACAAGAATTTCAACACGAGACGCGAGCACTCGACTAGGAGCACTGGTAGAGTCAACATGTTACTCCGCCACTCAATCCTATGCCAGCATCTTGATCTTTCAAACACACAGAAAAATAATATTTACCCGAGATGCATAGACAAATAAGCGCGTGCTCAAGTGGGTGTTTTGATGTGCTATGAAGATGAACAATACAAAATAAATGAGATTACTATACTTCTAGTATGCAAATGATATGTGCACGTGCAGTGGGTAACACATAGCGACTCTCCCCCAGACTTAATCTAAGCAATTGACACAAATGACGTAACCATGAAAATTAAATAAAAGACTAGGGGAAGAAACGTTACCCAATCTCAGAAATGAGCATACCAGAAGATTGGCGTTAGTACAAAGAATCCACTCCCATATCCGCCAAATAAGAAAATCGCCGCGCACCTGCAGGCAAAAGACTCCACGCGCAAAGTATATATGTAAAACTAAACTATTAGCATGTTATAGAAAAATAAAAGCAACAAAAGCTTAGGTTGTCTCCCAGCAGCGCTTTTGTTTAACGTCCTTAAGCTGGACTTAATACCTGTATTATGCAGTTTTATAGGATTGTCTAATCATAAAAGCAACAGTTAATAAAGTCTACTAATTATTATTACACAACCAGCAAAGAAATCAACTATACGTTGATTTAAAGTGATAACTAGAAATGAAAGAAATGGGTCCGAAGACCCAACAGTAGGGGTAGAAAGAAGGATTTATCCTCCATCCCCAAATCTCTTTCTTTTTCGCCTTCTTCTTCTCTTCCGACATTAGCTCGGGATATGAATATCTTTGGCCTCCCCGCAGTCAATCCTTCAAGGGAAACACCATCACTGCACCGTATTTCCCTTGCCAGTATTGGTTTTCATCATTACCCAAAAATGGGTCAACATACTCAAACTCCTGCATGGATGGAAAAGAATACGCATTAAAAATATCAGGAAGAGGGGATAAAGGTGGATCAGCAGTGGAGAGCATTTCAGATTCGGCATCCAAAAGATTTACCACTACTGAATCCCCCTGCATGTGTTCAAGCCAAGAAGGATGGTCAGGAAACAAAATAGAAGAAAGACATAAATAATCTGTAATTATGGGAGTGATCCCGGTTTCACTCCCGACAGGATCCAAGGATAGATCACTATCATCATCGTAAATATCATAGCAAGGGGAACTTGAGAACTCAGGGGCCTCAGTGGTGGTTTGGA
Organism: Dactylorhiza incarnata; assembly: GCA_033032865.1. NCBI lineage: Eukaryota > Viridiplantae > Streptophyta > Magnoliopsida > Asparagales > Orchidaceae > Dactylorhiza > Dactylorhiza incarnata. The sequence goes on from JAWHQI010000029.1 coordinate 14,998,855, forward strand.
CCTCCTCGTCCCATGAAGAAGTGCAAACCTCCTCATCAGAGAGAGTATCCTCCTCATCCCACCGAGGTGCACCATCGTGTTCAAAGTATTCATTCTCCCCTTTGGGGAAAATAGACACCTCATCCCACTTTGGAGCATCCTCCGAGTCAGAAGCATCACCCCGCTCCTGTACTTCGATAGGATCATAAAAAATGTGTGTAGAAAAATCTTGCAAAGAATCTAGAGGAACAAAAAGATTTGGTTCCTCCGCAAAAAGATCTGCTAACGCCTCCCCGATGGAAAGAATACTTTCCTCATCACACTCAGGTGCATCTAGGAGCTCCCATTCCTCTCTTTGTTGGCCAACAGATGAGTGATCATCATCACTAGGAGTGAAGCCATACACAGGGAGTGAGGAGTCCATGCACGAGATAGACTCAGGGATAGAGGGCACGATTGCCTCCATGGGTAAGGAATGAGTGATAGGGACAATGTTGTCAGGAGGGGAGGAGCAGCGGTCAGGATTGAAAAGACTAGGACAGTACTTCAATTCATGACCCTCTCCTCGACACAACAAGCAAACAAGGTTCCTACACAGCCTAGCATTTAACTCCTTCATTTGATCTATATAATAAACCATCTTGTCGTAAGTGCTAGGAGAAATATCCCATGACGACATTTTCAATAAATAAAGCAGATAAAAGAAAACTGAAATTCTTTGCAAGGAATTTTACACAAACTGATAAAACTACTTGGATTAAACTTGCCTAAAACTTAAAAACAGAAGAGGAAGAAATAATAACAAAAATTATATAATTAAAAAGCAAACAAAAATAACAAAGCGACTATACACACTGGAAGAACTACTATCTCTCGGCTCTCCCTCTCAAGAAAACTCACACGTCCGTGTTCCCCGGCAACGGCGCCAAAAACTTGATGCGCAAATCTTAGCACACCGCTATAGGCGGTAGCAAGACTGCGGCACGAAACGACAGTGTACCGATCGTTCAAGTAATATAAAATGGGAATGAATCCTCAAGTATCGATCTCAAAGGAACACGATAAGGTGGAGCTATCTATCGAGGAAGGACTTGAGATTGAAGTCCTTTAAGTCGGATGGATGCGTAAATGGGGGTTTTGGATTGTAGAAAATAAAGAGAAAATACTACAACTACTCCTATGCAATGCCGCTATGCAATGCTTCGCTTGGCGGGATGGAGACTAGGCAGGGCTTGAGCGCACTGCGTCGCAAGGGCGGATGGACGAGTAGGCAAGCGGAATCGAACTGTGCAGGCCTTGAGCGCGCTGCTTCGTTAGGCGAATGGATTACACAGGCCTTTATACCACGATTCGCTAGGCGGATGGACGAGTAGGCAAGCAGATGGAATGGTTCGCACCGACGGAGTCGGAATGGATTACATGGGCCGCTATGCCATGATTTGCTATGCGGATGGAAGAGTAGGCATACGGATGAGGGTCGCAAGCACCTCGTCGATAAGCACGCCACTAGCAATTGCTAGTGCGACACACGAACGTGATGGTGGGATGGAGGATGGAATGGGGCGCTCCTCAAATCACATAAACCACAAGCATAACCACAAAACCATGGAAAATTACACTAATAATTTTTAGGGTTTATGGACATCATTCATATAGAAACATAAAACCACACACATCAGATAGAATCAGCAAAAATAACAAGGAGGAGGTAAGATTACAACCGAAGCACGAAGACTCGTCGGAGATTCACGGCCGGAATCTAGGGTTGTCAATCCTTGTCCGGGCTCGGTCTTCAACTGTCGTCAGGGGTAGAAGAGGGCTGTCACTACCTCCCAATGGACCCGTCTTCTTCGTCAATAGCCTTCAGCCAAGATCTTGCCAGAGAACTCCAAGGATATAGTGCAAAATCCGTTGAAATGGAGCTTGGAAGCTTCTGAATGATGGAGGAGGCCGAGAGGATGCTCCGGGTCAAGATTGGCGTGAAGAATAAGCCCGGAGCACCTCCTGGAGGTGGGCGGCGATGGAGCAGCTAAAAGGGCGCGGAACTGGCGTCTGGAAGCGGGAAAACTGGATCGTCCGACCTAATTTCGCGGGCTATATATTTATAGAAAATAGGGCGCACGATCAGTGGCGCACGACCAGTGGTCATGCGCACTGAAAGTTGGTGATCGTGCGCGCTGTTCCCGAAAACCTGCAAAACAAAACTACAGAAAATAATAAAGCGCACGATCGAACGCACGACCGTGCATAAAAACACACGACCAAATTCAGAATGCAACTTTGGGATGCAAATGAACGCGCACGATCGGCGGCGCACGATCAGTGGTCGTGCGCAGTAGAGCCAGTGATCGTGCGCAGTGTTCCTATACAGATTTGTACCAGGAACACCTGCACGACCCCTGTTCCAGCATAAACATTAATCAAAACCACTGAAAGTGGCACAAAACACAGCATAAGAATGATAAACATGAAAATACACAAAAACGGGCCTAGAAGTGCACTTAGCATGGAATATCAAATATGAACTAAAACATGCCTAAAGTGTAGTGCAAAGACTAGATAATCGGCCCAGATGAGTCCATAAATGTGTATATAATTGGGACTCATCAGTTTTCTTGCCTTAAATTTAGCCGGAGAACCTCCGGATCGCAACAACTTGTCGATGTCCTAGCTCCGGTGACGAAGCCAAGCTCGGTCAACGAATACTAGCTCCGGCAACCCCCACCACGGCTCTACCGACGGCCTACACCTCCAACGAAAACCCTCGCCTTCAGACTCCTCCTTCTCCCAACTGGAGCTTGCGAGAGATAGAAAAAGAAGTAAAAAATCGGAGGATGGCTCGCCTTGGGGAGATCAGGTGTGGTTGAAGATATCGGGAAGGAGGAACTAGACCTAGGTTCCAGAATTTGCCGATAGAAAAGGAGGGTGGGATCCAGCTGGCCACTTAGAATTCATCTGATTATACATGTATATATATATGTATGTATATATAAACATATGTATATATATATATTCATGTACATATATGCCTATTCATATATTTGTATATACTGAAATTACTGCACAACATATGAATGAATAAATATTTGAACTTATGAAACTCGACGGACGGCGACGCTCCCGGAACCGTAACTCCCTCACGACAAACTTCGAGTAAATCCTTCGATTTAAAACAATTATTATCGCTTTCATTTCAAATAGTCTATACGAAGTTCCGGGGCATTACATCCTTCCAGACCAGAATGAATCTGGCCACCTTCGTCAACCTATCAACGATCACCCATATCGAATCATTCCCCGCATGTGATCAGGGAAGGCCATGTATGAAGTCCATCGCTATGTCTTTGAACTTCCACTCCGGCACCGGGAGTGGCTGCAATAGTCCGGTCGGGTTTTTGCATTCTGCCTTTACGAGTTGGCAAGACTCGCAGTGGGTCACAAAATAAGTGATGTCACTCTTCATGCCCGGCCAATACATGGTCCTCTTAAAATCCGCTGTCATCTTGGTGATACCCGGGTGCACTGAATACCTACTGCAGTGAGCCTCTGTCTTAATGTCATCCCGAATCCGGCCCCCTGCCGTATCCTTCTTCATCAAGGGTGTGAGCGGGACAGATATCTGAGAAAATCCCTTCTGGTAGTAGCCAGTAAGTCCTAGGAAACTCCACACATCGGTGGCCATTTTCAGCGGTGGCCAATCTCGTACTGCCAGGATCTTCACTGGGTCTACTGCCGTCCAGCTCCACTAATAATGTGACCCAGGAAGGCCACCTCCTTCAGCTAGAACTGACACTTGCTGAATTTCGTGTAGAGGTTGTGCTCTCGATGTTTCTCCAAAGTCAGTTCCAGGTGCCCTGCATGCTCCTCCTCTGTCCTCGAATAGATGAGGATGTTGTCGATGAACACGATGACGAAGATGTCGAGATAAGGCTCAAACACACGATCCATCAAACTCATAAATGTTGACGGTGCATTCGTGATCCCGGACAACATCAATGTGAACTCATACAGTCCGTTTCAGCTGCTGAAAGCCATCTTCGGGATGTCCTCCTCCTGAATCCGCACCTGATAATATCCTGACCTTAAGTCCAGCTTAGAGAAGCAGTGGGCTCCTTCTAGATGGTCAAATAGCTCGTCTATCCACATCAATGGGTACGTGTTCCGCACCGTCAGCCTGTTCAGAGCTCTGTAGTCGATGCACAGTATGAGGGTCACATTCTTCTTCTTCACAAATAGCATCAAAGCTCCCCCAAGGCGAGGAACTCAGTCTGACGAACCCAGCTTCCACTAATTCTTGTAACTGGCTCCGAAACTCCACTAGCTCCCTCGGGGCCATCCGATAAGGAGGTTTAGATACTGGCTTAGCCCCCGACACTAGCTGGATCTGAAAATCCTTCTTGCGGTGCGGCGGCAGCCCGAGTAGCTTCTCTGGAAATACGTCGGCAAAAATCCCGTACTACCGAGATACTTCCACAGAGTCATTCGCCTTGATTGCCTCGAACAACACCTAATATACCTCGCCCCCTATAGATGGGCCTTGGCGGCCTGAATAGATGAAATAAAACAATGGGAGACCTGGGTTGTACCTTCGAAAGTCGCGTAGGTGGTGTCGTATCTTAGTACAACCTTCCTTCCTGGGCAGTCTATCTGAGCATGGTTCTAGGAGAGTCATGCCATACCCAGAACCAGATCAAAGTCTGACATCCTCAAGATGGTTGCCGGAGCATCCAATGTCAGACCGTTGATGGTAACTTTCAGGATGCACTTTGTAGTGGACCGCATCTCTGTGCCGTTCAAAAGACGCACCCTCCTGGTGACTCCCTCGTAGAACTAAAGCTTGCCTAACTTCTTGAAGAAGTCCTCCGAGACAAAGTTGCGGGAGGCTCCCGTGTCGAATAGAGTGTGGACAGGTTTGCCACACACCATCACCACCCTTGGATTATTGAATATTCTTAGCTAGTTTGTTTATGGGCTTTCTTTCCTAGTCCTAACAGTTCAATATTAATTCTACTGCCTAGGAATGAAAAGAAGTTAAATTTTTCTAGCGTACCTGCTATCACCCTTTCCGGGTTTTGGGGCTGTGCTAGGTCCATGGCATACATCTAATCCTTATTCTTTCTCTGGTCTCCACCTTGAAATCCATGACCTCGTCCACATCCTCGGCCCATAAAATGCTGGGCTGGTGGGGCAGCCTGTAGTGTTGGCGGTGCATTCCTCTGGGGCAGTTCCTCCGGATGTGGCCCGGTTGATGATAGTGGTAGCACTCGTGTGGGGGAGGTGGACCACCTCTGTTGGAACATGGTCTTCCGCATCTCCTAGGTTTGAGAATAACAAATCCTATGTGTATTTGATCTTGTGTGTTTAAGTGTGCAGGATAACAAAGTCCACATGACTCAAGGATTACATAAGAAGGTTGCCTCCAAAGTTGAGCCATCAAATCCAAAACACCTACTAGCGCTGGCGGTAGTACTAGCGCAGGCGCTAGCTGTCGTTCGACAAACTCTTAGCGGCGTCCGACGAAATCTCATTCGATGAAAATTGTTCGACAAACTCTTAGCGGCGTTCGACGAATTCCTGTTCGACGAAATATTGGCTCAAAGCGCAACTGTCAGGAGAACTTATAGAAGGAGATAGCGCCAGGCGATATCCGATAGCGCAGGCGATAGCGAGGAGCACAGTAGGCAAGGGGGAATTGTTTCCTCGGATTGAAGATTCTGCCGCGCAGAATGTGTCCTAATATGGGATATCGCCGGCGGTACCGCTAGCGCAGACGCTAGTGCTGAGGCTATAAAAAGGACATCTCTTCTCTTATTTCAGACAGAGATTACAGAGATTTGAAAGAGAGATAGAGTGCCAGAATTCCAGAGGCTATCTTAGCCAAAATTTGATGTCCTACCAAAGTTCTGCAAACTTTTGAAGGAGAATCTCATCACGCCGGATCCGAACAAAGTCCGCTTCTACAAAGCTTACTCTACAACGGATCTTCGTCTCCAACTTCAGAAGTTCATCAAGAGGGAGTTTTTATTTATTTTCATTTCATATTCTTCTTGTAAACGGTTAGTGAAATCGCCTCGTGTTGGCGACTAGGTCTGGGTAGGACTTAGGGGGAAACTCGCCTCGTGTTGGTGACTAGATCTAGGCTAGGTCTAGGGGGTGCTCGAGGCCACATTTGGGGAGGGGTTGGCTAGAGCGGCTTGAGGCCGAATCTGGGGAGGATAGGCTAGGGCCACTAGTTCGTGGGGATGCGAGTCGGGATAGAAAACAAAAAGAGTTTACTATTCATCGCCACCGATTTCTAGCGTTATAGAAGTCAACTTTTGTAAAACCATATTTGATATTAATAAAGCATGTTTCTCCTTTATTTCAATTGTTTTACTTGACTTCTTATTATCTTTGTCTTGCCTTATTACAAAGCTTTTCAAAATATCACTAAGGTTTTTAAAACCCTTATTCACCCCCCCTCTAAGGGCGCCTACCGATCCAACAAGTGGTATCAGAGGGGGTTATTCCAATCAGCTTAACAACTGGGAATAATGGCGTCTCATGATCTCGCTTTTCCGGAGGGTCAAGGGGTTAGTCGACCACCTCTCTTTACTGGGTCAGATTTTAACTACTGGAAAAATCGAATGATGTGTTTTCTTATGAACACGGATGTAGAAGTATGGAACATGGTAGAAGTGCGGTACTCTCCTCCTACAACTGTAGTGGAAGAGGCGACATTAGCAAAACCTAAAGATAAATGGGATGATAATGATAAACTAAGGTGTAAAAATAATGCTAAAGCAATAAATGCTTTATATTGCGCTTTAAATAGTACTAGGTTTAATAGAATTTCTATATGCACAACTGCTTATGATATTTGGAATCAATTGGAAGTTACTCATGAAGTTACATCGCAGGTGAGAGATGCAAAGCTATTCCAACTGGAATCTGAATATGAAAAATTCAGGATGGATGCCGAAGAGGACATTAACTCGATATACACTCGCTTCACCAAGATCGTCAATGCTTCAAAGGCACTTGGAAAGACCTACTCAGACGGGGACTTGGTGAGGAAAATTCTTCATTCCTTACCTCGAAGGTTCAATCCAAAGGTGACAGCCATCTCGGAGTCGCACAACTTAAGAACGCTCCAGAACGAGAACCTTATTGGGAATCTCAAAACCCATGAGGTAGAACTCCAGATTCAACACGATGAATACAACAAAGAGCCAAAGAAAAAGGTGCTAGCACTAAAGTCAATGAAGGAGAGCATCAAAGATGAAGAAGGTCTCCTGGTGAAGAACTTCAGGAAGTTCATCAAGAATCCAGAAAGAAGGAACACATTCCGCAAATACTTCCAAAAGGATACTCGACGAAAGGGATCTTCCTCTTTATCAAGGAAAGAAAAAGGAAGCAAAGATGAAGAAGAAAGACCACCACCAGAGTGCTACCACTGCAGAAAGACCGGGCACATTCGGAGCCAGTGCCCAAAGTATCAAAAGGAACAAAAATAACAACACAAAGCAAAAGAGAAGAAGAAAGTACTGAAAGCCGCAACTTGGGATGATTCTTCCTCTGAAGAGTCAAACGAGTCTGAGTCAAGTAGCGAGGAGGAAGCAAACTTATGCTTAATGACAAAAAGCAATGACGACGACACCGGTGTTCTTAGCGACACTGAGATTTGTAGGAAGGCTAAATAAACAGAAGACGTGTGGTACTTGGACTTAGGCTGCTCCAAGCACATGACGGGCAACAAAGCAAATTTCCTTAGCCTAGAAAAGAAGAAAGGAGGGATCGTAACATTTGGTGATAACGGTAAAGGAAGGATCATGGGAGTTAGTACAGTGGGTAACGAATCTTTTCTTATCTCAAGTGTTCTTTATGTAAAAGGATTAAAACATAACTTAATATCTATAAGTCAACTATGTGATAAAGGATTAGACGTATTATTTGAATCATCCACTAATCTTTGCAAAATAGTTAATCCTAAAACAAAAGATGTGTTACTAACTGCACCTAGAATTCACAATGTTTACATAGTTTCGTTTCACGATCTTTCCAAATCATCTATAAAATGTTTTATAACCAAAAATGATGAATTAGAACTATGGCATAGACGTTTAGGTCACGCTAGTACAAAGCTCATTTTAAAACTAACAAAAAGGGAATTGATTAGAGGATTTCCTAAGTTGAATGGGAATTTATTTTCACTACGTTCATCATGGCAAAAAGGAAAATTTACAAAATCATCTTTTAAAAGCAAAAACAAAATTTCTACTTCAAAACCACTACAATTAATTCATATGGATCTCTTTGGTCCCGTTAACACCGCAAGTCTGGGTGGTAAAATATACACTTTCGTTCTAATAGATGATTTCTCTAGATATTGCTGGGCTTTATTTCTCTCTTCCAAATCTGATGCGTTTTGCGAATTCTCAAAATTATGTACTCGTATTCAAAATGAACTAAATATAAAAATAAAATGCATTCGCTCAGATCATGGAGGTGAATTTGAAAATGAAAATTTTAAATCTTTTTGTGAAATGTTAGGTATTAAGCATGAGTTCTATGCTCCACACACACCTCAACAAAACTGTGTTGTAGAACGGAAAAATAGGACAATCCAAGAACTAGCACGCACCATGTTATCTGAATATAAATTAAATAAGTCTTTTTGGGCCGAAGCCGTAAGCACATCATGCTATGTAATGAATAGAGTTATGCTTCTCCAATCACTAAATCTCACACCGTATGAATTATATTTTCAAAAGAAACCTAACGTATCATATTTTAAAGTATTTGGATGTAAATGTTTTATTCTTAATACAAAAGATTCTTTAGGAAAATTTGATGAGAAATGTGATGAAGGAATATTTCTTGGATATTCTTCAACCAGTAAAGCCTATAGAATATTTAATAAAAGATCGAGTAAGGTTGAAGAGTCTATTAATGTTAAATTTGGTGAGTTTATTCCATGTGCAGAGAAGCTTTCTACAGGTACAAATGATGAACCTTTGCCATCTTTGGAGCACGACGAAGAGGAACCGTCCAAAGAAGAGGAGGAGAAGTTCAATGAAGTTGAATATGTACCTCCAAGCGTGTTGAACTTCTCAAAAATCATCCAAAAGAGCTAGTCATTGGAGAACATTCTACTGGGGTAAGAACTCGATCCTCTCTTCATGAAACATTTTCAAATATTTGCTTTGTTTCCGAAATCGAACCTAAAAACGTTTCCACCGCTTTAAATGACTAATTTTTGTTTTGGCTATGAATGAAGAGTTAGGACAATTTGAAAGAAATAAAGTTTGGAATCTAGTAGAAAGACCATCTAATCATCCAATTATAGGCGTAAAATGGATCTTTAAAAATAAATTAGATGGTGAATCTAGGATTATAAGAAATAAAGCACGCTTAGTTGCTCAAGGTTATTCTCAAATCGAGGGGGTAGATTTTGAAGAAACTTTTACACCCGTTGCTCGCTTAGAATCTATACGAATATTTTTGACATTTGTGAGTTTTAAACGAATAAAATTATTTCAAATGGTTGTTAAAAGTGCCTTTTTAAACGGGTTTATAAAAGAAGAAGTTTATGTAGAACAACCCCGGTTACATAAATGAAAAATTCCCTAATCATGTTTACAAATTAGAAAAAGCGCTTTATGGTTTAAAACAAGCGCCCCGTGCATGGTATGATCATCTTACATCGTTTTTTTAAAGCACGATTATGTTATGGGAAGTGCCGACAACACACTTTTCATTAAGCATAATAATAATGATCTAATTATTTTATAAATATATGTTGATGATATCATTTTTGGAGCCACTAATGAAGAGTTATGTAATGAAGTAGTCTTAGTAATGAAAATGAATTTGAAATGAGTCTTGTAGGAGAACTATCATATTTTTTTTGGTTTTCAAATCTCACAACGAACTGATGGTATCTTTATTTGCCAAAAAAAATATGTTCACGATATGCTTAAACGATTTGGTTTTGAAAATCTTAAACAAGCTTCTACTCCTATGAGTGCTTCTTTAAAACTAGGAAAATATGAATCCAGAATTTCAATTGATCAAACATTATATAGAGGAATGATAGGATCTCTTCTTTACTTAAGTGCATCTAGACCAGATATAATGTTTGCCGTATGTTTATGTGCTCGCTTTCAAGCCAATCCAAAATAATCTCATTTAAAAGCGGTAAAACGTATTTTTCGTTATCTATTAGGGTCATCTAAATTAGGATTATGGTACCCACACAATGATTCATTCACACTCCACAGCTATTCCGATTCGGACTACGCCGGGTGTTCACTAGATCGAAAAATCACTAGCGGTACTTGTCACTTTCTAGGACGCTCTTTATTAGCTTGGTCTAGTAGGAAACAATCTTCGGTTGCACTCTCCACCACGGAGGTCGAATATATCGCACTTGGTAGTTGTTGTGCACAAGCATTATGGATGAGTCAAACACTAGAGGATTTTGGATTTCATCTTAAAAACATTGATCTTAAATGTGACAACAAAAGTGCAATAGACCTCACATATAATCCTGTACACCATTCTAGATCCAAACACATCTATGTTCATCATCATTTCATTAGGGATCACATTAAGAAAGAGCATGTAAAAGTAAGTTTCATTGGCACGGACTCTCAACTCGCTGACATATTTACTAAACCTCTTCCTGATGCAAGCTTTCGATTATTACGACTTGAGTTAGGTGTCCTAGATCTTTCGAGTTAAAACACATTCACAAAACATAATTTTTGCATGTTTTAACCATCGAAAACATCTCCTAAAAATATGAGATTTCAGCATGAAACTACTATTGGGACACTTAATCAAGATCAGCAATTAAAAATTTCAAAATCATAAAAAATCGTGTACTATTTCCCGCGCTAGCGCTAACGCTAACGCTGACGCTAGCGTACTTATGTGTTTTTCTGTATTTTTAAAATTTTGAAAATTCCTAAAAAATATAGTAATCTATATGTACTATTTATTTTTGCACTTGTGATTCTATTTAATTTTTGAAAAATCAAATACAAAAATACAAAAGCTAAAATTACAAAAAAAATTATGTTTTTGTTTCAAGTCTCTTTTGTCTTATGCAAAAATCAAATACAAAATTACAAAAGCCAAATTACAAAAAAAAATATATGTCTTGCTTTTTGTTTAAAGTATGTCTTTTTGAAAAATAAAATAAAATACAAAAATATAAAACACCAAAACTATCGAAAAAAAACTGTATGGATTTTCCTACGAAAATCAAGCATGATTTAATCTATTGTTTACATCTTCTATAATGTTGCAATTTATCTTTTTAAACTACTTTAACATTGTTTTCATCATGCTTTGATATATCTATTAATATGTGCATCAAGTCTCTTTTAAAAGTTGTGTAGAACTATGCTTAGCGTGCCTCTAAGTATGAGTAAATGTTTTATGTTTGATAATGATCTTTATTCACTCACTTTTTTGCATTGTCTACATATGTGTTTAATCTAAGAATGCTTGTGTTTTTATTAGTACAATGAATTAAAATTGCACAAGTATCTTACATACACTCCTTTATTTGCACTTTTAAAAATTAAGAAAAGTGGTTATCTTTCTCATAAATTATATTGGTTTGCAAAACAAGTGTATTCGGAGAACTTTGTCCAAAACAAAAATCATAAAATAAAGTGAAAAAGATAACTCCACCAAGCACTACTTGAACCTCCTGATAAGTCTTAATAAGCGTTGTGAGGTTGAGCACCTTGGAAAGAATAATAAAGTATCTTGTGCAAATCAAATCTTTCTTTCAAAATAAAAACCACTTACTCTTAAGTACACCGGATCACTAGTCTCAACATTAAAAATAAAATATGTGATCCCCCAAGCACTACTTTGCACCCTGATAAGTCTTAATGAGCATTGTGTGTGCAAAGCACCTTGGTAGTTGTACATTTCTTTTGTGCATTGAAGTTTGTGGAAGTAAAATTATTTGTGTTTTATTGTGCTCTTACTTTACATATTACTTGTATTTTTGATTAAAACATGTGTTTACTCTACTAAAAAATACACTATTGTGCACATTATTATCTTCCATAACACTTATTCTCATCAGTATTGGATCCTAATGCTAATTCTATACTATTCTTTATTTATGAAATGCACTAAGATAACCTAGCATGCTTTCTACAATGTTTAGTTTTGTTTTGAAATTGTGAATTACAATAACTTTGTAGCACTCTCTTTTTGATAACATTATTTCATGCTTGGTTACTTTATTATTGAATTTAAAAAGTTTACTTACACAATATTTACAAAACATCTTCTTAATAAAATTGAACTCCTATATATTTTTTTGAATCATCATGACTTACAAAAGATGTTTACTTGTATTTTTTAAGTTTTCCGCAACTTTACATTTACCTTATATTTGGTAAAGCTACAAACTCTAAGTTATAAAATAATATTGTGATACTCAAACTCTGATCTATTTCAATGAAAAGAATTCTAAAACTCCTTATCATTTCCTTCTCTACAAGCTCGATCATGCCTTTATCTTATTATCAACATTTAAGTGATGTCTCCTTACCCGCTTTTGCTAATAACAAAAGGGGGAGAACTAACATGATAAATATTAATCTGCTATGAAAATATAATGCTTAATTAAAATGATAGCTTACATATTGGGAGAGCATTCACTTAGGGGGAGCATGTATTTAGGGGGAGCAATTCTAAATGCTAAATGCTAAATTTATCCTAAGTCATCACTCTCACACACACACAAGTATGTTTCTTCATGCTTATATATTAGTGCTCTGATTTATCATTAATGGATTTGTTATTATCAAAAGGGGGAGTTTGTTGGAACATGGTCTTCCGCATCTCCTAGGTTTGAGAATAACAAATCCTATATGTATTTGATCTTGTGTGTTTAAGTGTGCAGGATTACAAAGTCCACATGACTCAAGGATTACATAAGAAGGTTGCCTCCAAAGTTGAGCCATCAAATCCAAAACACCTACTAGCGTTGGCGGGAGTACTAGCGCAGGCGCTAGCTGTCGTTCGACAAACTCTTAGCGGCGTTCGATGAAATCTCGTTCGATGAAAATCGTTCGACAAACTCTTAGCGGTGTTTGACAAATTCCTGTTCGACGAAATATTGGCTCAAAGCGTAATTGCTGGGAGAACTTATAGAAGGAGATAGCGCCAGGCGATATCCGATAGCGCATGCGATAGCGAGGAGCACAGTAGGCAAGGGGGAATTGTTTCCTCGGATTGAAGATTCTGCCGCGCAGAATGTGTCCTAATATGGGATAGCGCCGACTATACCGCTAGCGCAGGCGCTAGCGCTGAGTCTATAAAAAGGACGTCTCTTCTCTCGTTTCAGACAGAGATTACAGAGATTATAAAGAGAGATAGAGTGCCAGAATTCCAGAGGCTATCTTAGCCGAAATTTGATGTCCTACCAAAGTTCTGAAACTTCTGAAGGAGAATCTCATCACGCCGGATCCGAACGAAGTCCGCTTCTACAATGCTTACTCTACAACAGATCTTCGTCTCCAACTTCAGAAGTTCATCAAGAGGGAGTTTTTATTTATTTTCATTTCATATTCTTCTTGTAAACGGTTAGTGAAATAGCCTCGTGTTGGCGACTAGGTCTGGTAGGACTTAGGGGGAAACTCGCCTCGTGTTGGCGACTAGATCTAGGATAGGTCTAGGGGGTACTCGAGGCCACATCCGGCAAAGCGTTATAGGAGTCTACTTTTGTAAAACCATATTTGATATTAATAAAGCATGTTTCTCCTTTATTTCAATTGTTTTACTTGACTTCTTATTATCTTTGTCTTGCATTATTACAAAGCTTTTCAAAATATCACTAAAGTTTTTAAAACCCTTATTCACCCCCCCTCTAAGAGCGCCTACTGATCCAACAACCTCCTCCTATCCTCGGAAGCTTCCACATCTATTCAGGCTGAGGGGCAAACACTACGGGCTCCCTCTGCTCCTGCCTCTCCTCCTGGTGGGGTCGATCCTCCGTTATTCATACCCCAATGAATCATCCCCTCTGCTGGTCTCTCCTGCCACTCCTTCCCTGGTCTTCTATCGGCCTCTTCCTACCTCAAACGATGTGTTGGTCGGCCTCTAGATTCTTGGACATCTCCAAGACCTTGGCCAGGCTGCCGTCGAAAAGAAAAAAGGAGGGACTGTCTCAGGTCATCATGGAGGCCCTTATAGAACCTCTTTGCGTAGCCCGCATCGTCCAACTAATACAAATATACAAACCAGGCTAGGTGTCTGAACTCCCAGTGATACTCCACCACTGTCATGCTTCCCTGCCTCAACTACAGGAACATATCTTCTAGCTCATATCTCGCAGACTACAGTACGTAGTTCTCCAGCAGTGCCATCTTGAACTCATCCCATGAGATGTCAGGCGCGTACAACCCAGCATAGGTGGTGTCCAGTAGTGACTTCCACCACCTCTTCACATGGGATTCCAAGTATGAAACCACCAAGGGTACTGCCATATCCGTCGGGCACTGAATCTCTGCTAGCATCTCGTTCATGATGTTTACCCACTCCTCAGTCCGAACAACCATCTCCATCCCAAGGTATGATAGAGGGGAAAGACCTCTAAAAGGCACTCATCCAGTTGGCCCCAGGGTTTGACTGAGGAGCCGGAGCCTGCTGTGCCCTGAATGCCTCTAGTATGGTCGTCAATGTCTGTCACATCTCCGTTTGCTAGAACGGAGTAGGAGTAGGTGGTGGTGGGACGATGTTTGGAGTCGGAGGTGCTCCATGCTGCAGGGTAGGGTTCATCGTAGGCTGCAAAATGAAATTTGATGTCGCGACATCTCCACCACCAGAGGATGATAGAACGGAAATGGATGTGCTGCAACATAAAGTTTTCAGGCGTAATGACGACCCAATGGATGCTAAAGGAAAGCAACGTTACAACCTCCGTCCACGACACGCAAAGCTTATTTGAAGTTTCTCAAAAGCATATTATCAGTTCCTATTTATTTCTTTAAAATGCAAAACTTGTAATCTTTTATTTTTCATGCTTTTATATTTTGGGTGTGCTATTAAACATTTATGGTGTGCTACTAGCCATCAAGATTGATGCGATTGTCATCTCAATCTTGGATGGTTGGATCTATTTTGTAACTCCTATATATAGGAGGTTTTAAGAGAAGGAAAGAAGATTTGGAAAACCTAAAAAGAAAACCAGCCCCCTCCTTGGGAGTTTCGGTCAGGGCTTGTGAGAAGCTGTCCCCCCTTGTCTCCCTCTTCTCCATTTCGCCCCCCTCTCGTAGAGCATCCGGCGTGGCTTCTTGGTGCAATTCCAAGGAAGAAGGATGGCAACCCCACTCGGTGTGACGCCGGTGGACCATTCGGTGTGACGCTGGTGGAAATCGTGGAGAGAGTGATTCTCCCACATGTTATCAAGTGTATTTTCCTCCAAACGGTTGGGTAAAATCTTCCCCTCTTCTAGTGATTCTTCTTTAGATTTGTGGAGGTAGAACCATCATGTTCTCCGCGGTTGTAAAATCTTCATCTCTTTCAAATCTCTGAATAAAATTGTTATTGTCCGCGTTTCTATTTCCGGATCGGGTAGGTCCATTTTGCTTGAGCGGATCTTGGCATATAGCCTTGGTGTTGCCCTCAAAAAGGATTGACAACCTTTGCGTTATTTTTGGGAACACGTTGACTCATTTTTTATCGCTGTTTTAGAGTCGACACTCCTCCGAATGAAGTGATGCTTGTGTGCGAAAGGGTGACGTATTTGTGGGCAATAGATGCTTGTGTAGGTGCGGTCGATCAAGAGTGCGTTGATAGGCGAGTTAGAGTTTTCTTGTGTAGATCTCCATAGTAACGTACGCTGCATCAATTTGGTATCAATGCAGGTCGTGTCAATTTCTCAATTGATACAACCTAACTCATCTCCGTGGTGCAAACTAAGCTAGAAAATAAAATAAAAAATTTGTGGTCAGCCAATAGCAGGCTAAAATCTTTATTTTTCGTCAAAAAAATTTAAAAACAATTCTGGAGGTTCTCCCTCTTAGTCACATCCCGAAAATATTTTTCTACCAAAATTTTGAGCATTAATCGACACTATAAAAATTCACTCCTCACTATTTTGTCCAACCCTGCATGCGCACTAGACTAGGAATGGAGTACACTACACCTTCATCGTCTAGGATGGCTGCGAATGAGCACGGGGATCCCAACGTTGAGGCCATAAAGGGGCTACGTAAAGATTTTACTGAGCTTAGGACCATGTTAGCACAAATCCTACTGAATCAAGGAGGGCCGCCACAGCCACCCATTAATGTTGGACAGCCGAACCGGCACCAATAGGACCATGATTCAGATTCCGATGGAGACTCTCCCCGAGTGTCGCCTCGAGAACACCGCCCCGAGTGTGGCTTCGATATCACTAGGGCCATTAAGATTAACGCCCCACTTACGATGGCAAGGGAGATCGCCAGATCTTCCTTAATTGTATAGTGGACATGGAATGCAACTAAGAATGGCACAACCTTACGGACCCTCAAAAGGTCCAAGCTGCCAGGATGAAGTTAACGGGTCGTGCGAAGACTTATTGGCTGAATGAGGAGCGGAGATTAGGAGCCGGGCATGGTGTCCCACTTATAGGTTGGCCGGTGATGAAGAATTTTCTAACCGATCAGTACGTCCCTGCGTACCACCGAACACAGATGTTTGATGAGCTTGCCACCCTGTGGGAGGGCTCAAATTTGGTAGCTGAATATATGGGAAAGCTGAAGGACTGTATGGTGCGTTGTGATCTTAGGGAGATTCCTGAAGTCACCTTATCTAGATTTCATAAGGGGATTCAACCCGATATTCAAAGGAAGCTCCTACGCTATGGTCATACGTGTTGGACATGTGTGTCACATCCCTTTGTTTGAGAATAACAAATCACATATTGTATTTGATATTGCTTGTAGTGTGTTTATAGTGTGCAGGAACTATAGGTGCAATACTCCATAGGTAGAAAGCAGCTTGGAACAAACTTTTGAAAGGAGCAGAGCTACCGCCAGCGTTATCACTAACGCCAGCGCTATCGCTAGCGCTACCGCTACCGCCAGCACTACCTCCAGCGCTATCACTACCGCCAGGCATTATCTCAAGTTCGTGCACGCGACGGTTTCGTAACCGCTACCGCTACCGCTATCGCCAACGCTATCTCCTGCTACCGCCAGTGCTATTGCTACCGCCAGGCGCTATCTCCAGTTCGTGCACAGCGCCACGCCGCCGACGGTTGCGCAACCGCTCTACACGAAAGCTACCGCCGGCGCTAGCCACTACCGCAGGCGCTAGCTCCAAGTTCTATAAAAGGCTGGGCTCTCTCTCGTTTTGGTTAGACCTTCCAGAGATATTACTTGTGCCCATACTCTCGTGTTGCTACTCTGCCAAAACATCATCTCCCACTCAAAGCCAAAGAAGAAATTCTGGAGAAGGAAGCAATCACGCTGCATCCGAAGAACGATCGCTTCGACCTCGCTTGTTCTTCAGCGATCCTTCATCCTCATCTCCAGAAATCTCAAGAGGGAGTTTGCTTGTTATTTACTTCATTTCTTTATTTGTATCTTGTAGTGAAATCGTCTTTGTTTTTGGCGACTAGGTCCATGATGGCTTAGGGGGAATTCGCCGCATGAGTTGGCGACTAGGTCTAGGGGATTAGATCTAGGGGGTGCTCGAGGCCATATTCGGGGAAGGATTAGCTAGAGCGGCTTGAGGCCTTATCCAGGGAAGGATAGGCTAAAGCCAACCGGTTTGTGGGGATACAAGTCGGTATAGAAAAGGAAAAGAAATCTACATTTGTACGCCTCCGATTTCTAGCGATATAGAAATCAAAATTTTATGTAAACACTTTTTCATTTAATATAATCATGTCTCTTTTGTGTTTACTTTGATTTCTATCATTTGGCGTAATATCTATTATTTTGTGTTCTAAGTTTTCAATTCCTAATCTAAATTGTTTATTTCTATTTTGTCATCATTATATCCTATTAATCAAAGCAACTTAGTAATTTTCTTAAAATTTATAAAAAGAATTTTATTCCCTTATTCACCCCCCTCTAAGGGCGCCGTAAGATCCAACAAGTGGTATCAGAGCAGTTTATTCCAAATGGTTTAAAAACCAGGAATAATGGCTTCTTATGATCTCGCTTTTTCCGAGGGTCAGGGAATTAGTAGACCTCCACTATTTACTGGGTCAGATTATAATTATTGGAAAAATAGGATGCGTTGTTTTCTAATGACCCTAGATATTGAGGTTTGGAACATGGTAGAAGAAGAATACACTCCTCCTACATTTGTAGTTGGAGAGATAACTTTAGATAAACCCAAAGATAAATGGGATTATCGGGATAAACTCAAATGTAAAAATAACGCAAAAGCCATGAATGCTCTATTTTGTGCGTTAGATAGAAATGAATTTAATAGAATTTCTGCTTGTACTACTGCATATGAAATTTGGAATCATTTGGAAGTTACTCATGAAGGTACATCGCAGGTTAAAGATTCCAAGCTTTTCCAACTGGAGTCGAAATATGAAAAATTCCGAATGGATGAAAGCGAAGATGTTGATGGTATGTACACGCGCTTCACCAAGATCGTCAATGCCTCAAAAGCTCTTGGAAAGACCTTCTCTAATGGCGACTTGGTCCGTAAGATTCTTCGTTCTCTTCCTCCAAAATTCAACCCGAAGGTGACGGCTATTTCGGAGTCGCACAACTTAAGGACGCTCCAAGTTGAGAGCCTCATTGTGAATCTCAAAACCCATGAGGTAGAACTCAAAATCCAACATGATGAATACAACAAGGAGCCAAAGAATAAGGCGTTGGCATTAAAATCAAAGAAGGAGTGCTAAGAGGATGAGGATGAAGATGAAGAGAGTCTTTTGGTAAAGAACTTCCGAAAGTTCATGCGCAATCCGGAAAGGAGAAACACCTTTCAAAAATATTTCCAAAAGGGTGAAAGATGGAAAGGGTCATCTTCAAAGAAGGAAAAAGAGAGCGACAATGAAGAAGAGAGACCTCCACCGGAATGCTATCATTGTAGGAAGACGGGGCACATTCGGAGCCAGTGCCCAAAGTTCTTGAAGGAGAAGAAAGAAAAACGGCACAAAGGGAAGGAGAAGAAGAAAGTACTAAAAGCTAGAACATGGGATGACTCTTCCTCCTCCTCCTCCGAAGAATCAAGTGGGTCTTCATCAAGCGAAGATGAGGAAGCAAACATGTGCCTCATGGGACATGAAAACGACGGCGACGACACCAGTGTTCCTAGTGACACTGAGGTAACTCCTCCCACTTATGATGAATTGTATAATGAATTTCTTGAAACTTGCAAAGCTTTTGATAAAAATATGAAAGATAGTATTTTATTAAATCGTGAAAATGAATCTCTTATTAAAGAAAATCAAAAGCTTTCCAAAAAGGTGATTGTTTTAGAAAAGAGAAAGGTTTCTTGCCAAGAATGTGATCACTCCACAAAATTGGCAAAAGATATAGAAGAGTCACTTTCTAAAGCCCTCTCTCATGCCAAAACTCTTACAAAAGAGAAGGGGGAATTAGAAAGGAAATTGGAAGCCTCTCTTGTGCAAATCAAAAATAATAAAAAAGTTTTTGAAAATAGGTGTGTCATGCTTGTGAAAGAAAATTCTTCACTTAAAGCACAAGTTCATGATCTCACCATGGCCATTAAAAAATTTGGTATAGGCCAAAAATCACTGGAAATGATTCTAGGGTACCAGTGCCATGGATCTGGAAAGTTTGGGCTCGAATATCGAGGTGAGGGCTACCGCCCGGCGCTAGCCACTAACGCCGGCGCTAGCACCTCATACCAGAAACATGAAATTTCTTTTTCAAAATGCTTTCCTTCAATAAATCAAAATTATTTCAGCAAGAAAATTTTCCAGAAAAGGGTCTCAACCCCCTTTATTTCGTGTGCAAACTATTATAGGTTGGGTCACACAACTAGTTCTTGCAGGAAAATAAAACAAAATACTTTAAAGCAAATCTGGGTACCTAAGGCTTCCACTTATTCTATGGGAGGTTCCACTTGGGTATCCGGATCTTTACTCTCATCTTCTTTCTAGATGTGCAGGCAGGCTAAGGACAATGAAGATGCGTGGTACTTGGATTCAGGATGCTCCAAGCACATGACGGGCAATAAATCAAAGTTCCTTATCCTAGAAAGGAAGAAGGGAGGGATTGTGACTTTTGGCGACAATGGAAAAGGAAGAATCATGAGAATTGGCACAATTGGTAATGAATCCTTCACTATATCAAATGTTCTTTATGTAAAAGGGCTAAAACATAATCTTATTTCAATTAGCCAATTATGTGATAAAGGATTAGATGTTTTATTTGAATCTTCTACTAATCTATACAAAATATCTAATCCTATTACAAACAATATTTTACTAACTGCACCAAGAATACACAATGTTTATATTGTTTCATTTCATGATCTTTCAAAATCATCTTTAAAATGTTTTATTACCAAAAATGATGAACTTGATCTTTGGCATAGAAGGCTAGGACATGCTAGCACAAAGCTTATTGTAAAACTTGCCAAAAGAGATTTAATTAGAGGATTGCCTAGATTAAATGGAAATTTACCTTCACTTTGTTCACCAAGTCAAAAAGGTAAAATTACTAGATCCTCTTTCAAAAGTAAAAATGCTATTTCTACTACAAGACCTTTGCAATTAATTCATATGGATCTCTTTGGTCCCGTTAGCACCGCAAGTCTTGGTGGCAGATTGTATACATATGTTTTAATAGATGATTTTTCTAGATATTGTTGGACAATATTTCTCTCATCCAAATCCGAAGTGTTTTGTGAATTTTCAAAATTATGTACTCGTATTCAAAATGAAGTGATTTAAAAATTAAATGCATTCGCTCGGATCATGGAGGAGAATTTGAAAATGAAAAATTTACTTCGTATTGTGATATGTTAGGCATAAAACATGAGTTGTCCGCACCACGCACACCACAACAAAATGGTTTTGTAGAGAGAAAGAATAGGACACTTTAAGAGTTAGCACGCACTATGTTATGTAAATATAAATTACCTAAGTCCTTTTGGGCCGAAGCCGTAAACACATCATGTTATGTTATAAATAGAATCATGCTTCGCCCATCTTTAAATCTCACACCATATGAACTCTATTTTCAAAAGAAGCCTAATGTGTCTTACTTCAAAGTTTTTGGTTGTAAATGCTTTATCTTAAATACAAAAGATAGCTTGGGAAAGTTTGATGAAAAATGTGATGAAGGAACATTTCTTGGATACTCTTCAACTAGTAAAGCTTATAGAGTTTTTAATAAAAGAACGAGAAAAGTTGAAGAGTCAATTAATGTGAAATTTGATGACCTTGTTCCTTGTATAGAAAGACTTTCCGCAGGTAAAGAGGATGATCTATGACCTCCTTTGGAGCATGGTGATGAAGAACCTTCCAAAGAAGAAGAAGAGGAGGCCAAGAAAGATGAATATGTACCTCCAAGCGTCTTAAAATTCACAAAGGATCATCCACGGGAATTGATAATTGGTGAACCATCCATCGGGGTAAGAACTCGCTCTTCTCTTCATGAATCTTTTTCAAATATTTGTTTTGTTTCCGAAATAGAACCAAAAACCGTTACTGCCGCTTTAAATGATGAATTTTGGTTTTTGGCTATGAATGAAGAATTAGAACAATTTGAGCGACATAATGTTTGGAAATTAGTAGAAAGACCATCTAATCACCCGGTTGTAGGTGTAAAATGGATTTTTAAAAATAAATTAGACGGTGAGTCTAGAATATCTAGAAATAAAGCACGCTTAGTAGCACAAGGATATTCTCAAATCGAGGGGATAGATTTTGATGAATCTTTTGCACCCGTTGCTAGATTGGAGTCTATAAGAATTTTTCTAGCATTTGCAAGCTTTAAAAGAATAAAACTATTTCAAATGGATGTGAAAAGTGCTTTTCTAAACGGGTTTGTAAAAGAAGAAGTTTATGTTGAACAACCCCCCGGTTTTATTAATGAAAAATTTCCAAATCATGTTTATAAACTAGAAAAAGCACTTTATGGTTTAAAACAAGCGCCCCGTGCATGGTATGAAAGACTTACATCATTTTTATTAAAGCACGGTTATATTATGGGAAGTGCGGATAATACTCTCTTCATTAAGCACAATAATGATGATATAATTATTTTACAAATATATGTTGATGATATTATTTTTGGATCTACTAATGAAGAGATGTGTAAAGAAGTTATTTTAGTGATGAAAAATGAGTTTGAAATGGGTCTTGTAGGAGAACTTTCCTATTTCCTTGGTTTTCAAATATCACAAATAATTGATGGTATCTTTGTATGTCAAACTAAATATGTCCATGATATGCTTAAACGTTTTGGATTTGAAAACCTTAAATATGCTTCTACACCAATGAGTGCATCACTAAAATTAGGAAAAGATGAATCAGGAGTTTCTATAGATCAAACTTTATATAGAGGTATGATAGGATCTCTACTTTATCTTAGTGCAACTAGACCCGATATTATGTTTGCCGTATGCTTATGTGCTAGATTTCAAGCCAATCCAAAAGAATCTCATTTAAAAGCGGTAAAACGAATTTTTAGATATCTCATTGGGTCATCTTGATTAGGATTATGGTACCCGCATAATGATTCATTTACATTGCATGGCTATTCCGATTCGGATTATGCCGGTTGCTCACTTGATAGAAAAAGCACTAGTGGTACTTGACATTTTCTAGGACCTTCATTAGTTGCATGGTCTAGTAGGAAACAAAATTCGGTTGCACACTCCACCATGGAGGCCGAATACATTGCATTAGGGAGTTGTTGTGCACAAGCTCTATGGATGAGCCAAACTTTAGAGGACTTTGGTTTTCATCTAAGAAATATTGAACTAAAATGTGACAACAAAAGTGCCATTTATCTCACAAATAATCCGGTACACCACTCTAGATCCAAACATATAGATGTGCGTCATCATTTCATATGGGATCACATTAAAAAGGAGAATGTAAGGATTAGTTTCATTGGCACGGACTCTCAACTTGCTGATATATTCACTAAACATCTTCCCGATGCAAGGTTTCAAATGTTAAGATTAGAATTAGGAGTCTTAGACATCTTACGATGAAAAACATATAAAACGCTAATGTTTTATGCAATTTGAGCAATTAAGACATCTCTGATAATTACAAAACTTCTGCATAAGACTACTCTTACGACCCCTAACCAATATCAAAAATCAAAAATTTAAAATTCTTGAAAAATCGTGTACTGTTTCCAGCGCTAGCGCTAGCGCCGGCGCTAGCGTGAGTGTGTGATTTTTCTGATTTTTAAAATTTCTAAAATTCAACAAAAATATGTTAGTTTATTTGTGCAAATTTATTTTTGTGTTACTATCTATTTTATTTTTGTTTAGTTTGAATTATGAAAAATCAACTACAAAAATTCAAAATTCAAAAATACAAAAATATGTTTTTTGTTATTTGTGTTTTTATCCATATTTTGAAAAATCAACTACAAAAGTTCAAAATTCAAAAATACACAAATATGTTTGTGTGATTAAAAAAAATTGTATGATCTTCATTGCCAATATCAAACATGTATGAATTCTATTATTTCAAATTATTTACAATGTTAAAACCTATTCTTTCAAATTACTATGAACATTGTTTTTGCTTATCATGCTTTGATATATCTATTTAAAGTGCATCAATTGTATTGCAAAATGTGTAGATCCAAGCTTAGCATGCCTCTAAGTATGAGTAAATGTTTTATGATTGATAATGATACATTTCACTCACTTATTTTGGTAATCAACATGTGTGTCTAAATCTAAAAATGCTTGCTTGTGTATTGTATTTGTGCAATGAATTAAAACTTGCATAAGTTTATTGCCTACACTACATTTGAATTGCACTTATGAAATTTAGAAAAGTGGTTAAGTTTAAAATTTTTGGTTTTCAAAACAAGTGTATTCGGAGAATGTTGTCTCACAAATATGAACAAAAAATTATATATATGTAGACAAATATAACTCCACCAAGCACTACTTGAACCTCCTGATAAGTCTTCATAAGCATTGTGAGGTTGAGCACCTTGGAAAGAATAGTAAAGTTACTTGTGCAAACCTTGGTTATTACACCACTTTGTTAAAAACAATGTGCATTAAAAGTGTGTGAAAGTGATGTACTTGTGTTTTATTGTGCACTTTACTTTGCATATGTCTTGTATTTTGTGATTTAAATCAATTGTTCACATTGCCAAAATACAATTATGTGCACATCATTATCTTTCATAACACTTCTTCTCATGAGTATTGGATTCTAATGCTTTATCTATACTACTCTTTATATAAAAATGCACTAGATAACCTAGCATGATCTCTACAATGTTTTGGTATCTTTTGAACTTAAAATTAAGTAACATTGTAGTATGATCTCTCTTTGATATGTTCATTTCATGCTTGCTATCCTTATAAAAAACTTTGAGATATCAAAAAGGTTACAACATCTTTACATTTTGAACTTAAACTCATATTTTATAATTGTGATTTTCATGCTTACACAAAGATGTTTTCTATAATCTTCCGCTTGCTTACAACTCTTATTCTTTTTATTTGAAATCTCTTATATACAATGCTTAAACTCTTTATCATTTCATATATTACAAAAGCTCGATCATGCTTTATCATTTCTAAGAAATGCCTCCTTACTATCCTCACCCCACCTTCTTTTGATAGTCCCAAAAGGGGGAGATTAATTGAAGAAATCTATATATGAGAAATATAGATAAATAAGGGGAGACTAATTCATGACATCTATCATTTAGGGGGAGTAACACATAAATTGCAGGAGTATGTAGGGGGAGCATTAAGATAGGGGGAGTATGCACATTATCATGCATATCATATACTATAGTTGCACTTTTATCTTGCTTAACTTATCTATAAACACTATTGTTGATTTCTTGCTTAAAGGATTTGTTATTATCAAAAGGGGGAGATTGTTGGACATGTGTGTCACATCCCTTTGTTTGAGAATAACAAATCACATATTGTATTTGATATTGCTTGTAGTGTGTTTATAGTGTGCAGGAACTATAGGTGCAATACTCCACAGGTAGAAAGCAGCTTGGAACAAACTTTTGAAAGGAGCAGAGCTACCGCCAGCGCTATCACTAACGCCAGCGCTATCGCTAGCGCTACCGCTACCGCTACCGCCAGCACTACCGCCAGCGCTATCACTACCTCCAGGCGTTATCTCGAGTTCGTGCACGCGATGGTTTAATAACCGCTACCGCTACCGCTACAGCCAGCGCTATCTCCCGCTACCGCCAGCGCTATCGCTACCACCAGGCGCTATCTCCAGTTCGTGCATA
Source organism: Dactylorhiza incarnata (assembly GCA_033032865.1). Taxonomy (NCBI): domain Eukaryota; kingdom Viridiplantae; phylum Streptophyta; class Magnoliopsida; order Asparagales; family Orchidaceae; genus Dactylorhiza; species Dactylorhiza incarnata. The sequence continues at coordinate 15,024,255 of JAWHQI010000029.1, forward strand.
GCGCCACACCGCCGACGGTTGCGCAACCGCTCCACACGAACGCTACCGCCGGCGCTAGCCACTACCGCAGGCGCTAGCTCCAAGTTCTATAAAAGGCTGGGCTCTCTCTCGTTTTGGTTAGACCTTCCAGAGATATTACTTGTGCCATACTCTCGTGATGCTACTCTGCCAAAACATCATCTCCCACTCAAAGCCAAAGAAGAAATTCTGGAGAAGGAAGCCATCACGCTGCATCCGAAGAACGATCGCTTCGACCTCGCTTGTGCTTCAGCGATCCTTCATCCTTATCTCCAGAAATCTCAAGAGGGAGTTTGCTTGTTATTTACTTCATTTCTTTATTTGTATCTTGTAGTGAAATCGCCTTTGTTTTTGGCGACTAGGTCCTTGCGCGGCTTAGGGGGAATTCGCCGCATGAGTTGGCGACTAGGTCTAGGGGATTAGATCTAGGGGGTGCTCGAGGCCATATCCGGGGAAGGATTGGCTAGAGCGGCTTGAGGCCTTCTCCGGGGAAGGATAGGCTAAAGCCAACCGGTTTGTGGGGATACAAGTCGGTATAGAAAAGGAAAAGAAATCTACATTTGTACGCCTCCGATTTCTAGCGATATAGAAATCAAAATTTTATGTAAACACTTTTTCATTTAATATAATCATGTCTCTTTTGTGTTTACTTTGATTTCTATCATTTGGCGTAATCTCTATTATTTTGTGTTCTAAGTTTTCAATTCCTAATCTAAATTGTTTATTTCTATTTTGTCATCATTATATCCTATTAATCAAAACAACTTAGTAATTTTCTTAAAATTTATAAAAAGAATTTTATTCCCTTATTCACCCCCACTCTAAGGGCGCCGTAAGATCCAACAATACGGACCTGAACACGACTTTTAATGCCGCCCTTGACATTGAAAAACATCTAGCCTCGAAGGCCCACTCCCGTTATTCCCACGCAAAGAATAAGTCCACCGTTGGAGCGTCTTCCTCCACATATTCGGATAAGGGAAAGTTTAGGTCCACCGAGTCGAAGTCTGTGGTGATCACTGCTAGGAACACTAGGAATCCCGCGAGTGAGCATATCCCCATAGGGAAGGTTAGTAAGTCTAATACTACATGTTACTCTTGCGGCATTCAGGGTCACTATGCCTTTGAATTCCCAACGAAAACTAAGGCCATAGCCCTTTTAGAATCGACTACCGACCACGCTGATTATGTATATGAGGCTGCAGAGGAGAGTGACCCAGAAGGGGTCCCAAGTGATTTAGAGGACGATCACCACCTTATGGTTATGCGTTGTATCTTGACCACTCCTTGTCCGTTAGATGATTGGAAGAGGACGAGCATATTTTCTCTGATTTTTAAGAGTGGTGAGAAACTCTGCAAGCTGATTATTGATAGTGGTAGCTGTGTGAATGTCATTTCTGAGAATGCTGTCACACGTATGACCTTGACCACGGAACCACACCCGACCCCATATCAGGTAGCTTGGATCAGCAAGATCACCGTCCCGGTTACCAAGCGATGCTTGGTCCCCCTCTCATTCAAATCTTATACTGATGAGGTTTGGTGTGATGTCCTACCGATGGACGCTTGTCACATGTTACTAGGCTGCCCTTGGCTCTATGACCATGATGTGATGCATTTTGGCAGTGACAACATGTATGAATTTAAATTCAATGCCAAAACTATCACCTTGAGGCCGACCCTCCCGAAGGAGCCAGTAGTTTTTGCTAACGACACCACTGTCCCAGTGGAGAGTAGGGCGTTGAGTCTAGTTGGTAGGAAGGAATTTGTGAAGGATCCGTTTCTTGATGGGATGATGTACGCACTAGTTCTTATGAGTGCGAAGAGTGATTCGGGAGTGTTGCATGACTTACCTAGAGAGCTACGGGTGTTGTTGGAAGAATATAAGGACGTTTACCCGGATGAGCTGCCTTTGACATTACCCCCGCTTAGGGATATACATCATGCAATAGACATTATCCCCAGTTCGTCCCTACCCAACCAGCCCCAATATAGACTTCATCCCGCTGCCCATAAGGAGTTACAGACCCAGATTGAGGACTTATTGAAGAAGGGGTTCATTCGGACTAGTATGAGTCCATGTGTTGTTCCATCCCTGCTTGCCCCCAAGAAGGTTGGAACATGGCATATGTGTGTTGATAGTCGTGATATCAACAAGATTACTATCAATTATAGGTTTCCTATTCCACGATTAGATGACCTCTTAGATGTCTTATCTGGCGCCACTATCTTTTCAAAGTTAGAATTACGGAGTGGCTATCACCAGATTAGGATCCTTGAGGGAGATGAGTGGAAGACTGTGTTTAAGTCTAAGGATGGGTTATAGGAGTGGATTGTGATGCCCTTTGGGTTATCCAATGCCCCCAACACCTTCTCCCGGATGATGACACATGTCTTTCAACCTTACATGGGGAAGTTTGTGGTAGTTTATTTCGATGACATCTTAGTTTATAACACCACCACTGTCGATCACATCTCCCACATAAGAGTGATTCTTTCCACCTTGAGGAAGGAAACATTATATCTAAACTTTAAGAAGTGCACTTTCTATGTTCCTGAGGTAGAGTTCTTGGGTTATATAGTCGGGTCTGAGGGTATACGAGTTGACCCCGGAAAGGTTCAAGTGATAAGGGACTGCCCCGAACCAACTAGCCTACGAGAGGTGCGTAGTTTCCATGGATTATCTACTTTCTATCGCCGTTTCATACGAGAATTTAGTAGCATTATGGCACCTATTAGTGATTGCATGAAGAAGGGTGGGTTCATATGGACGAAGTCCGCCACCTTTGCCTTCCAACGTATTAAGATGCTTATGATCGAGGCACCGGTGTTACTTCTACCTGACTTCACCAAAGTCTTTGAGCTTACCTACGATGCATCTGGGGTAGGAATAGGAGGTGTCTTAATTCAAGAAGGTCACCCGGTCAGTTACTTTAGTGAGAAGTTAGCAGGCACCATGTTGAATTATTCAAATTACGATAGGGAGTTCTATGCTGTTGTTAGGTGTTTGCATCATTGGAGGCACTTTCTCCCTCCAAGGAGTTTGTGATCCTCTCCGACCATGATGCCTTGCGATTCATAAATGGTCAGCACAAAATCAGCCCGCATCACGCTAAGTGGGTAGCTTTCTTGCAAGGATACACGTTTAATCTCAAGAATCTTAAGGGTGCCGATAATCGAGTTACCGTTGCACTTAGTCGCCTCACCCTATTGCTATCCAACATGCAAGTCCACGTTGTAGGGTTCGAGAGCATTAAGGAGAAATATGCCACTTGCCCAGATTTTCAAGAGCTATATTTATCTGCCCAGGATAGCTCTCCCACGACTATTTCGGCCTTTACTCCTAGGGACGGTTATCTCTTTAAGCACGGGAAGCTGTGTATTCCGCGATCCTCTTTATGGCTCCACATTATTTGGGAGTTACACAGCGGAGGCTTGAGTGGACACTTTGGGCAGGATAAAACCATTACACTCCTTGAGGAAAAATCTTACTGGCCTAAACTTAAGGCGATGGTTGGGAGAGTAGTGAGTAGTTGCCGTACATGTCAAGTTGAAAGTGACCTCTGATAGAAGTTAAAAGGAGGTTTAGATCTTAGATTTACTCTAGAGGGGGGGGGGGGTGAATAGAGTATTAAAAGTTTTTCACTTATTTTTATAGCGGAATTAAAATAGTGATATTTATATGTGTATAACAGAGTGAGTTATAAAAACAAAACACAAAGAGATCACACAACACAGTACAGAAAATCACACAAACACAGAAGACACAAGGATTTATAGTAGTTCCCAAATAAACATGGGTACATCTACTCTTCTACCACCCTTGGTAGGATTCCACTAGGTTTTTGATCAGGTGCCCTATCACCAATGGATTTTTGATCAGGTGCCCAAACACCAACTACAGGTTTTTGATCAGGTGCCCTGCCACAAACCATAGGTTTTTGATCAGGTGCCCTGCCACCAATATGTTAACTTTTGAAGAGAGTTAGAACCCTGTACAGAATGGGATAAAGAGTTTATGAGATTCTTCTCTGTCAACAATCTGAGAGAAGACTAGTGGATTTGATGTTGTAAAGCTCCCCCTGTCTGATAGAAATGGTTGACAGTTGAGGATGGAGCTTTCACTTGAATGTAAAGCAAATCTTCCTGATAGTTGATGAATCTGAGAGACAATGTTTCTCAGATTTGTTGTTGCTCTTGAAGATTAGAACTTGCTGCAGAATACTGAGAGATTGATCTTGTTGATGTTGTTCTCAGAGAATGAACATGCTGTTGTAGAAGATGAAGATCTGTAAACTTTTTCTTTCTGTATTTCTTTCTCTGTATTACATCTCTGGTCGAGAGCCTTCTTCTTTCTTTTCTACTGTTATCTTCTTCTTCCTTTTTCCTTGGAGAATATAACTCTGATTTTAATTTCAAATCCTCTGAATAAGGAATAGAATAATCAGGAGAATTAATTCTTGGAATTGTAATATGATCTTTAATTCCTTTTCCTTTTTCCAATATGCCAAACGACTACTTTCTCGGGAAGAGAATGGAAAGTAATAAAATAGAAGGAGGAATTAAAATCTTGTCTTATCTGGAAAAGAATAACTCAAAAGAATAGAATAGATCCGTTGTTGATTTAGGTTGATCTGAAATCAGAGAATAGAATATAACTGATCTGTCTGAGATTCGTTGAGCTGAAATAAGAAATCGTCGATCTGAATATTGAGTTTGTCGACCGCTGAGACTTGGGAAGTTCGTCGAACGCTGAGACTTAGCAAATTCGTCGAACGCTGAGATTGGGCAAGTTCGTCGATCTGAATGTTAAGTTCGTCGAACTGAATGTTGATTTCGTCGAACTGAACTTTTGTTGCTGATTCGTCGAACACAGTATGGAATTCATCGATCTCAAGTTGGAGTTCGTTGAACTGAAAGTTAAACTACTAAATCTGGCTGGAAGAATTGAATTAGTCGATCTGAGATGAACTTTCGTCGATCTGAACACCTTGATACTTATTCTTCGACCACAGAGCTGAGTTCGTTGAACGCTGAGACTTGGCAAGTTCGTCGTACGCTGAGACTTGGCAAGTTCGTCAAACGCTGAGACTTGGCAAGTTCGTCGAATGCTGAGACTTGGCAAGTTCATCGAACTGGAGCAAGACGTTCTTCGAACGCAGAATTCATTTCGTCGAACGCAGTATGGAGTTCGTCGAACGCAGAAACTTATTCTTTTCCTAAGTTCTAGCAGCCTACAATCTTGACCCTTAGACTATACATTGGGGTCAACTTAGTCCTAGTCAACAGATAGTGATCCTAGCCCAAATCAGTAATAGGTTTGTTCCAACACAAGTCTCGAAGGGCACTAAATCTAATGTTAGATTATACACCCCTCTACCTATTCCTTCCATACCATGGGAAGACATGAGCATTGATTTTGTGTTAGGCCTCCACTCCACTCTTCGACGTCACGATTCTATTTTCATAGTTGTGGATAGGTTTTCTAAAATGGCATACTTTCTCCAGTGTAGCAAGACCAACGACGCATCTCACAAAGCAAAATTATATTTTAATGAAGTCGTTAGCCATCGCGGAGTGCCAAAGACAATTGTCTCAGATAGGGATGTGAAATTCACTAGCTATTTTTGGAAGACCTTATGGATTTTAATGGGAGCGAAATTATTATTCTCCGCTGCTTATCATCAAAAAATCGATGGGAAGACGGAAGTGGTCAATCAGAGTTTGGGGAACCTTCTTCGGTGTCTTGTGAGCGATCACAAGGGCACGTGGGATCTACTTCTTCCCCATTCCCAATTGGCATACAATAACTCTAAGAATAGGTCCACGGGTTGTCTCCTAATGAGATTGTTCACGGGTATAAGGCTCCGATGCCCCTTGACTTGGTTCCATTACCACCAACATATAAAACAAGTCAATTTGCACAATCCTTCGCCCAACATATTCATGATTTGCATGCACATATCCGAACAACCTTGACCTCCCAATATGAACCCTATCAAACACATGTTAATCAACATCGGAAAGTGTCACACTTTCAAGTCGGCGATCAAGTCTTAGTCCGCTTAGTTCCCGAGCAGATGCCAACCGACACCGTTAAGAAGTTAGCTCCAAAGCGAGCCGGCCCTTTCCAGATTATAAAGAAACTAGGCGATAATGCTTTTATATTAGATTTGCCTGCTGATTGGGGTGTTTCACCCATTTTTAATGTCTCGGATTTAACGATGTTTGTTTTGCCTCCACAAGAGTTGATTTCTTTGTCGTCTCCTCCTTCCACTCAAATTTCTAAGGGTTTGGGCAGTGGTAGTACGTGTGATCTCTCTCCTATGGTTTCTACAGGTTTAGTGTCGAATGGTAAAGTGCATTCTTTCCCTACTGCTGACATGTTTCCAAGGTTTACCAAAACCTTTTTTTATACCCGACAGGATACTTGACGCTGAGCCGCTCACTACTAACGATGGTGCTACTCGCCGCATTCTCATCTGTTGGCAAGATCGCCCCCCTTCCGACGACTCATGGGTACTCGAGTCGGAGATTCAACATTTGGATGCTGCCCTTCTCCACCGCTATCTCTTGGACCACGCATCGGTGATACGTGAAGTTGAGTGGGGAGGATTGATGACGCGGCATCTCCACCACCAGAGGATGATAGACCGGAAATGGATGTGCTGAAACATAAAGATTTCAGGCGTCATGACGACCCAATGGCCGCTAACCGAAAGCAGCGTTACAACCTCCGTCTGCGCCGCACAAAGTTTTTTTGAAGTTTCTCAAAAGCATACTATCAGTTCCTATTTATTTCTTTAAAATGCAAAAATTGTATTCTTTTATTTTTCATGCTTTTCTATTTTGGGTGTGCTATTAAACATTTATGGTGTGCTATTAGCCATCCGGATTGATGAGATTGTCATCTCAATCTTGGATGGTTGGATCTATTTTGTAACTTCTATATATAGGAGGTTTTAAGAGAAGGAAAGAGGATTTGGAAAACCTAAAAAGAAAACCAGCCCCCCTCCTTGGGAGTTTCGGCCAGGGCTTGTGAGAAGTCGCCGCCCCCCCCCCCTGTCTCCCTCTTCTCCATTTCGCCCCCCCTCTCGTGGAGCATCCGGCGTGGCTTCTTGGTGCGATTCCAAGGAAGAAGGATGGCAACCCCACTCAGTGCGACGCCGGTGGACCATTCGGTGCGACGCCGGTGGAAATCGTGGAGAGAGTGATTGTCCCACAAGTTATCAAGTGTGTTTTCCTCCAAACGGTTGGGTAAAACCTTCCCCTCTTTTAGTGATTCTTCTTAAGATTTGTGGAGGCTGAACCATCGTGATCTCTGCGGTTTTAAAATCTTCATCTCTTACAAATCTCTTAATTAAATTGTTATTGTCCGCGTTTCTATTTCCGGATCGGGTAGCTCCATTTTCCTTGAGCGGATCGTGGCCTATATCCTTGGTCTTTCCCTCAAAAAGGATTGGCAACCTTTGCGTTATTTTTGGGAACACGCTAAATCATTTTTGATCGCTATTTTAGAGTCGACACTCCTCCGAATGAAGTGATGCTTGTGTGCGAAAGGGTGATGTATTTGTGGACTATAGATGATTGTGTAGGTGCGGTCGATTAAGAGTGCGATGATATGCGAGTTAGAGTTTTCTTGTGTAGATCTCCGTAGCCACGTACGCTGCATCAAAATTGACACTCGTAAGGAGATTTGGCTAAAACAAATTCAGTTACAAGTGGACTTTTTCATGTGATTCCCCTTATGGGCACACCATTGCTTCCACTGCTAGTTTGTGCTCAAACTAAGCTCATGCGGGGTGGCCAAGGGTTTGTGGACTTCTTTTCTTTAGATTGAGGTTTCCTCTGATACCAGTTTATAAGACCCCAATTTTTTTCGCTATAAAACCGGGTCTTATGCCCAACCACCGCCTTGCGGTGACACCACCACTCGGGAAGGTTGCCACTACAAAACGCCGATCCTGCCGGCCATATCGATCTCAACAGAAGAAAAGTATACATTTGGAAATATAGAAATCAAGTCCACATCACATGATCTATAATATCTCAGAATAAAGAGGTCCACATATAGTAACTAAAATAAAGATAGTACTAAAAAGCGCTCCTGCCCGATACATCAAATCCTCACTACAAGTTCTCTCAAGGAAGCAAAACTAGTAGTAACACTCACGGATCCAGAGACTGGAGCTCCTGTGCTAGACTGTCCCGCCTTAATCTACACCTGCCTCTGGTGCTGTTGCGTCTCCTCGATCTCCTAAAATGATAAGGTCCACCGACCGTTAGTCAAAAAGACTAAGCCAATCCCCCACCCCTCACCCGGTGACTCCTAGGCACCGAGAGGGAGGAATGAAGCGGAGGACAGCAAGGGGTATAAATGATAGCAGGTGACGGTGAATCTAATCTACGGGAAATTTCTACCACTACGCAACAAATAGTACAGTGAGTAAAGCAGTAATAAGTAAAACAGTAATAAGTAAAGCAATAATAAGTAAAGCAGTAATAAGTTAGCAGTAATAAAGAAGAGTAACCATGTTTTATAGGAATGCCCGTAAAAACCTATAGACCAGGGGGTCGTTGAGCAGAGCCTATCGTATAAAAAGTCCCATAACCAACTTATACCATAGGGGTAGGGGTTGAAATGCAATTCTTATGCTATGACATGCAGAGTTATGTAGTTTATGCTATGATCACACAAGTGCAACTCACACACTTCGACTCTGTATGCACAGACCTTTAGTCCCCCCTTTTGGAGCTAGCAAAGCTCCCAGGATACTCCCATAATGGCAAATGGAAGCGGTGGGTTGGGCCTCGCCCACCTCTAGGATAGTATTTGCACTACCTAACCTGGACCTATCGTATGCCTCAACGCTAAGAACACGACAACGGAGCTCATGCGTACTCTTACTGGCTAGTCCACCAGACTTTTCTTTGGCAAAGTGTTAACCACACTTACCGAGCCCAAGTATCGACGTCGGTGTGACGACCATCAATACTAATGACCCACCACCTTTATGCATATGCATTAATGAATACAATCTATATCTCGGATCCATAAGCTCCCCGAGCTTAACCTGCCCGCCACTTTAACCTCCCGAGCCACCAGCTCGCCGGACAAACCCATCCGTAACCACAACTGTTGGAACATGGTCTTCCGCATCTCCTAGGTTTGAGAATAACAAATCCTATGTGTATTTGATCTTGTGTGTTAAAGTGTGCAGGAAATCAAAGTCCACATGACTCAAGGATGGTTGCCCCCAATTTTGAGCCAGCAATTCCAAGTCTCCCACTAGCGCCGGCGGTAGCACTTAGCGCCTGGCGCTAGCGATGATAGCGCAATTCTGGGAGCACATATGGAAGGATATAACGCTTGGCGATAGCTGATAGCGCAGGCGGTAGCGACGCACACAGTTGGCAAGGAGGAATTGTTTCCTCGGATTGAAGATTCTGCCGCGCATAATGTGTCCTAATATGGGATAGCGCTGGCGGTAGCCGATAGCGCAGGCGGTAGCGACGCACACAGAAGGCAAGGGAGAATTGTTTCCTCGGATTGAAGATTCTCCCGCGCAAAACATGTCCTAATTTGGGATAGCGCCAGCGGTAGCGCTAGCGCAGGCGCTAGCGCTGAGTCTATATAATGGACTCCTCTCCTCTCGTTTTAGGTACACATCAGAGAGATATCAGAGAGAGATAGAGTGCCAGAATTCTAGAGGCTATCTTGGCCGAAAGTTGAAGTCCTACCAAAGTTCTGCATACTTATGAAGGAGAATCTCATCACGCCGGATCCAAACGAAGTCCGCCTCTACAACACATATTCTACAGCGGATCTTCGCCTCCGACTTCAGAAGGGAGTTTTTATTTATTTTCATTTCATATTTTTCTTGTAAACGATTAGTGAAATCGCCTCGTGTTGGCGACTAGGTCTGGGTAGGACTTAGGGGGAAACTCGCCTCGTGTTGGCGACTAGATCTAGGCTAGGTCTAGGGGGTGCTCGAGGTCACATCTGGGGAAGGGTTGGCTAGAGCGGCTTGAGGCCGAATCCGGGGAGGATAGGCTAGGGACACCAGTTCGTGGGGAAGCGAGTCGGGATAGAAAACAAAAAGGAGTCTATTTCTATTAGCTTTGATTTCTAGCTTCGATAAGAGATCAAGTTTTGTAATCATGTTTCTCAAGTTAATAAAATCATGTCTTTACTTTTACTTCACTTGATATGTCTTGATCTTCTTTAGTTTAATAATCAAAGCTTTTTCAAAGTTATTCAAAATATATCTAAAGTTTTTAAAACCCTTATTCACCCCCCTCTAAGGGCGCCTACCGATCCAACAAGTGGTATCAGAGCAGGTTATTCCAAATTGGCTTAACAACCGGGAATAATGGCATCTCATGATCTCGCTTTTCCGGAGGGTCAAGGGGTTAGTCGACCACCTCTCTTTACTGGGTCAGATTTTAACTACTGGAAAAATTGAATGATGTGTTTTCTTATGACCATGGATATAGAGGTATGGAACATGGTAGAAGTTCGGTACTCTCCACCTACAACTGTAGTAGGAGAGTTGACATTAGCAAAACCAAAAGATAAATGGGACGATAATGACAAACTAAGGTGTAAAAATAATGCTAAAACAATGAACGCTTTATATTGTGCTTTAAATAGGACTGAGTTTAATAGAATTTCTGCATGCACAACTGCTTATGATATTTGGAATCAATTGGAAGTAACTCATGAAGGTACATCGCAGGTGAAAGACGCAAAGTTATTCTAACTGAAATCTGAATATAAAAAATTCAGGATGGATACCGAAGAGGACATTAACTCAATGTACACCCGTTTCACCAAGATCGTCAACGCTTCAAAGGCACTTGGAAAGACCTATTCAGACGGGGACTTGGTGAGGAAAATTCTTCGTTCCTTACCTCCAAGGTTCAATCCAAAGGTGACAGCCATCTCGGAGTCGCACAACTTAAGAACGCTCCAGATCGAGAACCTTATTGGGAATCTTAAAACCCATGAGGTAGAACTCCAGATTCAACACGATGAATACAACAAAGAGCCAAAGAAGAAGGCGCTAGCACTAAAGTCACAGAAGGAGAGCATCGAAGATGATGATGAAGATGAAGAGGGTCTCCTGGTGAAGAACTTCAAGAAGTTCATCAGGAATCCGGAAAGAAGGAACACATTCCGCATATACTTCCAAAAGGATACTCGACGAAAGGGATCTTCCTCTTCATCAAGTAAAGAAAAAGGAAGCGAAGATGAAGAAGAAAGACCACCACTAGAGTGCTACCACTGCAGAAAGACCAGGCACATTCGGAGCCAGTGCCCAAAGTATCAAAAGGAGCAAAAAGAACAACACAAAGCAAAAGAGAAGAAGAAAGTACTAAGAGCTGCAACTTGGGATGATACTTCCTCTGAAGAGTCAAACGAGTCTGAGTCAAGTAGCGAGGAGGAAGCAAACTTATGCTTTATGGCGAAGAGCAACGATGACGACACCAGTGTTCTTAGCGACACTGAGGTAATTCCTCCTACTTTCGAAGAACTCTATGATGAATTTGTTTTAACTTGCAAATCCTATGATCAAAGTATAAAAGATAATATTATATTAAATCGTGAAAATGAATCTATTATCAAAGAAAATCATAAACTCACAAAAAAGGTGAATTCCCTTGAAAAGAGAAAGGTTTCATGTCAAGAGTGTGAGTACTCTTTATTTTTGGCAAAAGAACTTGAAGTTTCTCTTTCTAAAGCCCTCTCACAAAACAAAACTATTGCAAAAGAAAAGGGGGACTTAGAGAGAAAACTAAAAACCTCTCTTTTACAAATTCAAAATAACAAAAAGGGATTTGAAAACAAATGTGTTATGATTGTACAAGAAAATACTTTTCTTAAAAAACAAAATCATGACCTCAATATAGCCATTAAAAAATTCGGGATTGGTCAAAAATCCCTGGATATGATTTTGGGAAACCAATGTTATGGTTCTGCAAAATTTGGGGTCGGATATTAAAGTGAACCCTACCGCCCAGTGCTAGCCACTAACGCCGGCGGTAGCTCAAGTTTTAAAAAATCTTCTGCTTTTTCTAATATTCAAACATCATCCAACAAGAGCAACGTAGAAACTCAGAAAAGGGTCTCAACTCCCTTTATTTCGTGTGCTAATTGTCTTAAGTTTGGACACACGTCTAGCTCTTGCAGGAATATAAACAACGTTCTGTAAAACAAATCTGGGTACCTAAGAAATCCACTTACTCTTTGGGTGGTACCTCTTGGGTATCTGGATCTTTACTCTCATCTTCTCTCTAGATTTGCAGGAAGGCTAAGGAAATGGAGGACGTATGGTACTTGGACTCAGGCTGCTCCAAGCACATGACGGGCAACAAAGCAAAATTCCTTAGCCTAGAAAAGAAGAAAGGAGGGATCGTAACGTTTGGTGATAACGGTAAAGGAAGGATCATGGGAGTTGGTACAGTGGGTAACGAATATTTTCTTATCTCAAATGTTCTTTATGTTAAAGGTTTGAACATAACTTAATATCTATAAGTCAACTATGTGATAAAGGATCAGATGTATTATTTGAATCATCCACTAATCTTTGCAAAATAGTTAATCCTAAAACAAAAGATGTGTTACTAACTGCACCTAGAATTCACAATGTTTACATAGTTTCGTTTCATGATCTTTCCAAATCATCTATAAAATGTTTTATAACCAAAAATGATGAATTAGAACTATGACATAGACGTTTAGGTCACGCTAGTACAAAGCTCATTTTAAAACTAGCAAAAAGGAAATTGATTAGAGGATTGCCTAAGTTGAATGGAAATTTATCTTCATTATGTTCACCATGCCAAAAAGGAAAATTTAAAAAATCATCTTTTAAAAGCAAAAACAAAATTTCTACTTCAAAACCATTACAACTAATTCATATGGATCTCTTTGGTCCCGTTAACACCGCAAGTCTTGGTGGTAAAATATACACCTGCGTTCTAATAGATGATTTCTCAAGATATTGCTGGACCTTATTTCTCTCTTCCAAATCTGATGCGTTTTCCGAATTCTCAAAATTGTGTACTCGTATTCAAAATGAACTAGATTTAAAAATAAAGTGCATTTGCTCAGATCATGGAGGTGAATTTGAAAATGAAAATTTTAAATCTTTTTGTGAAATGTTAGGCATTAAGCATGAGTTCTCTACTCCACGAACACCTCAACAAAATTGTGTTGTAGAACGGAAAAATAGGACAATCCAAGAACTAACACGCACCATGTTATCTGAATATAAATTATCTAAGTCGTTTTGGGCCGAAGCCGTAAGCACATCATGCTATGTAATGAATAGAGTTATGCTTCGCCCATCACTAAATCTCACACCGTATGAACTATATTTTCAAAAGAAACCTAACGTATCATATTTTAAAGTATTTGGATGTAAATGTTTTATTCTTACTACAAAAGATTCTTTAGGAAAATTTGATGGGAAATGTGATGAAGGAATATTCCTTGGATATTCTTCAACCAATAAAGCCTATAGAATATTTAATAAAAGATCGAGTAAGGTCGAAGAGTCTATTAATGTTAAATTTGATGAGTTTTTTCCATTGCAGAGAAGCCTTCTACAGCTACAAATGATGAACGTTTGCCATCTTTGGAGCACGACGAAGAAGAACCGTCCAAAGAAGAGGAGGAGAAGTCAAATGAAGTTGAATATGTACCTCCAAGTGTGTTGAACTTCTCAAAAAATCATCCAAAAGAGCTAGTCATTGGTGAAACTTCTACTGGGGTAAGAACTCGATCCTCTCTTCATGAAACGTTTTCAAATATATGTTTTGTTTCCGAAATCGAACCTAAAAACGTTTCCACCGTTTTAAATGACGAATTTTGGTTTTTGGCTATGAATGAAGAGTTAGGACAATTTGAAAGAAATAAAGTTTGGAATCTAGTAGAAAGACCATCTAATCAACCAATTATTGGCGTAAAATGGATCTTTAAAAATAAATTAGATGGTGAATCTAGGATTATAAGAAATAAAGCACGCTTAGTTGCTCAAGGTTATTCTCAAATTGAGGGGTAGATTTTGAAGAAACTTTTGCACCCGTTGCTCGCTTAGAATCTATACGAATATTTTTGGCATTTGCGAGTTTTAAACGAATAAAATTATTTCAAATGGATGTTAAAAGTGCCTTTTTAAACGGGTTTATAAAAGAAGTTTATGTAGAACAACCCCCCGGTTTCATAAATGAAAAATTCCCTAATCATGTTTACAAATTAGAAAAAGTGCTTTATGGTTTAAAATAAGCGCCACGTGCATGGTATGATCGACTTACATCGTTTTTGTTAAAGCACGGTTATGTTATGGGAAGTGCCGACAACACACTCTTCATTAAGCATAATAATAACGATCTAATTGTGTTACAAATATATGTTGATGATATCAGTTTTGGAGCCACTAATGAAGAGTTGTGTAATGAAGTAGTATTAGTAATGAAAAATGAATTTGAAATGAGTCTTGTAGGAGAACTATTATATTTTCTTGGTTTTCAAATCTCACAACAAACTGATGGTATCTTTATTTGTCAAACAAATTATGTTCACGATATGCTTAAACGATTTGGATTTGAAAGTCTCAAACAAGCTTCTACTCCCATGAGTGCTTCGTTAAAACTAGGAAAAGATGAATCTGGAATTTCAATTGATCAAACGCTATATAGAGGAATGATAGGATCTCTTCTTTACTTAAGTGCATCTAGACCAGATATAATGTTTGCCGTATGTTTATGTGCCCGCTTTCAAGCCAATCCAAAAGAATCTCATTTAAAAGTGGTAAAACATATTTTTTGTTATCTATTAGGGTCATCTAAATTAGGATTATGGTACCCACACAATGATTCATTCACACTCCACCGCTATTCCGATTCGGACTACGCTGGGTGTTCATAAGATCGAAAAAGCACTAGCGGTACTTGTCACTTTCTAGGACCCTCTTTAGTTGCTTGGTCTAGTCAAAAACAATCTTCGGTTACACTCTCCAACACGGAGGCCGAATATATCGCACTTGGTAGCTGTTGTGCACAAGCTTTATGGATGAGTCAAACACTAGAGAATTTTGGATTTCATCTTAAAAACATTGATCTTAAATGTGACAACAAAAGTGCAATAGACCTCACATATAATCCTGTACACCACTCTAGATCCAAACACATCGATGTTCGCCATCATTTCATTAGGGATCACATTAAGAAAGAGCATGTAAAAGTAAGCTTCATTGGCACGGACTCTCAACTCGCTGACATATTTACTAAACCTCTTCCCGATGCAAGATTTCGATTATTACGACTTGAGTTAGGTGTCCTAGATCTTTCGTGTTAAAACACATTCACAAAGCGCAATTTTGCAATTTTTAAACATCGAAAACATCTCCTAAAAATCTGAGATTTCAGCATGAAACTACTATTGGGACACTTAATGAAGATCAACAATTAAAAATTTCAAAATCATACAAAATCATGTACTGTTTCCCGCGCTAGTGCTAACGCCGGTGCTAGTGTGCATATTTGTTTTTCTGTGATATTAAAATTTTGAAAAATACCTAAAAATATACTCATCTATATTTACTATTTTGTTTTGCACTTCTGTTTTTTTCTTTAATTTTTTTATGCAAAAATCAAATACAAAAATACAAAAGCCAAAATTACAAAAATATGCTTTTATTTGTTTGCAAAACTCAAATACAAAAATATAAAACAGTAAAACTATAAAAAAAACTGTATGGATTTTCCTATGAAAATCAAGCATGATTTAATCTATTCTTTAGAACTTCTATAATGTTGCAATTTATCTTTTCAAACTCTTTGAACATTGTTTTCATCATGCTTTGATATATCTATTAATATGTGCATCAAGTATCTATTAAAAGTTGTGTAGAACTAAGCTTAGCATACCTCTAAGTATGAGTAAATGTTGTATGTTTGATAATGATCGCTATTCACTCACTTATTTTGGCATTGTCTACTTATGTGTTTAATCTAAGAATGCTTGTGTATGTTTTGTAATAGTACAATGAATTAAAATTGCACAAGTATCTTGCCTACACAACCTTTATTTGCACTTTAAAAGTTAAGAAAAGTGGTTATGTTTTTATAAATTATATTGGTTTGCAAAACAAGTGTATTCGGAGAACTTTGTACAAAACAAAAATCATAAAATAAAGTGACAAAGATAACTCCACCAAGCACTACTTGAACCTCCTGATAAGTCTTAATAAGCATTGTGAGGTTGAGCACCTTGGAAAGAATAGTAAAGTATCTTGTGCAAACCATAACTTTCTTTCAAAATAAAAACCACTTATTCTTAAGTACACCGGATCACAATAAAAATCAATCTTGAAGAATAAAACTAGGTGATCCCCCAAGCACTACTTTGCACTCTGATAAGTCTTAATGAGCATTGTGTGTGCAAATCACCTTGGTTGTTGTACATTTTTTTCGTGCATTGAAGTTTGTGGAAGTAAAATTATTTGTGTTTTATTGTGCTCTTACTTTACATATTACCTGTATTTTTGATTACAACATGTGTTTACTCTACTCAAAAATACACTTATGTGCACATCATTATCTTCCATAACACTTCTTCTCATGAGTATTGGATCCTAATGCTAATTCTATACTATTCTTTACTTATGAAATGTACTAGATATCCTAGCATGCTATCTACAATGTTTAGTTTATTTTGAAACTATGAATTAACATAACATTGTAATACAATCTTTCTGATATCATTATTTCATGCTTGGTTAATTTATTACTAATTTTAAAATGTTTACAAAACATCTTCCTTATAAAATTAAACTCCTATATTTTTTTAATTATCATGGCTTACAATAGATGTTTGCTTGTATTTTTCTAAGTCTTCCGCAACTTTACATTTACCTTCTATTTGGTTATGCTACAAACTCTGATTTATGACAATATTGTGATGAAAATAATTCTAAAACTCCTTATCATTTCCTTCTATATAATCTCGATCATGCTTTTATCTTATTATCAATTTTTAAGTGGTGTCTCCTTACCCGCTTTTGCTAATAACAAAAGGGGGAGAACTAACATGATAAATATTAATCTACTATCAAACTATAATGCTTAATTAAGATGACAGCTTACATATTAGGAGAGCATTCACTTAGGGGGAGCATGTATTTAGGGGGAGCAATTCTAAATGCTAAAATCAATAATTATCCTAAGTCATCTCTCTCACACACACACAAATATAGTTTCATCATGCTTATTTATTAATGCTCTGATTTATCATTAATGGATTTGTTATTATCAAAAGGGGGAGTTTGTTGGAACATGGTCTTCCGCATCTCCTTGGTTTGAGAATAACAAATCCTATGTGTATTTGATCTTGTGTGTTTAAGTGTGCAGGAAATCAAAGTCCACATGACTCAAGGATGGTTGCCCCCAATTTTGAGCCAGCAATTCCAAGTCTCCCACTAGCGCCGGCGGTAGCACTTAGCGCCTGGCGCTAGCAATGATAGCGCAATTCCGGGAGCACATATGGAAGGAGATAATGCCTAGCGGTAGCCGATAGCGCAGGCGGTAGCGACGCACACAGTTGGCAAGGAGTAATTGTTTCCTCGGATTGAAGATTCTGCCGCGCAGAATGTTTCCTAATATGGGATAGCGCTGGCGGTAGCCGATCGCAGGCGGTAGTGACGCACACAGAAGGCAAGGGAGAATTGTTTCCTCGGATTGAAGATTCTGCCGCGCAAAACATGTCCTAATTTGGGATAGCGCCAGCGGTAGCGCTAGTGCAGGCGCTAGCACTGAGTCTATATAATGGACTCCTCTCCTCTCATTTCAGATACACATCAGAGAGATATCAGAGAGAGATAGAGTGCCAGAATTCCAGAGGCTATCTTGGCCGAAAGTTGAAGTCCTACCAAAGTTCTGCAAACTTCTGAAGGAGAATCTCATCACGCCGGATCCAAACAAAGTCCGCCTTTACAACGCTTATTCTACAGCGGATCTTCGCCTCTGACTTCAGGAGGGAGTTTTTATTTATTTGCATTTCATATTTTTCTTGTAAACGATTAGTGAAATCGCCTCGTGTTGGTGACTAGGTCTGGGTAGGACTTAGGGGGAAACTCGCCTCGTGTTGGGGACTAGATCTAGGCTAGGTCTAGGGGGTGCTCGAGGCCACATCCGGGGAAGGGTTGGCTACAGCGGCTTGAGGCCGAATCCAGGGAGGATAGGCTAGGGCCACCGGTTCGTGGGGAAGCGAGTCAGGATAGAAAACAAAAAGGAGTCTATTTCTATTAGCTTTGATTTCTAGCTTCGATAAGAGATCAAGTTTTATAATCATGTTTCTCAAGTTAATAATATCATGTCTTTACTTTTACTTCACTTGATATGTCTTGATCTTCTTTAGTTTAATAATCAAAGCTTTTTCAAAGTTATTCAAAATATATCTAAAGTTTTTAAAACCCTTATTCACCCCCCCTCTAAGGGCGCCTACCGATCCAACAACAACCACCAAACCTATAACTCGTAAGACCAAACAAACTAGGACCCGCATCAATGGTATGTAAGTGAGTGTATTATTAAATTAGTCTTGCATAATAGTTTTGCTCCTATGATTTAGGGTTAATCTTGGGCTTCTCGAGGTCTACCCTATGAGGGGCTCACAGCGGTACTAGGAGGTGCGATGGCATGATAGCCCAAACCGCCGTTTCCAAGACACTTAATGTTATTGGTAACTACCCATGAGAATACCTCTCTTATCATTACACTTGGGTTAACCCTAAGTATTTTAATGACCCATTAAGGGAAAGACGATCTTTCATCAATCCCGAACACAACCTTACCCCTTAGCTTATAGGGTACACACAACAAATAGACTCCTAATGGTGACCTCACATCTTCTCAACTAGACTAGGTACACCATCTACCTTCCATTTCCACCTAATGATCCACAAGTTACTCAAGTTCTATAGTTTTACTATACGCAGACCAAATGAGCTATATGAGTTGCATGAGAGGAGGTACTCCAAATATTCATCCGATTGACCCAAGATAATTACTAGGAGTGTATCATGACATTATAAGACTAAATCCAGAAGGTCATAATTTTTCGTATTTATTTGACATTTACTATAATTTCTCCAAAATTGGCCAGGTATGAAATTGAAGATGAAGTGTAAGATCTTCTTATGACATGGCCTACACAAATTTATGGAAAATCCATGATATCAAAATAACAGTAAATATAGTGTATCACAATTTTTCAGTAAGGTATTGGTCTCTAACTAAAATATTGAATAATTATCCAAAATTGGAGGCTAGCGAAGGAATCGCCAAAAATACTTATCAAAAAATTCTGGTAAAATTACCAGACCTCTATAATGATCAAAAAAGTTTACTGACTGAGTTCTGTGATTTTTTAAAACCATTTAAACACATAAATAATTATTTCAAGAAAATCCAAACTAGGGCACATTGTGAAGTAACCTACTGATAACCACTTCCAAAAATCTTACAAAAATTCACAGAGCTTTCTAATGCCCTCAAATGCCCTATTACCAAGTTTCACAATTTTCCAAAGGATAACAATCCCTTAATTAATTTTTCTCACAAATAGTTCACATAAAGGGTTTGTGAAAGAAGTACCATATAGATCATCTCAAAAATCTCAACAAAATTATCAGGGAATATTAACACTAATACAAGCTAACTGACAAAGTTTTATGATCATCCTAGGTTATATGGACATATAATTCCTTTTAGTAAGAAGGTGCCCTAAATGATCCTTAATTAAATCTGAAGGAATAAAAGTCTCCAAAAATTCAAATAAATAACCTAGGGCTTGAAACCACCCTATGAACTTATCCACCAAGTTCCAAGTTCATCCAAGGACATATGACCCTATGTCCTTCATTAAGCCCAAAGTGCAACCCCAGGGTTTAAACTAGGGTTCTAGGGCACATCCATTCCAAATCACCCCAAATCATCGGTGGAGGTTTTTATGTGATATTTAGTCAGTGGATAAGGTTTCACAACATTTGGATGAGGTTTGACCCCTCAAATCCATCAAGTGCACTTTTGACCTAAAACCCCTCAGTTTGACCAAACTTGGGTTAATTATTTACCCAACCAAATCAATCCTAAATGGGATAGAATTTTTAACAGAGGCATAACATGGCCCTAAGGACCACCCAACAAAATTTGGAAGGGTTTGGATGTCATTAGACCATGAAATTAATTTGTATATGAATTATTAAATTTTTATAAAAACCTTTGAAAAATGTCCTCCAAAAATTCTCATTTTTTGGATATGTTAAGGATGTGGGTATAAATAGCCTATGATCCAATTTTCAAGTCATTTGGATGACTGGATTGATGGGGGCACTCAAGTCAAGCTCTGGTCAACCCTTTGTATATGTTGCACCATTTTGAGTTCTGAGGTTAGCCTGGTGGTCCAAATTTGATGAAACAAATTTTAAATACAACTAGACTCCATGGCCTACAACTTTGTTGTTGAACACTTTATCATCAGGAGGGTCTATGTATTTTCTACAAATTATTCTATGTACAACATAAAGTGTGACAGAAATACATTAAATAAAAACATTTATATAGCATGATGGCGCATGAATCTTGGCGCAAGTTGGGCGGCCCATGCTCATCTTTTCCTCCTACCGACGGTTATGTTTTGCGAGTTTATTTCCCGACCACCTGTGCCCGATCTAGGCCGGCCAATGCCACCACCACCTCCGTTGAGGTGGTGGCCGGCGATAGACGGTGGTTAGCCGACCGAACGTGGTCGGAATTGGGATTTCGGGGAGGTTCAAAAGCTCGAAAACGAGCCTACTTCGGTGGCTTGATTCGAGCCTAATTTGGCTCTAATCAAGCCAATTTGGCTCGAATCAATCCCCAAGTCGACAAAGATCTTGCACTAGAGGAGGAGAAGAGGTTCAGACCTGTGTGGTGGCCTGATGTTGCGTATTCCAGTGGGTTGCCATGGCCGGAATTGGAGCTTTTGGTGCCATGCCTCTTTTTCCCTTGGAGAGCTCAAAATCTTCAGGAAAGTGGTGGGTTTCTATCCTCTCCATCCTCTGAAGGTGTTAAAGGCTCGAATTGGGGGCCAGAGAGGGGTTACACTTGGTGGCCATTAATGGCCATTGATGGAGGATTTCGGCCAAGTGCAATTCTTTTAAATCCTGCCACCTTATGTCCTGGAAAAGCTCCTAATCTTCTTGTAACTACCAGGGGAGGTGAATGCTCATCAATTGGGGGAGGATTGAGGGGTCAAATGCATTCAATCTCCATGAATGTTCTTCCTCTCTCTCCAATTT
Source organism: Dactylorhiza incarnata (assembly GCA_033032865.1). NCBI lineage: Eukaryota > Viridiplantae > Streptophyta > Magnoliopsida > Asparagales > Orchidaceae > Dactylorhiza > Dactylorhiza incarnata. The sequence goes on from JAWHQI010000029.1 coordinate 15,045,620, forward strand.
TGGGGATATCTTCATAATCTCTCTCCTAGTCGAATTCCCTAAAATTGGATGGCAATTTCAGTAATTCCCAAGCCCAATAGGTGGTGGACCACCATAATTGAGTCTAGCCCAAGTGGGTTGGGCTTGATTAGGTCAAAATAGGTCTTTTTGACCAAAATTTAGAGTTAAGTTGACTTTGGTCAATTTGACCATTTGGGTTGACCCCAATGGGTGGGTAGTCACCCATTGGACTCCCTTGAGGGTTAGGAAGGTCTAGGTATGGTCAATTTGGCAAGGTGAGGGTCAATTGACCCTTAATAGACCACTTTAACCAAAACAGGCCTATGGTTGACTTAGGTCAAATTGGTCAAATTGGTTTCCCCATGATGGGGCTTTTTAGTCCATTGGGTCCCTAATATCCTCATAAGGGTATGAGAAAGGTCAATTTGTCATGGTGGAGGCCAATTGACCCTAATTAGGCTACTTTGACCAATTTTGGATTAGGGTTCACTTTGGTCAAATTGGCCTCTTTGGTTGACCCCAATGGGTCCTTGGTGCTCCAAGGGACCCCTAATGGGTTAGTAATGCTATGGTGGGGTCAAAGGGCCAAGGTGAGGCCCTAAAGCCCAACCTTGGACTTGGTATTTGGAAATTGCTATTTGCAGACCACTGTGGTTTTCCTCCTTCTTGCCTAAGCTCTCATGGTCTTTTGTGTTTCCTATGGTTTTGTCATGTCCTAGTCATGAAAAAACCAACTTAGGGGTCTAGTTGTTTGGGGGATGTTACACTGAGACTGAAGCCTGTCTCAGCCCAACCGCTGAGAAAGATTCATAGTTGAATAAAGGCCTAGCAGGATCTACTTTTTTCGCAAGTGGGTGGAAAGCAAAGATAACATTTTCTATTTCTGTCCATACTATGTCAGGGCCCTCTTCAGATCCGTTGCAGACTGGAGGGAGTATAAAAGAAGATGTGAGGGCATTATTGAAGGTGTGGAACATATTCTGAAAGAAAGCTACTGTATTATTGATGGCTTCCACAGTTATCTCATTCTACTTCTTTATGCTACAAGCAATCAACTGAGATAAGTTTGTTCTTCCTGATTCAATCCAGAAGAACAAGTAGATCTTTCTTCCTCTACTGAAGAAGAAAATCAGATAGAAGTAAGGACTGAAGCTACTGCCATTCAATCCTGCTTCAAGAATGCACCTGCTGTGCTTCAACAACAGAAGACCAGCACTGAAGGATATATCTTTACAGTCCTATGTTGTAAGCAAACATTATATCCTCTGTAAGAACATTATTTTTCTGAGTGTGTAGGGCCTTGTGCCTGAGTTAGTATGGTTATTGATCCTGAGTTTGGATCTCTGTTGTAAGATCTTGGAGCTGATATTTGGAGGAGTTTGCCTTGTCTAACTCACTATTAGAAAGGTCTAGAGGGAAAGTGGACTACCCATAGACACACTATCTTGGGGAACCACTATAAACAGTTGTGTGTTTTCTGTGTTGTGCATTTACTTTATATAATCTCTAACAACAGCTAGCTGTAACTAAGAATGTTCAAAGCAACATATTCACCCCCTAGGTGAATTAGACTACTACCTAGTGAACTATCAGGTAAGGTGTTCCCCATGCCTTGGGACTGATCTCCCATCAATGCCAACCATCTTCCATCACGGAGGATCCACTCAAAGCCTTGTGAAGGTGCAATTGAGTATTAGTTGAAGGTGATTAATGTAATCAACCTTTCTTTGATACCAATTGAAAGGGAGTTTAGTTCTTAATATTCTTTTCATTATTAAAGCCTTTTTAATCTTATTTCAAAATAGTGATATATATGAATATGTGTAGTTTAGTGAGTTATGAAAAACAAACTAACACAAATAAATCTCAGATATCACAGCACAGCAACAAGAAAATAAAAGCATAAAACAAGTAACTAGAAGACACAAGAAATATAGTATTTCCCCAATCAGCCTGGGTACATCTAGTCTTATCCTACAGGTTTTTGATCAGGTGCCCTGCCACCATATGAGCTTTTGATCAGGTAGCTCAAAAACCAAATCATAAGTTTTTGCTAAGGTGCCCTGCCACCGAGAGTTAACTTTTGAAGGGAGTTATAACCCTGTACAATAGAGGAAATAAAGAAAGCAAAAATTATAGTGTTCTTCTCTTTTCTGAGAAGACACTAGAGGTCCTGATGGGTTGTTGAGAATGGATCTTTGATGAAGATGTTGAAGAGCTCCCCCTGTCTGATTGAGATTAGATGACAGTTTGAGTAAGCTTCTTCTTTAGAATGTGATACTCCTTTTCTTCTTCTTCTGCAGTAGAGATCCTGAGAAAATGATCTTGTTTAAGTGTCTCAGGATGAAAATGATCTGCAGAGAAGAGTTAGCAAAACAAGATTGATAATGATGTTGTTCTCTGTTCTGTATGAATCATATATTCTGTGTGCTCTCTCTTTATTTTGAATTCCACTTCGGGAAAAGAAAAGAGATAAAGTCTCTTTAATTATCTTGACTCCTCGAGAAGATAAACTGTTGTCTTTAAGCTTTTCTGCAACGGCTATAACATTTAGTGCTGCAATGGCTATAATGTTAAGGCAGTAATATATAACAATATATAAATAGAAATGATAAAATATTGCTTTAATCAGATATAAGAATTTTAGTCGAACTGAGAATATCTAAATTATAAAGCTGGTAGAAATTCGTTGAGCTCAGCTTCAAGTTCGTCGATCTGAAATATTTAATTCGTCGTTTTGAGGTTCCGTTGAAGATTCGTCGAACGCAGACTTGAGATCGTCGAACGCAGCTTTTCGTCGACCACTGAGACGGCTGGATTTCATCGAGCGCTGCTTGGATTTCGTCGAACACAGTTTCATTGATATTTTGTCGAGAGCTGCTTGCCTTTCGTCGATCGCAGTGAGGAGTTCGTCGAACGCAGAGAGCTTATATTATTTCTTCTGATTCAATCACATCATATTTATATTTTGATCTAAGTTATAAGGTGTGTTATGATAGAAACTTAGACATTAAAGATGGATCCTAACTTAAATCAAAACAAAGGTTCCAACAATCTCCCCCTATTTGAGTTAGGATATAGATTTATAGTTTCCCCCTAAAAATAAACATGGATCAAAACTAGTGGTCTGGTAATCTTCCCCTATCTGGTTTTAGGAATCTAAATTTCATCTTCTTTTAATTTCTACAGCTTTTGTTGGATTCTGATTTCATAGATTTTGATTCCATTAAAATCTTGAATTGCTACAACTATTAATGGATTCTAAGGAAATTTTTAGGAACATTGTCTGATACCTTCCTTCTTGCAGAATCACCTTATCAGAAGAGACTCACACTCAGTGCTATGATTATTTCTAATCAATGCAGCTTGAGTAGAATGCTCAAACATGATCTTTGGAGAAAAGTCTGTAAGAACATGAAGTTATCTTACTTTGTTTTTAAGATAGAAAAATTAAGTAAATCATAAGAAATTTTTTTGTTTGATCAGGAATGGAGTTTAATGGTGAAAAACTGGTCAATCCTTATAATTGGATATATTGGCCTTTTTAACTCATTAAAATATAAATTTGAAAACATTTTCTGATTTTGTTGAACATAAATAATTTCTTTTTCTTTAGCCTTAGTTGACTTATTTTTCAAGGAAATAATTTATTCTTCTGAGTTTTTCAAATTTTCTTTAAGTTTATTATTTTCAGGAATTAAAATATTTTCTATTAACTCTTTTATAATTTCCTTCTCAGATTTTATTATATCTGTATATAGAGTTTTAAAATCTGATTTGTAATTTTCAGAGGTAGAGTTGGGATTTGAAGTTACCTCATTTACCTTTACTACATCTGAGATGTGCTTTGAGCCATATATGGCCAACATGCAGAAAGCTCTAGCTTTTTGTTCTTCTTCTTCTTCTTCACTTGATCTTGAAAATAGTTCTGCATCAAAAATACAGTTAGTGGAAGAAGATTCATTTACTATCCTTGAGAGGGAGTTCCAGATGCCCCATGCTGAAGTGCAATCATCCACTCTTTGAAGAATGTCTTTTGACACTGATTGAGCCTGTGAAATTTTTCGTAGAACTTTATGGATTGAGCAGGAAACGTGCAACTTAAAGATTCAAGCCAAACAACCAGAAACAAATGGAGGCAAAAAAGTAATCTTTATTGATAGCATAAACTTCATTATAGGGAGAGGTATGCATGGCGAGACATGATTTCGCCAGCACACAAAACCAATGAGGAAAAAATACACAACTTGAAAGGAAGATAACTGAGACCGCTACAAACCGCGCGGTCTCCTTGCCGATCTCTGCATGCTGCCTAACCGCACAACACTGCCGGTTACAGAACACCACCTCAGACCGCTGAGCAGACCGCACCCTCCTTACGAACTTCACTGATTCTCCCGAACTCCAGCAACCCACATTGTAAGCCGCAGACCACCCGAACACTTTTAGAGGAAGAGGTGATCGCTGCAGACCGTACTATCCGCAGAAGCTGCACAAGAAGATTCAATCAGCAGACCACCCGATCAGAAAATACAGACCGCAGGAATTAGGAAAAGCTCAGCTTACACTTGGTGTGTCTACTTTTGCTGCTACAGTGGCTCCTATTTATAGGCGTGGGACCTGATCCAGTCACCACCCTAGAGATAGGATCACCACCCCCCAGACCGCGCGACCAGACCGGTCAACCCGCACGATCAGCAACAATTCTTTCTGCTTCATTTGATGAGCTCGCCGGCTTCACACCAGACCGCGGGAGATCGCCACTCCCTCAGTCAGATCGCGACTCCACAAGGAGATCGCCAGACCGCCAAGAAGCCGCCCACCACCAGTGTTTGCCCGAGACCGCAAACACTGTCAGTTCACCACAAGACCGCGAACACCTATTCGTATGTCGGCCTCCTCCTGAGACCGCGAACAGAGACCTGTTCGCATACCAGCCTCCTCCTGAGACCGCGAACCAGAGACCGTGCGACTAAGAGCCTTAGTCCGCGAATACCACCAGAAAACCCGGACAGCCACCAGACCGGAATTCTGGAAACCTGGACCAACCCGTGCGGTCATGCCAGACCGGCACAGTCCTGAAGAAGCCAGCCCGCCAAGCAGTTAAGACAAACCGCGTGGCCTGACCTTCAGTCGTCTTGGACAGATACTAGCAGTCATGCCAGGAGACTACGGCTAGGTTAAGATAAACCAGACCGCAGAACAGATCGCTAGGTCGTGCGTTCTTGCCAGACCGCCCGACATCCTCCTAGACCGCCCAGATCCAAAACCTCCACAAACTTCCACTTCAACATTTTCAACACTCCCCCTTGAAGTGGGAAGTTGAAAACAACCCCAGTAGGCACCTTAGCCGAGTAAACGGCCCCTTCGCCAGCGCCTTTGTGAAGATGTCAGCAATGTTGTCCTGACTCCGAACATGCTCGATCGAAAGAGACCCCTCCAGCACCTTCTCACGAATGAAATGATGCTCGATCTCGATATGCTTGGTCCTCGCGTGACAAACTGGGTTAGTAACCAGTTTTAGGGCACTCTCATTGTTGTCGCGGAGCAAAGTCGGACCCCGAACCTCCTTATGGATGTCTCCAACCAACCTCCTAAGCCAGATGGCTTCCTGAGCTGCCAAGGCCGAAGCCTTGTATTCCGCTTCCGTGGTTGAGACCGACATGAAATCCTGCTTCTTGCTGCACCATGATATAGCCGTGGGGCCCGCCATGAAGACGTATCCAGACGTTGACTTTCGATCATCCGAATCTCCCCCGTAATCAGCATCCATGTATCCATGCACCTCGAAGCCCGCATCCCTCCTGTAAAGGAGACGCATATCTGAGGTCGCCTTGACATACTTCAATATATTCTTGGTCGCTAGCAGATGAGGCATCAGTGGCTCCGCTATATACCGACTCACTCTGCCAACTGCATATGCAATATCCGCCCTAGTGATTGTCAGATAGATCAAGCTCCCAACTAGAGCTCAGAACACCAACGGATCTTGCAGAATCCTTCCCTCATCCTTGCGAAGTTTCATGGTCTTCTCCAAAGGTGTGGAAGTGCACTTCCCCTCCTTCATGCCGAACTGCTCCATGATCCACTCCGCATATCCAGCCTGGGACACTAGCACTCCACTCTCCTTCCTCTACACCTCGAGTCCAAGGAAATGGTGAAGCTCACTCAGATCCTTCTTCTCAAATCTGATAGATAGCTCTGCCCGAAGCTGCGCTACCTCCACCTTCGAATTTCCCATCACGATCATATCGTCGACGTATAGAAGCACGATGACTTGAAGCTCCCCGCTCTTCTTGACGAACAACCTTGAGTCTGAGTCTGAAGCACCAAACCCGCAGAATAAGAGATACTCTGCTATCCTTCCATACCACGCCGTCGGCGCTTGCTTCAACCCATACAGGGCCTTCTTCAACTTGCAGACATGCTCCGGAAAATCTTCAGATACGAAGCCTGGTGGCTGGACCATGAAGATGTCCTTGTCAATCTAGCCGTACAAGAACGCATTATTTACGTTGAGCTGCCAAATCTTCCACCCCCAACACGCCGCCAAGGCAATCACAACTCGAACTGAAGTCATTTTTTCCACTGGACTGAATGTCTCCTCGTAGTCTTCACCGTATTGATGCGAGAACATCCGAGCCACAAGGCGAGCCTTGTATCACTGAATACTGCCGTCAGCCTTCTTCTTCAGCTTGTAGACCCACTTGCATTTGACAGGAGTGGTGCCCTTGGGCCTGGGCACCAGAGACCAGGTCTCATTCTTCTCGAGAGCTACCATCTCTTCTTGCATCGCAACGTCCCACTCCTTCACTCCATTGGCCTTTTCAAAACTCGACGGCTCCCACTCATCCAAGGGACCAGCGAAGAAACATGAGACAAAGCTCACCATGTTTCCTCCTGTATAGCGATCAGGGGCAATGATAGTTCGCTTCGATCTCCATAACGCCTTCCCCTGACTCGTAGTATCCTCAGCTGCTTCTTCCCTAGCTCCCCTTCCAGACGTACTTAGAGCATCGCTCCCCCTACTTCCTGATCCAGAAGCCTCCGCCTCAGAACTAGATCTAGATGGACCACCTGGTGACACAGGTAGCTCCACCTGAAGATTCTCCACAGCTTTCTCCGGCTCCTCCTCCCTGCTTTCGTCAAACACGATGTCGCGAGATACAACAAATCTCCGCGTCTCCGGGTCCATGCACTTCCAGCCCTTCTTCCGATCATCATAACCCACGAAGACTAGCTTCCTTGCCTTCGCATCTAGCTTCGTCCGAAGCGCATCTGGAACGTGCACATAGTAGGTGGAACCAAACACCCGAAGGTGTGCCACACTTGGCTTTTCCTTGAACATCAGTTCATGCAGGGTCTTCATATTGATGGGACTGAGAGGCATCTGATTGATGACGTAGGTAGCACAAGACATTCTCTCCGCCCAGAAGGACTTTGGGATACTCATGGCATGCAGCCAACACTTGCAGGTCTCCGTCAGATGATGGATCTTCCGCTCTGCAACTCCGTTTTGTTGTGGAGTATGTGCACAATTAAGCTCCCTCCGGATGCCTGCCTTCCTGCAAAAAGTAGAGAACTCACCAGAGGTGAACTCCCCTCCATTGTCAGTCCTCAGCTTCTTAACCCGCAGACCAAGCCAACCCTCCACGAGCTCCTTGAATTCCACAAACTTGGCAAATGCCTCCGCCTTCTCTTTCAAGAAATATACCCAGACATATCTGGTGTAATCATCGATCAACACCAGCATATATCTGCTGCCTCCGAGGCTTGGGGTAGCAGTCGGTCCCATCAAGTCACCGTGGATGCACTCCAACGACACACTACTCCTTGTCTGCGACTTGTCAAACAGAAGCCGATGAGACTTGCCGAACTAACATCCTGCGCACACATGACCATCTCCGTAGGAAGATAGAATAGGCAGGCCCTTGACCAGACCTTTCATCGCCATAGCTTTCAGCTTATCCATTCCTACGTGCCCCAACCTCTCGTGCCATATCACAGCACTGTCATTTTTCCTCATCTTTTTGACATAAGAACTTGTCGATAAAACGAACAAGTTTTTTGCTCTCCTCCCGATATGAACAACCTCAGCCTTTAGCGCCTCCACATTCCGAAGAAACTTCACTTCTGTTGGGCCAAACAGAACGTGATACCCAGCGTCTACAGCGTTGGTCAAAGAGAAGAGGTTTTTCCTCATTCCAGGCACATGATAAAAACTCTTGAACGTAAGCGGCCCTCTATCACTGCCCAAGGAAATAACCCCCACCTTCTCTACAACATGCACTGTATTATCAACAGTAATAATGGCATCATTACCTGAGTAAGGCTGCGCGGAAGTAAGCTTTGACTCGTCCCCAGTGAGGTGATGACCACACCCCGAGTCCACGATCCAGTCCTCCTGATAGTTGATAGGAGCCGCAGCTCCAATAGAAGCCGAGAAGGCTCCTCCCCATCCTCCATCAACCTGCCTGGCTTTAGCTTCTCCTTTTCCTACCGCAGCATGCCCCGGCTGAAGATTCACCTGGCAATCCTTCCTGATGTGACCAACCTTTCCGCACCTGAAGCACTTGGGACCTTCCCCCTTCTTCTTCCCTTCAGCCTTAGGAGCATAGCCCCTCTCCTGCTGTCCAAAAGTTGAAGGCCCATTGCCTCCTCCAGCGGTCTTCTTCTTATCCCACTTCTTCTTCTTTCCCGTGAAGAGAACTTCGCCATCTCCACCAGACACTGACACCCCCGCCATCTGCCTTGCTAGACTCTCCTGCGAAGAAAGCAGATTTTTGAGCTCCAAAAGACGGCTGATTTGCCCAACCCTGTACCGACGTCACAAAGGCACCATATTCCTTCCGCAAGCCACGGATGATGTTCCTCTTCAACTTCGCCTTAGAAATTGGCTCATCAGGATCCAGCGCTGAAATCTCGGCGCACAAGTTCTTCATCTTCAAGAAGAACGTAGAGATAGAGAGGTCACCTTGAGCCGATCTGGCCAGCTCATTCTCCAGGAATTGAAGTCTTGCCACATTCTTCTTATTAAACAGCCCATCCAGGGCTCTCCAGATCTCTGCAGTTGATGCACACCCCAAGATGTGATCAAACAAATCAGGTGATATTGCCTTCTTCAGGGCGAACTCTGCTTTGGCATTAATCCGCCTCCAGTTCCTCACCTCATGATGGTTATCTCCAACCAGAAATACTTCCTCCAACTACATCCCAGAGGTCCTCACCCAGAAGATAGCTTTGCATACACGACTTCCACTTCTTAAAGTTAGTCGAGTTGAGCATCTCAATTCCAAGACCCCTCGCTTCCATTTGCTCTACCACTGGTTCCTTCTTCACAAAGGCGATGGCTACTCTAAGTTGCTCACTGCTCTATCCACTCCAACCTACCTCTGATACCATGTGAAATTTTTCGTAGACCTTTATGGAGTGAGCAGGAAACGTGCAACTTAAAGATTCAAGCCAAACAACAAGAAACAAATGGAGGCAAACAAGTAAACTTTATTGATAGCATAAACTTCATTACAGGGAGAGGTATGCTTGGCGAGACATGATTTTGCCAGCACACAAAACCAAAGAGTAAAAAATACACAACTTGAAAGGAACTGAGACCGCTCCAGACCGCGCGGTCTCCTTGACGATCTCTGCAAGCTGCCTAACCGCACAACACTACCGGTTACAGAACACCACCTCAGACCGCTGAGCAGACCGCACCCTCCTTACGAACTTCACTGATTCTCCTGAACTCCAGCAACCCACACTGCAAGCCGCAGACCGCCCGAACACTTTCAGAGGAAGAGGTGATCGCTGCAGACCGCACTATCCACAGAAGCTGCACAAGAAGATTCAATCAGCAGACCGCCCGGTCAGAAAATACAGACCGCAGGAATTAGGAAAAGCTCAGCTTACACTTGGTGTGTCTACTTTTGCTGCTATAGTGGCTCCTATTTATAGGCGTGGGACCTGATCCAGTCACCACCCTAGAGATAGGATCACCACCCCCCAGACCGCGCGACCAGACCGGTCAACCCGCGCGATCAGCAACAATTCTTTCTGCATCATTTGATGAGCTCGCCGGCTTCACACCAGACCGCGGGAGATCGCCACTCCCTCAGTCAGATCGCGACTCCACAAGGAGATCGCCAGACCGCTAAGAAGCTGCCCACCACTAGTATTTTCCCGAGACCGCAAACACTGTCAGTTCGCCACAAGACCGTGAACACCTGTTCGTATGTCGGCCTCCTCCTGAGACCGCGAACAAAGACCTGTTCGCATACCAGCCTCCTCCTAAGACTGCGAACCAGAGACCGTACGACTAAGAGCCTTAGTCCGCGAATACCACCAGAAAACCCGGACAGCCACTAGACCGGAATTCTGGAAACCTGGACCAACCCGTGCGGTCACGCCAGACCGGCACAGTCCTGAAGAAGCCAGCCCGCCACGCAATTAAGACAAATTGCGCGGCCTGACCTTCAGCCATCTTGGACAGATACCATCGGTCATGCCAGGAGACTACGGCTAGGTTAAGATAAACCAGACCGCAGAACAGATCGCCAGATCGTGCGGTCTCGCCAGATCGCCCGACCTCCTCCCAGACCGCCCAGATCCAAAACCTCCAAAAACTTCCACTTCAACATTTTCAACAGAGCCAATATGTCCATGGCCTTTGCATCAACACTTATCAACTTCTCTTGATCAACTGTTGAAGAAGTTGAAGATGAAGGTCCTGGCAAAATAGAATTGTAAATATCTTCATCTACGGCTTTCATATATAATTTAATTCTAACTTGCCATAAAGAAAATCTATCCAAATTACATATTGGTGGACTAGCGATTAAAAAATCTTCTTGTGCCATTAGATTTTAGAAAAGCCAAAAAAAACATAAGAACTAAATGATCTTTGTGATTCAGGTGTTATCATATATATAAAATCCACTACCCTCTGATACCAACTGAAGGTGCAATTGAGTATCAGTTGAAGGTGATTAATGTAATCAGCCTTGCTTTGATACCAATTGAAAGGGAGTTTAGTTCTTAATATTCTTTTCTTTATTAAAGCCTTTTTAATCTTATTTCAAAATAGTGATATATATGAATATGTGTAGTTTAGTGAGTTATGAAAAACAAACTAACGCAAATAAATCTCAGATATCACAGCACAACAACAAGAAAATAAAAGTATAAAACAAGCAACCAGAAGACACAAGAAATATAGTAGTTCCCCAACCAGCCTGGGTACATCTAGTCTTCTACCCACTGGTAGGAATCCACTACAGGTTTTTGATCAGGTGCCCTGCCACCATATGATCTTTTGATCAGGTAGCTCAAAAACCAAATCACAGGTTTTTGCTAAGGTGCCCTGTCACCGAGAGTTAACTTTTGAAGGGAGTTATAACCCTGTACAAGAGAGGAAATATAGAAAGCAAAAACTATAGTGTTCTTTTCTTTTCTAAGAAGACACTAGAGATCCTGATGGGTTGTTGAGAATGGATCTTTAATGAAGATGTTGAAGAGCTCCCCCTATCTGATTGAGATTAGATGACAGTTTGAGTAAGCTTCTTCTTTAGAATGTGATACTCCTTTTCTTCTTCTTCTGCAGTAGAGATCCTGAGCAAATGATCTTGTTTAAGTGTCTCAGGATGAAGAGGATCTACAGAGAAGAGTTAGCAAAACAAGATTGATAATGATGTTGTTCTCTGTTCTGTATGTATCATATATTCTGTGTGCTCTCTCTTTATTTTGAATTCCTCTTCGGGAAAAGAAAAGAGATAAAGTCTCTTTAATTATCTTGACTCCTCGAGAAGATAAACTGCTGTATTTAAGCTTTTCTACAACGGCTATAACATTTAGTGCTGCAACGACTATAATGTTAAGGCAGCAATATATAGCAATATATAAATAGAAATGATAAAATATTGCTTTAATCAGATATGCGAATATTAGTCGAACTGAGAATATCTAAATTATAAAGCTGGTAGAAATTCGTCGAGCTCAGCTTCAAGTTTGTCGATCTGAAATATTAATTCGTCATTCTGAGGTTCTGTTAAAGATTTGTCGAACGCAGACTTGAGATCGTCGAACGCAGCTTTTTGTCGACCGCTGAGACGGCTGGATTTCGTCGAGAGCTGCTTGGATTTCGTCGAACACAACTTCATTGATATTTCGTCGAGCGCTGCTTGCCTTTCGTCGATCACAGTGAGTAGTTGGTCGAACGCAGAGAGCTTATATTATTTTCTAATATTATTTCTTCTGGTTTGATCACATCATATTTATATTTTGATCAAAGTTATAAGGTGTATTATGATAGAAACTTAGACATTAAAGATGGATCCTAACTCAAATCAAAACTAAGGTTCCAACACCTTGGTCGACCACCCCCTTCTGAATTATCCCCTATATAGCCACACCCATCCGAAATTGATACTCTCATCAGCTTCAAAACACTCTTGGCAGTCAAAATGAAGCTCTACTTCTTCCTCTTTGCTGGAGAAAGGAGATCGGGAGGTGGAACTCAAGCAAGCTCGTCGGCCATGGCAATCTCGAGATTTCCTCAACCTCAAGCGCAATCAAGTTTTGATTTCTCCTCTCCTCCCCATGATGCTAGATCCTTAGTCCTTTAGGTGGAGAAATTGGGCTCAGTTGAGCCCAATCCAGTGAGGAGAAAATGAGATTTGGAGTGTCGGGTTCGCCGAAAACCGCCACCTCCAACGGCCAAACCACCGCCAATCGATAGCCACAACCTAAACGAATGTGGTGGTGGCGGTGGCCAGCCGGGGAGTGGCTCTGTCATCAGTAAAATGTGCTAGAAGAGGATCTAGGTGGGAGCAATCTGGATCGTCGACTGCTTGGAGAAGATGAAGGGATGCTGTTGGTTTTAATGAATTGATTATTTAAGATATTAATTGTTATTATTATAATGCTGTTTTTATGCCATAGAAATGGAATAATATATGCATGAATTTGAGGCCCTTAGGGGCATATTCATGAAAGGTGTAAAACATGAAAAATGGTTTCCCTTGGGGTCTACTTTAATATGCAATTGAAATCAACCCATTTGGTGCCCCATAGCACCCTGTAGGGAAGTTTTAGTGGGACTTGTTGAATCCGAATTTGCACCTCCGTGATCGACGCTAGAGAAGCAAGGGAAAAGAGGAGGCCGCGAGCTATCAGTTACTATTAATTAGGAAATTTAGACCGCTAGCAGCGGTCGAGATCAGACTTCGCCCATCACGGCAAATGCCACTCCTGTGATGGGCTTTCCCTTGATTTTAATGAGTTGATTACAGTGGGTTACACAGTTAAAAGGAGAGAAGCCGGCCAGTCAGATGAACCATAAAACAGTGAACTCGAGACCGCAGCTCTAACAAGCGAGCTCTAGGATTTGAGTATACGTATCTTGGGAAAGTCTCCACACCTATTTATAGGCTCGGGGGTCTGCCCAAACGGGCAGGGATAAAATAACTGCCTTCCCGGATACAGGAGAATCAGACAGGGTGTGACGGGATACAAAAGGGAAAAAGAAAGAAGTTGCGCGGCTTGGCGGCTTGAGCTTCCGATCTGCATTGGCCGGAGCCGAAATGTGTTGCGATCAAGGCAAGGAAGCAACTCGCGCGACCTCTGACCTGAGACCGCGGCTTGCCTTCTGGACTTGGTCTTGATTGTAACCCTTTCGATGACTTCCTGACATCGGTCAGACCGCTCGGCTTGATCTGATGAGCCGAGAGTTGTGTAAGTTGCGAGGAAGAGCCGGGCGGTTAATGTTGCAAACCGCCCGGCCTGCCTGGTTCAATGGGCTAGGCGGTTAATTATTCAGACCGCCCGATCTAAATAGTCCTTCATGTTTATAGCGGTCTTCTGGGTAAACTCGAGATAATTTTCAAATCTCGAGGAAATTTTGAAAATATTAGTTCTAGCCGGAGACCGCGCCCAGTTTGACCTGGAGTCTATAAGAAGCTCTGAAAGCTCTCCACTCTGCATAACTCTCTTGAAAACACGGGACGCTACTCGCCGCTTGCGGTTAAGATTTTTCAATCCAGAAACTCCTTGATTCAGATGGATTTGTTGGATAAACTTCAAGTCGGTGAGGACAAGGGCAGTAACCGCAAGAAGGAGGAGGTTCGAAAGAAGAGGAAGAATAGCCGATCTGGGAAGCCCGATGTGGGTAGCGTCAAATCTACAAAAAAGTTCACCACTGCAAAGGTGTCTGAGAAGCCCGAGGCGGGTAGTTCCAAGCCTCCTCCGTCAAATCCGTCGGCACCCTCTGATAAGGCGGACCCAAGCGTTGTCCTGCCAAAGACCGGAGAGCCCGCCCCTTTTGTTAAGGCGGGCTCGAGTAATTCCCCATTGAAGTCCGGAGAAGTCGCTCCCTTCGATATCGTAATCTCCCCTTCCGAGAATCCCCATCTAACGATAAATGACGGAGAAGAAGGGGTGGTTAATTCCCCAAAACCGGATGGGTTGACCACTCCTTTGGTGGTGGTTGAGGACAATTCCAGCCCATCACAATGGGCCGGCCCGGAGTTGGCCAAGAAGAAGAGAAAAAGAGCTGAGACGACGACCGAAAGAATAGCTAGGAAGGTCATGGGATTAAGGGCCAAAAATAAAGCAATTTCCGAGAGACCAGCAACGGCCATCCTCCAAAGCAAACCGCGCGAAAAAGGAGGAAGTAAAAGAGCAGTTCACCCCTTACATCAAGTTGGACGACTTGCCTCCCGACTACACGAATAGCATAATGGTCAGTGACATCCTTAAGGACGTGGACGCCTTGCAGAAGCAAGACAAGCTACTCGACAGTCCTGCGATTAAGAGCTAAGCTAACCCTCCTGGTGAGGATGCAACCAAACTTGAAGAGACCGCTCCAAAGGGGGATGCCCCTGAAATGACCAGGCTGCGGCTGATGAAGGTGAAGGCGGAGGAGATGAGGCGGATGCTCGTTAAGCCGCGGCTGCCAGATCCTTTTGCAAAAGGTATGCGGGTTATCAACCTATCTGCTTCTTCATTCCGCAGCCTCGGAAATGGCAAAATGATCTGCTATTGAATCCGCCGCTGAGTATTTTACCGTCCATGACTCAAACCTCTATTATTAAATGAAGGAAAAATAAGAGATTTTGGAGAGAACAACATCGGAGAATGGACCCAGAACTGTCGAGGCGGCCTGTGTACTCAAGCATTAATCTTGTAGTATTCTGTGTTGCATTACTCGCTTTCGCTATGCTAACCGCACTTTTAATTATAGATAAACCGGATGAAGATATGAAGCTAGGCGATCTCTTGGCTAGCCAGCCTCCATTACCCCCTCTGGTACCAAGCCTTCAAACAAGTCTGAACACCAAAGAGAAGGAACTAGACGACTTCGAGGGCCTCCTCGGTGCTTTGAAAGAGAAAGTGAAGGAGCTTGAAGCCCAATCAGAGTCCGCGCGAGTTGCGTTCGAGGTCGAAAAGAAGGCGCGACTGGAGAAGGAGAAGGTGCTGATGGAGGAGAATGTTGCCCTGACCCCGCGGCTTCACAAGGAGAAGAAGGCGGCCTCAAAGCACGAAGAGGACTGTAAATATTATCAAGAGAAGTATTTACGTCTGACTAGGGAAGTCGGCGGAAGCCGGCGACCTGCTGACAATATTGATGAGAGGTTGAGGATATCGAGCCGCCCAACTGTTGGGGTGACCACAAATCCCCCCTGGTTAGGGAAGCCGACCATATGATTGATGAGGCCGCTGCGGTACCTCTCGCTCGTACAATTCCTGCAGCGCGGGTAGAATGAGATGTTGCGTGGCTTCATAGTACTCTTCACCAGCTTCACGTCAGTGTTAGTCAGACGTACTCGCTTCTTCTTCAGATCGGTGATAAGGTTGCACGTCTTAACCAGGATGATCCTTCTTCTGGGCACCTCTAGTCATCAGCGGCTTTAATTTGAGGACAATGTTGTAATAATATTCTTGTATTCGGTCCTTTGGACAATTGAAACATGGACTGTTTAGAGTATTGAGAATGTTTGAATATTTACAAGCCGTGCGACTTGTTGTTGAATGCTTTCAGTTTCTGCCTTTGAATACTTAGAATATTTTTCGATGCCCTTGAATGGATCTTTAAGTTGTGCGGCTTAGATTATCGTTTGTGGTTTGTTGCTTGTAGAATAATATGATTTATGAAGGTTGCTGACCGCACGATCTGGTCGCACGACTTTGGCGAACTTGTTATCTGCTGTTTTATTCTACTACCAGAAGGCGTTTGGTGAGCTTAGTCGCGGCTTGACTCGGCTTTATGCGAACCATTGATTTTGTTGTGATACTTGGAATATTTATGTTATATGCACGCCGCACGATTTGTGTATATAGTTCGCGACTTTCCTCTGTAGAACTATCCATTCTGGTGGCTGACCGCGCGACTAGAGTATATGGCCGCAGTACATTTTTACTATATGCAGATCATTGGCTCTATAAGTAGTTGCCATTCCAAAGATTCATTAATCGATTTCCAAATGGCACGGGCTAAGAGCAAGTCGAAGCGGACTGACAAAGTTCAAGCCGTCCGGACAGATGTGGCTCCCACCTTCCATTCTGCTGACCTTAAAGAGTGCCGCTTGACTCAGCCGAATTGGACAACTTCATTAAAAGACACATGACCGGAAGTCATCTGCTCCTGCGGCTGCCGCTACGCGATGAGCGGATTAACTCCTCCTCTCCAAACAAAATCGCCGTGCGCAACGATCATTTCGAAAATGGCTTTAAGTTTTCGCCGCCCCTCAAAGTCATTGTGATCTTTGATCATTATGTAGTTGTGCCCAGACAACTCCCGCCAAATTCCATTGCTTCCATCTACACCTTTATCTCATATTTGCGGTCTGAAGGGGTCTGATTCTGCATCGACCTATTCAGATAAATCTTCTCCGTGCGGTCTATCCCAGACGCCGGAACATCAATCTTCATAGGGCACCTTTACTTCGGGTGTAGGGGACTAAAAGTCATCAACTTGTCGAATAAGGTCTCGAGCTGGTCGGAGAGGTATGTAAAGGCCAGCTCGGGCTGTTGCAGGTCAACCCGCTGGTGCGCGATGAGGAGGCCTTCCGGACAACCAATGTTGGCAAGACCGAGTTGGATACCTTCAAGTTTCTTGATAAAGAGCGGCTTGATGTAAACTATTACATCCCGTTGTTCTCAAAATTGGAGAATATCCGGGCCGAAGACAGTAAGTTTCTCACAACTTGCAACATTGTGGCCGCGCGACCTATTTGATTAAACTTTTGACTTTGCTTCTGCAGCCGCTAGCATCGTCCCACAGAACAAGCCGGTCAGCCTGGCCGGTTTGGTTCTGACCCAAGGAGAAAAGCGGCGGAGAAAGAGCAAGCCGCAGTTGTCACAACCCGCATTTTCTCCGAATTTAAGAATATCAGAGTACGAGAAAATACACGTCATGATGCCACGTCATACAGGAGACAACTGTAGACGCTCAGGCGGGAACCTATTAATTTACTAAACAAACATGATTATATGATAAGTCATCATTGAAATCATTTATTAGGGGTTTTGAGATAAGAACTGTGTCTCTCAGTTCGTGGATCAACTAGTCCACCGAGAAAGTATATATAATTGCAGCGGAAAGTACTTGATTTAGTTTACTGAAAGTCCTATATGTATGCAAACGATGGGGCATGAAGTAAATGATATGCACATAACTAGGCGTACTGTAAGAGTAGAAAATACCTTTAGACGGCTTTAAAGTTAAGGGTTTTAGTTAGAAAGAATGCAATGAGGATGAAGAAAAACCATTTTATAACTATAGTGCACCTAGCATAAATCATTCCCAGAGAGTAAGATACACAAGATCTATAAGTAGTGGCATAAACTGACAAGTAAACTATAAGGTATAAAAAGGGGCACAATGGGCGTCAACACCTGACACTAACCCATTGGCACCGACTAGTATGTCTGAGCACAAGAAGCAACTAAACACAACTACCTCGCAACAGCGGGGTGAGCAGCTACAAACTCTGAACTCCAGGCAACACCACTAGCCGCTACGGCTCTGAACCTGAGGCATTCAATAAAACAAAGAACGCCTCAGCAAGGAATTACAAGTGGCAGAAGATTAGCAGAAAAAAACAAACAAGGCATAAGGGATACCAACCCAAGCCAAAATTTACCGGAAGAGAAGCTCTAAACAATGAACCAACCAGCATTAAGTGCACTAAATACCAAAAGAGGAACAAACACATTCATTTATTTAGTTTCATTGAATAAAGAGACTGATCAGCTCAATTAAACGGTAGCGGTTAACTAACTCCGCTACCCAAAGCCCAAAACCAGGTGGGGGGTGCTACTAGACCCAACCATCCAAACGCGACTACCGTGCAAGGCTATAACATTTTCCCCCACTGTCCTCCAAACACCACTACGGTGTAAGGCTAAAGACAGTAGTTCTTATTACTTAAATTTTTAATTAAACACGGGACGCTACCCGAAAGGATAATCACTGGAAGGCCCTAAGATTTAGGGTCAAGGCAAGGTACACCGATCACAACGATTTAAGGGTAAACTCGAATGTTATCAGACCACAACCAGTAAAAGAATACAAGCAAGAGGGTTCAAAGATCAGGAGCACCGAAGGGACACTGGCAATCATCCTGGTGCACTAGAGAGGACACACGATTTAAAACATGGAAATCGCAACGAAATCACATGCGCACCTGGCGGGGTTCCAAGGGGCCGCGCCCCTGGCGGGGTCTTAGGGGCAGAGCCCCTAACGGGGTCCAAGGGGCAGCGCCCCTGGCGGTGGTCTCGCTGACCGATCAGCGAGCGGGGTCAAGGGGCAGAGCCCTTGCGGGGTGCGGGGCAGAGCCCCGTCCAAATTTTTGAAATCCCACCACCAGAAACCACACAAAAACACAGCAGAATTTAGGACGTCTTGAAAACTACAAGGAACTTCTCGAGAGATAAAAGGGTTTCTCGAGAGAAGGGCAATTTCTCGAGAGAAGTGCAATTTCTCGAGAGAAGAGAAATCTCTCGAGACATGAAAGGGCCAGAGACAGCTATGTCTCGAGACATCCCTTATGTCTCGAGACATCCAAAGCTGCAGAGACAGGTATGTCTCGAGACATCAGCTATGTCTCGAGACATCCCCAAAGACAGAGACAGTTATGTCTCGAGACATCAGCTATGTCTCGAGACATCCCCAAAGACAGAGACAGTTATGTCTCGAGACATCAGCTATGTCTCGAGACATCCCCAAAGACAGAGACAGTTATGTCTCGAGACATCAGCTATGTCTCGAGACATCCCCAAAGACAGAGACAGTTATGTCTCGAGACATCAGCTATGTCTCGAGACATCCAAATCTGTCTCTCGAGCCACCGCAAGAACAAGGGGAAAAAAACTTGATATTAGGGTAAGGTTGAGGAGGAGAAAAATCAAGGGAAGGTTCTAGATCATAAGTTACTACACCAAACACACAAACTCTTGCTAAACAGCATGACAAGAGCTCAAAACGAGCAAACCAAACGTCAAAAGAATCAAGAGAGAAAGAGGAAGAAACCACTTGCCTTAAACCTTGCAAACTCGAAGATCTCCGCTCCGAAAGCTAAGGATCCGGCCAAGAACTCACCCGAGCACAAAACCTGAAACCTTTCGGATCAAAGGAAGGGGTTAGGTCACTACCGAATCTCTCAAAACTCCACGAAACGAGAAAATCTTACCGCTAGAACGAAGATCTCGCCGAGAGCTTTCCAAATCTTCAAACCAAACTCGATTCCGACCACTACAGCCCTAGGAGTCGCCGGTTGAAGGCTCCACGAAGCTCCGCTCTCGCCCTAACCTCCGGCGGCTGATTTTGATCGAGGAAGGAGATGAATAGGGAAGGGAAGGATTTTAGGCTTATATATAAACCTAATTTATTATTTAAATAATTAATTAATCCTCCAATCTACTTAAAACTGCGAGGGCGATCAAAACACCTCGGATTTCTACGAAATTCGCACATTAACTAAAACACGGCGCTACGAATCCAACGGCGGAGTAGGAATTCAATTCCGACGAGCCAAACTCCGGATAAAGCCTTCCGAAGCTAAAATCTTGATATCCACTCAAAATCTTCACTTTAACTCGAAACGACGCGAAATCTCGCACGCTTGACCTAAATCACAAGCCTTAACCAAGCTAAAGCTCGAAACACTACCAGACGAGCTGACATAACGCCCTTACGCCAAAATTACGTCACAGCGGGCATGTAAAAAAATAATTAACGAAAAAAAATTAGGGGCGTTACAGCAGTCTTCTGAGGAGGAGGGCTCGACCTCTTCAGGTGAGTTCGAGCTTCTCCATTCCTGCAGCAATCCCAGAGACCTGCGGGGCAACACAACCATACTCTGGCACCAGGATGGTGACTCTGTGCAGGTATCAACTGTGCTCCCATTGCGGGGAGCGAGAAAGTTAGCCGCCATGCATTAGCCGCCGGTGGTGCTATGTATGGCTGGAAAATGCTGATGAAGCTGAAGGAGGTTCCGGAGGAGGATCTCTCCAGACTGGCCGCACAAGCCGGCGCATGGGGATTTGCGGCTAATCACATCATGTCCTTATCGTATAAGCGGCTAGTTTTATCCCATACATACTTGGAGAAGAAAAGTGTCGAGCAGGCTGAAAAGATCGCGCGGTTAAAGGGAATCGTGGCGGTAAGTTAGACGATAAATATTTGTGCGGTCTGTTTTCCTCAAACCGTGCGATCTAACCCTTTTCACTTTTCTCTTTACAGAATAAGTATGACATAGATAATCTGGCCTTCCAAGACGAGGTCTTTCCCAATGTTGCCAAGGGGATTGATGCCGCCTTAAACCGATTGAGAGGTCAGGACGGCCTGTCTGCGG
Source organism: Dactylorhiza incarnata (assembly GCA_033032865.1). Lineage (NCBI taxonomy): Eukaryota > Viridiplantae > Streptophyta > Magnoliopsida > Asparagales > Orchidaceae > Dactylorhiza > Dactylorhiza incarnata. The sequence goes on from JAWHQI010000029.1 coordinate 15,066,469, forward strand.
GCTTTGAGGATTTCACCTTCTCAGATGTATACCCCGGCTTGACGAGGAAGCTAGATGAGATTAACTACAGGGCCAAAGGTAAAGATAAGGTTGAGTCTAGCAGCGCGTAAGAGGAGGATGTTGCAGATGAAATCACCGCGATTAATGAAGCTGCTATAGAGCAAGGGGCCGCTGCTGATGATAAAGTTGCTGCCGATGATGGAGAGAGTCCATCCTCTGAAACTGATACCTCCGAAGATGGGGCCGATCGGGTTGAGGACCTGAAAGATGAGGACTCAAGTAGCAGTTCATCAAGCTCCTCGTCGGGCAGTGGAGGCTATTCGCCCGATGTCGATATTGAAGATGGAGGAGCTTCAAGCCATCCTATGGTGAAAAAACTGAGATCGGGCGAGTAGTGTGTTGTTTTGTGTTTTGAATATTCTTTTGTATAACCGACGGCTTGATTTTGTTAGCCGGTCGGTCAAAATGATGTAAATTTCGTTGGAAATCAAGCTAGGGGGCACCCTACGGAAATGCTTATAACCCGGGTGTGAGAAATCACCCCAATTTTTCATGGAACCAAAATGCTGCAGGCCAACGATGGCAACCGGGCCAGCATCAATACGATGCTCAAGAGTCCGAAAGTCAACCAAGGCCACCTCAGCCGGGTTATAATCAAGGTGCCCCAGTCCCTAAGAAAAGTAATCTGGAAGAGTTGATGGAAAAGTTTATGGAAGTCGCCAACACTAATATGGTGAACCAAACCGCGTCCATGCGTAACTTGGAGATGCAAGTGGGCCAACTTGCTCAAGTGCTAACCGAGCGTGCGCAAGGGACCCTTCCCAGTAATACTGAAAAAAAATCCAATTAACCAAGGGAAGAGTCGCTTCGACGCGGGAGTTGGTGAACTAAGTGAGTTGGTAGTCTCATGTTCCATTAACAATATCGAAACGACAGCCCTATGTGATTCCGGTTCATCTCGCAACGTCCTCACTTAGCAGGATGTTGCTAAACTTCAACTTAAAATGGATATGGATGAACGAAAGTCACCAATGCTTGCTAATGGGACTATAGTTAAGGCTAAGGGAGAAGTCAGGAATGTGGAAGTTACAATCGAGGGGACGGTAGTTGTTGCCGACTTCCAAGTCTTGGGACCAAGTCTGAATCAATCCATTCCCATCTTGGGAGTACCATTCTTAAAAGAGAGCGGTGCCACCTTAGATTTTTCTAAGGGGTGTGTTTGTCTTACCATGTAAGGTGACACCCTCCAGTTGCCCCAAGATTGTATCTGAAGCAGTAATTCAGTCTCCCCTTATTTTTACTAAGGAACCATCTAGTGATGCAGAAGCCGAGAAAGGAACAGAATCGTTAGAAGGAGCAAAGAAAGAAGAGAAGTTGGAAGTTGTGACAGAAGAGGGGAAGAAGGCAAAAGACAGCACTGAGACCAGAATGTGGAATGACGAGGGAGAAGGCGGAACAAGGCGCCTTATGAAAATTTGTCCAAGTCAAAATAACAAATGTAAACATTTTAAGCAGGTCCATTGGGCTGATCCGGTTGCCACGGCGGCAACGGAAGTGAAGCCACCCACCACCAAGGCGGGAAATTCTGCAAGTTATCAACGTTGGCGCTCTCCAACTGTGGAGAAGCCGAGGCAAGAAAAACTGCTGCGTGAAGCACGCTCTTTTGCCCTCCGGCGCGAGAAGGAAGAGGTTAGGGGCAAGGGGGAGACATCCTCCTTGGGCCCTAAAGCCTTCGCCTCTCTCCCATCTCGCGTAGCTGGGGAGAACCACCACAAATCAGCATACAGCTGATGCGTGATGGGGTCTCGGGGTTGTGATTATGCTGCTTCTTCGGTCTGATTTTGTGCTCTATTTTGTCTCTTTGCTGTGTTGGTCGTTCTTATTTTAGTTTGGAACAATCTCTTTAACTGCTGCTATCGAACTTTAATACGGGTATTTGGTCCACCTTGAAGGATGTTAAACAAAAGGGCTTCTTGGGAGACAACCCATGGGAACCACCCGGTTCCGTCTGCTTTTTAATTCCTCTTATGCACTACTATTTCTGTTTTGCTAACATTGTAGGCGGATGCTCTCTTGTGTAGGATGAGGAAAGTATGAAAAATATTAATGTTGGAACTACCGCACTTCTGGCATGCTCTTTTATGAGCATAGGTCAACTCTACCCCTCTCTTACTTATTTCTGAATTGGTTATTTTAGTTAGTTTTGATCAAGTCTGGGGGAGAGAGTGATCGGTGCACGTGCACACACTTTGCATGGCATGTTAGAATGTGATGAGTTAGGATTTGTATTTTGTTGCACATATTGCATACACTTGCACCTAGTTCACGCGTACTTATTGGGTATCGCTGCGAGATTCCCCGCTCGTAAGAATTGGATTATTAGCGTATGAGTGAGGAGTAGAGAAAAATGTTGACTCGACTAGTGCTCTAGTCAAGAGCTCCCGTCATGCCTAGAAATTCAATTAGAGTAGAATTAAATTCAGAGTTGTAATTTAATTATTTCTATTATAGTAGCTGCAATTTATTTTACTTTAGTGGTGAATCCGGTGAATCCAACGGTAGGATAAGGTCGAGTGTAGCTAGACTAGTAGTAGCTTATTACTAAGGTCGGAAGGAAGGACAAACTTTCTCGGTGGCTAGAACTTGCACTAGGCGACTCTCGAAACGATTGCGTGAAGTACTCGTCATAAAATGTGATATAGGCCATTTCTTGATCCGGTTGTGCTTTTGAAATCCTTACCTACTTAATCACCATTGCAAGCCCACTTGAGCCTACCCTTCCTCCTTATTTAGCTCCACTAAAATTTAACCAAAGCCATACGACCAAGCCCATTCTCGCACCAACAAGTGAGCTGAAAGAAATTTATATATCTATCATGTTTGGTGTCATCTCCGTGTTGTATGATAGCTTTGAAAAAGCTGAAGGAGAAGTTTTTTGTTTGTTCCTACAAAAGAAATTCTGTCGAGAAAGAAAAATAGAAAAAGAAAAATAGAAATAGAAAAGAAAAAATAAAAATTTTTGTTCGAAAAGAACTTTCAATTACATTCTCTTGACATAGGCAAAATGTATGGTTGGCTTAGCATGCACCTACTGTTCAGTTGAAGTCTGGGGGTGCTGTGTAATTCTTGAAAATTTTGTATTGGTGATTGTAATTCTCTTGAGTGCTCAGGTTGTGTTGAATGCGATTCCCATCGTCATTCTACTTACCTAGCCTATACTCAACCTAAGCCCAATTCTAACCCATAAGTCCTATTGATTTTAGATACGAGTCGTCTCATGCAGTAGAGAGAGTGCGAACGTGCAAGCCTATGGACACCGACTTTGATGGATTTCTTAGGAGTTTGTCCCAAGCTTCGATTCGAGTAATACTCTACTCATTAGTCACGCTATTTTCCCTTTTGCGCGACCGAAAGATTCACCAGGATTCACCATCCAAGTAAAATAAAATTCAAACCACTGTTCTAGAAATAGTTAGATATAATCTTGAGTTTAATTCTTTTCTAATGTATTTCTATGCACGTGCGCATGCGACTTCGCATTGGTCTCTACCGCTCACACTCATGCTAACATCCAATTGTTCCGACAGGAGGGCTGAGTAGTTTGCCCGAGACGTGCAAATGGTTAAGTCTGGGGGTGTGATGAGTCCAATATATATATATATATATATATATATATATATATATATATATATATATATATATATTTATGGACTCATCTGGGCCGATTATCTAGTCTTTGCACCACACTTTAGGCACGTTTTCATTCATTTTCACTATTCCCTGCTAGGTGCACTATTAGGCCCACTTTGGTGTGCAATCGCACTCCTTATTATTGGGGGTAAGCACATGGTGCTCCCCTTCCATTTCTCTTTATTTATCTGGTGCTGGAGGTGTATTCCCAGCTATTTCTATCTTATATGCAGGTGGCCGGATTATCGTGGATCCAGTTCTCTCCCAGATTTCATAATTATGTGAAACGCACGGTCGTGCATTTTCCTTGACGCACGGTCTGTTGCGGTCGTAAGATACCTTCTGGGCAGAGAACGAGCGATCTGAATTTGCTCGTGCGTTTTGACGCACGGGCAGATTTGCCCGTGCGTGTGTAAAACGCACGGTTGGCCTGTGTTCTCTGAGCTTTTGTCATTTCTGAATTTGTCCGTGCGTTTTGACGCACGGACGGATTTGCCCGTGTGTGAGTAAATCGCACGGGCGGTCCAGCGTCTTCCTCAAGTCTAGTTTTATCATTTAATGATGCACGGTTCACGCACGATCGTGCGTTCGACCGTGCATGACCATTTTTCTGCCTGTTTAGTATAAAATGCAGGTTACATCGCAGACAGAAGAGAGATCGGGGAGAGGAGCAAGAAATTAGGTCCTTCCCGCCGTTCTTGAGGTCTAAGGGCTTCTCCTTCACCTCCACCACCAAAGAGGCCATTTTCCGGCGTTCTCCACCACCATCCTTCCATTCGGAAGAGGTAGCAAGCATCCTACGCCAAGTGCTCAAGCATTCCTTGTCGTGGGAAGCCATAGAAGAGCTGTAGGTTGTTGGAGCGGTGACAGCCTCCATCAAATCAGCACACCATCCGAGGGCCGAGCCCGGAGAGAGCCCGACAACCTCTCATTCCGGCCGAGAACCCAAGACGCGGTGATTTCTTCCTATTGGTCTTCTCTAACTTTATGTTGGTGATTTTTTTTGTTCTTGTGTTGTTGCAATGAACCATTATTTAGCTTTATGTTATAAATCTTTTGTGAAGTTCTTGTGCAATGATGCGGTAGTGCGAGAATAGCACTTTCTTTGCTGTGATTTTCTGAGATTCGTTGTGTGTGAAGCCCTAGCAATTACTAGTGGTGATGCTTAGAGAAGAGGTGTGTGCGACCCTAACCCGTCATAGTTACTTTCCGTCCACGCGCCTCCCGAAGCACGACATCGCGGCCGTTGCACCCACCTCGCCTTGCGAAGCGGAGTTTTGACCCGCATCTTTCTTTTCTGCACTAGCTTAGGAAACCCAAAATCAATGCCCTGGTTTTTTCCTTTGTTCGCTCGTATAACAATCGATTCACCACACGTTTCGTTCACCAGAACCTGCATTCCTTGAGAGACGATATTCGGGGACGTACTCCCAACTTTATTACTTGTGCGATCGGTGCACTTGCTGAGCACGCATCAATCGCAAACCTGCGAACACAACAAACAGTCAGCTCGCTTCCGAGACCGCCCGACCTCAAAGTGAGACCGCATGAATTAACCCAGGCTCAGTTCTTAGAGTTCTCGTTAGGAATGATGGGCCCTGCACCTCTATTTATAGGCGGGTAGACGGATGTCGTCACCGCACAGGAGAGATACAATCACCACCCGTCAGATCGCCAGCGGTCACATAAGGCAGACCGTGCGATCAGACCTCCTGGACGATCATCCGACCAAGACGCGGATCAGCAGACAAGATCGCGCACAGGTCGCGTGAATACGAGACCGCGCACAAGTCGCGCGGTCACAAGGGTACTCCTTCCTTAGACCACCAGGAGAAAACCAGGAACCATCTGGCCAACTTTAGACAAGTCGCCAGATCGCCACGACAGACCGCCCGGATGGACGGTCATATAAGAACAACCCGCCCGGTCTACCAACAAGGAAGACAGGCCAACCAGCAGAACAACTCGGGAACAGACCACATATACAAAGAATAGACCGGCAGAACCAGCAGTCCGCCAGGGCAACCCGGCAGAGCCAGACCGGCAGAATAAACACAAGAACAAGCCGCACGGTCTTGGCGGTCTCCCAAAATCAGACCGCCCAGTCTCCTCCACTTCACTTCAAAATTTCAACATGGTGATGAGTAGTTTATATACTCATCTCTTAGTATAGTTTTAATATAGTTTTAATCTGAAATGATATAAATTATATGATTTATATCATATAAATCATTCCCTTTTTAATTTCATAAACTAACTTAAGCTCTTCTGTGTTTTTTAGGTTTACTGGGCATTTTGGGCAAAAAGTGCAAGTACATGCACAAGGTCACGGGCGTGACCCATGGGCGTGTAACCTACGAGGTGTTCCAGACCAGTTTCCGCCACCCCAAGGTCATTCTGTGGAGATTCACCAAGTACATGCCCTCAGGTCATGGGCGCGACTTAGGGGTGTGACCCAGTGTCACGGCCGCGATCAGCCACAAGCATCCAGATCAGCCTGCCACGTCAATTAAAGTTACTTGTCCCAGGTCACCCCCGTGACCAGGGGGCGTGCCATCCAGTACACGGTCATGACTCATCCTGCGCCACTTCCGGCCGAAGCTTCGCGCCAGCAGCCTATCTTAAAGTTACACGCCCCCAGGTCACAGGCGTGACACAGTCGAAACGCTCGCAATAAAGCCAGAAGGCGCCCTCTCCGCTGCTGCTTCAATCACGCCCCTTACATTCCCCTTGGTCATGGGCGTGACCAAGGGCGTGTAACCTCAAATTTGCAGCTATATAAAGCCAGCTCCAGCAGATGGTTAGGGAGGAATTTTTAAGACGAATTTTAGGACTTAGACTCTTCATTTCTTGTATCATTTTCCTGTTTTAGGTAGTTTCTTATATTTCTCTTTAATCATGTACTTGTAGTTTTCAATTCAATAGTTGTAACTTCCAATTCTTAGTTTGTAATTCCCTTTGCATCGATTAATAAAATAGTTCTTATTTCTCTCATTCTCTTCTTCCATCTTAATGTATTCTTTTATTTCTTTTGATTCCTCCATCTTCATGAGTAACTACAATTTTATTAGTACTCGATCGAGATGATCCAAGGAATAATATAAGTTTTGAAGTAATTTAGAATTACTTTTTCTCTTTTCTAAAAAGCGTAAGATTTATCCTTGATTTTAAGATAACAAGATTATATTTTCGATATATAATTCTTGTTCGTGTTTTCGTTCTTTTGTTAGCTGAGAGGCTCGTAAGAAGAATCGATCACTCAAGGATAAAGGAGAGTAGAGTGCAACCCTTGAGAGAGGATGACGTTACCCTTCCGGATTGGAGTAAAAGCCAATAGCGGGATTCACCTCGTAAAGCGAGCTTTAGGGGTTTTGATTATAGAACGAAAGTTTGATTGATCAACCTAATCTCAGGTGAACGTATTCCTCGAGAGAGGTGCGTTCATAATTCGGGAATCTCCACGGTCAAGGCTATTTTAGTAAGAGAATGTGATTTTATTCTTTCGTCTTATTTTTATCTCCGAGGTGATTCAAGGATCGAGTGCTAATCTTCCTCATCGTTTAATCTTATTTTAATTTCTCTTTTTGCAAAACAAACCCAAAGTATTATTGATAAAATAATAGAGATTTTCTTTAAGTAAGAGTACTCAACCGCCCCGAGTCTAATACGAGCTTGGTTTTCTACGAACCTATACTACATTCGATACGGTACACATGTCGTCGTCATTTGCAGGCATAGTTTTTGCTCATCATGTTTTTGGCGCCGTTGCCGGGGACACGGTTGATATTTCGAAAAAAGATATATCTATTAATTTTATCGTTCTCTTTCTTCTCCCCCTTCTCTTAAAAATTAAAAAAAAAACTTAAAAGGCGTAATTTAAATTCTCGGAAAGGACGCTTTGGGCTTGAATTCCCATGATAGCCTCTAGTACCTTGCGAGCCCGTCACCGGGTTGACCTTGGGAAGTCCGGGACTAACTTAACCCGCTTTTATATAATATAATTATTCTCTAAAATTCCATTCATTTGAGTAAAGTTTTTTTAGTTTTAAATGAAGTTATCTGAATTGGCTGTAAAAGTTGCTGAGCTTCAAAACCAAGTTAATCTTTTGGAAGCCGCACAAAAACGCCAAATTAGTTGTTATTATTGTGGCGCGCCTCATCAAAGTGAGGAATGTTATTTACATTCATATTCTCAAAATAATTATTATGAAAATAATTTTCCTCAATATTATGCAAATAATCTTGATTATAGTTACGATCATAATATTTTCTCTTTTAATGAAAATAATTTTTCAAACTTTGATGAAAATGTTTTTTCTAATTTTCATGAGAATAGTTTTTTGGCGTTTAATAATTGTTCTTCTAGCTCCGAAGTAGATTATTCTTGGTGGCAAGCTCACCCGGATAGTTCTCGGAGCGGTGAAGAAAAATCTTTAGATCCGAATTTTTATTCTTCTTCTTATGCGCCGCAATTTTCTTTCTCTAATTTTGGGGAATTTCCACCGATTCAATTTAATACTTCCCCCAAAAATGTAGAGGAGAATTTTACTCCTTCTAGTACTTTTTCTCCATCCTTTGATTATTTAGTTATGGAGGAACATGTGCTTTCATGTAATCCCATAACTTCTTTTACCAAAGATGAAGAAAAATTTTCTTGCCAAGATTTTCTTCATGTTGTGGGCACCCCGGATGAACTAGAAGAGGAACAAGTTTCTTCCCCTACTTCACCCGGACCTTCTTTTATTTGTTATGAATTTTCCCAAATCTCTTCTATTCAACCAAAAATTCATGAAAATTTAGTGTCCAAAAATTTTATTCCACTTGGTAATGCACTAGATTTTTTAAAAGAAAATTTTATTTTATAAAAGGAACAACCGGAGCTTAATCATATATTTTCGCAAGCACCTCCTCCTTGCTAAAAATTATCTGACAGGTTTAATGGTGATTTTCTAGATTCTAATAATTTTCAGGTTGAAGATGAGCCGTTGCTACCCCAACTAATTGATGATCCATATGCCGCTCATCTTTATATTTTCAAATTACCTCAGGTATGTATAGGTGATTTGGATTTGCATATTCAAGTCCAACGACAAATGGAGAATCACACGTTAAGTGGAGGAATAGCTGGGCAACTAACGTCGGCACATTCACCTACACGTGAATTAAGGGAGTTACCTGTCCATTTTCAATTTAAATTTCCTTTTAGCTAACCCCTAACCGTCTAGCTTAAATACGGGAAAAAGAAAGCTCTCTTGGGAGGCACCCCTTGCTTAACTTTAATTTTATGTATTTTTCTTTTAAAGTTTATTTTTCAAGTGTTCTTCATACTTAGTTTTAAACATTGGGGACAATGTTTAATTTTAAGTATGGGGTGTAGCTTTGCGTTCACTGTATTGTTATTTGAAAAAGAAAAAATTTATAATTTAATAAAAATCTAATTTCTTGGAAAGGGAGCTTTGGGCTTGAACTCCCATCACAGCTCCTAGTACCTTGCATGTAACACCCCAAAACTTCCTGTGTTGCGAGCAGCTAAATTTTAAAGGTTTAGCCGAATTCGTCGAAGGGAATTAGACAAATTCGTCGAACGAGTTAAGGCTTTCAACTTGTCAAACACTATAAACTTTCAACGAATTCGTCGAACGGAAATAAGTCTTCAGACGAATTCGTCGAGCGCAGGTAGCCATTCGTCGAACGAAGCTTTTCAGTCGTTCATCGAACGCAGCTTTTCAGTCATTCATCAAACGCAGGCAGCCGTTCGTCGAACACAGGTTTATAGCATTCGTCGATCGCAGCTTCTTAGCCATTCGTCAAACGCAGGTTTTTAGCATTCGTCGAACGCAGCTTCTTAGCCATTCGTCGAACGCAGGTTTATAGCATTCGTCGAACGCAGCTTTACTGCCATTCGTCGAACGCAGTTACAGTACGACGATTTGCGATGTAACAGACCCGTGACTTCTTGATCATAGCCGTTAGATCCAGGACTTTAAATCCAAGGGCTGGGATTTATTTCTGGGTTATCTTAGGGTTTGTCCAAAGGGGTATATATATATCCTCTTTTACTTATAATATTTATCTTCTTTAAGAGTGAAAAAGACAGAAGCCGAGGAAGAACAACGACAGCGAGGTAGAAGATCGAGGCTTCTTCTGCCATTGCCGGAGCTTCGGAGCTCTGAATCGCGTGCCGTTTCAGATCTGAAAAAAGCAGCCAGTTGTGGTTCTTTCTATCCGAGTGAAATCTCAGATCTATGGCGGGGAAGAAAGCTCCAAGGGTAACGATCCTTCCTCCCGGTCTTAGGACATGTTTTGTCCTCTTATTCCTTTTTCTATGCTTGCATGAGGAATCCTTTTCACCAAATGGGTGAAGTGTAGGATTTCTTCTAGTTCTTCGAAACTCCGGGTCGATTGTGTCCATCCCCGGCATATTGCATTTAGAAATCTGGTAGTCATGCAAATTTAGGCATTTTGTGTGAAGCCTATTCGTGGCCGTGAGCCCGGATCGGTGATGCTTGGATTGCGACGTTGCATTTAGGTTAAGCCTAGAATGTGTGCCAGAGAATGTCTCCGTAGGATCTTCTATTGTGTTGCGGGACTTGAGTTTTAGGTGCCTTTTGAGAGCCTAACGGAAGCCCCTTGCTTGGGTGGTTGAATGCAAACCTTCTCCACTAGATTTGAAGAGGAGTGGTCTTGTAACTCCTTCTTGGTTGTTGTTTGCGAAGTCTAAGTCCGCGTGAAAGGATTGGATGCGTAGCTTAATTATTTGGGAACTTGTTGTGCTAAGCCCTCACGGGCCGAGGCGAAGTCGTACCCGCGTCGTGCGATAGATCGCGATGGTTAGAGCACGGGCAAAGCTGAACCAAACCCATTTTCATGTAGATCGGTAAGAGGTCCCTACCTCATATAAGCCGTGTGATCATGGGAGAAGTCGTGGAAGGTGTCCTACCTAGACCGACCAAAAGCTCTTTTTCCCCACCTAAGGCTTTGACCTTAGGGTCGAGTGTTTGTGATGAATTGATGTTATGTTAGCCTCATGCGGTTGCTTAGGCGGTTGTGGGGAACCTTCGGGTGATCCCAACCAACATCATATGCATACCTAGATTCTGTTGAAAATGTTGAAGTGGAAGTTTGTGGATATTTATGGATCTGGGCGGTCTGGGAGGAGGTCGGGCGGTCTGGTGAGACCGCACGACCTGACGATTTGTTCTGCAGTCTGGTTTATCTTAGCCTAGCCGTAGTCTCCTGGTATGACCGCTGGTATCTGTCCAAGGCGGCTGAAGGTGAAACCGCGCGGTCTGTCTGTGACTGCGTGGCGGGATGGCTTCTTTAGGACTGTGCCGGTCTGGCGTGACCGCACAGGTTGGTCCAGGTTTCCAGAATTCCGGTCTGGTGGCTGTCCGGGTCTTCTGGTGGTATTCGCGGACTAAGGCTCTTAGTCACGCGGTCTCTGCTTGCGGTCTCAGGAGGAGGCTGGTATGCGAACAGGTCTCTATCCTCGGTCTCAGAAGGAGGCCGGCATGCGAACAGGTGTTCGCGGTCTTGTGTCGAACTGACAGTGTTTGCGGTCTCGGACAAACACTAGTTGTGGGCGGCTTCTTGGCGGTCTGGCGATCTCCTTGTGGAGTCGCGATCTGACTGAGGGAGTGGCGATCTCCCGCGGTCTGGGGGAAGCCGGCGAGCTCATTGATGCGCAAATCGTAGCACACCGCTATAGGCGGTAGCAAGACTGCGGCACGAAACGGCAGTGTACCGATCGTTCAAGTAATATAAAATGGGAATGAATTCCCAAGTATCGATCTCAAAGGAACACAGTAAGGTGGAGTTTATTATCGAGGAAGGACTTGAGATTGATGTCCTTTCGAGCGGATGGATGCGAAACGGGGGATTTGGTTTGTGGAAAATAAAGAGAAAATATTACACTGCTCCTATGCAATGCCGCTATGCAATGCTTCACTTGGCGGGATGGAGACTAGGAAGGCCTTGAGCGCACTGCATCGCAAGGGCGGATGGACGAGTAGGCAAGCGGAATCGAACTATGCAGGCCTTGAGCGCTCTGCTTCGTTAGGCGAATGGATTACACGGGCCGCTATGCCACGGTTCGCTAGGCGGATGGACGAGTAGGCAAACTGAGTGAGGGTCGTAAGCACCTCTTCGACAAGCACGCCACTAGCAATTGCTAGTGCGGCGACGAACGTGATGGCGGGAGGGATGGATTGAATGGGGCGCACCTCAAGCAACATAAACCACAAAGCATTTCACATAGACATGAAATGTAAGGAAATACGAACAAGTTTATGTACTCTACTTCATCAAAATGTAAGGATCTAGCTACATATACATCAATAAGAGGAGAACAAAGCAAGAAATCGACCGAATCCGAAGGCTCGTTGGAGATTCACAGTTGGAATCGCTGGGTTGTCAGTCCGCGTCCAAGCTCGGTCAGCAACTGCGTCCGGGGTAGAGAGAGATGCCACTACTTCTCTAATGGACCCGTCTTCTTCATCTCACGATCCGGTGGAGGTTGCAAACTTCCTCTTGCTTGAAGGAAATGGTGGTTAGATCTCCCTTGAAGCTCTAGGATGAAGGAGGAGGCCAAAGGGATGAAACCCTGGTGGAGATGGCGAAATCGGCGCAGCTGTACAGTGCGTACGGAACTCTCTCGTTTTAGGTCGAATCTGCAGCTTTTATAGGAAAACGTTAGAAATTTGGTCACGCACGGTCGAACGCACGACCGTGCGTGGACCGTGCTATACTTAAGCTCAGCAGGCGTGCAGGGGAAGAAGGCCAGCGCCCGTGCGTTTTGCTTACGCACGATCAACGCCGCCCGTGCGTTCAAACGCACGGGTAAATTCCGACGCTCAGAAATCATCAAGACACAGGTCGACCGTGCGTTTTACTCTCGCACGGGCGAATCCGCCCGTGCGTCAAAACGCACGAGTAAACTCCGACGCTCAATTTTCTGCCCAGACACAAACGCACGACCGCCACCGACCGTGCGTCAAGGAAACGCACGACCGTGCGATATGCACAGAAATGACTTCTCGGAAAACGGGACGATCAGGTCACCTGCATACAAGATCAACGGCTAGGAATACACGTCCAGCAGCACAGAGATACAGAAAATACAATGGGGAGCACGAAGTGCTTACCCCCAACAACAAAGTGCGCAATTGCACACAAAAACAGGCATAGACATGTACTTCAAATAAAAGCATGAATGGAAGAAATATTGACGAGACTGAAGTACAAATGCAGGAAAACTAGCCTAAATGAGTCCGAAAATATGTATATAATAGGGACGCATCACTCATCAAATGAAGCAGAAAGAATTGTTGCTGATCGCGCGGGTTGACCGGTCTAGTCGCGCGGTCTGGGGGTGGTGATCCTATCTCATAGGGTGGTGACTGGATCAGGTCCCACGCATATAAATAGAAGCCACTGTAGCAGAAAAATTAGACAAACCAAGTGTAAGCTGAGCTTTTCCTAATTCCTGCCGTCTGTATTTTTAGACCGGGCGGTCTGCTGATTGAATTTTCTTGTGCAGCTTCTGCGGATAGTGTGGTCTGCAGCGATCACCTCTTCCTCTGAAAGTGTTCGCGCGGTCTGCGGATTGTAGTGTGGGTTGCTGGAGTTCGGGAGAATCAGTGGAGTTCGTATGGAGGGTGCGGTCTAAGGTGGTGTTTTGTAACCGGCAGTGTTGTGCGGTTAGGCAGCTTGTAGAGATCGGCAAGGAGACCGCGCGGTCTGGAGCAGTCTCAGTTATCTTCCTTTCAAGTTGTGTATTTTCCTCTTTGGTTTTGTGTGCTGGCGAAATCATGTCTCGCCAAGCATACCTCACCCTGTAATGAAGTTTATGCTATCAATAAAGATTACTTGTTTGCCTCCATTTGTTTTTGGTTGTTTGGCTTGAATCTTTAAGTTGCAGATTTCCTGCTCACTCCATAAAGGTCTACGAAAAAATTTCACATGGTATCAGAGCTAGGTTGGAGTGGATAGAGCAGTGAGCAACTTAGAGTAGCCATCGCCTTTGTGAAGAAGGAACCAGTGGTAGAGCAATGGAAGGTGATTTTGCAAGAGGTCTTGGAATTGAGATGCTTACATCGACTAACTTCAAGAAGTGGAAGCCGTGTATACAAAGCAATCTTCTGGGTGAGGACCTCTGGGAGGTTGTTGGAGGAGAGAGCACAGAGGAAGTTTTTCTGGTTGGAGATATCCATCATGAGGTGAGGAACTGGAGGCGGATTAATGCCAAAGCAGAGTTCGCCCTGAAGAGGGCAATATCACCTGATTTGTTTGATCACATCTTAGGGTGTGCATCAGCTGCAGAGATCTGGAGAGCCCTGGATGGGCTGTTTAACAAGAAGAATGTGGCAAGACTTCAATTCCTGGAGAATGAGCTGGCCAGATCAGCTCACGGTGACCTTTCTATCTCTACGTTCTTCTTGAAGATGAATAACTTGTGCGTCGAGATTTCAGCGCTGGATCCTGATGAGCCAATTTCTAAGGCGAAGCTGAAGAGGCACATTATCCGTGGCCTGCGGAAGGAATATGTTGCCTTTGTGACGTTGGTGCAGGGTTGGGCAAATCAGCCATCTCTGCTGGAGCTGGAAAATCTGCTTGCTTCGCAGGAGAGTCTAGCAAGGCAGATGGCGGGGGTGTCAGTGTCTGGGGGAGATGACGAAGTTCTCTTCACGGGAAAGAAGAAGAAGTGGGATAAGAAGAAGACCGCTGGAGGAGGCAATGGGCCTTCAACTTCTGGACAGCAGGAGAGGGGCTATGCTCCTAAGGCTGAAGGGAAGAAGAAGGGGGAAGGTCCCAAGTGCTTCAGGTGCGGAAAGGTTGGTCACATCAGGAAGGATTGTCGGGTGAATCTTCAACCGGGGCATGCTGCTGCAGGAAAGGGAGAAGCTAAAGCCAGGCAGGTTGATGGAGGATGGGGAGGAGCCTTCTCAGCTTCTATTGGAGCTGCGGATCCTATCAACTATCAGGAGGACTGGATCGTGGACTCGGGGTGTGGTCATCACCACACCGGGGACGAGTCAAAGCTTACTTCCGCGCAGCCTTACTTAGGTAATGATGCCATTATTACTGCTGATAATACAGTGCATGATGTTGAGAAGGTGGGGGTTATTTCCTTGGGTAGTGATAGGTGGCCGCTTACATTGAGAAGTGTTTATCATGTGCCTGGTATGAGGAAAAACCTCTTCTCCGTGACCAACGCTGTAGACGCTGGGTATCACGTTCTGTTTGGCCCAAAAGAAGTGAAGTTTCTTCGTAATGTGGAGGCGTTGAAGGATGAGGTCATTCATGTGGGGAGGAGAGCTAAAGACTTGTTCGTTTTATCGACAAGTTCTTATGTTGACAAGATGAGGACAAACGACAGTGCTGTGATATGGCACGAGAGGTTGGGGCACGTAGGGATGGATAAGCTGAAAGCTATGGCGGTGAAAGGTCTGGTCAAGGGCCTGCCTAGTCTATCCTCCTATGGTGACGGTCATGTTTGCGCTGGATGTCAGTTCGGCAAGTCTCATCGGCTTCCGTTTGACAAGTCGCAGACAAGGAGTAGTGTGTCGTTGGAGTGCATCCACGGTGACTTGATGGGACCGACTACTACCCCAAGGCTCGGAGGCAGCAGATATATGCTGTGTTGATCGATGATTACACCAGATATGTCTGGGTTTACTTCTTGAAGGAGAAGGCGGAGGCGTTTGCCAAGTTTATGGAGTTCAAGGAGCTCGTGGAGGGTCGGCTTGGTCTGCGGGTTAAGAAGCTGAGGACTGACAATGGAGGGGAGTTCACCTCTGGTGAGTTCTCTATTTTTTGCAGGAAGGCAGGCATCCGGAGGGAGCTTACTTGTGCACATACTCCACAACAAAACGGAGTTGCACAGCGGAAGATCCATCATCTGACGGAGACCTGCAAGTGTTGGCTGCATGCCAAGAGTATCCAAAAGTCCTTTTGGGCAGAGGGAATGTCTTGTGCTGCCTATGTCATCAACAGGATGGCTCTTAGTCCCATCTATATGAAGACACCACATGAACTAATGTTCAAGGAAAAGCCAAGTGTGGAACACCTTTGAGTGTTTGGTTCCACCTGCTATGTGCACGTTCCAGATGCGCTTCAGACGAAGCTAGATGCGAAGGCAAGGAAGCTAGTCTTCGTGTGTTATGATGACCGGAAGAAGGGCTGAAAGTGCATGGACTCGGAGATGACGAGATTTGTTGTATCTCGCAACGTCGTGTTCGACGAGGTGACGTCGTACAAGGGGATTTCTGGTATTGAGCTACCAGAAAGCAGGGTAGAGGAGCCGGAGAAAGCTGTGAAAAATCTTCAGGTGGAGCTACCTGTGTCACTAGGTGGTCCATCAATTTCTAATCAGGAAGCAGGGGGAGCAATGCTCCGAGTACGTCTGGAAGGGGATCTAGGGAAGAAGCAGCTAAGGATACTGCGAGTCAGGGGAAGGCGTTGCATAGATCGAAGCGAACTATCATTGCCCCTGATCGCTATACAGGAGGAAACATGGTGAGCTTTGTCTCGTGTTTCTTTGCTGGTCCCTTGGTTGAGAGGGTGTCGTCGAGCTTTGAAAAGGCTAAAGGCGTGAAGGAGTGGGACTTTGCGATGCAAGAAGAGATGGCAGCTCTCGAGAAGAATGAGACCTGGTCTCTGGTGCCCAGGCCCAAGAGCACCACTCCTATCACATGCAAGTGGGTCTACAAGCTTAAGAAGAAAGCTGACGGCAGTATCGAGCGGTACAAGGCTCGCCTTGTGGCTCGGGGATTCTCGCAGCAATACGGTGAAGACTATGAAGAGACATTCAGTCCGGTGGCAAAAATGACTTCAGTTCAGGTTGTGATTGCCTTGGTAGCGTGTTGCGGGTGGAAGATTTGGCAGCTTGATGTAAAGAATGCATTCTTGTACGACGAGATTGACAAGGACATCTTCATGGTCCAGCTGCCAGGCTTCGTATCTGAAGATTTTCTGGAGCATGTCTGCAAGTTGAAGAAGGCCCTGTATGGGTTGAAGCAAGTGCCGAGGGCGTGGTATGGAAATATTGCAGAGTATCTCTTATTCTGCGGGTTTGGTGCTTCAGACTCAGACTCAGACTCAAGCTTATTCGTCAAGAAGAGTGGGGAGCTTCAAGTCATCGTGCTGCTATACGTCGACGATATGATCATGACGGGGAATTCGAAGGAGGAGGTAGCGCAGCTTCAGGCTGAGCTGTCCATCAGATTTGAGATGAAGGATCTAGGTGTGCTTCACCATTTCCTTGGACTCGAGGTGCAGAGGAAGGAGAGTGGAGTGCTGGTGTCCCAGGCTAGATATGCAGAGTGAATCATGGAGCGGTTCGGCATGAAGGAAGGGAAGTGCATCTCCACACCTCTGGAGAAGGCTATGAAGCTTCAGAAGGATGAGGGATGGATTCTGCAAGATCCGTTGGTGTTCCGAGCTCTGGTCGGGAGCCTGATCTATCTGACGATCACTAGGCCGGATATTGCATATGCAGTTGGCAGAGTGAGTTGGTACATGGCGGAGCCACGGATGCCTCATCTGCTAGCAGCCAAGAACATTCTGAAGTATGTCAAGGAGACCTCGGATATGGGTCGCCTTTACAGGAGGGATGCGGGCTTCGAGGTGCATGGATACATGGATGCTGATTATGGGGGAGATTCGGATGATCGGAAGTCGACGTCTAGATACGTCTTCATGGTGGACCCCACGACTATATCATGGTGCAGCAAGAAGCAGGATTCCGTGTCAGTCTCAACCACAGAAGCGGAATACAAGGCTTCGGCCTTGGCTGCTCAGGAAGCCATCTGGCTTAGGAGGTTGGTTAGAGACGTCCATAAGGATGTTTGGGAGCTGACTCTGCTCCGCGGTGACAATGAGAGTGCTCTCAAACTGGTGACCAATCCAGTTTGTCACGCGAGGACCAAGCATATCGAGATCGAGCATCATTTCATTCGTGAGAAGGTGCTGGAGGGGTCTCTTTTGGTCGAGCATGTTCGGAGTCAGGACAACATTGCTGACATCTTCACAAAGGCGCTGTCAAAGGGGTTCACACGGCTAAGGAGCTTACTGGGGCTGTTTTCAACTTCCCACTTCAAGGGGGAGTGTTGAAAATGTTGAAGTGGAAGTTTGTGGACATTTATGGATCTGGCGGTCTGGGAGGAGGTCGGGCGGTCTGGTGAGACCGCACAACCTGGCGATTTGTTCTACGGTCTGGTTTGTCTTAGCCTAGCGGTAGTCTCCTGGCATGACCGCTGGTATCTGTCCAAGGCGGCTGAAGGTGAGGCCGCGCGGTCTGTCTGTGACTGCTGGAGGGCTGGCTTCTTCAGGACTGTGCCGATCTCGCGTGACCGCACAGGTTGGTCCAGGTTTCCAGAATTCCGGTCTGGTGGCTGTCCGGGTCTTCTGGTGGTATTCGTAGACTAAGGCTCTTAGTCGCGCGGTCTCTGTTCGCGGTCTCAAGTGTTTGCGGTCTCGGGAAAACACTGGTGGTGGGCGGCTTCTTGGCGGTCTGGCGATCTCCTTGTGGAGTCGCGATCTAACTGAGGGAGTGGCGATCTCCCGCGGTCTGGGGTGAAGCTGGCGAGCTCATTAAATGAAGCAGAAAGAATTATTGCTGATCGCGCGGGTTGACCGGTCTGATCATACGGTCTGGGGGTGGTGATCCTATCTCATAGGGTGGTGACTGGATCAGGTCCCATGCCTATAAATAGGAGCCACTGTAGCAGCAAAATTAGACACACCAAGTGTAAGCTGAGCTTTTCCTAATTCCTGCGGTCTGTACTTTTTGACCGGGCGGTCTGCTGATTGAATTTTCTTGTGCAGCTTCTGCGGACAGTGCGGTCTGCAGCGATCACCTCTTCCTCTGAAAGTGTTCGGGCGGTCTGCAGCTTGCAGTGTGGGTTGCTGGAGTTCGGGAGAATCAGTGGAGTTCGTAAGGAGGGTGCGGTCTAAGGTGGTGTTCTGTAACCGACAGTGTTGTGCGGTTAGGCAGCTTGCAGAGATCGGCAAGGAGACAGCGCGGTCTGGAGCGGTCTCAGTTATCTTCCTTTCAAGTTATGTATTTTCCTCTTTGGTTTTGTGTGCTGGCGAAATCATGTCTCGCCAAGCATACCTCTCCCTGTAATGAAGTTTATGCTATCAATAAAGATTACTTATCTGCCTCCATTTGTTTCTGGTTGTTTGGCTTGAATCTTTAAGTTGCACGTTTCCTGCTCACTCCATAAAGGTCTACGAAAAAATTTCACAGGTTCCCTTTCTCTTGATGCTCAACCTAGAAGATTGATTGTGCTTGAAACCTCACCTTGTGTAGTGTAGTTTGCACTGTCTATATATTATTACATGTTGCATGTACGGCTTGCTTGCAGGTTAGCGGTGACACGCCCCTGAGCCGGCTAGATGGTCGGGGGGGGGGGGATCGTTATGCAGTTTGTGGTCAGCTCATAGCTGACCCTCGTTTACCTCTTATTGGATGTTGGTTGCAGGTGCAGGTGAGCCTAGCGGGAAATAGCGGGCGGTGGCCCTTTTGATGTGTTGGCCCTCGAAGGCCAGCCTCTTTTTTGCTTTACATGTATTGCCGGCCTGCGTGCCGATGTATGTTTTGAGTTTCTATACATTTGATAAATGTAAGGCCTTAATGTCGTAAATCTATTTGTTTCATTCCTGGGATAGTGGACAATTCTAAAAGATGTTTAATCCAAATGCTTCCGCTTACGCTTTTTATACTCTCGTGTAGTTGTTGTTCTTTTCTGTTTATCACCTTATAATGCCTAGCTAGTGTCTATAGTATGGCGTGGGGTCCCGAGCGGACCTACTATTATATTATTTGTATTGGCAGGGTGTTACAATTTGGTATCGGACTTAGGGCGTCGATTCGTAGTTTATCGAATTTGGGACGAATTCCTTTTAAGGGGCGGTGTGCACGGGATGTGCGCTCACCTAAAAAAGATAAAAACTAATAAGAATGTCCACTTAGGAATTGAAAAACATACTTGTTTGTGGAACCTGAGCGTTCTATGATTATTGTTAGCTACGTTTTCGGTCACTAAATGGTGCCTTTTATGATTGTAGGTGACGAGGAGTGCTGCAGAGAAGTCTCGACCCCGTAACACCGCTGAAAGTAGTGCATCGGCTGAGGTGCCAGCGACCACTCCTTCGGCTGAGATGATCAGATTAGTCGCAGAAGCTATCTTCGCAATGATCAACACTCAACCTCAAAGGCTTGCACAGCCTTCTGCGCCTACTCCGGATGTGACCCCGGCGGCAGTGGCTGCAGTGGAACCTGCGGTGGAGCCAAGGGTGGAGTGTCGAGTAGAGCGAGTAGCTATTGCGCGAGCGCGTGATCAACAACTTCAGCACTTTCTAAGTTTCCATCCTCCAACCTTTTCGGGGACTGGATCCCCAATGGAGGCGGAGGACTGGTTGTCAACAGTTAGAAAAACTTTAAAGGCAATAACAATAGAAGAATCTATGATGGTCACCCTAGCCACCTTCCTCCTTAACGGAGAAGCAGAGCTTTTGGGGGTCGAACAGGAAGCGCATGAGTTTGGAGGTAAGGATATTACCGAGATCACTTTGGCGGAGTTCTCAAAGTCGTTTCTTCAGAGATATATTCCATCTGCCCAACGCATTGCGTTTCAGAAATAGTTCTTGAAGTTAACTCGAGGCGATAGCTCGGTGTACGAGTACTTGCACGAGTTCACTAGACCGGGCCGCTATGCGGGGTCTTTGGTGGAAGATGAGGAAATGAAGACGAACAAGTTTTATGAAGGTCTTCGAGATGAGTTGAGGCTGCTCCTTGCAGGACCATTGACGTTTGGCTTCCATATGATGGTGCAAAGCGCCAGATCTCTGGAGTTGGACATGAAGAGAGTGCAAGCAAAGGGCGTGGCAAAGAAACATGAATTTTATGCGCCGACCTCTCAATCCAAATCTGAGTTCAGGAGGAACAAAAGGAAGTTCAAGCCTGCAGAACCAACTCGCTCAAATGTGTCGGCAGCTACGACTGCACGTGGTCCTATGACTTGTTTCACTTGTAGAAAGGTGGGACACAAGGGACGTGTGTGCCGAAGCGGTCTCCCGAGGCCATAGAACCAAGCGATGGACTATGCGCGTGCTGCGGGTCATGCGGAAAAGGGCAAAGCTGCGGAGTCTTCTGCTTCCCAGTATATTTTGACCCAACCGAGAGTTTACTCGCTTAGCCAGCAAGAAGCCATACGACAAACTGATGTCGTCACAGGTATGGATTAGAAGTTAGCTTTTACAGCTATTTATGATTGATACTATTGTGCGACTTTATATTTGATTTGTGTGCAATTAGGTTTCGTCCTAATTTTCAATTATCCGGCGAGAGCTCTATTCGATACGGGTGCATCACACTCTTTTCTGTCTAAGGACTTCGTGGTGCGAATCGGAGTGCCGTCTACCTTAGTAGAGGATAGATTAGAAGTAGTGCTACCCAATGGATCTCGCATGAGTGCGGATAGGAAGAGTCGTGTGAAGGTGCGGATTGGAAATCAAGACTTCGACTTGGAAGCATCGTTATTACCGTTAGCTGAATTTGACGTAATCTTCGGCATGGACTGGATCTCGGAGCAGCGAGCATGCATTGATTGCAATTCAAAGGAGATCACTCCGAGAAAGAACACCGGGTACGAAACCACATTCGCGGGCATGCGAGGAGCGAGCAAGACACTGATGTTTGCTCTCCAGGTGGTTAAGGCGGTGAGAAAGGGTGCAGAGTTGTTCTTCACCTTGTTGGAGGCTTAGGAGACAAAGCGCAGTTTATGTGATGTCCCAGTTGTAGCAGAGTATGCTGAAGTGTTTCCTAACGAACTCCCTGGGGCTTCGCCTCAGCGAGAGATTGATTTATGTATTGAGCTGGTGCCAGGTGCCAAGCCTGTAGCATGCTCACCGTACTGAGTAGCGCCAAAGGAATTGGCAGAGCTGAAGGTTCAGTTGCAAGAGCTACTAGAGCAAGGCTATGTATGTCCAAGTTCTTCACCTTGGAGTGCACCGGTCCTCTTTATGAAAAAGAAGGACGGGAGCTTGCGTCTATGTATTAATTATCGAGAGCTGAATAAGCTGACCGAGAAGATCCGTTATCCGATTCCAAGAATCGATGACTTATTCAACCAACTGGTTGGGTCGACGGTACACTCTAAGCTAGACTTAAGGTCCGGCTATTATCAGCATCGTATTCGGGATTGTGACATTCCAAAGACAGTGTTCAGTACCCGCTTTGGGCACCATGAGTTCACGGTTATGCTGTTCGGTCTATCTAATGCACCATCGGTATTCATGGACTTAATGAATAGAACATTCTGAGTGTATTTGGATCAATTTGTGATCGTCTTCATCGACGACATTTTGGTATACTCTCAGTCGGAAGAGGAGCATGTCGGGCATCTGAGCGCAGTTTTGAGAACCTTGAGGAGGAATCAGCTATATGCCAAGTTCTCCAAGTGCAAGTTTTGGCTATCGTCAGTAGAATTCCTTGGTCATGTTGTTAGTGGAGAAGGAATCGCAGTCAATCCTTCGAAGATAGAGGCAATCCAAGCATGGCCTGTGTTGAAAAATGTAGCGGAAGTTCGAAGTTTCTTAGGACTTGCCAGCTATTACAGGCGCTTTGTGGAAAACTTCTCGAGGATTTCACTACCTCTCACTAAACTGACTAGGAAAGATCATAAGTTCGCTTGGTCGCCAGAGTGCGCACGAGCTTTTGAGGAACTGAAGAGCCGTCTGACTACGGCGCCCATTCTATGCTCTCCATGTGGAACAGAAGGTTACAAAATATATAGCGACGCCTCGGGGGAGTGGCTTTGGTTGCGTTCTGGTGCAGTTCGGAAATGTAAATGCCTATGGCTCCCGTCAGTTAAAGGTACATGAGAGGAACTACCAGGTCCATGATTTGGAGCTAGCGGTCGTGGTATTTGCTCTTAAACTTTGGAGGCACTACTTGTATGGCGTGAAGATCGATATCTTTACAGACCACAAAAGCCTCAAGTACCTGCTTGATCAGAAGGAGTTGAATATGCGACAAAGGAGGTGGATGGAGTTCCTTGGGGACTACACCTTCGACATTCGATACACTCCTGGGAAAGGAAATGTGTTTGCTGGCTCATTGAGTCGTCGGGCTCCTGCACATTCAAACTGGATTTTGATGCATGATGAGCATCTAATCCGGGAGCTAGAAGCCTTGGAGATCATTTGTGTCGATAGAAGAGCGACTCCTTCAGCATGTTTGAACTGGACGGAGGTTCAGTATGACCTGGCCGACCGAGTTCGACAAGCTTTGGAGCTGGATTCGAGCATAAAGCGATATAAAGCGGAGACCGTAGTTGGGTCAAGTGCTGATTTATCCTTCGAAGATGATCTTATGTGGAAAAATGGTAGATTGTGCATCCCAAATGTTGGTACATTGCGGGCGGAATTGATGTACGAGGCTCACTTTACCAAGTACTCGTTCCACCCTGGGAGCGCAAAGATGTACATGGATATGAAGAAACTCTTTTGGTGGCCAGGAATGAAGAAAGACATTGCACTCTACGTGGCCAAGTGTCACACTTGCGCGTTGGTGAAGGCTGAATGTCAAAGGCCGGGTGGGTTTCTAAAGTCTTTACCGATCCCGGAATGGAAGTTCGACGATCTTTCGATGGATTTTGTGCACGGATTGCCGAAATTGCAACATGGAAATGATGCCATCTGGGTGATCGTAGATCGATTGATGAAAGTTCGCACTTTATTCCGAACCAGAAAGCCGACTTCGTGGAAAAGCTAGCAAAGTTATACATTGATAATATCGTACGGTTGCACGGGGTTCAACGGAGCATCGTGAGCGATCGTGATGGGCAGTTCACATCAAACGATTGGAGGCTGATTCATCAATTATTGGGTACCAAGCTAAAATTTAGCACGACCTTCAACCCGCAAACAGATGGACAGACCGAAAGGACCAATAGGACGATGGAAGACATGCTAAGGATGTGCGCCCTGGACTTCGGAAAGAAATGGGAAGATCACCTCTTTATGATTGAGTTTGCCTACAACAACAGCTACCAAGCTAGTATAAAGATGGCACCTTTCGAGGCTCTTTATGGTAGAAAATGTCGTACACCGTTGGCTTGGGCTGAAATGGGCAACACGAAGTTGTTGAAACGCAAGGACGTGGATGAAGCAAATACATCAATCCGGGCAATACGAGAGAGGTTGCTCATTGCCCAGGATAGGCAGGCAAAGTATTACATCACAAATCACCGGAACGTCGAGTTCGCCATTGGTGATTGGATTTACCTAAAGAACAAACCGTTCAAAGGAGTATCGAGGATCCGACGCTTGAAAAAGCTAAGTCCGAGGTACTTAGGACCGTTCGAGATCTTGGAGCGCATTGGTGAAGCTGCCTACCAGCTTGCTCTATCTTCGGAGCTGAGCGGGTTGCATGATGTGTTTCATATCTCTGTGTTGAGGATGGCTGCCAAAGAGCCTAGGCTTGTTGTTGCGATCAACGAGGTGTCGGTAGATGGTGGGCTAACGACAGAAGTCAAGCCCATTCGCATCGAATACACAGAAGTAAAGCAGTTGCGGAACAAATACATTCGGATGGTAAAGGTCCGTTGGAATAATTGCGGGAGAGAGGAACTCTCTTGGGAAAGGGAGCAAACGATGCTTGCGGAGTACCCCGAGCTATTTCTCTCAGGTATTTTATCATTTAAATTGGCTGCGGTTGTTTTCGTAATTTCGGGACGAAATTCTTTTAAGGGGGGTGGTGTTGTAACACCCCAAAACTTCATGTGTTGCGAGCAGACAAATTTTAAAGGTTTAGCCGAATTTGTCGAAGGGAATTAGACGAATTCGTCAAACGAGTGAAGGCTTTCGACGAATTTGTCAAACGCTCTAAACTTTCGACAAATTCGTCGAACGGAAATAAGTCTTCAGACAAATTCGTCGAGCGCAGGTAACCGTTCGTTGAACGCAGCTTTTCAGTCGTTCGTCGAACGTAGCTTTTCAGTCATTCGTCGAACGCAGGTAGCCGTTCGTCGAACGCAGGTTTATAGCATTCGTCGATCGCAGCTTCTTATTCATTCGTCGAACGCAGGTTTTTTAGCATTCGTCGAACGCAGCTTCTTGGCCATTCATCGAACGCAGGTTTATAGCATTCGTTGAACACAGCTTTACTGCCATTCGTCGAACGCAGTCTTAAAGCTATTCGTCGAACGCAGTTACAGTACGACGATTTGCGATATAACTGACCCGTGACTTCTTGATCATAGCCATCAGATCCAGGGCTTTAAATCCAAGGGCTAGGATTTATTTCTGGGTTATCTTAGGGTTTGTCCAGAGGGGTATATATATATATCCTCTTTTACTTATAATCATTATCTTCTTCGAGCGTGAAAAAGATGGAAGCCGAGGAAAAACAACGACATCGAGGAAGAAGATCAAGGCTTCTTCTGCCATTGCCGGAGCTTCGGAGTTCCGAATCGCGTGCCGTTTTCTGATCTGAAAAGAGCAGCCCGTTGTGGTTCTTTCTATCCGATTGAAATCTCAGATCTATGGAGGGGAAGAAAGCTCCAAGGGTAACGATCCTTCCTCCCGGTCTTAGGACTTGTTTTGTCCTCTCATTCCTTTTTATATGCTTGCATGAGGAATCCCTTTCACCAAAAGGGTGAAGTGTAGGATTTCCTCTAGTTCTTTGGAACTCCGGGTCGATTGTGTCCGTCCCCGGCATATTGCATTTAGAAATCTGGTAGTCGTGCGGATTTAGGCATTTTGTGTGAAGCTTATTCGTGGCTGTGAGCCCGGATCGCTGATGCTTGTATTGCTATATTGCACTTAGGTTAAGCCTAGAATGCGTGCCAGAGAATATCTCCATGGGATCTTCTATTGTGTTGCGGGACTTGAGTTTTAGGTGCTTTTTGAGAGCCTAACCGAATCCCCTTGCTTGGGTGGTTGAATGCAAACCTTCTCCACTAGATTTGAAGAGGAGTGGTCTTGTACCTCCTTCTTGGTTGTTGTTTGCGAAGTCTAAGTCTGCGTGAAAGGATTGGATGCGTAGCTTAATTATTTGGGCACTTATTGTGCTAAACCCTTACGGGCCGAGGCGAAGCCGTACCCGCGTCGTGTGATAGATCGCGACGATTAGAGCACGAGCAAAGCTGAACCAAACCCGTTTCCATGCAGATCGGTAAGAGGTCCCTACCTCATGTAAGTCGTGTGATCATGTGAGAGGTCGTGGAAGGTGTCCTACCTAGACCGACCAAAAGCTTTTTTTCCCCACCTAAGGCTATGACTTTGGGTGGAGTGTTTGTGATGAATTGATGTTATGTTAGCCTCATGTGGTTGCTTAGGCTGTTGTGGGAACCTTCGGGTGAACCAAACCAACATCATGTGCATACTTAGGTTCCCTTTCTCTTGATGCTCAACCTAGAAGATTGATTGTGCTTGAAACCTCACATTGCGTAGTGTAGTTTGCACTTTCTTTATATTATTACATGTTGCATGTACGGCTTGCTTGCAGGTTAGCGGTGACACGCCCCTGAGCCGGCTAGATGGCCGGTGGGTGGGATCGTTACGCGGTTTGTGGTCAGCTCATAGCTGACCCTCGTTTACCTCTGATTGGATGTTGGTTACAGGTGCAGGTGAGCCTAGCTGGAAATAGCGGGCGGTGGCCCTTTTGTTGTGTTGGCCCTCGAAGGCCAGCCTCTTTTCTGCTTTACATGTATTGCCGGCCTGCGTGCCGATGTATGTTTTGAGTTTCTGTACATTTGATAAATGTAAGGCCTTAAGGCCGTAACTCTATTTGTTTCATTCCTCGGATAGTGGACAATTCTAAAAGATGTTTAATCCAAATGCTTCCGCTTACGCTTTTTATACTCTCGTGTAGTTGTTGTTCTTTTCTGTTTATCACCTTATAATGCCTAGCTAGTGTGTATAGTATGGCGTGGGGTCCCGGCCGGACCTACTGTTTTATTATTTGTACTGGTAGGGTGTAACATTGTGAACCCTTCACCGGGTATCCCTCGGGAAGTCCAAGAAATAATATTTATGAAAATAATAATAATAAATACGCTTAGCCTTGTTGTTTTTAGTTTTCTAGAAATTTAGTTTGAGGTTTGATTATAAGTATTCTTACATTTTTAATTTAGCTAATTTTTTTTGTTTTATCAGAATTTGTTAAATTTAAATTTGATGTAATTTAGTTTTAAGCAACACTTTATGTATTTAATTCAATTGGAGAATTTATTTAGCACTACTTCTCCGTTTAATTTTAAATAACTTCACTTTGTGGTAAATTGGCTAAACATCTCTAGATTTCTATTATATTCTCTTTTAACTTTAAGATCTTAGGAAATTTTATTCCACTAAAAAGTTGCTCTCAAAATAGTTTAATTTATAAACTAGAAGTATTTCTTCCCCCTCACCCTTTGTTGGCAAATAAAAAAAATGTAGAAAAAGATCATATGTCAGGGAAATAAGAGGATAAAATTCATTATTTCCTAAACATATGCACCCAAAATCATTTAAAAGATTATATGTCATGATGTAAGAGGATAAAATTCATTACATCTAAAACATATACATTTTGGGTTTTTGATCGAAGAGAAATTTTAAAAAGATTATATGGCATGGAAACTAAGAGGATAAAATTCATTATTATCCTAAACATATACAAATTCATATTCAAATAAGGTGAGAGGATAAAATTCATCACCTTTATTTTAGTATCTCTTCAGTTTACCATTTCGTTAAACTTATCCCTAGCCAATTTCATTGTTTCTAGTCCTAAACTAAATTATTAAGAGAGCAACATTTTGGTAGGTGTCTTTCCTTAAGTTTCTTTTATGTTAAAGTGTTTATAATTTCAATCTATTCTTATTTGAAAATTTCTATTAATTTGTTTGCTAAATAGTTATCTTGAGAAGTACTTAGCTAAATATTTTTCTCTTTTTAAATTATCACAATAACTTATGACTTAATTCTTGAATTCCTAGAATTTTCTTTTAACTTACTCTTGGTTTAACGAAATTTTAGTTAATTAGAAATAATATCGATGTTTTATAATTCTTTCCTCATTCTTTTGCTCTGAATAGCAAAAGCTTAAGTATGGGGGTATTTGCTGAGTAGTTTATATACTCATCTCTTAGTATAGTTTTAACATAGTTTTAATATGAAATGATATAAATTATATGATTTATATCATATAAATCATTCCCTTTTTAATTTCATAAACTAACTTAAGCTCTTCTGTGTTTTTCAGGTTTTCTAGGCATTTTGGGCAAAAAGTGCAAGTACACGCCCAAGGTCACGGGCGTGTAACCTACGAGGTGTTCCAGACCAGTTTCCGCCACCACGGGGTCATTCCATGGAGATTCGCCAAGTACACGCCCCCAGGTCACGGGCGTGATTTAGGGGCGTGACCCAGTGTGGCGACCGCGACCCGCCACAAGCATCCAGATCTTCCTACCACGTCAATTAAAGTTACATGTCACAGGTCCCGCCCGTGACCAGGGGGCGTGTCATCCAGTACACGGGCGTGACTCATCCCACGCCACTTCCCGCCGAAGCTTCCCGCCAGCAGTCTGTTTTAAACTTACACACCCCCAAGTCATGGGCGTGACCTAGGGGCATGACACGACCAAAACACTCACAATAAAGACAGAAGGCGCCCTCTCCGCTGCTGCTTCGATCACGCCCCTTACAGGCCCCTTGGTTACGGGCGTGACCAAGGGCGTGTAACCTCAAATTTGTAGCTATATAAAGCCAGCTCCAGCAGATGTTTATGGAGGAATTTTTGAGACGAATTTTAGGATTTAGACTCTTCATTTCTTGTATCATTTTCCTGTTTTAAGTAGTTTCTTATATTTCTCTTTAATCTTGTACTTGTAGTTTTCAATTCAATAGTTGTAACTTCCAATTCTTAGTTTGTAATTCCCTTTGCATCGATTAATAAAATAGTTCTTATTTTCTCATTCTCTTCTTCCTTCTTCATGTATTCTTTTATTTCTTTTGATTCCTCCATCTCCATGAGTAACTAAAATATTATTAGTACTAGATTGAGATGATCCAAGGAATAATATAAGTTTTGAAGTAATTTAGAATTACTCTTTCTCTTTTCTAAAAAGCTTAAGATTTATCCTTGATTTTAAGATAACGAGAATATATTTTCGATATATAATTCTTGTTCGTGTTTTCGTTCTTTAGTTAGACGAGAGGCTCGTAAGACGAATCGATCACTCAAGGATAAAGAAGAGTAGAATGCAACCCTCGAGAGAGGACAATGTTACCATTCCGGATTAGAGTAAAAGCCAATAGCGGGATTCACCTCGTAAAGCGAGCATTAGGGGTTTCGATTATAGAACGAAAGTTTGATTGATCAACCTAATCTCAGGTGAATGTATTCCTCGAGAGAGGTGCGTTCATAATTTTCCACGGTCAAGGCTATTTTAGTAAGAGAATGTGATTTTATTCTTTCATCTTATTTTTATCTCTGAGGTGATTCTAGGATCGAGTGCTAATCTTCCTCATCGTTTAATCTTATTTTAATTTCTCTTTTTGCAAAACAAACCCAAAGTATTATTGATAAAATAATAGAGATTTTCTTGAAGTAAGAGTACTCAACCGGCCCGAGTCTAATACGACCTTGGTTTTCTACGAACCTATACTACATTCGATACGGTACACTTGCCATTGTCGTTTACAAGCATAATTTTTGCTCATCAGCTGGCTCCCCTCAAACTTCATCCACAATCAAAGAAGTCTCTTTGACATCTTCGTAGAGAAGAGGGACAGAATAACAAGCCATCGGGGATGCGGCTACGCGCGGACAGGCCGCTTGGTAGGAAGAATGGACCGCGGCTTCTGGCGGACAGGCTGTCGGGTAAGAGAGGCGGGCTGCATGAGAAGCCGCCCCCTGAAAATCTTGAACCTTGGTCGGCATGCTTTGAGCGGCCTCTTGATAGAAGGTTTGTCGAGCAACAAAACCTTCTTGAAGTGGTTGGAAGTTGACAACTTACGGTAGCTGCTACGGATGAGGAGGAAGAACCAGAGTCACCGCCTGGCTAACAGCAGCTTGCTGAGGAACTAGCCGCTCGGTTAGAATAGCTAGGTCCTGACTGATTGATTCAAGCCACTGATCAGTCACCTTTTGAGCCCGCTCGACTTCCCTCTTAGACTGCTCCAAGGCTTCCCACAGAGAATCATCACTATGGTCGGAGAGGTCTCTTTGAGGGAACTGGCCGTCTGACATCTTATCAAGGATTTCACTGACAACCCGCAATCTGAAGGTCACATGTTTCGGTTGAATCCAAATTTGCGCCTCTACGATCGACGCTAGAGAAGCGAGGGAAAAGAGGAGGCCGCGAGCTATCGGTTACTATTTATTAGGAAAGTTAGACCACTAGCAGCGGTCAAGACCAGACTTCGCCCGTCATGGTGAATGCCATTCCCGTGACGGGCTTTCCCTTGATTTTAATGAGTTGATTACAATCGGTTACACAGTTAAAAGGAGAGAAGCCGGCCGGTCAGACAAACTGCAAGACAGTGAACTCGTGGCTGCAGCTCTAACAAGCAAGCTCCAGGATTTGAGTATGTGTGTCTTGGGAACGTCGCCGCCCCCTATTTATACGCTCGGGGGACTGCCCAAACTGGTTGGGATAAAATAACCACTTGCCCGGATACAGGAGAATCAGGCAGGGGGTGATGGGATACAGAAGGGAAAAAGAAAGAAGTCGCGCGGCTTGGCAGCTTAAGCTTCCGATCTGCATTGGCCGGAGCCGAAATGTGTTGCGATCAAGGGAAGGAAGCAACTCGCGCGGCCTCTAACTTGATACTGAGGCTTGACTTCTGGACTTGGTCTTGACTGTAACCCTTCCGATGACGGCCTGACGTCGGTCAGACCGCTCGACTTGATCTGATGAGCCGAGAGTTGTGTAAGTTGCGAGGAAGATCCATGCGGTTAATGTTGCAAACCGACTGGTCTGACTGGTTCAATGGGCTAGGCGGTTAATTATACAGACCACCCAGTCTAAATAGTCCTTCATGTTGATAGCGATCTTCTGGGTAAATAGGACTGGTCCCTAGGTGGGGATAGTCCATATTACTTGAATATCTTTTAAACGGTCGAAGGTATGAGGTTGAAATTTGGGACATGCTCGCATGTACCATAGATCCACCTCCTTAACAAAAATGAGAATTTTTGGACATGCATGTGTTGATGTTCGAGTTTTATGAACTCAAAATCCATCAAATCTTCTCTGGAAGATCAGTAAGGACAATAGAAGTCCCTACCCAAAATTTTGGACCATTTGGACTTATGCATGTGAGTATATTCACCATGCAAATATAACATAGTATGGGAAATAACACATTTATAAGTCAGATAGTATTTTGTGAATATAACTCAAACCAAAGTGAATTGGGCTGTAATTTTAACCACAGGCATATCAGGCCTATTTACACCCTCTGTACAAAAATGGTAATTTTTGGAAAGCATCTTCCTATAGTATTTACAATAATTTGATAAATCATGTATTTGTAGTATACATGGCTAGACAACACCAAGTGACACTAATTTTGATAGATAGTAGTTTAGGTCACTATAAGCCTCTGGTAAAAATTTGGAATCCTTTGGCTTTGTGCATGTTATGGAATTCCACATGCAAGATTCATGTAGGATTGGAAATGGTGTGCTAATATCACAAAATTCATAGTGGTGAATTTAGCTCTAATAACTTGCTGCATGGGAGTAAAATTGTGGCCATGCATGTATTTTGGTGAAATACATTTCCACTTGAAGGATTGGGATTTTTGGAATAGATTCCCTAAGTATTTTAAATAAAATATAAATTTGTCACATTGAGCACTATTGATAAATTGGGGGTCAAATCTTCTTGGAATATTAAGCAACTCTGGGATTCAGTTTAGAGGGTGTAATTACACTGTGGAAAATTTAATTGGAATTTTTAGTGTTATTACAATCCACTAAATTGCACTTATTCAAATTACCCCAAATTACTTTACACGACCTCTAAGTGAGCAAATTAATTTTGAATAACATGAATCTAGGTAGTTGAACTTTTGAGACAAATAGGATGCTCTGGTAATTTTATCATATTTATTTGCTGAGAATTTACAGTTGTTTATTCAGAAAGAGGAATTTTAATGTTTACCTAGAGTAATTATTTATGCTGGTCAAAAGTGGAATTTTGTTATAATTATTCTCTGATGATTTACAGTGGTTCCGTCACAAAGTGGAATTTTATTGTTTACCTAGAGTAATTATTTATGCTGGTCAAATAGAATTCAAAAATATTGTAACTTGGTCAGTAGACTTCTTGGATCATAGTAATTCCCTTGAAATTTTGTTGTAATTAATTTATGAAGATTTACAGTAGCTCCTTCACAATGTGTGAATAATGGGCTTATATGATTTATTTAATATTGGTGATCAAATACTGTTGGAAAAATGCAAAATCTTGTTAATGTTCATTTTAGAGTTATACCTATATCTAAAAATTTTAGTTACAACATTTGGATGAATATTTGTAGTAGATCCTTCACAATATTATAAATAGCACCCATGGATATTTAGTTAATTTCTGGAATTTAATTATGGAGAAAATTATGAACCTCTGCTTAACATTGTTTTGGATCATAACTAAACTCAACAAAGTTTATTAGACCTTTTGGGTCATTCTAATTGAAACTTCATGTACAAATTGATGGATCCCCTAAATATAAAGGAATTTAATATTAGACCCAAATATGATTTTAATTCAAGGAAAAATTGGAAATTTGAACTTATCACTTTTACAACTTCTGGAACCTTATATGAATGCATATTAGCTAGGAGGATCATGTAGTTACCTTTAAGGTCATGTTTCACACCGGAGGACAATTTGGTATGCGGAAAACAAAAGTGAAATATTTTAATTAGACCCCATTTGATCTCTACACACACAGAATTACTAATCCCTAGAACATTGTACGCATCATGGATTGATTAGTAGACTAACCAACTAGTGTCAACACTTAGTGGTTGGATTTAAGTGCATTTAGTAAAATTATCAATATGGGATTTTGATAACGATATGTTAGGAGATATGAGAAGTGATCACCAACAACTAAAGGTTATGATTAAACATTAGAATATGGAACCATTAAGTATGGGTTGAGTGATGACATGAAAGTGTAGTTAGTAACTAAGAAAGGGCAAGGATTGAAGTTTAATAGAACATCGTCGCTTCCTTATCCTGGTAATTGTAAACCACCATATGAAGTTAGAGTAACTAGAGAGGAAGTGGGTATGTTAGAATGGGTAGCAACCAATAAGAGTAAATATCCTTGAAATCCCTAGTACCACTGCGAGCCCTTCACCGGGTAGCCCTCGGGTAGTCAAAGATTCACACTAAACTTCTAAGTACAACTAAATGATAGACAAGAGTAGTTTAAGTAGGAACTTGATAAGATTAACCTCGTCCCCAAAATGGGATAAGCTGGTACAAGGATTTGTTAGTCCTGCGAGCTGGAGGCTCGAGAAATTATGATATCAGGACATATTTGTCCTGCTAGCGGTAGGCTCAGTGTTATCAAAGAAGGCTGGATAGTCCGACGAACTGGAGGCTCAGGGGAAATATAGTTAAGAGGTGTTAATTACTAGATAGTAAGTGGATATCCTGTGTGTTCTTAGGGGCGTACATAAGGTCTAAGCTGGGAGGTGTCATACTAGCCTTGGAGTGGAGGAACCGATCCACTGCCCCTATTTGCCTCAACGGGGTGTACCTGTGCGGAGACTCAAAAAGCTGGATAGAGGTATTACTCACCATATAGTAAGTGGATACCCAGTGTGTTCTTAGGGGCAAATATAATGTCTAGGCTGGGAGGTATTGAAAGGTGCCTAGAAGTGGACATGCCGGATCCACTACCCCTCTTTGCCTTAATGAGGTACTTGATTTGACACACTCGAATAGAGGGAACTTATAAGGTCTGTACGTTCAAAGTCGAGTGCGTGAGTTACATCATTGCATAACATAGCATATCATAACATCATTACCTAAACAAGACCTCATCCTGTAAATTAGTTTTGGCTCTTTTATACGATAAGTTTACCGCTGTGCCAGGTCCCTAAACTTATAAGTTCTTATGGGCATTCATATAAGTTAAGGTTACTTTGTATTTGGTCCTTTACTCTTTCTATCTTTTTATTTATAGTTCTACCTGTTTACAGAACTGCCTGCATACTTTTATTTATTTTTATACACTGCTATAGTAGATACTTTTGTTAGCCAGTTCCATATCACTTGCTTTTATTTTTATCCCTTGTTGTCCTCCGCTTCGTCCTCCCACACGGTGCCTAGGAGTCATGGGGGAGGTGAGGACAAAACTGGCTTAGTCTTTTTGACTAACAGTCGGATGTGGCCATAACACTAGTGGTTCAAGGAGCTGGAGCAGGAGTACGACCAGCAGGACATGATGGCAAGACCTGAAGAGCATTCATCGGGTACTACTACTACCCGACGACTGATTGATGAGAGTTTTGTTAGCTTCCGCATGGATGTAGAGTGTGCTTTTGATTTATTTTGGACATGTACCATGTATAAGCCTTTACTCTCTTTCAGCTTATTTATACAAATTGTTGGACATATATTCCTATATATATATATATATATATATATATATATATGTAGGGTATGCTAGAAATACGCACATCGTGGATTTTGCTTAGATCCGGGCGTTCGTCGAACGCGGGCTCCGTTCGACGAACACGGGGCTCCTTTTGACGAACACGGGCTGGCTTCGATCGACGAATGATGGGCTAACGATGGGCTAACAGCGGGCTAACGGCAGGCTCCGTTCGACGAATACGGGCTGGCTTCGATCGACGAATGGCGGGCTAACGACGGGCTCCGTTCGACGAACATGGGCTGGCTTCGATCGACGAACGATGGGCTAACGGTGGGCTCCGTTCGACGAACATGGGCGTTGCAGATATAAACATATATCTTTAGTCGAACGGAGCCCCGTGTTCATCAAATGGAGCCCACCGTTCGTCGATCAAAGCCAGCCCATGTTCGTCGAACAGAGCCCGCCGTTAGCCCGCCGTTCGTCGATCGAAGCCATTCCACGTTCATCGAGCATCCATTGTCGACATTCGCCATTCGTCGATCGGCGAATGGCCACGTTCGACGAACACGATCGACGAACGGCGAATAAGCTTTGATCTTTAGCCAGCGTTGGTTGATCAAATATTATTCGTCGATCGTGTTTCGGAGCAGTTTTCGTCGAACGGAGCCCCGTGTTTGTCGAACGGAGCCAGCGTTCGTCGAACGCGTGGATATAGGGCTAATCCACGCTGCGCGTATAAACATTAATCTGATATATGTATATATATATGATTGTGGACAAGCTATAGCTTCTTATCTCATGTTGGACATGTTGATCATTCTTGCCAGCAGGATCAACTCGTGTGTTAGTGTGACCATAAGGTGGGGTTTTGGGCATAAGATCCGAGAACTCTCCGGTGTGGGAAAGGTATCTTATAACTGGTATCAGAGTACGTAGATGATACTGACGCACTAGTTCGGTTGTTCCGTGATCGGATGCTAGAGGCTCAGAGCAGGCAGCCTAAGCATTACGATACGAGGCATCAGAAGGTGAAATTTTGGGTTGGAGACAGAGTTTTCTTAAAGACATGTCTGGTGCATGGTGTCTCACGGATGCGAGGACAGAAGAATCTTAACCCTCGAATTATGAGGCCTTATATGATCCTTGAAGTGGGTTGGCCCCTTGGCATATAAGCTGGAGCTACCACATGAGTTGGCAAACCTACACGACGTCTTTCATGTCTCCTCACATTAGGAGATTTACTTTGCCCAGAGCAACACATTTCATCCACTTTGAGCCCGATAACATCTGACATATATGTCCATCTGGAGCCAGTCCGTATTGATGAAACCATCGTCCGATTCCTGCAGAAGAGAAGGTCCCCTTGGTCGAGATATTGTGGTCCAATCATGGACGAGAGGATCACACATGGAAACTGGTGAGTCTCACGCATTAATCATACCCAGGACTCTTTGCCTCAGGTATAATCTAAACTTCTCTGAAAATTCTTTATTTTCATTGTGCATGAAACTCCGTAGACCCGAACTTGAATTTCAGCGACGAAATATTTTTTTTCGTTTATTGGGATTTGTAACATCCTTATTCCTTCTAGACCCCCTTGGGCTAGGGTTAGGACTTGAGTTGTGAGTAGAGACCATGGTATGACCCTAGGTAACCTTGAACTTAGGAAAATTGCTATAGGCACCCCAAAAGTGCACAAGTCAACCTAGGCCAAAATTGGACTCACCAACTCAAATTGAGCTTATCAATAGGTCGCTAACCCTAAGATCGACCCAAGTGACACAAAAGCCCCATCATAGGGTCTCTAATTTTGGCCAATTTGACCAGGTCAACTTTAGGCCAAAATAGGGTAACATAGGCCAATTCAACTTGAATTGAGTCAATTAGACTTCACATGATCAAATAGACCCCACCACTATATTAAAAACCCTAATTAAGATGCAATGCACCCAAAATTCCCATCATGTGGTCACCAATTGGTTCAATATGACCAAAGTCAAACTTTCCCAAATTTTTGTCAAAATCACACCTATTGGCTAAATTGCCCCAATTAGGGCATCACCACGACCCAATTAACCTTGGGTGGTGTCAAGGGACTCAAGACCAACACATTGGACTAGTCAACCCATCAAATTGATTAAGTCAACCCCTAATTCAACCATGGTCAAAGTTGAGCCCTAAAGAAGAAATGAAATGCCTAAACAAAATCCAAATGGGCAAAGGCCTTGCCAAAGGCCCATCCACCATGCCCACAAACAAAATCACCACCTAAACCCCTTTGATTTTTAATGGAGGAATTTCATGGCGGGAAAAATATGGATTTCCCCTATTTGGAAGATAATGAGGTAGAACTCATGGAGTGGTTGCCACTTGGCACCTCCTCTTCATTCGCAAAGGTAGCTAAGGTGTTCCCCATTCCTTGGGACTGATCTCCCATCAATGACAATCGTCTGCCATCAAGTAGGAGACACTCAAAGCCTTGAACGACCACCCCCTTTTGAATTCTCCTCTATACAACCACCCTCAGCAGAAATTGATACACTCATCAGCTTCAAAACACTTTTGGCAGTCGAAACAAAGCTCTACTTCGTCCTCTTTGCTGGAGAAACGAGATTGGGATATGGAAATCAAGCAAGCTCATCGGCCATGGCAAGCTTGAGATTTCCTCAACCTCAAGCACAATCAAGGATCGATTTCTCCTCCCCTCCCCTTGTGCTAGATCCTTAGTCCTTTAGGTGGAGAAATTGGGCTTAGTTGAGCCCGATCCAGTGAGAAGAAAATGAGATTTTTCATGGAATTTTGGAGTGTCGGGTTTGCCAGAAATCTCCACCTTCAACGGTCAAACCACTGCCAATCGATAGCCACCACCTCAAAGGAGGTGGTGGTGGTGGACGGACGGGTAGGTGGCTCTGTCATCGGGAAAATATGCTGGAAGAGGCTCTAGGTGGGAGCCATCTGGACCGTCGACTGCTTGGAGAAGATGAAGCGATGTTATCGGTTTTAATGAATTGATTATTTAAGATATTAATTGTTATTATAATAACGGTGTTTTTATGCCATAGAAATGGAATAATATATGCATGAATTTGAGGCCCTTTGGGGCAGATTCATGAAAGGTGAAAAACATGAAAAAAAAGATTCCCCTTGGGGTCTACTTTAATATGGAATTGAAATCAACCCATTTTGTGCCCGACAGCTCCCTGTAGGGCAGTTTTAGTGTGTCTGGTCCCTAGGTGGGGACATTCCATATTACTTGAATAGCTTTTAAATGGTTGAAGGCATGAGGTTGAAATTTGGGACATGCATGCATGTACCCTAGATCCACCTCCTGTCCAAAAATGAGAATTTTTGAACAAACTTTTTTTATAGTTTTAGAAAATATTTGATAATCCATGCATGTGTTGATGTTCGAGTTTTATGAATTCAAAATCCATCAAATCTTCTCTTGAAGATCAATATGGACAATAAAAGTCCCTGGACAAAATTTTGGACCATTTGGACTTATAAATGTGAGTATATTCATCATGAAAATATAACCTAGTATGGGAAATAGCATATTTATAACTCAGAGAGTATTTTGTGAATATCTCTCAAACTATTAGGTGAATTGGGTTGAAATATTAACCACATGCATATCATGCATATTTACACCCTCTATACAAAATGGTAATTTTTGGAAAGCATCTTCCTATAGTATTTATAATAGTTTGATAAATCATGTATTTGTAGTATACATGACTAGACAACACCAAGTGACCCAAATTTTGATAGATAGTAGTTTAGGTCACTATAAGCCTCTGGTAAAAATTTGGAACCCATTGGCTTTGTGCATGTTAAGCAATTCCACATGCAAGATCCATGTAAGAGTGGAAATGGTGTGCTAATAGCACAAAATTCATATTGGTGAATTTAGCTCAAATAACTTACTGCATGGGAGTGAAATTATGGTCATGCATGTATTTTGATGAAATACAATTCCTTTGGAAGGATTGGGATTTCTGGAATAGATTCCCTAAGTATTTTAAAAAATATATAATTTTGTCACATTGATCACTATTGATAAATTATGGGTCAAATCTTCCTGGAATATTATGCAACTCTGGGATTTAGTTTAGAGGGTGTAATTACACTATGGATAATTTAATTGGAATTTTTAGTGTTACAATAGTCCACTAAATTGCACTTATTCAAATTACCCTCAATTAATTTACCCCACCTCTAAGTGAGCAAATGAATTTTGAATTGCATGAATCTAGGCAGTTGAACTTTTGAGACCAATAGGATGCTCTGGGAATTTTATCATATTTATTTGTTGAGAATTTACAGTTGTTTATTCATAAAGTGAAATTTTAATATTTACCAAGTGTAATTATTTATGCTGGTCAAATGGAATCGAGAAATTATGAGATTTAGTCAGTTGGCTTGTTAGAGCACAATAGTACCTTGTTAATTTTGTTATAATTAATCTCTGAAGATTTATAGTGGTTCCTTCACAAAGTGGAATTTTATTGTTTACCTAGAGTAATTATTTATGCTGGTCCAATAGAATTCGAAAATTATGAAACTTGGTTACTAGACTTCTTGGATCATAGTAATTCCCTTGTAATGGGCGTACATGATTTATTTAATATTGGTGATCAAATACTATTGGAAAAATGCCAAATCTTGTTGATGTTCATTTTAGAGTTATACCAATATCTGAATTTTTTTTACAATATTTGGATGAATATTTGTAGTAGATCCTTCACAATATTATAAATAGTACCCATGAATATTTAATTAATTTTTGGAATTTAATTATGGAGAAAATTATGAACCTCTGCTTAACATTGTTTTGGATCATAATTAAACTCAGCAAAGTTTATTAGACCTTTTGGGTCATGGTAATTGAAACTTCATGTACAAATTGATGGATCCCCTAAATATAAATGAATTGAATATTAGACCCAAATAAGATTTTAATTAAAGGAAAAAATTGAAATCTGAATTTTATCACTTTTACAACTTCTGTAACCTTATTTGAATACATATTAGCTAGGAGGATCATGTAGTTTCCTTTTCGGTCATGTATCACACCTGAGGACAATTTGGTCTGCAGATAAGAAAAGTGAAATATTTGAAATAGACCCCATTTGATCTCTACACATACAGAATTATTAATAACTAGAACATTGTGTGCATCAAGGATTGATTGGTAGACTAACCAACTGGTGTCAACACTTAGTGGTTGGATTAGAGTGCGTTTAGTAAATTATCAATATGGGATTTTGATAACGATATGTTAGGAGATATGAGAAGTTATCACCAGCAACTAAAGGTTATGATTAAACATCAGAATATGGAACCATTAAGTAGGTATTGAGTGATGATGTGAAAGTGTAGTTAGTCACTAAGAAAGGGAAAGGATTGATGTTCAATAGAACATCGTTGCTTCCCTTTCCCGGTAATTGTAAACCACCTTATGAAGTTAGTGTAACTAGAGAGGAAGTGGGTATATAAGAATGGGTAGCCACCAATAAGAGTAAATATCCTGTAAAGGGGGATTTGGGCTTCATCCCATTGTATTCCCTAGTACCGCTGTGAGCCCTTCACCGGGTAGCCCTCGGGTAGTCCAAGATTCACCCTAAACTTCTAAGTACAACTAAATATTAGACAAGTGTAGTTTAAGTAGGATACTTGATAAGATAAACCTCGTCCCAAACATGGGACAGGATGGTACAAGGTTTGTTAGTCCCACGAGCTGGAGGCTCGAGAAATTATGATATCAGAACGGATTTCTCCTGCGAGCGGTAGGCTCGGTGTTATATAAGGATGATGGATAGTCCGACGAGCTGGAGGCTCGGGAGAAATACAGTTAAGAGGTGTTAATTACTAGATTGTATGCAGATACCCTATGTATTCTTAGGGGCGTACATAAGGTCTGGGATGGGAGTTGTCATACTATCCTTGGAGTGGAGGACCTAATCATATGCCCCTGTTTGACTCAATGAGGTGTACCTGGGTGGAGACTCAAAAAGTGGGATTGAGGTGTTAGTCACCAGATATTACGTGGATACCTTGTGTGTTCTTAGGGGCATACATAAGGTCTTGGCTTGGAGGTATTGAAAGGTTCTTATAAGTGGACATGCCTGATCCACTGTCCCTCTTTGCCTCATGGGGTACCTGAGTTGACACACTCGAATAGAGAGAACTTACAAGGTCTGTACATACAAAGTCGAGTGTATGAGTGGCATTATTGCATAACATAGCATATCATAACATCATTACATAAACCAGACCTCATCGTGAAAATTAGTATGGGCTCTATTATACGATGAGTTTACCATAGTATTAGATCCCCAAACTTATAAGTTTGTATAGGCATTCATATAAGTTAAGGTTACTTTGTAGATGCTCCATTAATCTTTCTATCTTTTTTATATTTATTGTTCTACATGTTTACATAACTGCTTGCATACTTTCATTTATTTGTAAACACTGCTATAATAGATACATTTGTTACCTAGTTCCATGTCACTTGCTTTTATTTTTATCCCTTGTTGTCCTCTGCCTCGTCCTCCCGCACTGTGCCTAGGAGTCATGTGGAGAGGCGAGGACAAAACTGGCTTAGTCTTTTTGACTAACGGTCGGATGTGGTCGTGACACCATGGGTCCGAGGAGCTGGAGCAGCAGTACAACCAACAGGACGTGATGGCAAGACCTGAAGAGCAGTCGTCGGGTACTACTACTACCCGATGACTGGTTGATGACTGCTTGATGAGAGTTTTGTTTTCTTCGGCAAAGATGTAGAGTAAGAGAGTGCACTTTTGCTTTATTTTGAACATGTACCGTGCATAAGCCTTTCTCTCTTTCATCTTATTTATACACATTGTTGGACATGTATTCCTTTTGATATATATATATATATGATTGTGGACTTGCTTATTATAGCTTACTTATTATCTCATGTTGGCCTGGTTGATCATTCTTGCGGGCAGGATAAGCATCTTGCGCAGGCAAATAACTCGTGTGTTAGTGTCACCATAACGCGGCGGTTATGGGCATAACTTCTGGGAACTCTCCGGTGCAGGAGAGGGATCTTATAACTGGTATCAGAGTACATAGATGATACGGACACACTACAGATGATACGTGATCGGATGCCAGAGGCTCTGGGATAACAGGCTAAGCATTACTATACAAGGCATCATAAGGTGGAATTCTAGGTTGGAGACAGAGTTTTCTTAAAGACATGTCTAGTGCATGGTGTCTCACAGATACGAGGACAGAAGAAGCTCAACCCTCGAATTATGAGTCCTTCTACGATCCTAGAAGTGGCTTGGCCCCTTGGCAAATAGGTTGGAGCTGCCACAGGAGTTGGCGAACCTGCACGATGTCTTTCACGTCTCCTCACTTTGGGAGCTTTACTTCGCCCAGAGCATCAAATTGCATCCACTTCGATCCCAATAGCTTCCGACATATCTGTCCATCTGGAGCCAACAGTATCGAAAAAAATCACCTTCCGAGTCCTGCGGAATAAGAAGGTCCCCTTGGTCGAGATATTGTGGTCCAATCATGGACGAGAGGATCACACATAGGAACTGGTGAATCTCAAGCAATAATCATACCCAGGACTCTTTGCCTCAGGTACAATATAAACCTCTCTGAAAATTCTTTATTTTCATTGTGCATGAAACCCCGTAGACCCGAACATGAATTTCGGGGATGAAATTATTATTTTTGTTTATTGGGATTTGTAACATCCCAATTCCTTCTAGACCCTCTTGGGTTAGGTTTAGGACTTGAGTTGTGAGTAGAGACCATGGTATGACCCTAGGTTACCTTGAATTTAGGAAAATTGATATAAGCACCCCAAAAGAGCACAAGTCACCTAGGCCAATTTACTTCAACTTGGACTCACCAACTCAAATTGAGCTTACCAATAGGTCCTTAACCTTAAGAGATACCCATGTGACCCAAAATCCATATCATATGGTCACCAATTTTTGCCAATTTGACCAAATCAACTATAGGATAGAATAGGTTAACATAGGCCAATTCAACTCAAATTCTATCAATTAGACTTCACATGATCAAATTGACCCCACCACTATAATACAAACCCTAATTGGGATGCAACGAACCCAAAGCCCCATCAAGCCAATTAGTCCAATATGACCAAAGTCAAACTTTCCCCAATTTTTGTCAAAATCACACCTATTGGCTAAATTGGCTCAATTAGAGCATCACCATGACCCAATCAATCTTGGGTGGTGTCAAGGGACTCAAGACCAACACATCAAATTGACTAAGTCAACCCCTAAGTCAACCCTAGTCACAATTAAGACATAATAAAGAAATTAAATGCCTAAACTAAGTCCAAATGGGCTAAGGCCTTTCCCAAGGCCCATCTAGCAAGCACACAAGCCAATTGACTTCCTAAACCTCTTTGATTTTGAATCGAGGAATTTTATGGAGGGAAAAATAGGGATTTAACCAATTTGGAAGATAAAGAGGAAGAATTCATGGAATGGTTGCCACTTGGCACCTCCTCTTCATTCCCAATGGTAGGTAAGGTGTTCCCCATGCCTTGGGAATGATCTCCCATCAATGCCAGTCATCTGCCATCAAGGAGGAGCCACTCAAAGCCTTGGCCGACCACCCCATTCTCAATTCTCCCCTATACAGCCGCCCCTAGATGAAATTGATATACTCATCAGCTCCAAAACACTCTTGGTAGTCGAAACGAAGCTTTACTTTGTCCTTTTTGCTGGAGATATGAGATCTAGAGGTGGAACTCAAACAAGCTCATCCGCCATGGCAAGCCTGAGATTTCCT
This sequence comes from Dactylorhiza incarnata, assembly GCA_033032865.1. Taxonomy (NCBI): domain Eukaryota; kingdom Viridiplantae; phylum Streptophyta; class Magnoliopsida; order Asparagales; family Orchidaceae; genus Dactylorhiza; species Dactylorhiza incarnata. The sequence continues at coordinate 15,109,597 of JAWHQI010000029.1, forward strand.
CAACCTCAAGCCCAATCAAGGTTTGGTTTCTCCTCCCCTCCCCTTGTGCTAGATCCTTAGTACTTTAGGTGGATAAATGTGGCTCATTTGAGCCGGATCCAGTGAGGAGAAAATAAGATTTTTCATAAAATTTTGGAGTGTCCGGTTCGCCAGAACCAGCAACCTCCGGCGACCAAACCACCGCCAATCAATAGCCACCACCTCAAAGAAGGTGGTGGTGGTGGCCAGCCGGGGAGGTGGCTCAGTCACCGGGAAAATGGGCTGGAAGAGGCTATAGGTGGGAGCAATCTGGACCATCGACTGCTTGGAGAAGATGAAGGGATGCCGTCAGTTTTAATGATTTGATTATTTAAGATATTTATTGTTATTATAATAATGGTGTTTTTATGCCTAAGACATAGAATCATATATGCATGAATTTGAGTCCCTTAGGGGCAGATTATTGAAAAGTGTAAAACATGAAAAAGGTAGCACTTGGGGTCTACTATAATATGGAATTGAAATCAACCCATTTGGTACCCTACAGCTCCCTTTAGGGTAGTTTTAGTGTGACTGGTACCTAGGTGGGGATAGTCCATATTACTTAAATATCTTTTAAAGGGTTGAAGGTATGAGGTTGAAATTTGGTACATGCATACATTTATCTTAGATCCACCTCTTGTCCAAAAATGAGAATTTTTGAACAACAATTTTCTATAGTTTTTGAAAATATTTGATAATCCATGCATGTGTTGATTTTTTAGGTTTATGAACTCAAAGTCCATCAATTATTCTCTGGAAGATCAATTAGGATAATAAAAGTCCCTGGCTTCATCATGCAAATATAACCTAGTATGGGAAATAACATTTTTATAACTCAACGACTATTTTGTGAATATCTCCCAAACCATTTGGTTAATTAGGCTGAAATTTTAACCATAGGCATATCATGCGTATTTACACCCTCTGTACAAAAATGGTAATTTTTGGAAAGCATCATCCCATAGTATTTACAACAATTTGATAAATCATGTATTTTAGTATACATGTCTAGACAAGACCAAGTGACCACAATTTTGATTGATAGTTGTGTAGGTCACTATAAGCCTCTGGTAAAAATTTGGAACTCATTGACTTTGTACATGTTAAGGATTTCTACATGCAAGATCCATGTAGGATTGGAAATGGTGCGCTAATAGCACAAAATTCATATTGGTGAATTTAGCCCAAATAACTTACCTCATATTAGTGAAATTGTTGTCATGGATGTATTTTGATGAAATACCATTCCTCTGGAAGGATTAAATTTTTTTAAATAGATTCTCTAAGTATTTTAGTTAAAATATAATTTTGTCACATTGAGCACTATTTAGAAATTAGGGGTCAAATATTCCTGGAATATTATGCAACAATGGGATTCACTTTATAGGGTGTAATTACACTGGAAATTTTAATTGGAATTTTTAGTGTTATTATAGTCCACTAAATTACACTTATTCAAATTACCCCCAATTACCTTACCCCACCTCTATGTGAGCAAATGAATTTTGAATTGCATGAATCTGGGTAGTTGAACTTTTGAGACCAATAGGATGCTCTGAGAATTTTATCATATTTATTTGTTGTGAATTTACAGTTATTTGTTCACAAAGTGTAATTTTAATGTTTACCCGGAGTAATTATTTATGTTGGTCAAATGGAATTGGGCAATTATGAGATTTAGTGAGTTGGCTTTGTTATAGTACACTAGTACTCTGTTAATTTTGTTATAATTATTCTCTAATGATTTATTGTGGTTCCTTGACAAAGTAGAATTTTATTATTTACCTCGTGTAATTATTTATGCTGGTCAAATAGAATTCAAAAATTATGAAACTTGGTCAGTAGACTTCTTGGATCATAGTAATGCCCTTGTAATTTTATTGTAATTAATTTATGAATATTTACCGTAGCTCATTCATAAAGTGGAAATAATGGGCTTATATGATTTATTTAATATTGGTGATCAAATAGTGTTGGAAAAATGCCAAACCACGTTGATGTTAATTTTAGAGTTATACCAATACCTGGAAAATTTAGTTACAACATTTGGATGAATATTTGTAGTAGATCCTTCACAATGTTATAAATAGTACCCTTTTACATTTAATTAATTTTTGGAATTTAATTATGGAGAAAATTATGAACCTCTGCTTAACATTGTTTTGGATCATAACTAAACTCAACAAAGTTTATTAGACCTTTTGGGCCATGCTAATTGAAACTTCATGTAGAAATTGATAGATCCCCTAAATATAAAGGAATTGAATATTAGACTCAAATATGATTTTAATTAAAGGAAAAATTGGAAATCTGAACTTTATCACTTTTACAACTTCTGGAACCTTCTCCGCGTGCGTATCTTCAATCCAAGGAAAGCCTCCCAACATTCCTCAAGTGCTCCGAGATAGCACCTACGCTATCCTCTACCGCTTGGCGCTAGCGCCTTCTAAAACAGCTCCCGAAATAGCTCTAATCAGAGCTAGCGCCTGCGTTAGGTGCTACCACAAGCACTAGTGTACATGTTGGAATCCTAGCTTCACATTTGGGGGCAACCTTCTTATGCTATCCTTGAGTCATATGGACTTATTTCCTGCACACTTAAACACACAAGATCAAATGCACATAGGATTTGTTATTCTCAAACCTAGGAGATGCGGAAGACCATGTTCCAACAAACTCCCCCTTTTGATAATAACAAATCTATTAATGATAAATCAGAGCATTAATATATAAGCATGATGAAACCTACTTATGTGTTTGTGAGAGTGATGACTTAGGATAATTGACGTTTAGGTATTTAGAATTTCTCCCCCTAAATACATGTTCCCCCTATGTGAATGCTCCCCTTATATGTAAGCTATCTGTTGGGAACATTGCCCTCAATGTTCCCATGATTTGAAGAGGCATCACTTCCAATACAAAGTACATATTGTATTTGAGAAAGCTTTGTTTTTGTAAGTTAAACAGGCTTAGGTGACTCAAGAGAAAGGGTTAATCAAGACCTAAGGCTAGGAGAAATCTTCTCCTAAGTAGATAGAAGAAATTGTCTCAGCTGATAAAATTCAACGAACGCAGAGTGCCGTTCGTCGAACGCAGAACTCAGTTCGTCGACCGCTGAGTCAAGTCCAGAGAAGGAGCCGCTGAGAAGGCACAAAGAGCGTGTTCGTCGAACATAGAGATCCGTTCGTCTAACGCAGAATACAGTTCGTCGACCGCTGAGACGAGATAGAAGAAATAGCTGATAATTGGCAGATCGTCGAATGCAGAGTGTCGATCATCGAGCGCAGAGACAAGGCAGATCGTCGAGCGCAGAGACAAGACAGATCGTCGAGCACAGAGACAAGGCAGATCGTCGAACGCAGAGACAAGGTAGATCGTCGAACGCAGAGTTTGCAAGTTCGTCGAACACAGGATGCAGCGGGTTCGTCGAACGCAGAGTGTAGCGTGTTCGTTGAACGCAGACCTTCTCTACAGATAAGTAGGGCGTCGGGACCTGCGGCTAGGGCAAGTTGCAGAAAAGCTATAGGGGACCACCAATGTCTCCCATACTTCTTGGGAGATCAAATTAGAGTCGTTTAAGACAAAAGAAGTATAAAAGAAAGAGTTACGGTATTTTCTAACCCCCGGCCGATTGCTTGCAAAATCTCATTTCGCCATTGACGGCTGGTGCTCTCATTTTTCTTCCTGCTCACTGAGAAAGAAGAAGAAACTGAGAGAAGAAGTTAGCTCCTCCACCAGAAGGGGCATGGTGATCTTCCATCCTTCTATTGAAGAGGAAGATCAAGTGGTAGTTGTTATCAACATCTTCAGCTACAGGAAAGCACAGACTGTGCAGGATCTACAAGAGAGTATTTCTGCTGTAGAATATTTCTAAACCATCTTTTTCTGTAAGGCTTTTTGCCTGAGTGTATAGGTTTTGTTTGCCTGAGCTTGCAGGGCTGGTTTCCCTGAGATTGTAGGAGCTGGTGATAGCTCTGAGTTGTAAGGCTTGTTGCCTGAGGTAGGACCAGGAGGTGGTCTGAGCTGTAGGAGGTGTTTTTCTCTGTGTTTGTAGGGCAGCAGTGCCTGAGGTAGGAGCTGGTGATAGCTCTGAGTTGTAGGGACCTTTGTCCTGAGGTAGGATCAACCTTGATCTAAGAAGTTCTGAGGAACTTGTGTTGTAAGCTCTTTGAGCCAAGTTTGGAGAAGTTGGCCATGTCTAACACACTGTTAGAAGGGTGAAGGGGGAAAGTGGACTACCCATAGACACACTGTCTTGGGGAACCACTATAAACACTTGTGTGTTTTTCTGTGTTGCCTGATTCTCTGATTAGAATATTTTAACAGGCCATAATAATCAAGTAAAACTCAAAAGACCTATTCACCCCCCCTCCAGGTGAATTAGTTAGCATACATATATTCTTTCAAGTGGTATCAGAGGGAGGTTGGTCAAGAATGACTTAACATTATGACCTGTTCCTAAATAGGTATTGCTGATTAAAAATCAAATAACCTCCAGTGGAATGAAGAAGGAGTTGGGGTCAATGAAGTTGCCCATATGCTCCAAAGAAAACTTTGGCATATGTAAGCAAAGGGTAAGGCTATTCTTGGAAGCCTCAGACCCAAGGATCTATGTAACAGTAAAAAATAGTCCTTATACCTTTGATAAGGCCTCCTCTATTGACCCTACTACAAAAGTACTCAAGGTATTTTTTGAGCTGACCAATGATGAAATTGCACTGTACACAATGGACAAAAGGGCCCAGAACATAATTGTTAATGCAATTGATGACACTACATTTCAAAATTTGGTACACTGCACAACTGCCAAGGAAATGTGGGACACATTGGTTGTATATATGGAAGGAACAGTTGAAGTGAGGGATGATAAAAAGTCACTCCTCAATCAGGAGTATGAAGCCTTCAGACAGCAGAGCCAGGAGAACATCTCCATGTGCTATGAAAGGTTCTTTAGGATAGTAAATGAACTAAGAACCTATGAGAGGGTGTTCTCTGATTATGAGCTGAATGACAAGTTCCTTAGATCTCTAACTAGGGATTGGGACACAAAAATCTGTGCAATCAGGGCAGGGGCAAGGCTTGGAGAAAACCCTACCCATACACTGTTTGGGAAACTTCTCTCTTATGAGATGCAACTGACTGCAAGAAAGGAGGAGGATACTTACACCAAGGCTCACACAAAGGAGAGAACTATAACACTTAAAGCTCATAGCTCAAAGAAGAGCAAGAGCAGGTTGCAGTCACCTCCAAGAAGGAATGCTGAATCTGAGAAGTCTGAGAGCTACCCTCCAGACTGCTCTTCTTCTGATGAAGAGTTTGCTGCCTTCTCTAGGCAGTTCAAGAAGATGATGAGGAGGAATAAATGGAAGAGCAAGCCCTCCTCCTCATCATACTCCAAGAAGGATCACTTTAGATCTGAAAGGCAGCACCCCAAAGGGGACAGGTATGATTCCAAAACTAGTAAACATGCTTCAGATAACATTGTTTGCTATTGCTGCAGCAAGACTGGGCATGTCATTGTTGACTGCCCAGTCAAAAGGAAAGAAAGAGGTGAAAAGAAGCCTCATCACAAGAAGGAGAGGAAGGGAGAAAAATCCCTTCTAGCCAAGAAAAGCAAGAGCTGTGAATCTGAATCTTCATCTTCAGATTCAGATGATGAAGAGAAAGCCTACATTGGGTTGTTTGCTGCTCAGGAGGATGAAGACTATCCTGCTGTTAGGATAGGAATCAGGGCCCCTCTATCACACTCAGATAGTTATGAAGAGGAGGATGAAGAAGACTGTGTTCTGATAGGCCTTATGTCCCTCACTGATGAGGAAGGCAATAAGAATATGTCTGACAATGATCAGGTATCAATCCATTCCACTTCTATTTCTGATCATGATGTATATCAAGAATCTGAAGCACAACCATCACATGATGAAAGTGTTTTAGAAGCTGAGGTAGATGTCAATCAATTGATTGACAAATATGATGCCTTGGTTATTGCTCTGAAAGAGAGCAAGAAGCTTGCCAAGAGGCAAGCCCAGGAAATTGCCTCCCTTAAGAAGGCTGAACGTGACTACACTGGACCTACCTCCCTGGTGGCCCAGATGAGTAAACAAATAAGTCATTTAAAGGGTATGTCAAGTGCTCAATTGAGCACTATTTCCCTGAAGAATAAGGTCATCAAGGACCTTGAGGAGAAGCTGGTGAAAGAGAAGAGCCTGGTGGCTCAATTCTCCAAGCCCAAATCTGTGCTTTCCCTTATTGACACCTTCTCTTCTCAAACCAATAGGAGAGGACTTGGATTAAATAAGATTGAAGTAGGAGAAGGGAGTGGAGTAAAGAGCAAGGAGAAGGCTAAGCCTCAAACCACCTTTCAAAAGGTGCTACTTCCTTCCAACAGGTATGACCATGAAAGCATTTATGGTCACTGGAAGAATGGGAGATCCTATAGGAAGGAAAATACTCCTTCCCATAGTGATAGAAAGGGCATGGGATTGAGTGCAATGAAACCTCCCCATGAGGAAATATAAATGGCCCAATCTGAACCATTTGTGTTTGGTGTCTCAGCACCTTTAGTCAAGAACAAGGAAGCAAGCACTTCCAAATCAGCTTCAGCAAAAAGCAAGATTGCTGTCAAATCTGTTGACAAGGCCTGCTACCCAGTGTCTGACTCCATCAGATCTTGTATGGCTGCCAAGCCAAAGCAAGAGGCCATCAGGACAAAGAGCAGCAAGACTGTCCATAGATTATCCTTCTGTCAGATTATTGCTGAAAGAAACAGGAAGAATGCTGCAGTCTCCTCTGCTGAACATGTGCACAGTGCTGTACCAATTCAGAAAAATGTTCAAAAAAGGAGATACAATATTCATGATTGTTGGTGCTGTGGCAAAGTAGGACACTTTGCCATAGATTGTTGGTACAATCCCAATGTACCTAATGCAAAGAAGAGCTTTCCTGATAGGAGTGTAGCTAGTGTGAGAGTATCTCATCAAACTAACAGGCACGTAGGACCCAAAGCTTTTTGGGATTCTAAGGATAACTAAATCTTTCTTTGCAGGGTAGTTCAAGTACCAGTCTCAACCAAATATGGTACTTGGACAGTGGGTGCTCAAGGCACATGACATGAACTAGGAGTCTTCTACAGGATTACAAGCCTGTGAAGAATGGACCCAAAGTTATATTTGGGGAGGTGAAACAAGAGTCACCAAAGGCTATAGTATGATCTCCAATGGCATAGTTACAATCACAAGGGTAGCTTATGTTGAAGGGTTGCAACACAACCTAGAAAGCATAAGTCAACTATGTGACTTAGGCTATGTCATTGAATTCCACAATGACAAGTGCTTGATCAAAAAGTCAAATGACTTAGAGACTATTCTCTCAGGCACTAGGAGTGGAAATGTTTATTTTTTAGATTTCATTTGCAGTAATTCTTTTACTTCTGTTTGTCTTGTAGCTAATGAGAATGAGTCTCTTTGTGTTCAATGGCACAAGAGACTTGCTCATATTAACTACAAGACAATGTATAGACTTTTCTCTAAAAATCTTGTTAGGAATAGTCCAAATTTAAAATGTACTAAAGATGGTCCCTGTCATGCATGCCAAATAGGTAAGCAAACTAAGGTCACCTTTAAAAGTATTGGCTCCAAAGACACTGAAAGATGTCTTTATCTCTTGCATATGGACTTGTTTGGTCCTTTGCCAATTCAGAGCCTAGGTGGGAAGTTGTATACTTTGGTTGTTGTTGATGATCACTCAAAATATACATGGGTATTCTTCCTTAAGAAGAAATCTGATACTTTAAATGTCTTTATCAATCATGTCAAAGCAATTCAGAATGATCTACAATGCAATGTGGTCAGGACTAGGACTGACCATGGCACAGAATTTAAATCTGATGCAATGACAAGATTTTGTCAAGAATTTGGTATCACCCAAGAGTTCTCCTCCCCAAGGACTCCACAACAAAATGGTGTGGCTGAGAGGAGGAATAGGACCTTGATAGAAGCTGGGAGAACACTGCTTAGTGACTCCTCACTCCCAGAATATTTCTGGGCTGAGGCAGTCAATACAGCTTGTCATGTTCTCAATAGAGCTTCCATCAATAAGGTTCATGGGAAAACCCCCTATGAAATTCTGAAAGGCAAACAACCTACAATTTCATATTTTAGAATCTTTGACTCCAAATGCTACATTCTAAATAATGGAAAATCCCAATTAACAAAGTTTGCAGAGAAATGCAATGTAGGTGTTCTTGTTGGTTATAGCTCACACAGTAGAGCTTATAGAGTATACAATAAGAAAACTCATGTTGTAGAGGCGTCTATGCATGTTGTTTTTGATGAGACCAGCCTAATATATAAAGGCTGGTCTAGATCTTCTATTTTGACAGGAAATGAACAAGAATTGGAAAGGATGTCTATACAAGACACTCCCAGCTGCAGCAAAACTATTTCTGATGTTGCCATCCCTGAAGAGGAAGAAGTCAACCTTGATGAAGAAACTGCTGAACCTGCAGAAACAACACAGCATGCTGAGAACAGAATGACTGCAGCTACCAGACATCTAAGGGATCATCCCATAGAGCAGATAATACAGAATGTTCAGTAAGGTGTAACAACTAGGAGAAGGGCTCACAATGAGGCCTTGTTCCTCAGTTTTCTGTCACAGGTAGAGCCTAAAAAGTGTGAAGGGGCCAACCTAGATCCAATATGGATTCAGGCTATGTAGGAAGAGCTTTTGCAATTCAAAAGATGCAAAGTATGGAAGTTGGTGCCAAGACCAGAAGGACACAACATAATTGGCACCAAATGGATATTCAGAAATAAGTTGGATGAGAATGGGACAATCATCAAAAACAAAGCAAGGTTGGTTGCAAAAGGGTATAGGCAAGAGGAAGGAATAGACTTTAACCAAACCTTTACCCCAGTTGCAAGGTTGGAGGCCATAAGACTATTCCTTGCATATGCTGCTCACAAGGGCTTCAAAGTCTACCAGATGGATGACAAATCAGCATTCCTGAATGGAAATCTGAAAGAGGAAGTATATGTAGAGCAGCCATCAAGTTTTGTTCATCCTACTCTTAAATCTCATGTTTATTTTCTTAGAAAAGCCCTTCATGGTCTAAAGCAAGCTCCAAGAGCTTGGTATGAGACTTTGTCCAGCTTTCTCCTCAAGAATAAGTTCATGAGGGGAAAGATTGATAGCACATTGTTTCTTAGGGAAACAAGGGGCAAGTGTCTCTTAGTCCAAATTTATGTTGATGACATAATTTTTGGGTCTACTGATGACAACCTCTGCAAGAGATTTGCTAATCTAATGCAGGGGGAGTTTGAGATGAGCAGTATGGGTGAGCTCAAATATTTCCTTGGGCTCTAGGTGAAATAGTCTGATGATGGAATTTTCATCTCCCAGACCAAGTACACTAAGGAGCTCATCAAGAAATTTGGGATGGAGTCTGCCTCCACCATGAGAACACCCATGGGATCTAATGTATCATTAGACAAGAATGAAAAGGGGAAGGCCTTTGATGAATCCATGTACAGGTGTATCATTGGATCCCTGTTGTACTTGACAGGTAGTAGGCCAGACATTATGTATTCTACATGTATTTGTGAAGGAATCTCACTACACTTCTGTCAAGAGGATTTTGAGATATCTCAAGGGCAGCCTAAACCTTGGCCTTTGGTACCCTAGGAACAATGATTTTGAACTGATAGGCTATTCAGATGCAGATTTTGCAGGATGCAAATAGGATAGGAAAAGCACAAGTGGCACCTGTCAATTCCTAGGGAGGAGGCTGGTCTCATGGAGCAGCAAAAAGCAAACCAGTGTGGCAATGTCCACTGCTGAGTCAGAATACATTGTAGCAGGTAGCTGTTGTGCTCAAATTCTGTGGATCCAACATCAGTAGGAAGATTACAACATAAAGGTAAGACAATCTCCCCTGCTGTGTGACTCATCTAGTGCAATTTCTATTGCTAAAAATCCTGTCTCCCATAGCAGGACCAAACACATAGAAATTAGGTATCATTTTATTAGAGAACATGTAGAGTATGAAGATATCAAACTTGAATATGTCCCTACAGACAATCAAGTAGCTGATATCTTCACTAAGCCACTGGATGAGGCCAAGTTTAATTCTTTTAAAATTGACTTAGGCATGTTGAATTTAGAATGAGTTCAGTTCTGAATATGTGTTCTCTATATTAAACAGCTTATACCATATCTGTTCAATTTATCAGAAAATGTAATGTTATGATAAATTAATATCTGAATTGATCTTCCTTCAATAGGCATAATCCACTGATAGGGTAGATAATCTCCCTAAGTTGTTAAATGTAGAATAATTTAAATTGTTCAGCTGAATCAGAAACATCTGGATCAGCTGAAATTCCAGTTTTCTGTTAATCTGCAGGGAATTGTCTGGGTCAATACAGGTGCTCCAATTAAGGGGGAGCAAGCTCCCGCTCAAATTGAGGGGGAGTTAGCTATAAGTTAGGGGGAGTTAGCTAATGCTCAGTTGGTCAGAAAGGATGTAGGCTGTCCTAAAAGAGGATTTGGAAAATGCCTTCTAATCTATCTTAGGATCTGTTAAGAATTATCCAGATAAGTGTAGAGGTTGAAGAATCCTATTTCCTAATGGGAAAGAGGTTGAAGAACCCAGAAAGGGGGAGATGGTCAATGTTAAGAACAAATTTGGTCTTGCTAATAGGATATGGAATACAAATAGGAGATGGAATGCTAGCTGCTAAGACCAAAGTAGGAGATGGAATGCAAATAGGAGATGGAATGCTAGCTGCTAAGACCAAAGTAGTGTTAGTCCTCTAAGTTAGTTATCATGATATGCTATTCAATCTGAGTTAGTAAGGGGGAGATGAGTTCATCCAAGTCCACAAGCATCGAGCCACTACACATCGCTCGATGCCTGTGACCAAAAAGCGTCGATCTATGGTTGCTGTCTCAACGGCAAGGTCACTGAATGTCGATGTGAGATTAAGTCAAGAAAGCGTCGAACCAAGGAACATCACTCGACGCCGTGGAATAAGAAAGCGTCGAACCAAGGAACATTACTCAACGCCGTTGATACATCTACAGCAAGCTAAGCCACGTCGAGACGATGACCATGTCTCGACGCCTTGTCAAATACTAAAGCCACTGAGGACCGTTGAGGATTTGCCGTCATACTGACATCCCTCTACGCTAGTCAAAGCTTTATATAATCAGTCATGAAATTGTTAGCTTAAAAATGTTGTTATCTAGAAGCTATGTCATCATGTTTATCTCATAGATCATTTAAATAATATGCCCTTCAAATGATATCATGATATGTTTTTGTTGGTTATGTACCTTAGCATTGGGGATGTTCTGCCTTCTTCAAATAGGGGGGGGGGGATTGTTGGGAACATTGCCCTCAATGTTCCCTTGATTTGAAGAGGCATCACTTCCATTACTAAGTACATATTGTATTTGATAAAGCTTTGTTTTTGTAAGTTAAACAGGCTTAGGTGACTCAAAAGAAAGGGTTAATCAAGACCTAAGGCTAGGAGAAATCCTCTCCTAAGTAGATAGAAGAAATTGTCTCAGATGATAAAATTCGTTGAACGTAGAGTGCCGTTCGTCGAACACAGAGTGCCGTTCGTCGAACGCAGAACACAGTTCGTCGACCGCTGAGTCAAGTCCTGAGAAAGACCCGCTGAGAAGGCACAAAGAGCGTGTTCGTCGAATGCAGAGACCGTTCGTCGAACGCAGAATATAGTTCGTCGACCGCTGAGACGAGATAGAAGAAACAATTGATAATTGGCAGATCGTCGAACGCAGAGTGTCGATCGTCAAGCGCAGAGACAAGGCAGATCATCGAGCGCAGAGACAAGGCAGATCGTCGAGCGCAGAGACAAGGCAGATCATCAAATGCAGAGACAAGGCAGATCGTCAAACACAGAGTTGGCAAGTTCGTCGAACACAGGATGCAGCGGGTTCGTCGAATGCAGAGTATAGTACGTTCGTCGAACGCAGACCTTCTCTACAGATAAGTAGGGCGGCGAGACCTGCGACTAGGGCAAGTTGTAGAAAAGCTACAGGGGACCACCAATGTCTCCCATACTTCTTGGGAGATCAAATTAGAGTCGTTGAAGACAAAAGAAGTATAAAAGAAAGAGTTAGGGTATTTTCTAACCCCCGACCGATTGCTTGCAAAATCTCATTTTGCCATTGATGGCTGCTGCTCTCATTTTTCTTCCTGCTCACTGAGAAAGAAGAAGAAACTGAGAGAAGAAGTTAGATCCTCCACCAGAATGTGCAAGGTGATCTTCCATCCTTCTATTGAAGAGGAAGATCAAGTGGTAGCTGTTATCAACATCTTTAGCTATACGAAAGCACAGACTGTGCAGGATCTACAGGAGAGTATTTCTGCTGTAGAATATTTCTAAACCATCTTTTTTTGTAAGGCTTTTTGCCTGAGTGTGTAGGGTTTGTTTGCCTGAGCTTGTAGGGCTGGTTTGCTTGAGATTGTAGGAGCTAGTGATAGCTCTGAGTTGTATGGCTTATTGCCTGAGGTAGGACCATGAGGTGGTCTGAGCTGTAGGAGGTGTTTTCTTTTGAGTTTGTAGGGCAGTAGTGCCTGAGGTAGGAGCTGGTGATAGTTCTGAGTTGTAGGGACCTTTGTCCTGAGGTAGGATCATCCTTGATCTGAGAAGTTCTAAGGAACTTGTGTTGTACGCTCTTTGAGCCGAGTTTGGAGAAGTTGGCACTGTCTAACACACTGTTAGAAGGGTGAAGGGGAAAGTGGACTACACATTGACACCCTGTCTTGGGGAACCACTATAAACACTTGTGTGTCTTTCTGTGTTGCTTGATTCTCTGATTAGAATATTTTCACAGGCCATAATAATCAAGTAAAACTCAAAAGACCTATTCACCCACCTCTAGGTGAATTAGTTAGCATACCTATATTCTTTCACTATCTTCTTTTTCTTTAATCATGTTAGTTTTCCAATTTGATAGCGTTTATTATTTATCATGTTAGTTCTCCCATTTTGTTATTAGCAAATGTGGGTAAGGTAGCAAGAGACATAGAAAGAGGTTTTTTTTATAAGAAAAGATAAGGCATGGTTGAGCTTTTAGAGGAAATGAAATGATAAGGAGTTTTTAGCATAAGAATTTTCATAGAAATAAATCAGAGTTTTTAGCATAAAAATAATATTCATGTTTAGAATAACCACTATAAATTTTACCAAGCAAGTCTATCACTTGTTGGAGGAAAGGAATTTTAAGATTCAAGTGATGATGCACACAAAAGAGAAGACTTTAAATAAGCATGAAAGCGCAAGGTAATAAAGTATATGGTAATGATGCAGAAGACTTATCAAAATACAAGAAACATCATTTTGTAATCATAATAATTCATAAGAAAAGATATGAGTTTAAGTTCCAAAAAAGAATGTTTTTGTAAATCATTATTCAATAAAGTAACCAAGCATGAAAAAAAAATATCACAGAGAGACTACTACATTGTTATTTCAATTCACAAATTCAAGACATACCAAATATTGTAAAGAGCATGCTAGGTTATCTAGTGCATTTTAAATATAAAGAAAGTATAGATTTAGCAATTAGGGTCCCATTCTTATAAGAATAAGTGTAATGGAAGATAATGATGTGCAAATATGTGTATTTTGAATGGAGTGAACAAATGATTTAATAAAAAATACAAAACATGTGTAGAGTAAAGTGCATAATAAAACATAAATAATTTTACTTCCACACACTTCAATGCACATAGAAAAGAATAAGTGGTGTGAAGAAAAAGTTTATGGTTTGCACAAGACACTTTACTATTCGGTGCTCAACCTCAAAGTGCTCATTAAGACTTATTAGGAGGTTCAAGTAGTGCTTGGTGGAGTTATCTTCGTAAATTTATTTCATGAATTTTTTTTGTACAAAGTTCTCCGAATACAATTGTTTTGCAAACCAATGTAAATTTGAAAACCCAACCACTTTTCTTAATGACAAGAGTGCAAATAAAAGTAGTGTGCGTAAGATACTTGTGCAATTTTAATTCATTGTACAATTACAATACATAAGTAAGCATTCTTAAATTAAAAGCACATGTAAACTATGCCAAAATAAGTGAGTGAATAAAAATCATTATCTACCATAAAACATTTACTCATACTTAGAGGCATTCTAAGCTCGGTTCTACATAACTTTTTACAATACAATTGATGCACATGTGATTAAATATATCAAAGCATGATAAAAACAATGTTCAAAGTATTTTTGAAAAGATGAATTGCAACATTGTAGAAGGTCTAAATGATGGATTAAACCATGCTTGATTTTCAAAATAAAGTCCATACAATATTTTTGATATTTTGAAAAAATAATTTTGATTTAAAGTTTGAACTCTTAAAATTGATCTTGGAATTCCCAAGGTCTACCCTGTGAGGGGTTCGCACCGGTGCTAGGAGATGTGATGGGGTGACATCCAAAATCTCCCTTTCGCAAGATACATGTCAATAGAAAAGCTAAGTTCAAAAATAACTTTTGATGTTTTATATTTTTGTATATGATTTTTGCATATTAACATAGAAATTAAACAAATAAGCAAAGAAAGAAAGAGAAAACAATTTTTTTTTTGCAATTTTGCTTTTATAATTTTGTATTTTAGTTTTTCAAAAATCAATTAAAGGCAAAAATACAAAAATAAGTAGTGCATATAATAGAGCATATTTTTAGGGTTTTTTAAAAATAGAAAAATACAGAAAATTAGACATGTGCACTAGCGCTAGTGCGCCAAACAGTACACTAAATTTCATGATTTTGAAAAATCTAATTTTTGATATTGATTAAGTATCCAAAGATTAGTTTCATGCAAAAAATTCAGAAAATTTGAAGATGTTTAGCTAGGTGAAAAATGCATAGAAAGTTTGTGTTTATGAATGTGACTTAACCAGAAAGATCTAAGACACCTAATTAAAGTCAAAGTAGTCAAAATCTTGGATCGGGAAGAGGTTTAGTGAATATATCAGCAAGTTAGGAGTCTGTGACAATAAAACTTACTTTTACATGTTCTTTCTTAATGTGATCCTTAATGAAGTGATGCCGAACATCTATGTGTTTGGATCTAGAGTGGTGTACGGGATTATTTGTAAGATCTATGGCACTTTTGTTGTCACATTTGAGATCAATGTTTTTGAGATGAAAATCAAAGTCCTCTAGAGTTTGGCTCATCCATAATGCTTGTGCACAACAACTCCCAAGAGCAATGTATTCGGCCGCCGTGGTGGAGAGTGCAACCGAAGATTGTTTTCTACTAAACTATGCAACTAAAGAGGGTCCTAAAAAATGACAAGTACCGCTAGTGCTTTTTTGATCAAGTGAGCACCCAGCGTAGTCCGAATCAGAATAGCCATGTAATGTAAATGAATCATTGTGTGGGTACCATAATCCTAATTTAGATGACCCTTGTTGGGATCATTGTCCACAATGTCTTAGATTTGGAGAAGTCCATTCATAAGTCAAAGATATATCTCAGAATGTATTTGATATAATCTCTAGAATCAATGTGCAGGAGATCAGGTCAGGCAATGTGCTCAAGGAATTCATCCAAGTTCACAAGCGTCGAGACAGCATACATCTCTCGATGCCTGTGACCCAGAAGCGTTGACTTATGTCTACTGCTATAATAGACAAGGTCGCCGCTGAGGTTATGAGACCAAGTTTGGAAGCATCGAGCCAAGTTATATGACTCGACGCCGTGAAAAGAAAAGTGTCGACCAAAGTTCAGTTAGCTCTACGCCAACCAGAAGTGTCGAGATATGAAGGCATAGTTAAGAAGCGTCGAGCCCCTGTAAGTTGCTCGACTTCTACAGATAAAAAGAGTCGACTAACAGATGATTGCTCAACGCCTAAGAAAGAGGAGTCGAGAGCTTCAGTCTAAGAAGTATGCGTCGAGTATCCACATATCGCTCGACGCCTAATGGAAAAGCGTCGACAGAGATGCTCAGTGCTCAACGCCTCTTCTACAGATACTTTGAGCTGAGAAATTTCTTCTACAGCCAGCTGAGCCTTTGTTTCTTTTGAAGACATTGAAGACTGCTGAAGACTTTGCGTCATGCTGACGTGGAGGAGCGTAACAGATGTTGCAGATGGCGGGCTATAAATAGAAGGCATGACCTATGGGTTAATAAGTTGATTACTCCTATCTTTCGAAAGCCATTATCATCTCCCTCACTTTGAGGGAAAGTTTGAGAAAGAATCTGAAGAAGTCGTCTTCTCTTTCAGAACCGATCTAACTTGAAGATTTCTTTCAGCAATTTGGTGGTGATACATCTTTCTGAAAGAAGAGGATTAAGAAGGAAGAATCTGTCTTCCTAAGAAGAAGAACAGTCATCACATCCTGCCAAATCAAGAAGATCATTTGCTGCTGCTGTTCTTTTGAAGATTTCTGTCTGATCATTCAGGTAGATCAAGAAGAAACAATTTGAAGAATCCGAGTCTAAGTATTGTTATTTTCTTTATCAATCTCTGTAGGATCTGAGTTGTCAGATCTGAGTGTAGGATCTGTCAAGGATCTGAGTTGTAAGATCAAGTGTGATATGAGTTGTAGGATTCAGGGGTGAATCTGAGTTGTAAGCCTAATTATAAAGGATGAGGTAGGATATGTGAGATCTGAGTTTGTAAGATCTGCTGAGATCTGGGAGAGTAAGATCTGTGAGATCTGAGTTTGTAAGATCTGTTGTGATCTGAGCTGTAAGACCTATTTGTGGTCTGAGATCTGGAGGAGATATAAACCCTATCTGGCACACTGCTAGAAGGGAGAAGGGGGAAAGTGGATTACCCAAGATAAGGGGAACCACTATAAAAATCTGTGTGTCTTTTCTGTGTGTGTGTTCTTATTCTTGAAAGCTCTGATCTATTTTATTTTGGTTATAATCAAGAACTGCAATAGTTTTTAAATAACCTATTCACCCCCCCCCCCCTCTAGGTGATTAGCTACCCTTAATTAAAGTCTTTCAAGTGGTATCAGAGTGAGGTTGTTCAAGAAAAGGTTTAACAGCCTGAACAAGATCTTCTAAGGGTAGATTTCTTAAGTCGTGATGGCTAATACAGAAGGAAACAAAGAATTCACATCTATGAAGCTACCAATTTGCAGAAAAGAAAACTTTGGATTTGGAAAGAAAGGGTCAGACTTTTTATGGAAGCCTCTGATCCTAGGATATACATAACTGTTCTAGAGGGACCTTTTGTTCCTATGAAAGTTTCATTTACAGATGGAAGTATCAAGACTCCTAAAACTTATTCAGAGATGACCAAAGATGAAGTGATTCTGGCCTCCATGGATAAGAGAGCTAAGAACATCATTGTTAGTGCTATTGAGGATTCAACTTTCCAAAACTTAGTCCATTGTAAAACTACCAAAGAAATGTGGGAATCTCTCATTGTCTATATGGAAGGGACTGAAGAAGTCAGAGATGAAAGGAAGTCTCTTCTAAATCAGCAATATGAAGCTTTCAGACAAGACAAGAAAGATTCAATAGCAGTTTGCTATGAAAAATTCTTCAAAATTGTAAATAGTCTAAAAACTTATGGAAGAACTTTCACAGATTATGAGTTGAATGATAAATTCTTAAGATCACTGAATAAAGAATGGGATATCAAGATCTGTGCAATCAGGGAAATGGGAAATCTGGGAAATATTCAGCCACAGAATTTATATGGGAAACTCTTGTCCCATGAACTTCATCTGAATACCAGAAAAGCTGAGGAAGGACACAGCAGGGAAAATCCTATTGCTCTGAAAGCAGAAAGCTCCAAGAAAAGCAAAGAAAGAATGTCATTATCCCCCAGGATACCATCTGAATCAGAAGAATCAGAAATCAGTAATTCTGATTCTGAAATATCAGATGGTGAATTGGCACTTTTCACCAAACAGCTAAAAAGGATGTTGAGAAGAAAACAACACTGGAAAACTAGACTTTCTCAGTCATCCAGATCTAAGAAGCACTCCAATTCATCAGAAGGATTCAAACAAGACTCCAAGAAGGACAGGTATAACTCTAAACACAATAATTCTAATTCAGAAGAAATTGTGTGTTTTGGTTGCATGAAATCAGGACACATGATTGCTGATTGTCCTCAAAGAGAAAGAACAACAAGAAATCTGATGAAAGGAGGCACAAATCTGACAAGAGACATGAGAAGAGTCTAATAGCCAAGAAGGGCAAAGTCACACTTAGTGATAGTGAATCTCAATCATCAGACTCAGATAGTGAGGAGGCACTCATAGCTCTGATGGCTGCCAATGAAAGTGAAGACATTCTAAATCATAGATCTATGATAAGAGCCCCATTATCAAGGACTGATAGTGAAGAGGATGAAGAAGAAAATGCAGGACTCATGGCACTGAGTGATCAAGAAGATCAGGAGACAACTACTGATATAAAGGTACTTGATAAAACTCCTTTATCTGATTCTGATTTTGAACCTGAAATAGATTCATTCTCTTCTAATGAAAATGACACACAATCTAACTTTCGTGAAGATGAAATTATTGAAAAATATCAATTACTTCTCAAAGAACTTAAAAAGAGCAAAAGACATAATAAAAGGTTACAAAAAGAAATATCTGAATTAAAGCAAAATAATTTCAAAAATTCTGAGGCAGCTGAGAGGCTGAATCAGACAAGCAAAGAACTTAGCAAACTAAAAGTCATGTCTATTATTCACATACAGACTTTATGTACTAAGGAGAAGTTAATAAAAGAACTTGAAACAAAACTCCTAGCAGAAAAGAAGCTTGTAGCAAAGTTCTCAAAACCACAAACTATCCTTCCCATAATAGATACATTTTCTGCACAATATAGATCTGGCATAGGATATGATAGGAATGCAGACAATAACCCTAAAAGTAATGACAAGGCACCTATGCAACCTATACAATTTAACAAAGCCATGCCTATCACAAATAAGCATGATCAAAAAGGTGTGCATAAGTTTTATAAGGGTGAGTGTTCTAATAGCAAAGATGATTCAATTCAACCAAGTAACAATAATGCCAAATCACTATGCAGAGAAAAAGTATTAACTCATCATGACTCCTTTGTATTTAAAGCAAACACAAAATCCAAAAGAAAGGAACTAAGACCTGAAATGAAAACTTCTGCTGTTAAGAAAACTGAACCTGTAAAATTTACTAAAACAACTTACATAGCTCCTTTGAATAAGGCAATTAAGCAAAATATGAGTCAACATAAAGAAGTGAGAAGACCCCCAAGGAGATATAACAGATATGAATGCTGGTGCTGTGGAAGGGTTGGACATTTTGCTCTTGACTGTTGGTTCAATCCAACAGTTCCAAGATTCAACTCTGGGAGACCAGTACTCAGACCTATGGCAACTCACACAGCACCAAGGATTATTCAACAACTAAATGTTCCAGCTCATACTAACGAGGTTCTAGGACCCAACTTTGTGTGGGCTCCTAAGAAAAGGTAATTTCTTTTTGCAGGGTTGTCCAAAGACCAATCAACTTCCTATCTGGTACTTGGACAGTGGGTGCTCTATGCACATGACAGGAACAAAAAGTCTGCTAAATGATTACACTCCTGTGAAGAATGGACCAAAGGTTATCTTTGGAGGGTCTGAAAAAGGTAAAACTAAAGGTTATGGTAAAATCACAAATGGAATTATCACCATCACCAAAGTTGCTCATGTTGATGGATTGAAACACAATCTCATCAGCATAAGTCAATTGTGTGATATTGGGTATGACATTTCATTCCACAAGGATGAGTGCCTGATTAAGAAAGAGAATGAGATAATTCTCTCAAGCACTAGGAGTGGCAATATTTACTGTCTAAACTTTATATGTTCTGATCAAGCTAATTCCATATGCTTAGTAGCAGAAAATAAAGTTTCTAGTAGTGTTCAATGGCATAAAAGGTTAGCCCACATAAACTATAAGACTATAAATAAGCTTATCTCAAAAGACCTAGTGAGAGCTGGGCCTAAGTGGAAATGTGTGCAGGAGGGCCCATGCCATGCTTGTCAA
This sequence comes from Dactylorhiza incarnata, assembly GCA_033032865.1. NCBI lineage: Eukaryota > Viridiplantae > Streptophyta > Magnoliopsida > Asparagales > Orchidaceae > Dactylorhiza > Dactylorhiza incarnata. Next base: position 15,129,659 of record JAWHQI010000029.1, read on the forward strand.
ATGGGTAAGCAGACAAAGTCTTCCTTCAAATCAATAGGTGAGAAGGATTCCATTAGATGTCTATACCTACTTCACATGGATCTATTTGGACCAATGTCAATCCATAGCTTAGGAGGAAAGTCATACACCCTTGTAATTGTTGATGATTATTCCAGATTCACATGGGTATTCTTCCTTAAACATAAGTCAGACACTTTAGAAATATTTACCAATTTTGTTAGGCAAATCACCAATGAAATAGGAAATCCTGTAGCCAAAATTAGATGTGATCATGGGACTGAATTTCAGTCAGGTGCAATGACCAAATTTTGTGAAAATCAAGGTATTTCTCAAGAGTTCTCATCTCCTAGAACTCCCCAACAAAATGGGGTTGCTGAGAGAAGAAATAGAACCATTATTGAAGCTAGCAGGAGTATGCTAAGTGATTCTTCTCTTCCTGAGTTTTTCTGAGCTGAAGCTGTAAACACAGCTTGCCATGTGCAGAATAAAGCTCTTATCAACAAAAGACTGGATAAGACCCCATATGAGTTGTTGAAAGGTAGAAAACCCACTTTAGCCTATTTCAAAATATTTGGTAGTAAATGCTTTGTATTAAATAATGGAAAGCACCATCTCACTAAATTTGCTGAAAAAGCACATGAGGCAATTTTTGTTGGGTATAAATCTCAAAGTAGAGCCTATAGAATTTTCAACAAAAAGTCAAATAGGATAGAAGAATCTATACATGTTGTATTTGATGAAACCAGCCTTATTTATAAGGATCTGGGAAGTTTATCAAGTTGTGTAGGTTCTACACAGAAATTGAAGGAGATGAATATCAATGAACAACACAATGAGGAGAATGAAGAAACTAATGAGACTGTAATTGTAACTAGAGAGGATGAACCTCAAGCAGAAGACAATTATGAAGAACCTACTGCTGTTGAAGAACCACCACATCCAGAACCTCTAGAAGAACCTACTCAAACAGATGCACCCGAATAGAAGAGTAAACTAGAAGAGGCCTTGCATCACAGCTTTTAATCCAAAATAGAGCCTAAGAAGTTTGATGAAGCCAATAAGGACACTTCATGGATATTAGCTATGCAAGAAGAGCTAAATCAATTTGAAAGGTGCAAAGTCTGGATATTGGTTCCAAGACCAAAGAAACACAAAGTCATTGGGACCAAATGGGTATTTAGGAATAAGCTGGATGAAAATGGTGTGATTATCAAAAACAAAGCAAGGTTGGTTGCCCAAAGATATAGACAGGAGGAAGGCATAGATTTTGATCAAGTATTTGCTCCTGTGGCAAGATTGGAGGCAATCAGACTATTCCTAGCATTTGCAGCACACACAGGATTCATAGTTTATGAAATGGATGAAAAGTCAGCATTCGTTAATGGAACAATATTGGAGGAAGTATATGTTGAACAACCCCCAGTTTTTATTGACTCTACTCATTCAAATCATGTTTATCTTTTATTAAAAGCATTGTATGGTCTGAAACAGGCACATAGAGCTTGGTATGAGACATTATCTAGATTTCTTATTGAGAACAAATTCTCAAGAGGAAAGATAGACAAGACATTGTTTCTTAGGATAGTTAAAGGTCACATTATTCTAGTACAAATATATGTAGATGATATAATTTTTGGCTCAACTGATAATAACCTTTGCAAAAGGTTTGCAAACCTTATGCAAGGGAAATTTGAAATGAGCAGCATGGGTGAGCTTAAATACTTCTTAGGACTCCAAGTGAAACAGTCTGAGGAAGGAATTTTCATTTCTCAGACCAAGTACACAAAAGAGAATATCAAGAAGTTTGGAATGAAAAATTCCACTGTCATGAAGACACCAATGGCAGCAAATATGTCACTAGACAAGGATGACAAAGGGAAACCTATTGATGAAACCTTGTACAGAGGCATCATTGGCTCATAGCTCTACCTAAGCGCTAGCAGGCCAGACATTATGTTCTCAACATGTGTGTGTGCTAGATATCAAGTGAACCCTAAAGAATCTCACTATACTGCTGTCAAAAGAATCCTGAGATATCTGAAGGGCACTCTTAATCTTGGCCTTTGGTATCCTAGAAGCAATGACTTTGAACTAATTGGCTTTTCAGATGCTGATTTTGTAGGATGCAAGGAGGACAGAAAAAGTACATCAGGAACATGTCAATTTCTTGGCAAAAGACAAATATCTTGGAGTAGCAGGAAGCAGACCAGTGTGGCAATTTCTACAGTAGAATCTGAGTACATCTCAGCTGGAAACTGCTGTGCTCAGCTACTATGGATTCAACACCAACTCCAAGACTACAAAGTTCAGCTAAGTAAAACTCCTCTATATTGTGATTCAACTAGTGCTATTGCTATAGCTAATAATCCTGTATCACATAGCAGAACTAAGCATATAGAAATTAGATATCATTTCATTAGAGAACATGTAGAAAATGGAGATATCTCAATTGAATACGTGCCCACTGAAAAACAAGTTGGTGATATATTTACTAAACCCTTGGATGAAACAAAATTCAATAACTTTAAAATTGAATTAGGAATGCTAAAAATGGATTAAAGGAGTTTTGAAATAAATAAATGAAAATAATGATTGAGTCCTAAAAGGTGAGTGGAGAAGTTATCAGGCATCGAGAGAAAGGAAACCTGGCGTCGAGAGAAGATACCTGGCATCGAGAAGATACCTGGCGTCGACCGAAGAAAAATTGGCGTCGAGCTATCTCAACGCTTGAGCGAACATAGCTAGGCCGTCTCGACAGGGTAAATTTGAACCATTTGATCAATCTTGTCAAACAAGTTAGGCGCGCGGCTATTCATCTTCTTGTATTAGAAATTCTATAAATAAAGAAGACACTTCAATAGTACATGTGCCCTAGATCTCTCAGTTCGAAATTGTCTGCCCTAGAAAATTTCTCCATCAATTCTGTCACTCTTCGATCATTAACCACAATGCCTCCCAAGAGCAGTGATTACCTTTATGAAGGAAGCGAGCTTGTACGCAATGGATTCCAATCTGCTCCAGTAGAGATCAAATCAACCATCGAGTTAATCTACAAAGCAGGACTAGAGTTCGTGCTATCTGAATCATCTTTTATCTGGAAATGAGAGGTCTTAGAACTTTACTCCAATATAGTAATAGACTCAGTCAATTCGAAGCTTAAGACCTCTGTAAATGGTAAGAAGATTAAGATCACTCCTTCTAGACTCGCTAAGGCACTAGAACTGCCGAGATTAAAAAGTAATGAAGAAGAAGAAGAAGTGAGCTCTGAACAGATTAAATTAGCACAAATCTGGTGCGGAATTGAAACATCACGTGAAATTACTGGAAGTATTCTTAGGAAAGGAATGAATTCAAAAGGAAAATTGCTAACATATGTGATAGGAAAGGGCTTGTTGTGCAAGACTGGATCTCATGACAAAATTTCCAGGAAAATGTTTATTCTACTAACCAGGATCATTCATTCTTTGAGAACAGATTGGGGGAGGGTAGTATTTGACAGAATAATTGAATGTATCCAAGTACCCAACATGGGTTGAATATTATCTCTATATTTAGTAAAAGTCATTCCAGACTCTTTGAATAACAAACTTGGATCCAAGATAAACCACATGAAGAAAATGGATATTAGAATGATAGAGAGATGGGAAAGAGTTCTATCAAACCCTCCACCAACAGATCTTTCTCCTAAGCAAAAGCAAGCTAAGAAGCAAAAGAAGAAGAAGGTTTCTTCAAGCTCATCAAGCTCATCCTCTTCCAAAGGAAGATCTAGATCCTCTCCAATTCATGATCCTAACCTCACATCATCTGAAGAAGAAGGAAATAAACCTAGGGATAGTACTCCTGACACACCAAAAGGTACTGATCCTCTACTGGAAGAGGTTGACAAGTTCTATAAAGAAAAGGATGAAAATGAGAAAGGAGAAGAAGAGAGAGGAAGTCATCATGGATCCCCTGCTAGAGTTGAAGGGATTTTTCAAATTGAGGGGGAGGCTCAGGATGAGATTCCTGCTAAGGATAATTCTGAAATGAGCAAAGCAGCAGTTGAGGGAGAGGCTCAGGATGAGATCCCTGCTCAAGACAAAATTGATCTGATCAATACAGAGATTGAGGGGGAGCCTCAAAATGAAATTCCAGCTCAAGACAATGCATCATTTGAGGGGGAGTCTCAGGCTGAGATCCCTGCTAAAGAGAATTCTGTATTTGATGCTATGGATGTAGAAGGAGAACCTGAAGCAACAAAGAAACATGTTGAGAAGGAAATCAAAATAGAATCCTCTAGCTCTCATATGAGCCAGAGAAATGATTCTTTCATCAGAGAAGAGAGCAGTAGAGGTAATGGAGTGGAAAAGGAAATCAATGTGGATCTAAGTGGTATACTACCTCAACTTGAAGTGTTGCTTAATAATCAAAGAAGATTATTAGAACAATATATCGAAGATAATAATACAAAAATGAAAAATGAGGTAGATTTCTAGATGAAATTGGTTAGATTTGAAGTCAATCATCAGATGACTGCTTTGAGAACTGAAATGGTAAAGTTTTTCAAAAGAGCTGGTGCTTCAGTAGATTATACAGCTGAACAACTTAATGCAATCAAAGAGACATCAAAGGTTCTTAAAGAGTCACAGGCAGGAATTACAAAGACAGTAGATGATGTTCAAACAAATCAAGGAATTCTAAGTAATAACATGCAAGTTTTGTATAAGGAACAGGTTACACAGGTTCTTACAGGTACAAATAAGATTGAAGCTAGACTGCAACAGCAGAATACTGATATTTTGGCTAAAATAGATGAGAGTTCTACAATTTTGAAAGATCAAGCAAAGTTGAATGCAGATACCATAGATGACCATCTCCTTAGAGTAAAGAAAACCATTGAAAGTGGAATTCATCATTTGGAGGGTCAATTTAGGTTTCAGAAGAATGTTATAAGAGATCATATAGTTGAAGAAGTCCTAAAAGGGGAGAGGTCAATGATTCAAGCCAGCTCTGAGCATGCTGTGTGGACCTCAAACTCTATAAGAGAAATTTTAGGATATCCTCCCATTGATTATGAGAATGATTAAGTTTCTGAGACCAGGCCAGCTTCTCTTACACAAGTACAAAAGCAAATTGCTAAAATGTATAGTCCTGAGGATAAAAGAAAAAGAGAGAACTTTACTAGTGAGCAAGTAGAATCTAGTAAAAGAAAGTTCAGAGAAGAGGTTCAATCAAGGGTTGACTTTGAACATTGGTCTCCATCTTCAAGAGAAATGATTCTGACAGCATGGGAAGCTGTAAAAGGTAATCCAGATGAAAGAGGAAAATGGTATTCTGAAGCTGAATGATTGAAGCATAGGGATCAAGAGGAACTGGAGATAAAATTCAATGCTAACAAATTGGCTGGGAAGGTACAGGCAGGCGATAAGGAGCCAATCAGATATTTTCCAAAGCCATTTGGCTATTTCAAGAGAAGAAAAGAAGTTGCTGATGCCCTCTCCAAAAGAGCCAAAAGAGGAATAGAATTCAAGGATCCTGAACAGCTTTAGGATTTTAATCTTTACTAAGTATTTTCAGAAAAATGTAATTTATATATCTTTGAACAATCTTGATGAGTTCCCAGTGCTAACTATTTTTCATGATCATATATATATGCCTGTGATGTGATTTCTTTTTCTCTTCATGACATGTCTTATTCTGAATTGCTTGTGTTTTTGTGCTTATATGAGAAATCATATTTGAAATAATTTCTGTGGATAGAATGTTTTGGTAATCCAATTTTATAAGGAATTATACTACTTATTTTGATTACCTGTACAGAAATTAGAAAACATTGATTATCATTGAAAAGAGGGATATATCATTGACTGAGATTATGACTTCTTCAAATAGGGGGAGATTGTTGGGATCATTGTCCACAATGTCTTAGATTTGGAGAAGTCCATTCATAAGTCAAAGATATATCTCAGAATGTATTTGATATACTCTCTAGAATCAATGTGCAGGAGATCAGGTCAGGCAATGTGCTCAAGGAATTCATCCAAGTTCACAAGCGTCGAGACAGCATACATCTCTCGACGCCTGTGACCCAGAAGCATTGACTTATGTCTACTGCTCTAATAGACAAGGTCGCCGCTGAGGTTATGAGACCAAGTTTGGAAGCGTCGAGCCAAGTTATATCACTCGACGCCGTGAAAAGAAAAGTGTCGACCAAAGTTCAGTTAGCTCTACGCCAACCAGAAGTGTCGAGATATGAAGGCATAGTTAAGAAGCGTCGAGCCCCTGTACGTTGCTCGACTTCTACAGATAAAAAGCGTCGACTAACTGATGATTGCTCAACGCCTAAGAAGGAGGAGTCGAGAGCTTCAGTCTAAGAAGTATGTGTCGAGTATCCACATATCGCTCGACGCCTAATGGAAAAAGCGTCGACAGAGATGCTCAGTGCTCAACGCCTCTTCTACAGATACTCTGAGATGAGAAATTTCTTCTACAGCCAGCTGAGCCTTTGTTTCTTTTGAAGACATTGAAGACCGTTGAAGACTTTGCGTCATGCTGACGTGGAGGAGCGTAACAGATGTTGCATATGGCGGGCTATAAATAGAAGGCATAACCTATGGGTTAATAAGTTGATTGCTCCTATCTTTCGAAAGCCATTATCGTCTCCATCACTTTGAGTTAAAGTTTGAGAAAGAATCTGAAGAAGTCGTCTTCTCTTTCAGAACCGATCTAACTTGAATATTTCTTTCAGCAATCTGGTGCTGATACATCTTTCTGAAAGAAGAGGATTAAGAAGGAAGAATCTGTCTTCCTAAGAAGAAGAACAGTCATCACAGCCTGCCGAATCAAGAAGATCATTTGCTGCTGCTGTTCTTTTGAAGATTTCTGTCTGATCATTCAGGCAGATTAAGAAGACTCAACAATCTGAAGTATCTGAGTCTAAGTATTGTTATTTTCTTTATCAATCTCTGTAGGATCTGAGTTGTCAGATCTGAGTGTAGGATCTGTCAAGGACCTGAGTTGTAAGATCAAGTGTGATCTGAGTTGTAGGATTCATGGGTGAATCTGAGCTGTAAGCCTAATTATAAAGGCTGAGGTAGGATCTGTGAGATCTGAGTTTGTAAGATCTGCTGAGATCTGGGAGAGTAAGATCTGTGAGATCTGAGTCTGTAAGATCTATTGTGATCTGAGCTGTAAGACCTGTTTGTGGTCTGAGATTTGGAGGAGATATAAACCCTATCTGGCACACTGCTAGAAGGGAGAAGGGGGAAAGTGGATTACCCAAGATAAGGGGAACCTTTTCTGTGTGTGTTCTTATTCTTGAAAGATCTGATCTGTTATATTTTGGTTATAATCAAGAACTGCAATAGTTTTTAAATAACCTATTCACCCCCCCCCCCCCACCCTCTAGGTGATTAGCTGCCCTTAATTAAAGTCTTTCAACCCTAATAGATATCTAAAACTACATTTTACCGCTATTAAATGAGATTCTCTTAGATTGGCTTGAAAGCGAGCACATAAACATACGACAAATATTATATCAGGTCTAGAAGTACTTAAATAAAGAAGAGATCCAATCATTCCTCTATATAAAGTTTGATCGACAGAAATTCCAGATTCATCTTTTCCTAGTTTTAAAGAGGCACTCATAGGTGTAGAAGCTTGTTTATGATTTTCAAATCCAAATCGTTTAAGCATATCATGAACGTATTTTGTTTGGCAAATAAAAATACCATCATTTCGTTGTGAAATTTCAAAACCAAGAAAATAAGAGAGTTCTCCTACAAGGCTCATTTCAAATTGATTTTTCATTACTAAGACTACTTCATTACACAACACTTCATTAGTGGCTCCAAAAAAGATATCAACAACATATATTTATAAAATTATTAATTCGTTATTATTATGCTTAATGAAGAGTGTGTTATCTGCACTTCCCATGACATAACCGTGCTGTAATAAAAAATGATGTAAGTCTGCCATACCATGCACAGGGCGCTTGTTTTAAACCATAAAGCATGTTTTCTAAATAATCAACATGATTTGGAAAATTTTCATTTATAATACCGGGGGGTTGATCTACATAAACTTCTTCTTTTATAAACCCATTTAGAAAAGCACTTTTAACATCTATTTGCAATAGTTTTATTCTTTTAAAACTCGCAAATGCCAAAAATATTCATATAGATTCTAAGCGAGCAACGGGTGCAAATGTTTCTTCAAAATCTACCCCCTCAATTTGACAAAAGCCTTGAGCGACTAAGCAAGCTTTATTTCTTGTAATTCTAGATTCACCATCTAATTTATTTTTAAAAATACATTTTACGCCAACAATGGGATGATTAAATGGACATTCTACTAGATTCCAAACTTTATTTCTTTCAAATTGCCCTAACTCTTCATTCATAGAAAAAAACCAAGATTCATCATTTAAAGCGGTTGAAACGTTTTTTGGTTCAATTTCGGAAACAAAACAGATATTTGAAAAAGTTTCATGAAGAGAAGATCGAGTTATTACCCCAATAGATGGTTCCCCAATAACTAGCTCCTTTGGATGATTCTTTGAGAAGTTAAGATGCTTGGAGGCACGTATTCATCTTCCTTGGCCTCCACCTCCTCCTGTTTGGAAGGTTCCTCTTCGTCGTGCTCCAAAGATGGCAAAGGTTCATCAATTGTGCCTATAAGAAGTTTTTCTACACAAGGAATAAATTCATAAAATTTTACATTAATAGACTCTTCAACCTTTTTAGTTCTTTTGTTAAATATTCTATAGGCTTTACTAGTTGAAGAGTATCCAAGAAATATTCCTTCATCACATTTTTCATCAAACTATCCTAAGGCATCTTTTGTATTGAGAATAAAACATTTACATCCAAATAATTTTAAATATGGTACATTAGGTTTCTTTTGATAGTATAGTTCATACATTGTGAGATTTAAAGATGGGTGAAGCATGACACTATTCATTACATAACATGATGTGCTTACGGCATCGGCCCAAAAAGACTTAGGTAATTTATATTCAGATAACATAGTACGTGCTAGTTCTTGATTTATCCTATTCTTTCTTTCTACAACACCGTTTTGTTGGGGTGTGCGAGGAGAGGAGAATTTGTGCTTAATACCTAACATTTCGCAAAAAAGATTTAAAATTTTCATATTCAAATTCTCCTCCATGATCTGAGCGAATGCATTTTATTTTTAAATCTAGTTCATTTTGAATATGAGTACATAATTTTGAAAATTCACAAAACGCATCAGATTTGGAAGAGAGAATTAAAGTCCAACAATATCTAGAGAAATCATCTATTAGAACAAAAGTATATATTCCACCATCAAGACTTGCAGTGCTAACGGGACCAAAGAGATCCATATGAATTAATTGCAAAGTTTTTGTAGTAGAAATTTTGTTTTTTCTTTTAAAAGAAGATTTTGTAAATTTTCCTTTTTGACATGGAGAGCATAGTGAAGATAAATTTCCATTCAATTTAGGCAATCTTCTAATCAATTCCTTTTTGGCTAGTTTTAAAATGAGCTTTGTACTAGCGTGACCTAAATGTCTATGCCATAGTTCTAACTCGCTATTTTTGGTTATAAAACATTTTATAGATGATTTGGAAAGATCATGAAAGGAAACTATATATATGTTGTGAATTCTAGGTGTAGTTAGTAAAACATCTTTTGTGTTAGGATTAAATTTTTTGCAAAGATTTGGGGATGACTCAAATAAAACCTCTAATCCTTTATCACACAATTGACTAATAGATATTAAATTATGTTTTAATCCTTTTACAAAAAGAACATTAGAGATAAGAAAGGATTCGTTACCCACTGTACCAACTCCCATGATCCTTCCTTTACCATTATCACAAAAGCTTACGATCCCTCCTTTCATATTTCATAGGCTAAGGAACTTTGCTTTGTTGCCCGTCATGTGCTTGGAGTATCCTGAGTCCAAGTACCACACATCCTCTGTATCCTTAGCATTCCTTCAAATCTAGAAAGAAGATGAGAGTAAAGATTTGGATACCCAAGAGGTACCGCCCATAGAATAAGTGGATGCCTTAGGTACCCGATTTAATTTAAGTATCCCTGTTTTATTTTCCTGCAATAGCTAAACGTGTGTCCAAACCTATGACAATTTGCACACGAATAAAGGGGGTTGAGACCCTTTTCTGAAATACTACATTGCTCTTACTGGATGAGGTTTGATTTTTAGAAAAAATAGAAGATTTTTTATATAATGTGCTACCGCCGGCGTTAGAGGCTAGCGCCGGGTGGTAGCTGTCACTTTGATATACGAGCTCAAATTTTTCAAAACCATAACATTGGTTCCCCAAGATCATGTCCAGGGATTTTTGACATA